>JBCFYV010011172.1:25450527-26117710 GCA_039000515.1 Timema cristinae
CATTGATAGACATAGGCTATATACACTATATATATATATATATAAAATAAATTAAAATACGTAACTTTCGCTAAGTCTTAAAGGTAGCATGCTTATCTTGGATAATTCCACTATGGTGCAGCTTCTAAGCTAGAGTAAGAAAGAGTCAGACTAGGGTTAGATTCATAGTCGATTAGGGTAGATTCTAGCATTGCTAGATTCATAGTCAGACTTATTCTCAGATTCAGTTAGACTTAGGGCCAGACTCATAGTCAGACTTATGCGCATCTAAACAAAATACAAGACGAAACCTACATAAGCTCGACTGAAATGGGGCAGTTATGCATATGAAGCTGACTCATTCAATTCTGCTCTAGGTAGGTGTAATCTTGTATTTGATATTGAGTCGCATTTGAGGTGCACTAAGTTTGACTATGAATCCGACATTAAAAAGTCTGACTACGAAACTGGCTCAAATAGTATGCTCGGTCAAGTAAGATTGCTATCTTTCAATGGAGTATGCATTTAATATAAATAAACGTACGGCAAGATAAATACAGGGCTTTCTTAAAAAAAGAATCATAAAGTATTCAAGACATGAAAAGTATTTTCGAACAAAAGAAAAGTTGTGTTCTTTCGAGAGGTTAAGAGGACATCAATATTTAGTTTTGATTTGTTGGAAGTTTGAAAGATTATTTCAAGCTACTTTATTAAACCAAAAGGAAGCCTGTATTATTTTTAGCAATATATGGTTCCACGCAAACGATCAAACAACTTTGTGTAAAACATTTTTGGTCGACCTTTATTTTCAAAAACATTGGACAAAATATCAAAACCTTATTACAATGTTTTATTTTCAATAAAACTGTACTAATTTAAGGTATTATCATAAAGAATTACAGCTAACCTAACGTAGCCTGAGCGTGATATGAAAAATCCTCCAAACCTTAAGTAACCTAATAAACATAACAATAATTCACTTTCTAATAGGTCTACTGACAATAAATTTACGTATTTGTTTAGTTCTAAGATCTAATGCTTTACCTAAAAAGTTATTTTGCATCTGACATTTTGAAAAAAAAAATGGCAAACTGAAACGTTTCTTTGCAGTTATCTAGTAAATTGTTCATTATATAAAAGTGAGTTTATAGTAAAAAATAAAGATAATAATATTGTCTTCCAAACATGTTCTATAGTTTTCATTATAATCCTAAACGTTTTCGTACAGTATTGCAGTTAAACGTTTGTAATAGATTACCATTTGTAAAATTTTCCTTCGGATTATTTCCCTATCTATAGGGTTTGAGACTATTTTCATATTTTACTATTAACCTCGTTTGTATAGGAGTTCGACTAAAAATAATCCCTTTTGGGCGCGACATTTACCTCGGTCAAACCCTGGCCCTCCCTTATTTTCTATGTAATAACACCGTCTATCTTCAAAGTTGAGGGAAATAGGAGCTTAGGAAGAAAGAGGATTCAATAAGTATCAGAAGACTTGAAGGAGCAAAGAAAAGTCTGAGAGCTAAAGGAGGTAGAGGAGACAGGACGCATTGACAGTCTAAGTCCACTTGACAAAATAATCGACCTGTCGTAGGACAGAACACCGAATAATAAATAATCTTCGCATGCACGTATGACATCTTGAAAAAAGTCTCTAGGCATATTTCTTCAGGTTGTGGTAACTCTTTAACGGAGTTCTTCCACCGTGTTAGGCTCTTTGCTTGATAAACAATATACTTCAGGTAGCTCTGGTGAAAAAAATCTAAAGGGGTTGGATTTGAAGATCAAAAAGGCCATTCTTTAAACCCTCTTCCATCCATCCACTGGTTCGGAAATGTATTACTAAGCCATTGTCAAACAGCGACTGTGTAATATAGTGGTGCTCCATCTGGTTGGAAATAAACATGTCTTCATCTAGAATAATTATACAATTCTCATCCATTTGATTGTCTGTTGGTGACCTGGCGGTCTAGGGGTAAGGTGTCAGACTTCTATGCTGGCGGCCGGGGTTCAATCCTCGGTCCCGGCAAAGATTTATCTGATTACCAAACCCTTCTTCACCTCTGACAAGACATCTTGTGAATGTGAGGAATGCCAGGCCTCCACCGTGGTTCGGATTCCACGTTAAACTGTAGGTCCTTCATTTCATCTCACAATCACCCTACCATTACACATTAGCGTAAGTGCGTATACCCGAACGGGTAGTAAGACGCGGTGCTAATAATAATAATAGATTGTCTGTTTCGTGTGTTGTAAGAATCTTAATAACATCTTCTCACCAACTCACAACTCACCACTTAGGTTTCGCTCAAAAAATAATGGACCTATGATTGTGTCTCTCTAAATACCTGTCCATCTTTGAAAATAATCGAATTTAAAAAGTTTCATACAAAAGTAATTTGAATTTGATTTTTGCATAGAATAGGAACGATGCTGTTAAAAAGATAGAGGTTTCCATTAAAATAAATAGAATCTACCTTAAAATAGTCTTGAAACTGTCCACCAAATCAAAAATGAATAAATCTGTCTTCTTTCCTTCTTGAAACCACACAACTTTTGGTAGCATATTTCTTTCATATCATGCATACTTTTATAGATAAACAACTGGGAACTTTAAAAAAATCCTATTTATATATATGTACATACATATAAAGTGCCCATTGTTTTTATTTCACTCCCTGCACAAATGTAGTGCACGTCTCCCCCTGAAGTCACCCCTCCTATTCCCACCCCTCACATCACTCAAAGCCCGATGTCCCACGCATGACTCACGTGTTTGTCCGGGTTGAGGAACATGAAGATGACCATCATGGTGTAGTACGGGGTCCACCACACGATGAACGTCACCACAATCACCACGGAGATCCTGAAGGACTTCATCTTGGCTCGGTGGATGAGACGCCTCCTGTTCACATCAGAGGCCACAGCCTTCCCCCCGGTCGCCACCTCGGCCCGGAACACCTTCTCACTTCCTGCAAACAAGACATGCACTCCATTGAAATGACCGCCCGTTTAGCTTAGTCGGTAGCGCTCCTCGGCCTGGAACACCTCACTTCCTACAAACAAGACATGCACTCCATTGAAATGACCGCCCGTTTAGCTTAGTCGGTAGCACTCCTCGGCCTGGAATACCTCACTTCCTGCAAACAAGACATGCACTCCATTGAAAGGACCGTCTGTTTAGCTTAGTCGGTAGCGCTCCTCGGCCTGGAACACCTCACTTCCTACAAACAAGACATGCACTCCATTGAAATGACCGCCCGTTTAGCTTAGTCGGTAGCACTCCTCGGCCTGGAATACCTCACTTCCTACAAACAAGACACGCACTCCATTGAAAGGACCACCCGTTTAGCTTAGTCGGTAGCGCTCCTCGGCCTGGAATACCTCACTTCCTACAAACAAGACATGCACTCCATTGAAAGGACCACCCGTTTAGCTTGGTTGGTAGCGCTCCTCGGCCTGGAATACCTCACTTCCTTCAAACAAGACATGCACTCCATTGAAAGGAACGCCCGTTTAGCTTAGTCGGTAGCGCTCCTCGGCCTGGAACACCTCACTTCCTACAAACAAGACATGCACTCCATTGAAAGGACCGCCCGTTTAGCTTAGTCGGTAGCACTCCTCGGCCTGGAATACCTCACTTCCTACAAACAAGACACGCACTCCATTGAAAGGACCACCCGTTTAGCTTAGTCGGTAGCGCTCCTCGGCCTGGAATACCTCACTTCCTACAAACAAGACATGCACTCCATTGAAAGGACCACCCGTTTAGCTTGGTTGGTAGCGCTCCTCGGCCTGGAATACCTCACTTCCTACAAACAAGACATGCACTCCATTGAAAGGACCGCCCGTTTAGCTTAGTCGGTAGCGCTCCTCGGCCTGGAACACCTCACTTCCTACAAACAAGACATGCACTCCATTGAAAGGACCACCCGTTTAGCTTGGTTGGTAGCGCTCCTCGGCCTGGAATACCTCACTTCCTACAAACAAGACATGCACTCCATTGAAAGGACCACCCGTTTAGCTTAGTCGGCACCGCTCCTGATTACTGAACTAGCTATTGACCGCATCGATGGTCACATGGTCTAACGCGTCACTTTCATGTTGCACTGGATTGCTAGTGACGGGGATATCCAGGTTCGAATCCTGGTTAGGTGTACTAACCCGCTTCAGTGGCAAAATGGTCTGAGGCGTCACTCTCTTGTTAGACTGGCTTGTTGATAATGGGGAGATCAGGGTTCGATATGATTCCCGGTCGGATCTACTGAGGGTGCTTTTTTCCAAATGGTTTCCCACTCTCCTGTCACGAAAACGAGGCTAGAGTACCTCTAAAATACTTCCTTCCTCATTCCTACTCCATTAGAGTAGTTATCATCTATGCATCTAACCTGAACAGGTAGTAAGACGCAGTAATAAACAAAACAACCTATCCATCCACGTTAATGGAAGAACATTTCCTATAAAATTCCACCTTCCTCATTTATATTCCACTACCGTAATTAATATATGCACATAGCCTGAATGTATACTAAGGCGTGGGGGGAAATCTACTTAAGATCTAGGGTTCAATTCCTGACCCGGCCAAACACATTATTTATTAACGCCATAGTAGGGGTTAGCCTTTCACACGGCGATTAATTATGGGCCGGGGAGGGGGGCGAGGGTGGGAACCCATTTATAAATAAACGCCCCCAGTTTAATCAGATTAATTCAGAACCCCGAACTTCCTATCAGCAACAAACTAGGATATTATATTAACATGACGTTTAGTCAGCGGGCTCACTGATTCGGATAAAAACCACTAAAACTTAGTATTTCCTGCTGTGACCCTTAATAAATAATGTTTTACTCGTTTGAGAAATGTTGGATCCATGTTTTTCTACGTTTTCTTTACTATCAGAAATGAGAGATTTAGCGTAAAACATATTTGAAAAGAACTAATCGTAAATTATCCAAGATGTCCCTCTCGCAATAGACTGGACTGCCGATGACATGGATGTTGGGGTTTGAATCCCGCGTCGGGTGTATTGGGGGTGAGTTTTACTAACCCTTCCTCCACCAGGATATTCGTATATTCACATTAATGGGGTAGGGATGTTTAACCTTTTTATTTTGGAGGAAATGTAGCTCCATTTGCGTGAAAGTGAGAGGTAAGTTTATGAAGGAAAAAAATAATCTCAGTACACGCGGCTGAGATACGAC
Organism: Timema cristinae; assembly: GCA_039000515.1. Lineage (NCBI taxonomy): Eukaryota > Metazoa > Arthropoda > Insecta > Phasmatodea > Timematidae > Timema > Timema cristinae. The sequence goes on from JBCFYV010011172.1 coordinate 25,455,712, forward strand.
GCAACGTTCCAGACTACACCAGACGGACATCTTTGTCCTCAGGATCACTGTGCTAACAAGTCTAAATTATGTGTTTATAGCTCCGCGTCATACTACCCATTCGGTCTGTATGCTTATGTACTAATTACGCTAATGGGTTAGGGATGATAAGAGTTGAATTTAGAGGACGTGTACCCACATTTGCGTAAAGAGAGAGAAAGAAAGTGGGAAACTGTTTAGACAAACCAACCTCAGTACACCCGACTGGGATTGAGCTCCGATCACCCCGTCATTGACAGTCTAGTTTATTACGGGAACAGCCCCTTGAACCAAATGGTAAGTGAGTAAGGTATATTTAACAGTGAAATGGTGCTTTAATCCTTTATTATTCTTAAGCCTTCATTTTTTTCTTGAATAGAAATATTTGAATTATACTTGAAAAGTGCTCTCTCTGCAACTCCTTTCTTCCGTTATGTAAGCTGAACAATGGCAGGAGATTCAGCGAACAGGCTTCACGAGATTAACTTGAATAGATTACCCCCCAACTAGACTCTTCAACTACCACCCAACACTTTCAGACCGGGGGAATCCCTTAAACCAATCATTAATAAGAAAAAAAAAATCCAAAGGCCTTCTTGAAGAAACATCCCTCACACCATAATATTTTTAAAGATAATTCTGGTTCCAATCGTAAAAATTCCTAAAATAATACTCAACTATCTTAAAAACTTCCTTTCATGGTCTCGTTGAAAAATGACATAATTTGTTTGCGAGAAGACTGGATATTTTGAGCGGAGATATTTCGCGTAAAACGATTAAAAAATTAGCCACATTTTTTAAGAGTAAAAAGCTTAAAATGAAAGGTTTCTCTCTCCATGGGAAGAATTTGAAATCTTTCACTTCTCTTTTGACATGAACTATAATATATTAAAATTAAAATAATGAAAACTTCTTAAACTATGCGGGATTTCTGAACATCTGAAACGTGTTCCAACGCTCCACTAGATGGTATCCATAAACTAAGTAACTTTTTTTTTTTGACCTTTTATGACTCTCCCTTCTACCATGTAACATCTTGTAAATATTAAAAATCAACCTTACCCCATTTCAACAGCGTGTCATGGCTTATGGATGACCCCAAAAGTTTTTAACGGCTTAATTTATAGATAAGTAACGAGGTAGGTAGTGTATAGAAAGTGCACCCACGTTAGCGTAGAGAGAGGTAATTTGCTAACAGCTGTTACAGGAAGAGAATAGATGTATATAACTTTTTAAGATACTACTATTTGATAAGAATAAAATCGTGGGCTCAAAACCAGCTGGGGTCAACGGATTTATTTAGAGCAATAAAAATCCATACAAAAAATCCTGTCGGTCTCATGTCGATTGTGCCCTGGAAAATATATCTGGAAAGTATATGAAAAATACCTTACCCAGCAAAATTGTTAGCCCTTTCGCTATAACTCAAAGAAATTCTTATGTGCTGATATAATCAGTTAGTACAGAAAGTGCAAGTTAAATATAACATAAATGTAGAGATGGGTCGAATACTATGTTTCTCGAATCAGAATATTAAATTTCCTTTCGACACTCAAATCCAAATTCAAATCCTCGAACAATTTTTTTTAAAGTACACTTTTAGAATATTGAAACAAATTTAAAATTGGATTTTAAAACAGTTTTAAATGAGTAAATCAATTATATTTAATACATTTTAATCCTCTTTTGTGATTTTGTCACTTGCCCAAATTCACAAGTAGACCTATATATAACTACGTTTAACATTAAAATTGTGATTTCAAGTCTTGGCCTTAATAATTGTACTCGTATTTGATATACTTTTTGAGATTTTTACGATTATCGAAATTCTTGACGACTATAAAATTCGATGACACGAGTAACGTGACAACAGATTAATCAACATTATATGCAACCTCCGTAGTGGTATATAAAAAAACATTTCTGTTGGTGACAAGGAGATAGTAATTCGAATCCCTGTCGAATCTACTCAGAGTGTTTTTTTTCCTAAATGGTTCTTCACTTGTAATGATATTGTTTGGATCAATCTAAAATATATAAAAAGTCATGGATGAAGATAATTTTTCTTTAAAGTAATATATAGATTATCTTTTTATAATTCATCCATGAAGAAACACGCGCTTCTCAGAAATATTGTGAAAAGGATTTCACCAGTAAAATATATTTTTATAACCATATTTCCTGTTAAAAGGAACAACTCCGCAGTATTTGTCAAAAGACGCCACTTCTCTATACCAATAAGAAGCTAGCCTTCACAACACCTGTCACCAGGACTCTATCCATTTAGTTGATTTTTACACGGTTGATGAGGGAGAAAAATGCAAGGGGTATGTCATCTATAAGCCGTTTGTGCGTATGATTAAGGGCAGCCACACAGTCTCCAGACACAGCCACACGCACAATCCACGCAATATAAAATAACTTTCATTAATATCACAAGTGTGCATTGATATAAAGCATTCAATTGGAGTATGTATAAGTAATTAACAGATGCCATTTAAATAAACCGTGTGTGAATCAACAGCCATCCAAAGTTCTCTTTCTTTAATTCAATTAAATATACCGATTTAATTAGTGCTCGACCACGGAGCTATAGACAGCTGGTTAAACGGTATCTTTTCCGTACAGTGATGATAGGCGCTCGACCACGGAGCTATAGACAACCTAAACATCGTCACAGCATTATTATATCTGGGAATTAATCCGTATTGTTTCAATTGACGCCCAACGCGGCTCGATTTAATTCAATAGTGTTACACACTCTCCTATCACGAGAATGCGGATAGATTAATTCTAAAATGCTTCATTTATCAACTCTATCCCATTAGAGTAATTTATTATATATGCATATAACATGAAAAGGTGTCCGGCCCCGTGGTGTAGTGGTCAGTGCACCTGGCTTTGAGTCTAAAGGTACAAGGTTCGATCTCCAGCTAGTAGTATCTTGAGTACTTTTCCTGAAAGGGGAACTACCCCAACAGTCACCAGGGTTTGGTTAGTAAGGTCAACTTAGTTTTAAGTGTTTCCACTGGTTACTAGTTACTGATGGAAAGAGCCTCCACGGAAAGGATGTATGATTGGTACATTCGGGCGTCCCCTGGGCAACGGTACATTATACTGGATAATCTTTACACAACTGAGCTACGAGCGATGTAGCCCAGACTCGCGGTATTATATTACTACCCGAATAGTACAACACGTGGTGATATAAAACCCATCAATATTTCAATCATTAGAGGCAGAATAACAAATTCAAAGTCTATGGATCCAGTTAACTTATTAGGCTCAAAATTTGGAACTATATCAAAGTAGCTCCCTTAACATTGGAGCTCAGTACAGGAACTTTGGACAATTTCTGTTCGAAATAAATTTTCCTCCCTTCTATCACCTTTGTTACAACAAAAACTTATTTAATCCAGTTTTTCTCCAAGCTACGATGAAATTGACAAACTTTTATAGAATAAATGGGTTGACTTTAAGCCTTTCTGCCCAAAAGTATCTTCAAATATATTTACTAAATTTTGGAGGGGAGGTAAGAGGGTGTAAGATTTTGTTTGGAGGCTGTTTAATGTCTGCACACACGCTGATGAGAGAGATGTTCACGAAACAAAGACACTCGGTTCAAATAGTAGCACAATCTCATTCATATACGTCGAGAAACAATGGTGTGAGCACTAATTTCACCCAAACCAGCTACAGTAGTCGAATGGTCTAAGGCGTCACTCTCGTATTAGACTGGCAAGCTGATGACAGAGATTGGGGTTCGATTCCCGGTCCCATGTACTGAGATTGGTTTTTACCAAATTATTTTACACTCTTCTTCCACGCAAATACACTTCCTCTAAATTCAACCTTCCTCATCCCTAACCAATTAGCGTAATTAGTACATAGGTGTGTAATCCGCTTGGGTAGTAAAACGACGCGATAAAAAAACTACTTTTCTCATCCCTACCACTTGAGTTAAGCCAATATTAGTTTTAATGATAAACGCATTATTTTTTAATAATAATAAAACAAGCTTGATCAGCACTTCTTGTATTTATTTCTTAAATATTGCCTATAGATGACTTTTCCAGTAACTGCGCTGCCTGTTTAAAAATACTAAATAGGTCAGAATAAAATAAATGTGTTAAATTTGTAAAGACTGTTTTTACAAGGGAAAAGAAGACAGGCTTAAAGATTGGAGATAAAAATATCTATGAACTTTGGACACTCGAATGGATTATGCTTGACATTTCGATAGCTCTTAAGGTGGGGTACTAGTGAGCGTGAGTTTAGGGCAGTATTTTTTAAAGTTTTTATAACATAAACTTTTTTTTGGCCAAAATAAATCAAATATTTCTTCTATATAAACATAGAATTTAGTTTTCTGCCCATGCTAATATCAACAGCCCTTGAATATCTGTCACAGGTGTCCCGGAGTTTAATGACCACTTTTCCTCTTTATTTAAAAAGTTTGTCACCAAATGCCACTTTGCTCATGAGAGATAATTAACAACTGTTGAGATTAGTATACGCAGAAAACTAAACTCTATGTTTCTATAAAAGAAATATTTGATTTATTTTAGCCAAAAAAAGTTTATGCTATAAAAACTGAAAAATGAATGCACTAAACTGGCGCTCGTTAGCACCCCCTTTTAAGGGAGGATGTATGGAACGTGATTTAAGGGCAGTTTGTATCATAAAACAATTTTTGGTCAAAATAAATCAAATAATTCTTCAATATGAACGCAGGGCTCAGTTTTTTTTCACATGGTGGTCTCAACAACTCTTGAATATCTGTCAAGGATGTCCTGTAATTTATTGACAGCTTTTTCTCTTAATTTAAAAAGTTTCCCATCTAATGACATTATTATCATGACACATTTTCAACAACTGTTGATATCACCATATGAAGAAAATGAAACTATTATGTTTCTACTGAAACAATATTTGATTTATTTTGGCAAAAAAAGAAAGAATGGATTTTAGTTATGAAAACTTCAAAAACACTGCCCTTAACTCGGGTTTCCTACACTACAATATTAAAAGAATACCAGCAATGAAGCTTCAAAATCACAAAAAACAATTCTCAACTATACTGTAATTGTCTGTCAGAACTTTGATAACAAACGGCTGCATTTGTTTGAGTAAGGCTGGATCTATCTTCGTACATCATTCAAGATAATCGTCAACCTTTAACAATTTACGTATAACAATGTTAATATTGAACTAATCTTACTTATGTATATATGATTAATATATGTAATGGGTATGCCATACGTGTATTGTTTTCGATTCCAAACCTCTAAAATTCCGCGATCCATTCCCATCCTCCCTGTATTGTGACATGTATGTGCTGTGGATATTATTACACAATGTAACTGATTTCATTCCCAGGCTATGATTTTATTTTAATATTTGTAGAATGAGTTGTAACATAGATATAAATATATTATGAGGGTAAGTTTGAAGGCAACGTACTCCTATTTCTGTTGGCACCGCGTCTTACTACCCGTTAGGTTTATATGCTTTTGTACTAATTAAACTGAGGGTTTTAGGGATTAGGAATGTTATATTTATAAGAAATGTACCCGTATTAGCGTGGAGGGAGAATGGAAAATCATTTAATAAAACACTTTCAGTCACCGAAGCAGGTGTAATAATATTCCCCTGATGATAATTTTGACCTCTAGTTCCTGACCTAAACATTTTGATGGTGAGCCACATCCACTGATAATATTTTATTCATTGGATGCAAGTGTAGGAAGGTGAACATACCATCATTATGCTTTAGATTTCTGGGTAAGCAACTTTGTCAGCAATCGCAACAAGTGGCGAATTTGCCATAAAATTATGACGAATTTGATTTTGTTAGCTCTCACAGTAAAATAAACTTTTTTCCTGATGGCAGTTGCTGATTGTAGCTTGTGATTTCCTGCATATCATTTAAAGCATTCCGCTTTCTTAACGAGTCATTGACGCAAAGTCTGAGGCAATTTTAACGAGTGGTCAACATGTCATGTATTAATAAACTTTTCCAAACAGTGTGTGTTGTTATAAATACTCGATTGACAAACTTATTTCTTAATTTTACACAGTGTGGCAAATTTCACTTCTCATTCGCCACTCCTGTGACTACATTGAAAAACACGTTGCCCACCTCTCTGTTTTAAATCATTCTTTCGGAAAGTAGTTTTTTTAACACCCGTTCAGATTATACGCCGATGTACTAGTTAAGCTAATGGGGAAGAGTTAAGTAAGATGAATTTAGATGAAGTTTACCACATTTGCTGTGTATTATATTATATATATAATATATATATACGCATATATACCGGTATATAAAGTGGGAAACCATTTAGGAAGAAAGTATTTATCATTGAGCACTTGTGAAAACAATCAACCCAGGATTGTTTACACATAGTAAATTCAATTTAACATAAGGGCTATTAACGCTTAAATTTAAATGATAAGGGATATGATAGTAGTTAGAGAGAAATGCACCAATATTGGCATGGAAAGGCTCTAATAAAACCCCAGATAGAAAAATTAGGTAGTAAACTAGTGCACCTGGTTGAGAATCAAACCATGACTTCACCAAAACTAGTGATCCAGTCAATTAGCCTAATAGCAGGACGTCTTATACCATATGACCATCGGTGCGGAACGGATAGTTTTCTTTACAGTGCTGGATATGGATGTATTTTCGAATTTTAACTTTAGAAGTTCTTTTTCCCCCCCAAAACACATCACAAATTGATGAAATAGGATTGAGAAAAGTAAAATTAAAAGAATATGACTTTCACATTTAGGTTGAAAGAGATTGGGGGATTCATTTAAGAAAAGAAAATCCCCTCAGTACATCTGATCAGAAATAGAAATACAACTCTTTGTCAGCAGAAAAACATACGTGACGATACTTACACCTTTACCCGCGTAACCAACTCTGAGGGTTCCGACTGACACTTGAGTGTTTCCCAAACTTTCTCCAGTCATGTATCCCTTTCAACGCCTATGGCCTAGCCAATGTAACCCTTCCTGGCCATTATATAATCAACAATAAACAAATACATTTTGGAGAACACCAATCTCAATTCAGAAAAGAAACCAGAGATGCCATCGGAATACTGAGGATAATTCCAGAGAGATTCCTGGAAGTCAAGGAAGAGATCCACATTAGTTTTATCGACTAGCAAAAGGCGTTAGATAGAAATGAAGAGGAAAAAAACTGATGTAAATACTAAATAAGATCAGCATCAACTGGAAGGACAAAAGGTTAATTGCAAACCCTTGCTTAGGACAGCGAGTGAAGGTGAGGCTGACTGATGGAGAGACTAACAGCATAGAGCTAGGAAGAGGAGTGAGACAGGGATGCCGTTTGTCACCTAGTCTCTTCAACTTTTATGGAGAGTGGCTGGTCAGAGAAGCCCTGGAGGGATGTGACAATTTCAGGGCAGAAGGACGCGTTACCAACACAATAAAATACCAAGATGATCTAGCATTGCTGGCCAAGAATACTTGCAGGTAATGATGAATCAGCTGGTGAGGATAGGAAGAAGATATAGCATGGAGATCAACATTGAGAAGTCAAAAGTGATGGTGATTTAAAAAAATGAAGAGCTGCTGAAAATCAAATTTGTAAACCAGAAATCAAATAGCCAAAGCTATTATTTATGTTTTTAGTGAGGACTACTACATCTAAATATCATATTCTGAAAATTGAAAAATGACACCTGGACACGGGAATCGATTCATGGACCTTTGGCTTAGTACGCAATGTTATAACCACTGAGCTATCCAGGAATAGTCCCACGCCCAGGGTCATTTTTCACTCATATTTTAAGGCAGAGTCTATGATGGACGTGTGGAAATCGTCGGCTACAAATGTGTGATTTTATTAATATCACGAGCTATCAGATAACGCAGCCACCTTCAAACTGATGTAATGCTTCATTGGGAGCATTGCACTGTATGGAGAAGAAACTTGGATATCAGGAAGATGGAAAATAAATACTAGGAAAGCTTAGAAACGTGGTGCCGGAAAAGACTTGAGAAGATCAGGTGAACATTCAGAGTGACACATGAAGTCCTAAGAATAGTCGGGTGAGAAGAGAAACATTTTGGATGTGATTCTTCTCTGCAAAGCAAACTTGATCGGACACAGCCTTTGGAGGAACTGTCTTCTGCACGACGTCATAGAAGGAAAGGTTTAGGGAAAGAGGAGCTTAAGAAAAAGGAGGATTCAAATATTATATGACTTGGAGGAAATAAGAAAATTCTTGGCAATCAAGGAGGCAGAGAACGGGGCGCATTGACGGTCTAAGTTCACTGACAAAATGAATGGAGCTGTCGTAAGACATAACACCTAATATAATAATAATAATAATGAAAAATTCAATTTTGTAAAGTATTAAAGGTAGTCTTAATAAAACTTTAGCTAATCAAATACCTACTTCAGTGGCCTCATGGTCTAAGGCATCACTCTCATGTTTGATTAGACTGTTGATGACAGGGAGATTATCGGGTGTACTTAATTGAAATTCAACCTTCCTCATCCCTAACTCACTTACATAATTAGTACATATGCATAATGATTATAGTCTGAACAGTTAATTATAAGCAGTGATAATAATAAGGTACACTACGCCTACCACAGTTTGGGAAACACTGCATTGTTTATTGATACTTGCTCTAGATCAGCGGTTCTCAAAATTTCTCGACTTGCGAACCCCTTTCACAAACATCTGAGTCGCATGAACCCTCTGATAAATATCCATAGCCACGCACTTAATTTTATACAGTTTTTTTTAACATAAGTTATTAATTGTAATCAAACTGTTTAATATCGTTAAATTAACCTACTATATCTCCGGAAGGTACTCTGGAATACCCCACCAAATATAATGGAATAATATTAAAACTACTTAAGTACAAGTTCAAATAATTATACGTTTATTTAAAAATTAAAACTAAATTTAATAAGCAAAGTACTGTAGCAACATTTTCTGATCTTTACTGTCACAATATTATCAGATTTCACATGATAATTAAAGTGGTACTGGAAATTACTGCTTTTACATAACTGAAATATCCTCCTTTAATCACAAAATTCCATGCCAATCTAAGTTTCAAAATTGTTTAAAAGTTTTAACAGCCACAAACCTCTTGACGTGCCTTAGTGAGAAGGATGCGCTTGTTTTGGATGGCACAGAGTTTTAAAGTCAGGAACCACATACGATAAATAAAGTGTTAAGTCACTTTTAATAGTGAACCTGTTTCTGTATTTATTTTTTAAATAGGCATATGAATAAAATGATTTATCACTAAAATACATAGAAGAAAATGGTACCAAACCTGTCATAGCTTTATCCAATAGCACTGGGAACTCCTCCTTTAAACTTAACCAGAAACCATTTAATGACAGACATTTATAGCTTTTACAATTCAAATTTAGTGGAAATTTCAAGGAGCTGTTCTTTTTCACTCACGCTTAATGTGGAGGATTCCTCTTATAGGGGATTGTGAATCCAATGGTTATTATTGGTCATGGCTGGGAAATATTCTCTGAAGGTTTTTTCCAAGTCTCTTCAAGTGTTCTATAATCATATTTTTAACATTTTCGTTCAAAGAAAGCTCATTGTCTACCATGAAGTCGTGAAGGGTATCAAAGCACTCAGTTTAATTGCTAATTAAACACGTTTCCCAATATTTTTTTTATGAACCATTCTATACGGTCTTGCACAGTAAACCTTAATATTAGACCCTTGAAGAGATAAGTTCAAGCTGTCTGCCAAATAGACCAAATCCTGGAGCCACATTTGATCTTGCATGCACTTTGATTTGTGAAATGGATGATTGGTAAGAAAAACTAAAACTTAGTGTTTAAGTTCAAACAATCTTGTAAGAGTTCTACCTTGAGATAATTAATTACCTGACTTCAGTTTGAGACACTAAACAATTGTTAATGCTTTACATTTCCTCACAAAGTGATGAAAAAAAATCCGACATTACAGAAATATTTTGGCGAACCCCTTGGAAGATTTTGCAAACCACCGATTTGGGAAACACTGCTCTAGATAGATAACAAGTTGGTCCAACACCTTAGCTCAGTTAATAGTGTGTCTGCCTTCTGAGCTAAGGGTCCCAAGTGCGATTCCCAGTTAGGCCGAAAATTTATCAATGATGAAAATATTGATTTACCCTTTCACATTGATAAATTAACGGCCGAGGAGTGGATATTGTACCTGTTCTATACTTAAGTTAGATTATAAGGCGTATTAAGCTACGACAGGCCTAGCAAGCCGATAGTGGAAAATATATGACTTATGAAAAAGGGACCCAGAGCATAGGCTGGATACAGTAATGGATGTAAAGTTAAGATAACAGAGTTCGCAGATTCGCATGAATCCAACATGTTTCAAAGTGAAGTTTATTAACTTGGCCACGTTCGCAAATATTTGAATAAGACGAGATCCAGCTGTCGAGAAAGGTAAGTATGCTGAGAAAAGTATTCCCACTTTTATATTGACAAATTTATTTTATGGGTACAATCTTGTACGGAATGGCTTTGACAATACCAAACCTTGATAGGTTGTGATTGTTGAATTTAACTATTTCTTTACTCAGAAAATTTATTCTATAATTATTTTTTCGATTAGGTTAAGTTAGGTTAGGGGCAGGTAAATTGAATAAGATAAGTTGATTCAAAGGGGATGGCAGGTAAATATAATAATGTAGAATTGACTCGGAGCTTAGCTAAAGTCGCGGTTCTTAAATTTTTACTCTCTCTCGATTCCTCGAAAAGAGAGGCATTGTGATTGTCAAAAAAAATTGAAATAGAGAATTTGATAAATGTCAAAGTTTCATAAATTTCCGAAACAGAAAAAGTTGTTTTAGGGTTGCCGTCTTTAGTTTCTTTGTTTTGTCCTTTATTTTACCGATCGGGCTAGGGCTTGGCGTCTAGAATTTTCGTAAGATTCCTCCAAGGGTTTTTGGAACTATACATCAAACCCTAAAATTAAGACTAGATTACTGAAGGACAAAATGAGGAAAAAATTGATTTTTAAAATGTTGGTCATACGTTTTTGATTAAATTTAGTATCTTGACAGTATTAAAAAAAAATAATGAAAAAATGGATATCTTCATTTTTCCATAAAAATTACTTTGAGGGTAATATATTTAAGCAGAAATATCTAGTTTTGATCATTTATCTGCAACTATTTGAGCTACGCTGTAGATTATCATTGTAAAGTTTAAATTAAACATATTTTAATATGGAAGCTATTTTTATAAAACCAATAGTTTCTGAGATATAAGCAAATATATATGTTTTATGGAATATTAGAAATATGTAATTTATTGTTATGCTCTTTGGTGGAGTGTTTTTGCAACGGTGTGTATTATTTAGTTTCACAAATTTTACTAATTTTTTTGTAAATGTTTCTATTTTAAGATTAAAGAGAGAGAAAGTCCGTACGGTGCACAGTACTATTATTTAATACCATGAAACCTTTGTTTGTAAAATTGTACATTGGTGAACTAAGAATAGGCTATGCTTAAAATCTAAAAAAAAAGGTTATATGATGAAAAAAAAAAAATTACACTCAGTACACCCGATCTAGATTTGAAAACTGATTTCCTCATAGCAGTAGTCTAGTATATTGCGAGACTGACGCCTTAGACTATTCATCCACCAAATCGGGTGTTATATTAATAATCCAGGAAAATGTATTGTTAATTAAGATACCAAGCAGAGGCTATAAGGAGTACGTGAGATGGTAGAGGAAGCAAGACTGAGATAATATGGGCATGTAATGAGGATAGAAAATGAGAGGAGGACAAAGATAATGTTTGAAATGAAGTATGTGGGAGAAAGACCGCAAGGAACGCCAAAAAGGGAACAGATAAAAAAAAGTCAGAAAAGAATGGAAGCAAATAAAGGATTCAGACTGGTGGAAGGATAGAGGAAGATGGAGTCATTTAACTAAACTGACGGGTAGTAAGACGCGGTGCTAAGTATTAAATTAAATTAAAAAACTAAACTGACCCAGCCAAAGGTTGGAAATAGTTGTTGATGATGATGATGATTATAAGTTAAATTAGGTTAGATATTCACCAGCATCAATTTCGTTCACTTTTACACCCAGGTGATGTATTTTTAAAAAAAATATTTTAATACTAAATGCTGAAAAATATTTCCCAAACAAATGTGTTTTTCAAGATGACATTAAACTTTTCCAAAATATAAGTAATTTAATTTTTTTCCCCATGTATCTTCCCTCGGCAATAGCTTCGTGGACTCCCAACTATGGAACCGTTGACATAGACGCCTATTTCAAAGTTTGTATTCGGCTTTTAACTTGACGGAACACTGCCGCCTCCCCTACGCTAATGCCTGGAACGCTTTTTTTTTTTACTTAACTTTTACAACAAAAACACTCTTCACCCAAAACAATTTTTTTTCAGTGGATATGTCCAGTTTAATTTTATGTAATGCACATAGTAGTATTCACAGTTCTTTATTATCCTTCATGAACATAATATAATTAAAAGAGAAGCCTTTTTAATTAAGAGAAAAAGCTATCATCCAATTCCGAGATGGCTCAAAATACAATTTCAAGAAATGTCGGGATAACTATGAGTTCAAAATTTAACCAAACGTATCTATTGAAGCTAAGCCTTTGAAAAGCTTTATAAGATTTCAAATCCAAATTCAGCTAATATTTGGAAATAATTTAGAATCTTAATATTTGACCATTAGAGATTTCAAAATCGAATTGATTCCAGATTTGTATCTGATGAAATGTAATATTCTAAGTTTATATCTATAGTCAAACTTTTGAAATAATTTAACTTTCTATAGAAACCAGCATCAAATACTTAAACTTTAATAAACAATTTTAACAAAATATTTTATGTAATAAATGTAGCCAATATTAACATGTGATTTTAAGGAATCAGGTTTGAACGCAGTTTTAAGGCGTTATTTTGTATTATACTGACTAATATATAGATAATAGCTCAATATTCGATGTGCATTTAATTAAAAAAAAATCTTTTATAAAATAATCACCATGGATTCGATTTGAAATATTTTAATTATAAAAAGGTTTATTCAGATTCGAATAATTTTTTTCTATAAAATTCGATTTGGAATCGATTTGAGTTAATAAGTCGCTAATAATCATATTAGATTCGAAATTGGATTTCTGGGAAATTCGCAAAAGGATAAGTCCAAAGCAATATATACGTTATTGTGTTCAAATATATATTTATTTAAAACTGAAAAATTACTAGTCTCTACTTTCATTTGTGAAAGAAATCAATACATTTTTATTCTTCTTTATGTTATTATTAAAAAAAATTGCATAATGACTTTTTTCCTTTTTGATTAAAAGGGAGTCCAAATTACCAAATTTTGACTCGATCCGCCTAGGTGGGAACAGTTTAAGCTGTTATTCTTCCCTTCCTTTATCAGTTATTCGTTCCCTCCACTTGAAGTTTTCACCATTTTAATCATAGGTCTCCCTTCATCTAATATACCCCCCCTCCCGCCCCCCGACTCTTAGCCACATAACTCAGGGCTGAGCGGTTGGAGAGTTTGTAACTTTACTCCGGTCGTGTTGAAACAATTTCAAGATAAAGAAAGGAGGGTGAAGGAAGGGTAGAAAGGGTGATGAATAGAAAATATGTCGACTAAATTTTTTCACCCCACGGATAGGACACTTTTAGTCCAATCACTTCCAATATACCATTCTAATGCCCGGTGCCGGCGGCTCAGAAATTTGTGAGGTATCATTTCCCGTGTTAGCATTTACTTTAAAAAACTTAAAATCAATATTTTTAAAATGGCACAACGTGATCTACAGAATGTTAAATAACAATAAGAAGTCTCATTAAAGTCCGCAATGCGTTGTTTTCGAGATATTTTAGTGGAAAGTTTTCAAATGAACAACCCGGTATATATGGTAAGATACAATCGCACCAACTTTCTCATATTGTTTATTATAGCTTCGAAGAAAACTTTCGAAATAAGGTTTCCAGTAAACTAAACTTAAGTAAATTTTCTTCATAAAAACAAAGACATCTTGTTAATTACAGTATTATTATTATTATTATTATTATTATTATTATTAGCACCGCGTCTTACTACCCGTTCGGGTTATACGCACTTACGCTAATGTGTAATGGTAAGGTGATTGTGAGATGAAATTGAGGACCTACAGTTTAACGTGGAATCCAAACCATGGTGGAGGCCTGGCATTCCCCACATTCACAAGATGACTTGTCAAAGGTGAAGGAAGGGTTTGGAAATCAGATAAATCTGTGCCGGGACCGAGGATTGAACCCCGGACCCCAGCACGGAAGTCCGACATCTTACCCCTAGAACGCCAGGTCACCCTAATTTCAGTAAAAGCTCTTTGTATTGTACATTTTAAACAAAATTGTTCAAATAATTTTATTGAATAAATTATTTGTAAACTACCTTACGATTATTTGTAATTTATAAAAATACTAACGGAATCTTAATTATATAAAAATACAATTATAATTTTCTGTAAGAAACTTAACGAATACAATAGAAGGAGAGTGGAAAACCCTTTAGTAAAAAAATCCTCAGAACACCCGACCAGAATTCGAACCCCAATCTTCCTATTATTGGTAGACAAGTCTATTGCAAGAGTGACGCCTTAAACCTTGCAGCCATCGAAGCAGGTGATCCCTGAATTCCATAGCCAAGTTCCTCCACTTTTGTGCACTAGTCGAACCATGAAACCCAAATGGTTCAAACATAATGATGGATATAGGTCTAGTGTAAAAAAAACTAGAATTTTTCTGTTATATTTGTAGAAAATTAATTAGGTTGACGACTTTATTTTTAGGGGATCAGACATGGCGATAATAGAGGAACCATCGTCAGAAAAAGAAGAGGAGGAGATAACATAAGTTTGTGTTGTTTTATTTATAGCTGTCTAGCTATAGAAATAATTATATATAAAC
The DNA here is from genome assembly GCA_039000515.1 of Timema cristinae. Taxonomy (NCBI): domain Eukaryota; kingdom Metazoa; phylum Arthropoda; class Insecta; order Phasmatodea; family Timematidae; genus Timema; species Timema cristinae. The sequence goes on from JBCFYV010011172.1 coordinate 25,470,713, forward strand.
TTTGTTAAAGGCAATTTGAATATAACAATATCACCCAACCCAACAAAACCTAACTTTCAATAATTGAATCATCGAAAAAACTTCGACGGTGAAAATATGTTTTATGAAGCCTGTCGTGGAGGAAATAGACTATTACACACATGGGGCTACTTTAGACTCAGTGGAGGAACTAGGCTATGCCTTGGGGCTACTTAAGACTCAGTGGAGGAACTAGGCTATGCCTGGGCTACCTAAGGCTCAGTGGAGGAACTAGGCTTGCACTGGGACTATCTAAGCTCAGTGGAGGAACTAGGCTATGCCCTGGGACTACTAAGGCTCAGTGGAGGAACTAGGCTATGACCTGGGACTATCTAAGGCTCAGTGGAGGAACTAGGCTATGACCTGGGACTACCTAAGGCTCAGTGGAGGAACTAGGCTATGACCTGGGACTATCTAAGGCTCAGTGGAGGAACTAGGCTATGCCCTGGGACTACCTAAGGCTCAGTGGAGGAACTAGGCTATGCCTTGGGACTATCTAAGGCTCAGTGGAGGAACTAGGCTATGACCTGGGACTATCTAATGCTCAGTGGAGGAACTACGCTATGCCCTGGGACTACCTAAGGCTCAGTGGAGGAACTAGGCTATGCCCTGGGACTATCTAAGGCTCAGTGGAGGAACTAGGCTATGACCTGGGGTACTTAAGACTCAGTGGAGGAACTAGGCTATTCCCTGGGACTATCTAAGGCTCAGTGGAGGAACTAGGCTATGACCTGGGACTATCTAAGGCTCAGTGGAGGAACTAGGCTATTCCCTGGGACTATCTAAGGCTCAGTGGAGGAACTAGGCTATGACCTGGGACTATCTAAGGCTCAGTGGAGGAACTAGGCTATGACCTGGGACTTTCTAAGGCTCAGTGGAGGAACTAGGCTATGCCCTGGGACTACCTAAGGCTCAGTGGAGGAACTAGGCTATGCCCTGGGACTACCTAAGGCTCAGTGGAGGAACTAGGCTATGCCCTGGGACTATCTAAGGCTCAGTGGAGGAACTAGGTTATGACCTGGGACTATCTAAGGCTCAGTGGAGGAACTAGGCTATGACCTGGGCTACTTAAGACTCAGTGGAGGAACTAGGCTATTCCCTGGGACTATCTAAGGCTCAGTGGAGGAACTAGGCTATGACCTGGGACTATCTAAGGCTCAGTGGAGGAACTAGGCTATGCCCTGGGACTACCTAAGGCTCAGTGGAGGAACTACGCTATGCCCTGGGACTATCTAAGGCTCAGTGGAGGAACTAGGCTATGACCTGGGACTATCTAAGGCTCAGTGGAGGAACTAGGCTATGACCTGGGACAACCTAAGGCTCAGTGGAGGAACTAGGCTATGACCTGGGACTATCTAAGGCTCAGTGGAGGAACTAGGCTATGCCCTGGGACTACCTAAGGCTCAGTGGAGGAACTAGGCTATGCCTTGGGACTATCTAAGGCTCAGTGGAGGAACTAGGCTATGACCTGGGACTATCTAATGCTCAGTGGAGGAACTACGCTATGCCCTGGGACTACCTAAGGCTCAGTGGAGGAACTAGGCTATGCCCTGGGACTATCTAAGGCTCAGTGGAGGAACTAGGCTATGACCTGGGACTATCTAATGCTCAGTGGAGGAACTAGGCTATGCCCTGGGACTATCTAAGGCTCAGTGGAGGAACTAGGCTATGACCTGGGACTATCTAAGGCTCAGTGGAGGAACTAGGCTATGACCTGGGACTATCTAATGCTCAGTGGAGGAACTAGGCTATGCCCTGGGACTACCTAAGGCTCAGTGGAGGAACTAGGCTATGACCTGGGACTACCTAAGGCTCAGTGGAGGAACTAGGCTATGACCTGGGACTATCTAAGGCTCAGTGGAGGAACTAGGCTATGCCCTGGGACTACCTAAGGCTCAGTGGAGGAACTAGGCTATGCCTTGGGACTATCTAAGGCTCAGTGGAGGAACTAGGCTATGACCTGGGACTATCTAATGCTCAGTGGAGGAACTACGCTATGCCCTGGGACTACCTAAGGCTCAGTGGAGGAACTAGGCTATGCCCTGGGACTATCTAAGGCTCAGTGGAGGAACTAGGCTATGACCTGGGACTATCTAATGCTCAGTGGAGGAACTAGGCTATGCCCTGGGACTATCTAAGGCTCAGTGGAGGAACTAGGCTATGACCTGGGACTATCTAAGGCTCAGTGGAGGAACTAGGCTATGACCTGGGACTATCTAATGCTCAGTGGAGGAACTACGCTATGCCCTGGGACTACCTAAGGCTCAATGGAGGAACTAGGCTATGCCCTGGGACTATCTAAGGCTCAGTGGAGGAACTAGGCTATGACCTGGGGCTACTTAAGACTCAGTGGAGGAACTAGGCTATTCCCTGGGACTATCTAAGGCTCAGTGGAGGAACTAGGCTATGACCTGGGACTATCTAAGGCTCAGTGGAGGAACTAGGCTATTCCCTGGGACTATCTAAGGCTCAGTGGAGGAACTAGGCTATGACCTGGGACTATCTAAGGCTCAGTGGAGGAACTAGGCTATGACCTGGGACTTTCTAAGGCTCAGTGGAGGAACTAGGCTATGCCCTGGGACTACCTAAGGCTCAGTGGAGGAACTAGGCTATGCCCTGGGACTACCTAAGGCTCAGTGGAGGAACTAGGCTATGCCCTGGGACTATCTAAGGCTCAGTGGAGGAACTAGGCTATGACCTGGGACTATCTAAGGCTCAGTGGAGGAACTAGGCTATGCCCTGGGTCTATCTAAGGCTCAGTGGAGGAACTAGGCTATGACCTGGGACTATCTAAGGCTCAGTGGAGGAACTAGGCTATGACCTGGGACTATCTAAGGCTCAGTGGAGGAACTAGGCTATGCCCTGGGACTACCTAAGGCTCAGTGGAGGAACTAGGCTATGACCTGGGACTATCTAAGGCTCAGTGGAGGAACTAGGCTATGCCCTGGGGCTATCTAAGGCTCAGTGGAGGAACTAGGCTATGCCCTGGGACTACCTAAGGCTCAGTGGAGGAACTAGGCTATGCCTTGGGACTATCTAAGGCTCAGTGGAGGAACTAGGCTATGACCTGGGACTATCTAATGCTCAGTGGAGGAACTACGCTATGCCCTGGGACTACCTAAGGCTCAGTGGAGGAACTAGGCTATGCCCTGGGACTATCTAAGGCTCAGTGGAGGAACTAGGCTATGACCTGGGACTATCTAATGCTCAGTGGAGGAACTAGGCTATGCCCTGGGACTATCTAAGGCTCAGTGGAGGAACTAGGCTATGACCTGGGACTATCTAAGGCTCAGTGGAGGAACTAGGCTATGACCTGGGACTATCTAATGCTCAGTGGAGGAACTAGGCTATGCCCTGGGACTACCTAAGGCTCAGTGGAGGAACTAGGCTATGACCTGGGACTCCCTAAGGCTCAGTGGAGGAACTAGGCTATGACCTGGGACTATCTAAGGCTCAGTGGAGGAACTAGGCTATGCCCTGGGACTACCTAAGGCTCAGTGGAGGAACTAGGCTATGCCTTGGGACTATCTAAGGCTCAGTGGAGGAACTAGGCTATGACCTGGAACTATCTAATGCTCAGTGGAGGAACTACGCTATGCCCTGGGACTACCTAAGGCTCAGTGGAGGAACTAGGCTATGCCCTGGGACTATCTAAGGCTCAGTGGAGGAACTAGGCTATGACCTTGGACTATCTAATGCTCAGTGGAGGAACTAGGCTATGCCCTGGGTCTATCTAAGGCTCAGTGGAGGAACTAGGCTATGACCTGGGACTATCTAAGGCTCAGTGGAGGAACTAGGCTATGACCTGGGACTATCTAATGCTCAGTGGAGGAACTAGGCTATGCCCTGGGACTATCTAAGGCTCAGTGGAGGAACTAGGCTATGACCTGGGACTATCTAAGGCTCAGTGGAGGAACTAGGCTATGCCCTGGGACTATCTAAGGCTCAGTGGAGGAACTAGGCTATGACCTGGGACTATCTAAGGCTCAGTGGAGGAACTAGTCTGTGACCTGGGACTACTTAAGGCTCAGTGGAGGATCTAGACTCATACCCCGTGGCCGATCCTCCCATACAAGTTAAGCAAGCCATTATCTTAGTAACTATCAGAGGACGTAGCAAGGAGACCAGGGTTGAAACAAGGGTTTTATTACGGCGCTCAAATTCTAGAAACAATGATACGGGGAACTAATCCACAAAGATTACGATACCCACAGGAAATTAGGGTAATATTCTCCCCCTAAGCCTCTCCCCAGCATCATCACCCCAATCTCTTTAATACACAAGGTATGTATCGTTTGGTCCGGCAGAGTGAGAAAGGTCATTCTTTCATAATTAAATAACTAGTTTGTTGGTTGTATTATTGCTCTACCTGAATTTCAGGCTTGCACTAACTAAATTAAGTACATAATACGTACAGGAAACAATAAAATAATAATATTTAGCACCGCGTTTTACTAACCGTTCGGGTTATACGCTTAGGTACTAATTGCGCTAATGGTTAGTAGCTATGAAGGTTGAATATAGAGGAAGTGAAGCCACATTTGAGTGAAAAGAGTGGAAAACCGTTAAGGAAAAACTACTCCCGGTTCACCCGAGTGAAATTCGAACTTACATATCCTCGTCCTCGGCAGTCTAACTCAACACAAAACTAGCGCGTTAGCTAATTATGCCACTGAGGTGGGTAACAAATAAAAACCACACAATCAGAAGAGTGATTTATTAAGTCAAATTACTTGTGTTTTTTTTTTAGAAATAATGAAAAATTGCTAAGCAAGTCAATTGTATGGCTATTTTCAGTGTTCTAAGTTGTCTTTTAAGGTTATGCGAAACTTGGAATGGGTCAACTAAGGAAAAAAAAAAAGAGGAATTTGAGGATTCAGAATTCGTTTGTATTATTATTACTATGAATTTTAAACGTGTACTTATTCAATCAACTAATCATTTTAAAACATTAATTACAAACTAATTTGGGTTTGAAATAGACATGATAGCCAGTTCCCAAGCTGTCAATTTATCGTTTTAAAGACGGGATTAATGCTACCAATAACACATTTTTAGGAAATGTCAGAAGTCCAGCCCAGTACCTGAAGCTCATTGGAGCAATGTATCTACCAACTGAGCCTAGGTGTTGGTTGACCTTCATTCTGAGATAAAATGAACTACAACTAAACTACTAATTTGCCCAGTATTCGTTTTATTTTTTTAAGCTAGCGTGAGGAACGTAGTTTTTTTTAAAAAAAATTGAGTTATGTTGGCTGTTATAAATCAACGAGTTACGAGAAATATGATAAACTTTGCCACTGGCTTGTCTGACGACGAACTGGATAACCTGACTAACTAGTGATTTCAGAGAGACTGCACTATGTTTGTGTTACAAACTGGTTTTTCATCAGAAAGCTTAAGTTCTTGTTTTAGTTTTGCTTCTTGTCTTAGTTTGCAAGTCAAAATCTATTTCATGATATATAATATATCTTCACCAATTTCTAAGGCCCTTTTCAATATTTCTTCAAGAGGACCAAGACCGATTATCTGACTACATCAAAATAATTGAATGTCACCCTCACTTCCATTGGGCTATTGGCTCTAACATAAAACCAGAACAGACACAACATTCAGAATCCTTAATGTTAATACATTACTGTAAAAAAGGTAGGCTCACATTTCGCCAATGATAAATTCTTCGACCATGCTATGTAATGAAACCGAGATCCTTAAGGTGTGGCGGCATAAGGGAGCACAAGTATTTTTTATAGTTTTTATAGAATTGCAATCTTTTGGCCAAATTAAATCAAACATTTCTCCAGTAGCAACATAGAGTTTAGTTTTCTGTACTTGTTTATATCAACAGATCTTGAATATATTTCAAGGGTGTCCTAGAATTTTGTCAAAACTTTTTCTCTTTATTTAAAAAGTATTGACAAAATTTTAGGACTCCCTTGACAGATATTCAAGATATGCTGATATCAGCATGTGCATAAAACTAAACTCTATGTTGTTACTGGAATAAAAATTTAATTTATTTTGGCCCCCCCAAAAAAATGCAATGCTATAAAAACTGTAAAATTACTCGTGCTCCCTTCTGCCGCACCTTAACTCAGTAGGAGGACACGCTACCAACAGACGAAACATATATTAAATATATTCACTCTCTGACGAAATATAAGTTAATTTTGTATTTTAATTTAGAAATAGGGGTCGAGCTTTGATCAGTAAATCAGGGTAGAAACTAATTGAGCAGGTCTCTAAGGTCCATCTTGTTTCTCTTATGGCTAATCTTAAAGCCCGGTCGGTATGCCCTTGGAAACATTGTTTGCAAACATGTAGCTCTTGTTTCCAATATATATATATTATATATATATATATATATAGTGTTTTCAGAAACAATTTGCAAACTTTTGTGTGTGTTTCCTTTGTGTTTCCAAAGAGTAAACAATGTTTCTCGTCATACATTTAAAATGGAAGGGTACGGCCAGATTGAGCGAGTGCGTGAGCGACTAAAAATTAAAATAGAATACATTGGTTGTAATGAGAGGTGGCCAGGTTGGAGCGAGCGACCGAGCGCACGCGTGCGCTCGAGCCGGTACAGTCTAGTTTACGGGCGCTAGGCAATATTATTGTATGTTGATTCATTGAGTTCTAGGAAAACTTCTCATTTTGACATTTTTATTACTATCGATAGGTTTAGCTAGCACACTTGCTACTAACGGCCAAATTTAATTGGTAAGATCATAAACCATATATATATATATTATAGACACATACACACACACATATATATGTGTAAAAATGATATGTTAAAATACTTCAATATTATAATCAAAATAGGTCTTTACAAATAAGAATCACCATTTGCGTGGATAGAGGATGGTAAAACCACAACATTAAATCACTTGTCAAAAACCACCCTCAGTTCACTGAGCCAAGATTAAAACCTTTGCCTCTTCGTCAACAACTATCAAGAACTATCTGATAATCACGCGCTCACTCGCTTACGCACGCTTGTTAGTCTGGCCGAACCCTTGGAGTAAGAAAAGTTTGCATGTCTGAGCGGTTTCGCAGACATTGTCGACAACAAACAATGTGGGCCGAGCAGTCGTTCACTTTCATGGGAGCAACTAATTGTAAAAAGAACTTCAATATCTGCGAGAAACGTGAAAGTGTATTTCATAAAACCACTGCCGTTTTGAGATTAATTTCTGTCAGAATCTTATTTGCATAGTATGAACCTTTTTGAAGCACCTTACGAACCCACCACCAGTTTCTTCTTCTCTTTCTTCCTGAGCAGTCCATAAATACATACAAAGTACAACCATAGCACCATCGTCCTCGGCGGACATTTTTACTCAAGTGAACTCTGGACGGGAAACAATGAAACAATTTTTCATCATTTGAAGTCTGGATTTGATACAATGTTTCATCATTGAAGTCTGGACGGGAAGCAATGTTTCATCATTGAAGTCTGGACGCGAAACAATGTTTCATCATTGTAGTCAGGACGTGAAACAATGTTTCATCATTGAAGTCTGGACGCGATATAAGGTTTCATCATTGAAGTCTGGACGGGAGGCAATGTTTCATCATTGTAGTCTAGACGCGATATAAGGTTTCATCATTGAAGTCTGGACGTGAAACAATGTTTAACTGTTTGCAAATAATATATTTTCATGTTTGCAACAATATGTTATTCATGTTTGTAAACTTTCCCTATATTTTTGATCAGCCGAAACAAATTTAAGAAAAATCGAGAATAGATGTTTGCAAACAATGATTCAAGGACGTTCTAGGCTTTTAGGTACTAAGCATTTGCCCAGTATAATATTTTTTTAAAATCCGTATAGGCACCTCCATAAAATTAGTCGTGTCTTGTCTGGTTTGTCATTGACGAAGTTGTTTTATGTTTCGAACTCCAACCGGGTAGCCTGAATCCCCCCCTCCCCCCTCCCGCTGAATGTTTTCTAACCTCCCTCCATGGAAACACGGGGTAAATTTTCTCTAAATAAGTAGTAAGGCTCGTTGCACTGGATTTTGTTTCGCTCTAAAGAAGTTAGACAAAATATTGCCACTTTGTTTATAGATTGCACAACTTGTCAAAATATTCAGTCACAAGTTTTGACTTCTTATAATAATATTGTAACTACAAGCTAGCTTTGATTGTACGCGTTCGGTTTATACGCTCAAGTACTAATTACGTTAATGAATTTAGGGATTAGGAACGTTATATTTATAGGAAGTGTACCAGCATTTACGTGGCGGGAGTGTGAAAAAACATTTTGATAAAACCACCCTCAGTACACCCGGCTGAGATTATAACCTGTATCTCCCCCTTATTGGCAGTCTAGTCTACTGCGAGAGTAGCGCGTTAAACCACGCGGCCAACGAAGCAGGTTATTCAATATTATTAAGAGTACAATGGGCTATATTAGTTCTTTAGTGCTTATAATTGCCTATTCAGTATTTTCTTTGATTTTGCCGATTTTATAAATAAGAGTCTTAACGCACCAATTTCGGCCGGATCCTCCCTCTTTGTCCTACGGTGTAGATTTTCTCTTGAAACATCATGCCATTCATTGCGGGAGAAAAGTTTAACTTATTCGAAAATGGTAAATATGAAAGTTTGTCCCTTGACATCGTGGGATGGAGAACGAAGCTTCTCAAATCATAAAAAAAACATTCTATCTGACAATAGATTCAATTAAACTATTGATAATCTATAAAAGTGTCTAGTGATTAACAAAAATGTGAATTGCTAATAAGCCGTATTCAGTGGTCAAATGGTTTAAGGCGTAACTCTCGCAATTGCCGATGACGGTGAGATCGGAGTTCAGATCCCATTCAGGTGTACTGAGCGTGAATTTATTTTCCTAAATGGTTTTACACACTCTCACCAAGCAAATGCGGGAAAACCTCAACTAAATTAAACCTTACTATTATCTCTAAACTATTAGCGTAATTAGTACATATGTGTACAATACCGAATGAGAAGTTATGTATTTCTAAATATAAAAAGGGGCTGTAGGTAATAGCGTGTGGTTTGATAACTCTTACATTGCTTATTATACTGTGTGCTTGTTTATTTTGAATGCCTATTTGCCTGCCTATTTTTGTTGTTGTTGTTCCTAACAATCCCCTCTCTTCTAAGTATAATCTTAATTTTTAGCTTGTATAACTTGGCCTGAGTGAAAATTAACATTCTAATAACTAATCCTCTAAGCTTAATATACTTCGCAAAACTAACAAACTCGAATCTTTGCTAGACAAAGTTGCATTATTGGGTTATTAATTGAAAGCTTGTGATAGAATTTGACTCAAAAGATTGGAGTTTGATTTGACCAACTCCACTTAGGAATTTAGACATTGTGATATTCCACTCTCCAACTATGTGATTGGTGGTTTAGTTACTGGTATTATATCCTTTAAGATGCGTACAGAAAGAAAGTGGGTTTCCTGATTTTCGATTACCAGCGCTGATCGGCGCTGACCTGCGTCAGCAACGAGAGTGTGTTTGCAGATAGGACTGTTCATAATGAAAGCAGGTTCACGCTTGTCAGCTTTTGTACCCGACACCGACAAGTTTACCGGAATGAACATTTAATTATTTTTTATTTGTCGGCGCCGACAAAATGTGTTCAAGAGAAATGGTAGATATTGAAAGTTTAATTACGTGTGTGTTACCCAGATGTCATATATAGTACGTATACTGTATATATATATGTATTTGTATGTGTGTGTGTGTGTCTACTATATGACTGTATGTATACCGTATACATAGGATGTTTGGAAACTAATAGCCCAAACTGCACATATAGTTTGTTTGAACCAAAAGTAATACAAAATCCCTATACACTTACATCTAGCAAACTATGCTAACACCATTAAATTGTGTTCAAAGTTTCGGCGTACAGCACCGGGAGAGTAAAGCTGTTCGAGCATGAATGTATAACAAGTTGGATAGGAGCTAGGAGCACGGCACTGTACGTGTGATGATAGCAAGCACTTTCTGTGATGTAGGACCGTTAATGATGGCCCTCAGAACGTATTCCAATTTCTAGATGGACTAGTTTGTTGTTTAATATTAATTGTAGTTTGTTCTACCGCCGTGCTCCAAGATGTCGAGGTGTGTATGCAACCTGTTGTACACTCATACTTTTACAGCTTTGCTATCCCGGCACTGTACACCTAAACTTTGAATACAATTTAATGGTATTATCCTAGTTTGCCGAATGTGTATAGGGAGAGTTTGTATTACTTTTGGTCCAAACAAACTGTATGTGCAGTTTGAGTTATGAGTTTCCGAACTGCCTGTTTTTGTATATATATTTATATTCTGTGTACATATATATAATGAATGTATTTATACTGTATACATGTATTAGATATGTACTGTATATGTGTATATATAGTTATACAATATATGTATACTGTATGCTTGTATATATATTATATATTTACTCTTTATATGTATATCTACTGTACATATACTGTTTATATATATGATAAAACTCGTTTAACTGTTATTTAAAATGTGTGAAAATAAACTTTCTACCTAGTTCCCCACCAACCCTTCCGTATTCTACTGCTTAGTCCAAATTTTTGCTGAAACAAATGTTGTGAAAATATCTTTACTTCTTTACGCTAAATTGGCTGCTCTTTCCGCAGTCTGCCTTTGTTCGTCTGTTTGGTTAGATTCAACATATACTTTAATTGGATGTTGCTCAGAACCTTCTCTATCTAAAATGTAATAGTGTATTGAAAAAACTATATCTTGCTTTAGGTCAATAAATACATAGTTTTCGCCATAATCTTTCCTACCACGAAATAATGGTTGTCTACCGGTTTTATTTCTTTTCAATTTTTGATTAACACTGCCAAGAATAGTTCGCAATTATATCCGTCACTCTTGCAATAGACTCGACTGCCAATTACCCAGAGATCGGGGTTCAAATACTGGACGGATGAACTGAGGGTGATTTTTCATTATTTCCACTCTCTCCATCCTCCCTCATACCTAGCACATAGTACATTAGTAGATATGTGTATAACCTGAACATATAGTAATACTCGGTGCTAAAAATAATAATTAAAGCTCCAAGAGGTTCAGCAAAATTAAGGTGAGCATAATTTAACTGACTCAAATTATAATGGCATGACAGTTTACTCTGTTATTACAGTTTTCACAGGAAAATCCTTCCTTATCTGACAGCTAGAAAAGTTACTAAATCTACTTTAACATATTCGTAGGTCAGCTCATGCTATCTTAAGCTGTCACTTTTGATAGACATTATAGTAATTATAAAATAACACTAATAATATAATAAAATTGTAACAATGTTGACCACAATTATTTAGTTTTTATTTTATCCAAACTTTTTTACCTACAAATACTATCGTACAAAAACACGCCTTTAATACATTATAATCTGTATAATTCGATATTAGATAATTCGAAAAATTGTATAAATCTAACCCATCATGATTACTCATGAGATGCATATTCAAATTAAAGGTAAAAAAAAAGAATATTTAATTCGAATTCTTGACGGAATTGTTTGGTTAATTAGAAGCCTTTACGTTGTTATTTTAAATTTATTTTGTAATCATTTCAAATCTAACTTACCGATCATTATGAAAATAAGCAACCTCTATGCCAATAACGTCAAATAAAGTTAAGCGTTGTTGAAGCACAATAAAAGATAAAGTGAGGAATTCTGCATCGGCAGCGAGTGGATTTCCTATCACCGGGTATGTGTTGACCCAACTTTAATCTCTTCTGATTTACATTGTAACCATGGAAGGAGTAAACTTCCATTTAGCGAATTCTCAATAAATAGGTCTTTAATTTGCATATGTTAGGTTTTCCAAGTGTTTTTGTTTTGTTTTTTAACGTATGATAACCTTTAACCGGAAGAGATATGATATATAGTTCGATCTCCTCTGGCACAGAGCATTACCCAGGGTACACCTGTGGAGGTGTCGTATCCACAATGAGATGAGTGATGATAGTGATTATGGATGTGTGAATCGAGGAGTGATGTTAAACGTTGGGATAGGGATAAATATCCACGGTACCAGCCGGGAATCGAACCCGGGACCCTTAGGTTCGTAGCAAGATGCACTGATCACTGCCACAAGGCCAATTTTCTCACATATGCAGACTGTATATTGTTTATTTGTGTATTATATAGAATACATGAAATATGTGTTTATTTGTAACATATTTCAAGGTTAATGATCAATTGTGTACCAGCTGCGTAGATACTCATAAAAATGGATTATTCAAATCTTGAATATTTCAAATTCTTTTTGATATACCTTGGACTTAGAATTAAATAAGTTCTACTGTATTTAAAGTGATTTTGAATAAACAGCTACCTACTAGTCATTCTTATCCTTCTAGTTGATACCTTAATCAGCTCGTCATGAGAAAAACAAGTTGTGCAAATACAGATATAAAAAGAATGGTTGCAGATAGTGACAAAAGGTTTCACTATTTATTTATCTTGCAGTTGTCAAAACTGACACCAGCTGTAAAACGCGATAGATTCAGTACATATGACTTGACACGTGGTTGCAAGAAAGTATAGCCATTAATATTGCTCACTGTCAATAGTTCTACGATGGTTGCGTGCATCTTTGTGAAAAAAAAGAAGAAATACTATATACATTACTGACCGTTATTATTTTAGTATTTAAATTATCTGATATATTCCCTTCACCATAAAACAAAAAAGTAAATGACACATCACATGAGTAAACAAAAGTGTTTTAATAGCTATAATTTTATTTGTAATGTACTTAACCGGAAAATAATTAAGGGGTCACCCAAGGTTGCTCTGAGATGCGTTGAAATATGTCCAGAATTCTCGCTTTATTTATGGTTTGATATTTCAAAATATTATTTTCATCAACATGATGGTGTAAACTAACATCTCCTTAAGGTATTATAAACCTCGCATTTTAAGTGTTTTTGAACAAAAAATTTGTTTTTAAAATGTTAAGTCAGTTAATTTTTAACGAATTTCAACGCGAAATGTCGTGTTTATGAGACCAAAGCAAATCCTAAGAAACATAAATCTATCTTTAAAAAAAAGTATTTTTTTAAACGGGGTCACAACAGAAAATTCTAAGATGATTGAGGAGTGTTTTAAGTGACTTCGACCCATTCCGGTGGTCACGTGGTCTAACACGCCACTCCCTTATTTGACCAATTTGCTGGTAAAATGTGTATACATTTTCTATAAAACCATACCTTCTTCATCCCTATTCCCATTAGTTTAAATGTGGATACTAGGGTTGAGAAGTAAGACCCAGAGCACCGAATAAGGTTTAGGGGAAGGAGACTCAAAACAAGTAGTGTGTAGATTAGGGGTCGATCTCGCAATAATTTTAATTCGATCGAGTAAGAAAACCATATCTTCATTAAAAGTCGATTTATTTATATTTTATTAATATTCACGCACTTTCAGATGAACTAGAAATTTGAAATTTGGCAAACTTATAGCGTCTAGCCTGTAACTGACAGGAAAATTCCTAAAAGTTAAAAATTTTAATTTTTAACCCCCGAAAAAAAATTAAAAATAGTGGAGCAACTTTAAAGTCGGTGTGGACCTTTCTTTGGAGGTATCTTGTGGCTAAACGGTAAGATCTATAAAAAGAAAAGGCTCTGAATTTACATTAGTTTACATCCATTTGCAAAGAAAACCCACTGGGGGTTTGGAGGTGGAGCCTCCAACGAGCAAAGCGAGTAGTTTAATAAGAAAATGTAAATTTCATTTACTAAACTATTGTTTTGGGGGAACATAAGTATTTGAGGCAAGATTGAATTTAAGAAATAAATATAAGGTCCGTATAAATCCAACTCTGTGTTCTAGTGATCAGCGTTTCTATCTGGTTACAGATACAGAGGTCTCGAGTTCGATCCCCGCAGCTTCCAGAACTTTTCTATGAAGGAGTGGTTCTGGAACGGAGTCAAATTCTATCTCATGAAGACAATTGAGCAGACATTTGAATAAAATAAAAATATTGGCTTTGTTCTAGAAAACTGAGATTAATGGTCAGGGAGTTTGTTGAGCTGACCACATTACACCCTCCATCCACAAATGTTGGCACTATCTTACTAACGGTGCTGGCTGCTTGGTTGGTATAGCTCGATCGGTGGCTCAAGCCATGCAGTTTTATTATTATTATTATTATTATCATCATCATCAAGAAATGCGTCTTACTACCCACTCGGTTTATACGTACTTACGCGAATGTGTAATGGTATGGTGACTGTGAGATGAAATGGAGGACCTACAGTTTAATGTGGAATCCGAACCACGGTGGAGGCCTGGCATTCCACACATTCACAAGTTTAGATTAATACACGTCTTGTCAGAGGTAAAGGAAGGGTTTGGCAATCAGATAAACTAGTGCCGGGACCGAGGTTGAACCCCGGACCTCCAGTACAGAAGTCCAAAACCTTACCCCGAGACCACCAGGTCACTGTTTTTTTTAAGATGTATAGATAAAAAAAGAAGTAAAAGAGTTGAGAAACTATGGATGATCGCGGGACATTTGATAAGTTTGTAAGTCGATTGGGGCTCAAAAAAAAGGTTGCCTACCCCTAGTGTGGACCAAACCACAACATGAAAACAATCCTGGGGAAGACCAAGATTCTAATTTGCTCAACATGTGCCCAAGATGGGAAGATGGAGTGGAAGTGACGAGGCTGACAAAGGACAGAATGAGGAAGATAGAGATGGGTTGCAAAGACGCTGAGATGACAACAGGGAAATGAGAAAGCGGAAATGGTTGTTCATTTTTCTTTTGTACGGCCGAACGTATGAAAAAAGAATATATGATAAAAGCAAAATCAATTTTCAGATGGCGGACTGGACAAAGGTCTGGTTTTCCAATGCGGGACGGGGTTCTGAATTTCAATTTTGACCAAGTGGACAGAGTTTATTAATCCTAAATGTTTTTACAATTTCCCTTTACATAAATTCGGGTGATATCCATAAACCTTATCTCCACATACCCAATTACTTTAGTTAAAATATCTACATACAAAACGGAAATTAATATGTGGTGTGTAAAAATCATTTAACTCTTTAAGGTGGGTTGGAAAGTGTGGGAGGGGGAAGGAGGGATTTAATGTGTCTGTGGTGTTACTTGTGAGGGGGAGGAGGGTATTTCTCAGTGTTACGTATCACAGATCTTATATTATTTAAGTCATAATATTGAAAAAATAATATTATTATTCTTGTTTTACCGTCAGTAAATATACTTATTGATAAATTATGATTCTGATTTTTAATAAATCTTAGTCCCTCTTTTAGTGTCACAAAAGCTTCCCAAATGAAATAATGACATTCACTATTGATGTGGAAAGTTACGTAACACAGGTTGAAAGGAGTCGGGGGGTTAACTATAATGTATATATGGTGTTACATGATGGGGAGGGATTGTCGAAAAAGGTAAGTAAAAAGCGTTACGTACTTTATGGATGACCCCTTTTCTATAAAAAATAATATTTTTGGACAAAATATATCAAGCATTGTTCCAGTTGGTACGTTTAATATTAATTTTCTACACATTTTAATCTCTATTATTATTATTATTATTATTATTATTATTATTATTATTATTATTATTATTATTATTATTATTTTTAGCACCGCGTCTTACTACCCGTTCGGGTTATACGCACTTACGCTAATGTGTAATGGTAGGGTGATTGTGAAATGAAATGAAGGACCTACAGTTTTAACGTGGAATCCGAACCACGGTGGAGGCCTGGCATTCCCCACATTCCATTTTAATCTCAACCGTTCTTAAATATCTGTTATGGGCATCACGGAATTTGACTAAGACTTTTTATTTTAATTAAAGTATTTTCTAATCAAAGGTCACTATGCCCATGACATTTATTCTAGATTTGTTGATATTACTATTTGTAGAAAATTACACTCAATTATCTATTGGAGCAATATTAGTCCCGAATTCTTAAACAATGCCATTTAACTTCTCCTTTTTACGGTGTATGATATTTCACCTAACTACTCTGGCTACCATCGCATTGCGAGGCGTTATATAGTCTGGATGGACCCTAAGTGGTGAGGGGTTTGAATCCCGCAGGATTATGTGGGTCGTGGGGGTGAAACATAGTGAAGTGTAAAGAGATTCACATAAGTAGCTTTTATTTATTGGGGCCAAACATACAAATTCAGAAAAGTTGTTTTAACTTTTTCAGAGCTTCATATTTGAAGCTATCATATCTATACCCATCCGACACCTTTATATTAATTGGTAGCGTGTCTGCCTACTAAGCTAAGGGTCCCAGGATCATTTCCCGGCGTGGTCGAAAAATGTATCATTGATGATTTATAGGTTTTACTCTTTCACAGTGATGAATTAATGGCTGGAGACTGGATGTTGTGCCTGTCCTAGTCTTAAGTTGGATTATAAGGCATATGAGGCTACGAAAGGCCTAGCAAACCAGTATTGGAACATATATATGTATTGGATAAAAAATTGACCTAGGCCACACAGGCTGGAAACTGTATTGTATGTACAAAAATCTATACCTCCTAGAGTGGATATGTACAAACGCTAAATGTTCTGAATATCCGGTGTCATGACTGTGAATGGAAGTTCTTAAATTTAAATTTATGTTACTCAAAGTTCTGTCTATAAAAGATTATTTTATTACTATATCAGACTCTAAGTCAGCAAACAGATCCTTAAGTGATATATTTATATGAAATTATATTTACTTAGAGGGAGCTATACATATTCTGTAATCAACATCAAAACTAAATTACATCCAAAATAATTTATAAAATAATAAATTTTAAATTATATATATATTATATATATTACATTTTACGCACCCTCCAAAATGTCTTCGTGTAACCTAGGTTGAATACCACTACTCTAGACTACACTCAATATCGCCGCTGAGGTAAATGCAGATCTTATGGAGAAAAGCTTTATCTTCACACTCTCTCTGTTCATTGTTGCAAAATACCCTCACTTTCAATTATGTCGGAGTAGGTGACCTGGTGGTCTAGGGGTAAGGTGTCAAACTTCTATGCTGGCGGCCGGGGTTCAATCCTCGGTCCCGGCACAGACTTATCTGATTTCCAAACCCTTCCTACACCTCTGACAAGACATCTTGTGAATGTGTGGAATGCCAGTCGCCACCGTGGTTAGGATTCCACGTTAAACTGTAGATCCTTCATTTCATCTCACAATCACCCTACCATTACACATTAGCGTAAGTGCGTATAACCCGTGTAGTAAGACGCGGTGCTAATAATAATAATAATGTCGGAGGGGGGTTTGTTAAAGTAAGAAGGATTTACTGGCAACATCGACAGACCAGCGTTGCGAAACTTGCCTTATATTTAAGAGAAGATTGACTACACAGAGACAGGATAATCACAATGCTGTATCCATGTATAGTAGCCATGCAGTTCCCTCAAAGATGATATATAGTGTAGAGCATGGCTTTTATTTGACTTGGATGAAGCTCCACCCCTATTCTCAAGTCAACCAATCAATTAACGAGGATTAAACTTTCTGATCCAGGTATTATATATAATTAAGTTACGCTCGTCCGTCAACAGTATTTAACATAATATTTTCAACAGGTTTGTATCCAGCCACTGCTTTGCTTTCAAGGAAATGTATAAGCGTGCATTAAAACCTCTCCAGAATTCAACTTAAAACAATATTATTTTACAGAAATTAAATAAAACGGAGAGTGGATCAAACACTTCTCCATTGAAACAAGCCAGGATAGGATTATCTACTTCCACTAATTGGTAAGAATATATTTCTATAAAGGGGCCCTTAGTCTCTGGACTTGCTCCCCAAGAAATTCTTCAAAACTGTACCGATTGGGGATGTAGAAAACGCGTGCCATTGGAAATATTTTGGCAGTTTTTATAAATACGTGAACCAACATTAAACAAATTTGGCAGAAATATTATTTGAACCTAGGCTAAACGATATGTATAAAGTTTATCAATATGGCTATCTCTTTCAATATGGTATTTGCTCAGAAGTTTTCTTTTGTTTAATAGCTCATCACAAGTGTTTTGAATTTATAATTCTAAGCAATCAAACGAGTTCTTAGGGCCTGTTTTTTTTATGTTGACATATATTGAGAGACTGACGTCTTAAATCGCGTGGTCAGCGGTTATTTTCTATGAATCTAATGTACTTTTGAATATAGTCTGAATTTGCTGATCACAAATCAAATGTCCATTCGTAAGAAAATCAAAGTATGAATACAAAATTCTAGAATAGATTCATCTTGATATTAAAATTAAAAATTACACAAAACATATACTTAAAAAAAAAACATTTATAACTGGTCCATGAAATAGTGATTCAAGTTTTGAAATCATTTATAAGAATTTTTGGTTTATTTTGTTGTAACTAAAACATTATTTTTCAAACATAAAACAAACTTACTGTTTTGAGGCTAAAATAGTATGCTATTTGTTTTTGTAATTTCTTTATGTATTTTACAGCAATATTAGTTTAATATTAAATTGTATTTTCTTTACTTTCAGTCATTTGTGTGTATTTTATTAAACACACAGAACTGCAGCCCAACTCTACACATTCTTTTTTTTATTTTGAGTATTGTTTAGAGTACTATTCAAATTGAACAGTAATTTACTAAAGTTTTTAGTAATTCATTAGTTATTATAATATTGCGTAGTACATAAACAGCTATACAGATACAGGTCTGTAATTAGATTTTTATAATATATGTACACAGAATACAGATTCACAAAGAATAAACTATGCTCACACAACACGATCCCAAAAAAATATTTTTCCAATTAACGAACACTTCTTAGTAACGGATTTTTTTAAAGACTGAGTTGGTGACTACTATTAAGGATGCTGCCAATTAGGTTGGTTAAATATCTACACAATCTTTCTAGTATAAGAGTTTGATGTTTACTAGAAAGAAGAAAAAAACTATTTTCTCTGAACCTATACACCATAAACACTAAAAATAGTTTAAAAGTTGATATTTTCTACTCTGAAAAGTATAAAAATCCACTTTTAAATTGATTATTAAGACCTAAATGCCCGGAAAACGAAAGGTAACTGGGTATAGGAACGTAGAATGGTATCATTTAATAGAGAGGGGGGGGGGGGGGCGGGTTACAACACACACATTGTATCGTTATTTTTAGTTTACTCCTCCCCTGTTTGTTCTCCTATTACAGTACGGCACTATCTAGGAACGTCATAAACCTACTAGGTTTCTGACGTTTATGAATTTATGCTAGACTATTCTAGCCCCTTAAAAGATTCACTGTAGCACTTTTAAATTACTTCAGTAAAAGCACGTACAGCTTTTGTTTATATTCTTATTAAGTTCTGTAGCCAAGAGACGAACATGTTTTGAGCTATTACGTGTGATGAAAGTTCAAAGAGAAATAATGATTTACCGAGGATATTAAGTGTTGCACTTTAAAAGTTGTGTTAGACGCGATGAAAGCGTAGGCGTAATCCTTTTTCTTTTCGTGTTGTTGGAGCTTCAGTGAAGATTTTCATAAGGTACTCTTTATCAAGAATATAGCGTGGCACCTGTTAAAATCAGATATTCTTGATGTGATGGATAAAGTGAAATATGAATTTTTAAAATGTTATTCTTTACATAAGCTTCGGATCTACAACATCCAAGCTCTTGGTGTAAAAGCTATAAATTATATTCCTGGTAGCACACAAAGTCCAACCGCAAAATATTCTTTCCTGATTCCTATGTTTTTTTTTGTTTTTTTTTTAAGAAATCAATACTCTGTTAACGCAGAACGAATTAATAAGCCATAACAGCTTGATGATTTTAAGCGAAATGTAATATACAGTTTATTTGAAAGTTAACCGGCCTCATGGGTAATAGTGAGTGGTCATATATATCCCCTGGCTGCTGCCCTGGAGGTCCTAGGTTTGATTCCCAGCTGGTACAAAAGGTTTTTTTTTCTCTAAAGAGGAATAATTACCATGGTCACTAGGGTTTGATTAATTAGGCTTTAGTTTAAGATCTTCATTGGCTTCACCCCGTCATATTCACCATCCCCATCCACTCATCGGGACATAGAAAGACCCTCCACTGAAAGGATGTATGATTAGTACGTTCAGGAGTCCCCTGGGTAACGGTACATTAGTACCGGATAATCTATACACAAACTTAACCACAGATTTATGTAGCGCAGACATTTGAAAGTTATGTGAAATAATCTGGCATAAATAGCTGTTTTTTTTAGCACGGCGTCTTGCAACCCGTTAGGGCTATGTGCTTAAATACTAATTACGCTAGAGGTTTTATAGCTTGGGAAGGTTATATTTTTAGGAAGGGTACCTGAATTTGCGTGGAGGAAAACTAGAAACACACTTTGTAAAAACCACCCTTAGTACACCGTACCGAAATTCAAACCTTATCTCCCCGTCATCGGCAGTCTAGTCTACCACGAGAGTAGCGCGTTAGACCATGCAACCACCAAAGTGGGTATTATTATATTATTATTATTATTATTATTATTACAATGTATATTCATGTTATATGTAATTTTTTCCCATCTATACTTTAGCACTGCGTCTTACCACATATCCGGGCTATACGCATTTAATTACAGTAGTTAATTAAGGATGAGGAATATATATATATAATAAATAAAACCTATTTGTATGAAGGGAGTATGACGGACGAACTCTTTAGGAAAAAATCTTAAGTACACCCAGCCGAGATTCGAACCACGACCTCTTTATCACGCAAATCAGAATAGATTATTTTGAAATCTAGTCCACGTTCACACAAAAACGGGTTTTACAATCCTTTAAATAAATATTTTAACCTAATAGATTACGTGGTGATTTAATATAGGCTTTATGATTTTTATGCCTGTAAATATTTTCTTATTTTAAAATATCCATCCACGGAAAAATATGCTACTTATTTTGGTATCAAACAAGGTTGGAATTTTTTTACACCTGAATAACTGATTGAGTGGCCTTACACGAGAAATTAAATTGAAAGATTTGAGTTCAAAGCCAACCAAGTAACAGGAAAAATGATTACTTCTACAGTAGCATTTTTTTTCTATCACCACGTCTTATTATTTATTCGGGTTATACACCTATGTAATAATTAAGATAGGTTTTGGAGATGAGGAAGGTTAAGATTAGAGGGAGTGTACCAGTATTTGCGTGGAGTGAGGATGGAAAACCATTAAGGGAAAAGTACACCCGATCGGTATTCGAACCCCGATTTCCTTGGCATCGGCAGTCTAGTCTATTACAAGAGTGACACCTTAGACTATGTTGTCACCAAAGCGGTTCGGTAGAATTTTGAATGTGTATTCAGTGTTATTTCTATAGCCTTAAGGTAATAAAATAAATACAGAGTTTCAAAGACATAGGTTAAAGAATTTGGTTGAAATCTTGGCTGAAATTAGTCGATTATTAAAAAGATGTATTAAAATCCGAAAGAAAAAAGCGAGAGACATACACTTAGTGTATAGTGCATATAGTGTATGCAAGTTAGTCAACACACCTTTTACAAATTAGGAAAAAATATTTTGGAAATATAATGGTTGTAAACGAAAAGAATCAGTTTTTAATATCAATAATAGTTTATAATTTATACTCATTTGAGTGAAGTCTTATGGAGGTTTTTATTTGAGTAAATTGTTTTAGTAGGTTTTATACAACAGCTGTATTATCACAAGAAAATAAATAAATATGAATTAAATCAAAATTGTAGAGTTTTATGTAAAGTTTATAAAGATTGTCTTACATAACTAAATGTTTAAGAGTTTCTCACAGAACAATAGCTTTACAAACTTTACATTATTATCTCTTCCAGCCTGTCAGTTTAAAGCGAACAATGATTTGTAGTGTCGACAATACATCTTTATTGTTGTTACGAAGCGGATTTTAGCTGTTGCCTTTTCTTTTCTTTGATTGTAAGCCATAGACAGTTTGGATGAATATAGATGCATTTCATGTTATTAAGAGTACAATATATTAGTTTTATAGAGTATGTAATCGCCTATTCTCTTAGTTATTTTTTGCTATTTTATGAATAAAACCCTTAACACACCAATTTCAGTCATGTTCTCTATCTCTCTTTTCCTAAGGTATGAATTTTATTCTGTAACACCATGCCATTGATTGCAGGAGAAAAGTTTAACTTCTTTTAAAATGGTAAATTTGTAAGTTTATCCCTTGATATCGTGTGATGTAGAACGAAGCTTTTCAAACTATAAAAAACATTATATCCGACAATACATCCAATTTAACTATTTAAAATCTATAAAAGTGTCTAGTGATTAACAGCAACGTGAATTGCTTATAGGCCCGCTTCAGTGGTCAAATGGTCTAAGGTGAAACTCTTGCAACTTCCGATGATGGCTCTGACCACGGATTCAAAATGGTTTCATGTATTTTATTCTAACTTAATATTTAGACTTTATAAAGTGTATTGCTTGCATAAAATATTTGAGTCTACTCTAGTCCCTTCTGGGTTTCAATATATAATTCTGATACCATTGGTTTGGATTGCTTAGTGACTTTATTGTTGTTTCTAAATCTTATATTTCCGACTATAATAATAGGTACATTTGTTTATAACTATTGTAACTTCCATCATCCCGTTCAACGGACCTTAACTACCAGTTCTCTGCTTTTATATTCATGAAAATTAACTTCGGGGTTTGGAAATATGCTTACAATGTCTATTTAAACGCCATTTTAAATACAATAATTTGAATGAACTTGATTAAATTGTCTATATGAGTTTCCTCTCCCAATTCCAGTGTTCCTTCACAACATTATGTTTATTTTACACAACATGATATTTGGGAATGTTGTGGTTGTTTGAGGTCGTCCATTCAATGGCAACTAAGGAAAACATAATGCGGTCTTCATTGTTCAATGTGTTGACTAAGGATGACCATGTGACATATATACTAACTCTATTTATAGGTTATATACCCGCCTCAGTGGGGTAGTTTTTTAATTTATTAAGCACCGCGTCTTACTACCCGTTTGGGCTATACGCCGTGTGGCGTAGTTAGCTAACGTGCAAGTTTTGTGTTGAGCAAGGCTGCCGAGGACGGGTTGATCGAGGCTCAAGTCTCGCTCGAATAAACTGAGGTAGGTTTTTTCTAAATGGTTTTCCACTCTATCTTCACGCAAATGCGGGTTCACTTCATATATACTCAACCATCTCACTTCATATATACTCACCATCTCACTTCCCAACCCATTAGCCTAATTAGTACTTAAGCGTACAACCCGAACGGGTAGTAAGATGCGGCGCTAAATGAAAACAAAAATATAGGCCATATAATTACAGCTTTGATTTGGCTACATTAGATATACTCGCTTCTGGCTGGTGTAGGTTTATTTCGTGGAATGTCGACTAGAGAAGTGATAGGGAATTAAATTAACCTATTTGAGGCTGAATGGCCTTCAGTTTCATTCACTCGCCTAATTAGTCTTTTATATTACCAATTTCAGCTTCTAATAGGTGAAGTAAACAACCCATCCTTATCCTTTCTCCGCTGGGCAAACCTGTCAAGAGCATGTATGTCTAAGTTAAAAAAAATATCACCGTTCAAAAAAACATTTACTTAAATTGATACCTCAGTGCAAGAGGTTTACAATTTTGTTTTTGTTTTTAGCTCCTCGTCTTTCTACTTGTTCGTGTTCATCCTAATTACGCCAATGTGTTGAGAGATGATTAAGATGGAAACTTGAGGAAATGTATCTATATTTGCGTGGAGGGAGGATGTTAAAACTATTTAGTAAAAAAAGAAATCTTCCTTACACCCAACCGGGATCAGAACCCTGATCTACCCTTTATCGGCAGTTTATTCTCTTGCGTAAGTGATGTATTAGAATATTCGGCCACCAAAGCAGTTTGTTACAGTTAAAAAAAAGTAATTTAGTTGCTAACATCAATAAACTCAGAATATTTTAGTCTATACTACAAAGCTATAGTCTAGGGTTGACTGACAGGCGCCAAACATCCAGGGAGCTAAACCTATACCACCAATGACAGAACTGCAGGACTTATGCAAAAAAGCTTTCTCTCTCGGGTGACCTGGAAGTCTAGGGGCAAGGTGTTGTACTTCTATGTTGGAGGTCCGGGGTTCAATCCTCGGTCCTGGCACAGATTTATCTGATTGCCAAACTCTTCCTTCACCTCTGACAAGACGTGTATTAATCACAGCTTGTGAATGTGTGGAATGCCAGGCCTCCACCGTGGTTCGGATTCCACGTTAAACTGTAGGTCCTCCATTTCATCTCACAATCACCCTACCATTACACATGAGCGTAAGTGCGTATAACCTGAACGGGTAGTAAGATGCGGTCCCAATTTTACTATATCTTTCTGTCAGGTAACTGTTGCCAAATCTACTCGCTTTCAGCTATGTCTGAAGATGGTTTTTTGGGGTAAGGAGCTACTGGCAACATCAAGAACCAGCGTTGTGAAATTTGTCTTATATTTAAGATAAGATTGGCCAAACGAAAACAAGAAAATTGCAACGCTGTTTCCAAATAGATGCATGCAGTTACCTCAGAGATGATATACAGTGTACAAATAAGGTGGTCCTTAGCACATGTTCATAGATTACACTGAAGCGATGTTTCAGTTCAGTGTAAGCTGAAGTGGTGAAATGAAATGAAGTAGGCTTACTGATATTGCGCCTATATAATATTATTAAATTCAATCCCGAGAACATTTCAGCTATATTATAGATGATTACGTCCCTATTATTTCCAACCATAACATCAGATAGTACTTTATAATGACACGAGAAAAAATGATTTTAAATTGGCAGACAATGGCATAGCTCTAATTTTGAAGAAATAAGTTTGAGAATGATCATCCACTAGCTACTTGTGTAGATTCCAGAGCTTTTAACAGTCAGTATTCAATAAACAACTGTTTTTACGTTAAACTTAAAAAATTATTTATAAACAAGCCCAAGAAGCCTGATTAGTTGTTCGAATAGTCTAAGGCGGTAAGATCAGGGTTATAACTCCAGTCGGGTGTACCGAGGGTGGATTTTCCTAAAATAGTTTTACATTCTCACTCCATGCAAATGCAAGTACATTTCCTTTAAATTCAACCTTACTCATCACTGAATCATTAATAGTTAAGACGCAATTCTAAAAAAACAAAAACAAAAATAAAACATGAAACCACAAAAGGGACGGTTTTAAATTTAGCCCATTCGTATCATCGCATATCTAAAAAAATCATGTACTTTGGGCACCCTTAGAATTACTCAAATTTTTAAATACAATTTAATACAAACAATTATTTAAAATTGAATGACTAGCCTTATTTTATTTTTAAAGCAGTTTTCGCAGCCCTAGTTAAGCCAGCTCCCGGTGTAGTACACCCCTGGATACAGTTAAAAACAATATATTTTTCTCGATATAGATCCGACACATTAGCTCAGTCAGTAGCGTGTTATTGAGCTAAGGTCCCGAGTTCGATTCCCGGCAGGCCTGAAAACTTGATCATTGTAAAATGTGGGGCCACCCTTTCACAGTGCTGAATTAACGGCCGGGAACGGGATTTGTGTCTGTCCTAATTGTAAGTTAGATTATAAAGTAGATGACCCCATGAAAGCCCTAGCAAGCCGGAAGAGGAAAATATATGTCTTGAATAAAAATCGACCCAATTGACCGTAATGAATGTAAAAATATGTATCTATAGTTTCAATTTACTAATCCAAATAGGTGGGTTAATGCACCCAATGCTATTTTGGTAGAAACTGGTTTATTTTCATACTGAAAAGACAGTGATTTTAGAATGTAGCAACTTTGAACTGAGGTATATAAATATTATATGGCCTCTACTATCAGTCGGTGCTCCACGAATTACTACCCGTCCAAGTCAAGAGCGCAACCAAGAGAAGAAGTTTAATGTTATTATTCACGTGGCTGATCCTGGCCTATTGTTTTGTTCACTATTCATGATTTTTGATATTATAATGGTTGGATTGATGTGATTTTTTTGCCAGTCTATAATTGAAATCACCTATGTAAATTTAACAAATTATTTATTTAGCGTCATTGCTGTAATGAACAGCGTGAATTCACGATCCCACGTGCTGCTTTTACACTTCTTAGGGAACTGGGATGCTTAAAATGTGATTGTATCAAAATCGAT
This sequence comes from Timema cristinae, assembly GCA_039000515.1. Lineage (NCBI taxonomy): Eukaryota > Metazoa > Arthropoda > Insecta > Phasmatodea > Timematidae > Timema > Timema cristinae. The sequence continues at coordinate 25,496,934 of JBCFYV010011172.1, forward strand.
CCAATCTAGTGACCGTCGCGAAATAATTACTGTCGTAACTCAGATTCTGTGGCTAGTTAATAAAAAATATATTTTCTCTTAAGGAGATTGGCGTTTTTCATTTGGCGTGGAAATGCAGAGCCATGGTAATAAACGGTTACCTTCAATCTTTTTTTTAAATTAAAAAAAAATATTAAGAAACGGTTTGTTCAAAAAAAAGAAACATGTTGATTAAGTTATACTTTATATATGTATTATAGTATTATATATATATACACCTCCTCTATAATTTTAACCGTGATCAAATATTAATAAATTTGACAATTTAAATAGAAAACTGCCGGCTACATAACAAAAAATAAGAAAATATATCACCTAATAAACATTGAGACATTATCTTAGAAGAAATGTTGAAAATATTACAGTAAAAATTTCACTCGTTCTCGAGAAAAATGATATTTACAAACGTTTGATTTTTCCGCAAGACCTGTTCGGTATTTAGCACCATCTATAGTTTCCATGATCCATCTGTTGTTGTTGGCGCGGAAGGATCCTTTAGTCAGTTGTGAAGCCACGCCTCGGCTTTCATTCTCCCGCCCACCATCCCACAAAATCTGGTAGCTAGCACCATCTATGGTTTCCGTGACCATCTGTTCTTGTTGGCGCGGAAGGATCCTTTAGTCAGTCGTGAAGCCACGCCTCGGCTTTCACTCTCCCGCCCACCATCCCACAAAATAGGTTTTAGACTTGCACTCGACAGGGCCAAGCACCTTAAAGAACGCAGGTCCTGACTACTTCTACGCGAGTGTCCTCGTCTTTGTTCTACAACAGGGTTGTTTACGAAGACTTTACTTTTAGAATATTCGAGTAACGAGATGCATTCGTCCCTCATCCTTCAAGAAGATTTTGCCTGGGTGATCGATAGATAGGGACAAAAGGATTTTGAACCACGTAAAAACTGTGAAATATAATGTAAATTAAATAAATTTGGAATATTATTAGGTTGGATTTAATCTGATTATCTCTATTAATTAATCAAAAGCTATATTTAAAATATAACCGTTGCAGGGGCACTAGAGAACCTCCCTCTTAACCCAATTAAAAATAAGTAAATTGAAGATTTTATTTACTGTCTCTAACCAAACAGTAACGAACTGTTTTGTATGATTTCAAATTTTCTTTACAATTCAAAATTTCAATTCTTTTTTACCATACCAAAGATTTGTTTTTTCTTTTAGTTTTGAACATTTTAAGGCCCCCTCACCCTTCTCCTAAGAAATTGTCAAACCCTATTTTGGATTTTAAATTTTCAGACTTCTTTGGTTTTCAGGGGTGGTCTCATTAAATGTTTGCCAAAATTTACATTTCCTATCAGACCACTTAAGTTTTTGTTTTTCAACAGGCCCAGGAAATTTTGAACCACCCATTTTGAATGATCCAAACTTCGGACTTTTATAGATAGATGAATAGATCCCACAACGTCCTTGCAAGTTTGTTAAATACTGTTATGTTTAGTCTTATTGTGTGTTTATTTTAATAATGAATCCTCAGTCTTTTAAGTTATTTGTAATATTGAACAATTCCTGGAAACAAAATTTAATCAAAATAGTTAGTGCCCATTTTGAGAAAAATATTTTTTATATTTTAGCCCATAAGTAAACTACTCTTATGTTAGGGTTGCAGGGTCCTAATAGTGAAAAATTCCGTCTGAAGCAATTGATAAACAATTTCCATTTCCACTCACTTCAGTCGCCGCATGGTCTAAAGCGCTACTCTAGCAGTAGCCAATACCACCGATAACAAGGAGATTGAGGTTCAAATTTCAGACAGGTTTACTGAAAAAAAAAAAAAAATCCCTCCTGCCCTCCAATATTTCCTGTAAATATAGCCTTCTTGATCCCTAAAACCCTAGCGTAAATATTACATAAGCGTATAATCCGAACGGGTAGTAAGACGCTGTACTAAAAAAAACCCTTTTCATTCTTCACGAATATTGATTGTAATTTTGCTGGTAACAAGAAGACATTCATTACATTGCTAGCATTGTCGACCTTTTTTTTTTTTTACAAAGATACAAATTGCTTTCTAAACAAAGAGAACCTTTACATGGCGACTGTAATGGAGGCTTGTCGTTAAGAGGAAAAGGGAAAGAGTTCCTCCACCCAACCTTTGTTCTCTTCAATCGACATGCTGTCTAAAAGTTGCATCGAGCTTTACCGACTCTCTGTTGGAGTGTAGGAGTTCCTGATCGAGACAAATAAGAATGAGAGGCATTCTAGCGATAAAAGGGGTTGTTAAGCCTATTACAGCAGGGAGGGAGTCTAATTTACTATACTGAAGGCAGGAGACAGGGGTGGACTATGACAGCCCTAAGGCTGGAGTGTAGGGGACGCGAGAAAAGGTAAAAAAAATAATATTTTTTTTGCCGTTTTTGTAACAAAACATTTTTTTTTAAAATCTAAATAAATCAACTATTTATCCAGTAGAAACACCTTAATCTGTCAAGCCTGTCCATGGATTTAATTACAATTTATTCTCTTCATTCAAATTTTTTGTAATGTAATGCTGCTATGCTCACGACAGATATTCAACAACTGTTTAGATCACCATGTAAAGAAACTCTATGTTTCTACTGGGGCAATATTTTTGGTGAAGTAAAGTGCTTTTATTGATATTACTAGTAAATTTAATCCAGAGGCCCTTTCTGATACATTATCGATGATTACGTTGATATTATTTCCACTTAAAAGAACAGCTTTATTTCTACTGACAAGAGCAAAAATATCTTTAACTTGTTTGACAATAGCTGGGAGTCTACTTTTAATCAATCTAATTTTTGTAAAATGATCCTGCACCCGCTACTTATGTAGCTTACCAATCTAATCATAATCATAATCATCATCATCAGCTGTTTTCAACCTGTGGCCCGGTAAGTTTAGTTAAACGCCTCCATCTTCCTCTATCCTTCAACCATTCTTTCTCCTTCAATTGCCTACATTCTTCTCTTCCCACATATACACTTTCTGTCATATTTTTTTCCTATCGCTTTCTTGGGCTCATTTCTGGTCTTTTTCCTACATTCTTAATTTTTATTATTTTCTTAGGAATCCACTTCTTTTTCCATTCTCATTACATGCTCATTCCATTTCAGCCTTGCTTCCTATACTATCTCATATACTCCACGTAGACCTACTCCCACTTTTTATCTGATAGCTTCATTCCTAATCGTTTATATCCCCGTGGTAGCTAACAAATCTAGTAACAGTCAGTAGTAACTAAAATAATGATTTTACGTTTGGCTTGAGAATTTTTTTATAAACAACACAAATGAATCACAAATGAGATGGTTTTTCATTTAATGCCATAGTATATCTCCACAAATTATGTATTTTAGGTACCCTTAGACTTACTCAATATAACTCTTGATTGACATTTTATAAAAACTACAATTTAGAATTGAATTAATATATTTATTTTAGTATTTTCAGTTCATGGAAGCCCAAAGCCAACTGTCCCACTGGGGTGTTCAACATTGCTAAAATTTTATTAAATTAGTAGTGTTATTCCATAGTTATTGATAATATAGACCATGCGTAACAGTTACAGATCACGTGACTTGATGTATGAATACATTAAAGTAGGTTTAGTAATTTTTCAAGCTGTCTGCTAAGTAGTGGCGTAGCTAACATTATATGATCCGTTTCAGTGGCCGTATGGTATAACGCGCTATTCTCGCAGTAGACTGGACTATCGATGAGGGGGAGATCGAAGTTTAAATCCCATTTGGGTGTACTGGGGGCGTATTTTCCAAAAAAGTTTTCCACTCTCTCTTTCTACACGCAAATGCAGGTACATTTCTTCTAAATATTACCTTAATTATCACTAAAACCATTAAAGCAATTAGAACATAAACGTCGAACGGGTAGTATGACACGGTGCTAAAAAACACTACAATCAATTAAGGTTGAATGGGAGACAAGCTTATGTCTAAATATCTACTAATAGAAATATTTATGTATCAGTGGCGAAATCTGACCTCAGAACCCAGACATGCGCTCACAAATTTTGAAATTTCATGTTAAAAAATGTGACATTTTATGTATGTTTTGTAGTTAAATTTTGAAAGTAACCAGGTCTAAGTGGTTGGAAAACGTCCGGAATACGGAGATTTAAAGGCAAGACCCATTTGATTTTTCTCTCTTATACAATGCATAACACAACTCTACCTCTCAATACTCTTCTAAATTAAATAACACTATACCACTTTAAAGTTAAATTACAAATGGTTGGATGAACAAATTAATGTAATAACTAAAACAAAGGAAATGTTATGCACGCCATACTCGCAAAAATAGCTGTAAGCGTGGCGCACCCAGACTGAATAATATGTTGTTAGCTGGCGGCTATGTGTGGCGTTTTCTAGTCCGCATGCAAGGACAGCTTTAAGTGTGAATTGTGAAGGGGAGGGGAGGAAGACAAGCCTGCACCTCACCGCCCCTCTAGCCTAGTGCTGGTAGCGTTCAGGCCACCCCATACATCACTGCCTGCGGGTAGCATACAGAATCAGGCGCGATGTAAACCGAAAGCTCGGAAGCGTGGCTGAGTTAAACATGATCATCAAATCAATATTATTAATAAAATTGTAAAAAATACTTTTTACTTAATTTCTTTAAACATGTGGTGCTTGCTAAGCATGCATGGAGGATTCACCCTTGTATATATATATATATATATATATATATATATATATATATATATATATATACTTTTTTTATTAAATTCAAAATCTATCTATGTTAATGGTTGTCATTTTGATCATTTATTAAAGTAAGTTTATAAATAATATTTCATTTAACGTAATAAAGAATAACATAATGTAATAAAAAGCGCTTTAATAAATATTGACACAAAAATACAAACTAAGAGATCTTAAAAAATTGGTGCAAAAACTCAATCAAGAAAAAGTTTTTATGTCAAATAAAATGCCGATTTTCATTTAAAAAATCAAAGTTGTCCTTGAAATAACTTTGATGACATCCACCAAATCAAAACTAGCTAGTGCTGTTCTCTTTCCCCCTCAAAAAGAATAAAACTTTTGTTCGAAGCAATTTTGGGCTAAAATGTTTAGCTTTAGGGATATTCTGGTTTCTCAATTTACATGCCTCATCCAGTATACATATTATATATATATATAATATACATATATATATTCTACCCTTACATTCTTCTTATAAAAATATAAGTATAATGAGCCAAATAAATGGGTTGGGGATGTAAAAGTAAAATTTGTTTTGAGATTACGACTCTTTAGAAATGTATGTAAAAAAAAAAAGAACCGTAATCTTATAACAATACATTTTGCTTTTACATCCCCCGCTCGTTTATTTGGCTCATTATTCTTATACTTTTATGAATCAAATGTACAAAAGAAATGTAAGGGTAGAAAGAATCGATCTAAGATAAAGTCTTTCGATCTAAAACAACCCTTTTTATACCAATTATCATAAATTTAGCGTTTAACATACAAATAAAAAAAAGAGAGCTAATTTTAAGCCTGAAATGAACCCCAACTAAAGTTAAGTTAAACCCCATATAAAATGTAATCCCACTAGTTAGAATAAATAAATGTAGTCCCTCAAAATATATACCGTTACAAAAAAGTCAACTTGTTTGAACAAGCAGTTTTATTTTTAGTTCCACTTCTTACTACCTGTTCAGGTTGTATGAATATGTACTAATTACACTAATGTATTAGGTTGAATTAAGAGGTAGTGTACCCACATTTGCAATTAGGCAGAGTGGAAAAATATTTACGAAAATCTCCTCGTCATCGGCAGTCTAGTCTAGATCCAAGGATACAGACAAGTATAGCCCACACCAAATCCTCAGCCTTACGGGAGTTTCACTGCAGGTTGTTATGTCTCACTGTTCAGTCGGCCCTTGTATCTTTCCTCTGCACTTGCACAGGCCACCCCCCACCCTCTCTACTGCCTGGACCACCCCACATACCATATTCACTAAGCCGTCCGGGATGAGTTCCCCACTGTACTCAGCACCCATGATAACTCCTATTTGTTGGCCCCCCTGGGTGGCCTCTACCACTCCCGTTTTCCTGCACCAATGGGAAGCTTCCTTTTCTCTCATCGGACAAGGCCAGGCAGCAGTGGAGGTTATTTAATACGATGGTTCCTCGTTCATAAGCCAGTTGGAGAGTGACTACCCAACCCGGGTGTGCCGTTTGAAAGATCTATTAAATTGTCTTATGTTACGAAAGAGCAATTTTGTCTTAACTCCCTCTCCTTCCACCATCATCCTTTTCCTCCCACCACGACTAACCTTGCCAGGACTCCATCCTACCTCCAACGTGACTACCATTGCCGGGACTCCATCCTACCTCCTACCGCGACTCACGTTGCCGGGACTCCATCCTACCTCCCACCGAGACTCACGTTGCCGGGACTCCATCCTACCTCCCCCCGCGACTTAACTTGCCGGGACTCCATCCTACCTCCCACCGCGACTCACGTTGCCGGGACTCCATCCTACCTCCCACCGCAACTCACGTTGCCGGGACTCCATCCTACCTTCCTCCGTGACTTAACTTGCCGGGACTCCATCCTACCTCCCACCGCGACTTAACTTGCCGGGACTCCATCCTACCTCCCACCGCGACTCACGTTGCCGGGACTCCATCCTACCTCCTACCGCGACTCACGTTGCCGGGAGTCCATCCTACCTCCCCCCGCGACTTAACTTGCTGGGACTCCATCCTACCTCCCACCGCAACTCACGTTGTCGGGACTCCATCCTACCTCCCACCGCGACTCACGTTGCCGGGACTCCATCCTACCTCCCACCGAGACTCACGTTGCCGGGACTCCATCCTACCTCCCACCGCGACTCACGTTGCCGGGACTCCATCCTACCTCCTACCGTGACTCGCGTTGCCGGGAGTCCATCCTACCTCCCCCCGCGACTTAACTTGCCGGGACTCCATCCTACCTCCTACCGCAACTCACGTTGCCGGGACTCCATCCTACCTTCCACCACGATTACTGTTGCTGGGACTCCATCCTATCACCCATCGTGACAGCCGTGTGGCCGGGACTTCTACCTCTCCACCCTCACCATCTGTTTGTCCTTGTATCCGGTGATTCTACGGGATGGTTTACACCCACCGTTCCAGCAAAGCCCACATGTGTCTGAACACAACGTCGCCGTCGTCATGACATCAACTAGTTAACCTCGAAGCCTCAGCGAGGGATAACAAGGTTGAGTTCCTTAGCAGTGGGGTTCACAGTGTCGTGTCGTGAAGTATTGCAAGGGAAGCAGACCTTGTTAAAACTGTACTTATGATATTATGTTCTCGCCCACTTGGTCCCTATTTGACCCAATCACACATATTCTCTGAATGCCTCAAACGGGACTATATTCCCCCAGATACCTGACCAACGAGTGTTCTACTGAGGTGTGTGAACAATTCACAGGTACAGGATAAAGTTAACTAATTTATGATAAGCTTCAACACATTAGAAACTGATTGATTTTGCACGAAATTTCTGTTGTGGATAATACAGTGATAAAGCAATGAGGATAAGTGGTCCTCGCTTTTCTTTATCAAAGCACAGGTCCTTCAGGTTTATCAACCATAGCCAATGCACCGTCTGTTATAACTCCAGATATGTGCAAAATTAAGATTGTGACTGGATTTAAGACTATAATCAAACTTTCAAGGATGTTCCATCCTTTCATAGTTACATTTATAGGATAAAGGCCCACCATTTTGCGAAATTTCAGCTTTTCCAGATTTTTAAGGCATAAACAATTACCTGTACTTACCGGGATATTCCGGTTTTACAATTTTGTCGCCACTCCCATTAATATAATGCCTACCAAACACTGTGATGGATTTCAAGGAAAAAAATTAAATTTTAGATATCAGTGTTGATAGGGTCTATTTACTCTATTAAGATATTTTGTAAAATTCAATACAGAATTAAATGTGACATAATTTATTAAATGTAGTTATATTCGTACTCGTTAAGAAAATTTCAAGTTACATGTGGTGGAAAATTACCAGAGAACGCAGAGCTTGCTATAACTTATTAGTTTGAATAATTATCTTCATATTGATCCCCATTTGGCCAATAATACATTCGAGTTTTTATAAGATAGCCATTTTAGAAAATACAAACTATTTTTTTGCGGTCACTATTGATAACATTTTAACATATCATTCATGTTATTTTATGGGTATTGATAATAGTTATCAAAAGTTACAGCTTAAGATCACATCACTTTACGTATTAATATGTACCCTGATAGTCATATCTCACATGTTAATGTTGAGATCTGACCAATGAGTACTTCTCAGGGATGAGAACAATTCACAAATGCAGTTAAAACAAACTCTGTTTACCCTGGCAACGCTAGACAGCACAGATTTTACTCAATTGTTTTCCCTCATTACTGTTGCACACGTGCAACGGAGATCAGATAACTTGTTAGTTTATCCACAGGTTTCTTTGTCCAATTACCACACACTGCCACCTGATTCCCTCCGCAAGTTATAGAAGGTCACGTTGTTTGAATGCAGCCCTTGTCATTATAAAGTTACCTTTGTACCATCTGCTGTGCTTCCTCCAAACTAGAAAGTAAAGGATATTTGGAGACAAACGACTTCCTCTTTAAAACATTCTCAGACTCATGAGGTGTGATCAAACTTTGAAACATGATTATACATTAAACAGGACTGGTTACTTCAGCTGAGATCAAATGATTACAAACTACCCCTTTAGTTCTCCTTTAAATATAGAGCTACAGGGTGGCCCATGTAAAAGTAGCGCGCCTTCTATATTAAGCAGGCGCCTCACTCTTAAATTTGGGAGGAGGTCAATCTCCTTCCACCCCGTCTGCTGATCACCCGTCTAGTGACGTGTCATTCTTCATGTCACAATATGGGTGGAAGGGGATTGACCTCCTCCAATTCAGCGTGAGGTGCCTGCTGGATATAGGAGGCGGGCTACTTTTCGGTGGGCCACCCTGTACAATCTGGGATGAAAAAAAATCTTGTTAAAAAATTGAGGTTTTTATTTTTACTTTCTCGCAACCCATAGGCATTGTCACTGTACAAAAAAAGAAAGAATAATTCGATTTGTTGATGGGTGTCTACGTTTCATGACCCCTTGAACCCGAAATAAGTTTTAGTTATTAATAACTAAAGAAAATGAGACATATGAACTAAATAAAAAAAAACATGAGCCAAAGACAATGAAACATTGAAATTTAAAAATGAAACATATAAGCCTACAATTAAAAAATAAACATATGCAATTTAAAAAAAAATGAAACATGTGATCAAGAAAATAAAAAGAAAAAATGATAACGAGAATAGCAAATGAAACATATGATAAAGAAACGAACAAAGAATTAAGAAACTAAACAATAATAAAGAAAACAAACAAATAATTAAAAAACAAACAATGAAACCAAAGAAAACGAAACAAATGAAACTAAAGAAAACGAAAAAATGAAACTATTAAACGAACATATGAACAAAACGAAACAATGAAACTAAGAAAACATAAACTAAATAAAACGAAACAATGAAATTAAAAATGAAACAATGAAACTAAAAAAACGAACAAATAACTAAATAAACAACAATGAAATAACAAACATATGAACAAATAAAACGAAACAAATGAAATTAAAGAAAACGAAACAAACTAAACCAAAGAAACAAACATGAAACAAATAGATGAAACAATGAAAAATAAGAGAAACAAATGAAACTAAAGAAAATGAAACATGAAATAAAATAAAATTTAATATAATATTTGAGTGATCCATTTGGTAGGTATTCGTGGTACTTACGCGCTATGGTGATGACGGTGCACACGTAGGTAGACACCAGGATGATGAGAGGCATCACGAACATGCACACTAGACTGAAAGTGGTGTACAGTTGCTCCTGCCAAGGTTCTGAGTAGAACCCGTACGTCACACATTGTTGAAACTCTTCGTAGAAAGGACCGGTGGCCACCCGGAATATCATCAACTGCAACAAGACATAAAATTAACTTATTAGTAATTGCCACCACCATGTCTTACTACCTGTTTGGGCTATACACTTTGCACTCATTACTCTAATAGCTCTAGGGACTAGGAAGGTTATATTTAGAGGAAGTGTACCCACATTTCCATAAAGGGAGAGTGAAAAACCATTTTGAAATAAAACACCCCTCAATATACCCGATCCAGATTTGAACCTCGATCTCCCCGTCATCAGCAGTCTAGTCTACTGTGAGAGTAGTGCCTTAGTCCATGCGGCCACACTTTAATAACAGTCTAAAGCACACAAATTACAGACTAACTTAAAAAAGTGCAATTCTCACTGGAATAACTTTTATCTGACGGCTATAAAAGCTATTCATACGTCAAGTGATCTGATCTGCAACTATCATTTTTCAAATATATTATCAATACCTATAAAATAGCACTAATATTTCTCTAAAAGTCTCTACCTATAAAAGTTTGATTGTAAAACAGATCAAACAGCCAGTCCACCGGTCGGTAACTAACCAATTTGAAAAGAGAATCTTCAATGTAACAAACTGTTAGCGAAGGCTACCAAGTTCCAACGCTACACCATTTTCACCAATGATAACATTTGAAGGGTAGCGGGGAAAGTTTAATTTTAGCTCAAATGGAATTAGTGTGCCATCTGTTAGACAATCATGATAACTTTCTAATATACTTTATATTATGGCTAAAAGAGGTCTGCATCATATTAAAATTAATTAAAAAAGTAATTGTTGGTGTTCTTCTGGGCTTAGATATAAAAGTTGCTGTCTTTGAAATGTGTGTAATGTGAATACTCAGCACCACGTCTTACTACCCGTTCGGGTTGTACGCTTAAGTAATAATTACGCCAATGGGTTAGGAATTGGGAAGGTTGAGTATAAAGTAAGTTTACTCGCAATTGCGTGGAGGGAGAGTGGAAAACCACCCCCCAGTTTACCTAAGTCCACAGACAAGGAAAGAACAGATCAACAACCGCTAGGTTAAACGTGTTGCGCTCCTTTCCGAGGCTTTACTCCTTCAACGTTGGGACCGCTAGTTACGGTCCCCAGTGACTACAACGCAATCAAGTGAGCATTTTCTAAACGACTAGAAGACCAATACAAAATATGAGCTCCTCGAGTTAACCAATCAGCTGGCTGTCACCTAGCAAGCTTCAGGTAGCATCCTCCCCATCTCTAACCCCACCCATAGTCCCTAAGTACCCTAATCCTGCCACACAAATAAGTTTACTCTGACTGCACATTACAAAGAAAACTTGAAACACAAGGGTCCTTTTTTTTTATCAAGGGACTTGGCTGTCGACTGCAATTATTTGTTAAAAGGCCCGGTGCCCACGAGTGACGTGCGTCATCTTTGCAGTCATGTCATGTGACGCTGCGTCTTAGCATTACTTTGATTTGAATGATGGGGTTAACACGGGACGCGAGGTCTGGCGTCAAGTTGGCGTCGTTGTTGCGTCAAAACTAGCGACACGGGTTTCTGCAAAGCGTGGCGGTGACACCACTCAGCGTTCTGTCAGTCTCTGTGAAGATATAGAGCAGTGCATACGAACTGCGCGCGTCATTGTGACGGTACTCAGTGTACAGTCAGAATGGAAGACAAAATGCACACATCACTTTTTATCAATGAGGTGCAGGATATATCTGTGATTTGGTAGTCGACCACAGAAGAATACCAAGACAGGAATAAAAAACAAGCAGCATGGATGGAGATATGCAAGACGCTATATCCAAATACTGATGAAATGGAAGCCATACTGCTAAAGTAACTTGGCGAATTCTCACTCTAATAATTTTTATGAATTGTAAAAAAATATTATTATATACAGACTAACCTCGTTTATAAGGACTAACTGGGACCATGTGTCATCTGGATTATCCGGATGAACCATAAATTATAGAAAAAGTGCATTAAATTTAGATAGATTACCATCTACCTACCATTTAATTTCACAATGCCAATTTATAAAATATTTGAAACATGTTACAACCACCGTTCACTTATAAAATAATGAGTAGAGACCTGATGTTAGGCAAAATGCCTTTACATTATTGTTAAAGATGTCATAAAGATGACTTATAAGTTCATGTCATGGTATTAGGGTTGTGTACAGAAAATATAAGTTTGCCTATTTTATTCCGCTCCCGGAGTATACTTATCACATCCATGGATTCAAACCGACTGAGGTTGAGAGTTGTAACCAAATAGACGCAGGTAGCTTGTGTGAACTGCTTTTAGCGGTGACGCAGCGTCACAAGACGCGACTGTAAAGATGACGCACGTCACTCGTGGACACCGGGCCTAAGGAGCGCTGAGAAGAATTGCAGACGTTTAGAAATACCCATTTATTTAAGAAATTGTTAGTTTTTAATATTGTTTTCACCAAAATAAAGGCGAAAGTTCTGACCAGTCGAAAAGTTTAGATTATAAGTCTAAAGTTTTTTTAATGTGTGATATCTTATATAGAACCGTATAAAACAATCCCACAAATTGTGACCCTATCAAAACATGACTTTATTTGATAGAGAAAGGCTAGATACCATACCGTGTGGCCACCAATGCAGCTCTATAATATATATTTGATGCTATGTATTTAAAATCATTAATGTATACTTTGAATAATTTAAAAACTGGTATTTTCCCGGTGTAAATTAAAACTCCCACACTCAAGTATTTAAAGTTAAAACAAAAATATATACACGGTTTTAAATAATTCTTAGGGTTTCTGTTATTTAAAATTACGTAGTAAAACTAAAGTTAAACTATTGTATTTTGTGTGAGTACATGGATGCAGGCCGGGTAAATATGTTGCGGACAAATGGGCCGGTCTACTGTGTCTCGCGGGCTGTTTGCGAATCCTGCCTTATCATTCGAACACTGTATGTTAATAAAAGCTAAATAATTTCGAAATTTTAATTGACCATATAGGGTCCATACGTATAAATAACATTATTTACAGTTTATTGATTAATTATTCAACATATTATATACCTTACACTCCATTTATCTTAAAAGGTAGCAAGTAGCTTATATTATTATTATTATTATTATTATTATTATTATTATTATTATTATTATTAGCACCGCGTCTTACTACCCGTTCGGGTTATACGCACTTACGCTAATGTGTAATGGTAGGGTGATTGTGAGATGAAATGAAGGACCTACAGTTTAACGTGGAATCCGAACCACGGAGGAGGCCTGGCATTCCACACATTCACAAGATGTCTTGTCAGAGGTGAAGGAAGGGTTTGGAAATCAGATAAATCTGTGCCGGACTGAGGATTGAACCCCAGCCGCCAGCATAGAAGTCCGACACCTTATTCCTAGACCACCAGGTCACCACAAGTAGCTTATAAAGGACGGCTATAGGCTAGTTTAGTCCATTAAAGTATTGATGTCACCTTTCAGTAAGTTACATACATATTATTTTTATACGTGAGATACAAAATAAATATTATCTCAAACTGCTTTCCTATTTACTATATTTTTTTAATTAAATGAATGGTATTTTAAATATGAACTAACGAGTATGAGAATATATATACAATTTTAACGTTATTTTATTATCACAAATTAAGATTCAATATTGATTTGTTTTACCGTTTGATCTTTTAAATATGTTTCTGATTATCTTTAAGACCAGATAGAACGGAAATTTCACTGAAAGTTCTGCAATAATTCATTAACAAAGTGTGATGCAAACAATGGAGTAAAAGGACATGATTATCTAATTTTTCATATAGCTTATCTCAATAAAGGGCAAGATGACTTAGGAAATCACAAATCCCCTACAGATATGTTCATACACATGTCCTAGAAACATTTAATGGGTAGTTTCCTGATGTGAAAAACGAAGAAGGTATTTTACGTTGGAAAGACATTGAAGAAAATAAGGCTAATATACCTTCATTGGTTTAAACAATGCAAAACACACAAGCTATTTTGCACCAAACCACCTCCTTAAAGTTAGAATCCACAATCACTTGCTGTGGAATGCAAAGGAGAATATTTAATGTTTAGGGAAACCGACACAGAAAGTGCGGAACGTAAGTGCGGAAAAGTAATATCTGTAGCGTGTTTCATTTGGAAACGCTGAAATAATGTAAGGATTTAGGCCTATAAGTGGTTTTAATGTTGAATAATTGTGAGTGTTATACAAACAAAGCCAGCTGTTTGGCTTAAGTTTTATGTTAACAACTTTGAATTTTAAATAGTAGGCCAATATAGGAGGTATGTTTCAATAAAATACTTTAGTTGTTATAGTCTGTAAAATCTCTAATATGTACCTCTCTCTACCTAAATAAACACTCTTCAAGACTATATAACTAAAGTCCGTTCATGATAGGTTTTTACCTGGATGACAGTTCGAAAATCGATCACTGTTTTGTTATAAATGTAAAGATCTTTAATTACCTTTTATATATTACATTTAAAATAGCGTAAAATTAAGTTTTCTCATACTATTTTATTTTTTAAATAATTTCTTTTTATACAACTCGAAACAATATTTTAAACGTAATTAAAAGTACTTATTCTTCGTTTTGGAACGTTATTGATTTTGTGTAATATAGTGCACACATCAATGAGCCTTTAGTTGAAAGTAGTTTTAAGAATGTATAGAAATGTCTTTGCACCACTGAAACGTATATGACTATGGTTTGTGCTCAACTTTAAATAAATAGACAATTTTTACTTTCTCTCGACACCTTGAAGAAAAAAGTACTGTAATCGTAAAAAAAACTGAGGTCCAAATTTTGATAACTGTCAACCCCCCAAAACAGAAAAATTGTTTTTTTGCGATGCCGCCTGCCTGTGTGTTTATATATAGGTCTAGGGCCGAAACTATTTTATTGATCTGGCTAAAACTTAGTATATATGGTTTTTATAAGGTTTTAATAAGAAACATTAAGTATGGTAGAAAATCTAAAATAATTAGTGTTAGGGGTAGAAAATTTAACGTACCTAACAAATACCCTAACCTCCCACAACTATGGGAAATTTGGACTCAACCGTTTCAGCGCATGCTTAATTCTGAAACTTTCACCTCACGAACAATCTTTTAAATATTTTGTTGAACACATTAAAGCTCTCCAAAAACTGAAAATCAAAACTAAAATTACAAATAAACACGAAATAAATTAAACAAATTAAGGCTTTTTTTTCAAAAGAGAAATAAGAACATACTTCACACAATGCAAAGTCAGCCGCCATGACATATATGTTTACTCGCCAGCGGCCAGACTGATGATTAAATAAACATGACTGTTAATTCTTACTACCCAACTGATTTTAATTATCTAAAACTATGCAAAGAACTTCAATTTATTTCACAAGATTTTTAAGTTAGATATTTTGTTGGGTTCCATGAAAAATAAATAATGTCAACAGTTGGTTACCGATAAAATTGTTTATTTACGCCTACCAGCCTACGTTTTGTACCTATATCGATTATTTGCTTAGAATCGATTCAGGTAATTTGATAACTTCAGTTCAAGTTTTAAGAATCAAATAACGACTTGCTAATTCCTAATTTGTTTTTAAATTGATTTTAGCTATGAGTTAATTATTTTTAAAAATATGTTATTGAAGTAATTGTAAAAATATTTAAACGTAGTCCTGCCTAATAAAATAGGATGAACATATTACAAGAGTAGAAAATATGTTCGTGTTTTAAATGGATGTATTATCAGAAATCGATATACCGCAAGAATCGAATATATTTCTATTTTATACGTGAAAACAGATAATAGATATAAAAGAAAATAATACATATTTAGGCATTATTAGGCAATATTTCCAATGTATACTTAATTGTTAAACATATTATTTTAGTTTTTTAATCGGTTTGTATTTTTATTTTTGCTTTCTTATTAAAATAAATTATAATCATTCAATGATAATTAAGGTTGATCAAAAGATAACTAGGCCTAATTTTTTGTTTATTTCACATATTTTTTTAGAAACTTAACTCATTCTATCAACACTTTGTAAAATACTAAAAGACACTAAATTTTTATTTATTTGATTTTTAAATAATAATATGAGTATAGATTGTTTAATTTGAATAGATATAACCAGTATTTTGCAAGAAATGGTTGGGTTTGATTCAAATTGAAAGCATGATTGAAATAAATCTTAATTTACAGTTTAGGCCTATATTGTGTAATGTAGGTCTATTTGTAAATCATTAAAATTTCTAACATTTGCTAGGATTAGAGATTCGAAAATAAAATGTAGATTCGAATTCAAGAAATATTATTATTATTATTAGCACCGCGTCTTTCTACCCGTTCGGGTTATACGCACTTACGCTAATGTGTAATGGTAGGGTGATTGTGAGATGAAATGAAGGACCTACAGTTTAACGTGGAATCCGAACCACGGTGGAGACCTGGCATTCCCCACATTCACAAGATGTCTTGTCAGAGTTGAAGGAAGGGTTTGGAAATCAGATAAATCTGTGCCGGGACCGAGGATTGAACCCGGCCGCCAGCACAGAAGTCTGACACCTTACCCCTAGACCACCAGGTCACCTAATAATTTTATATGTATTTAGAATGGTTTGAACCAAATCATCTAAAGCGAGTCATTTGAGGCAAATAATTACTGAATTAGAAGAGGATATTTTTCTAGAGAGAGTGAAATACTTTTTCTGTAAAATATGTGAAGTAGAAGTGATTGGCATCAGATAAAAGATTTAACCATTCAACAATATATCAGTCGCAACAAACATTTCCGTGGTATCCAGAATATTGATAAAAAGAAAACCCTCATTCATTACTTTGCACAAAATACATTCACAAATCAAGAAAAATCTTCAACATTTTATAAAGATTTGTGTGACGTTCCGGTCTATGCGAACATTCCTCTGGAACTGAGTAATGTTAAACTAAAGGATTTCCTGAGACTGTATACAGGCCATTCTATTCCAGACGAGTCCACACCGAGGAAAAACTGGAAATTGACAGAACAGGAGATATATTTTTGCTTACGCGTGTAATGTAAATCCTAACCCTTGTAATAAATACATCATATTATGGAGTCAAATCAAATTTTTTGGGTAATTTTTTTTTTTTTGCAAATTTAAAGTCATCATTTAGAGTTTTTAGCGTCATTTTATAGGTAATTTTTGCGCAATTTTAAGGTAATCAAAATCCGAACCATGCTCATGACAGATATTCAACAATTATTGTTGATATAACCAAGTGAAGAAAATTAAACTAAATGTTTCTACTGGAGCAATATTTATTTATGTTGCCCAAAAACGTTTTGATACAAAAATTGCAAAAACATCGACTTTTTCTCGCGTTCCCTACAGACTTAAACAAATGGAATTTTAAAATTTAAGCCCAGGAAATGGTAGCTCTTAAAATGTATGCAACCAAAATAGCACATACGATGGTGTTAGGCTGAAATTTGGAACCCACGTAAAATATCATATAAGGTAACAAAATAAGTAATAAAATTTCAAATTGAAGTTGTGTGGGAACTAAGGTGGTTGAGGAGGAGAAAAGGGGTTTAGAAATGAGAGTAAATTGCCTTATTTACAAAGAAAATATACTTTTATGCATGAAAGAAAATTTAAATTCGCTGAGTTGTTTAAAGGACCATCATCTTAAACAAGTGGGTACATTAGATTTACAGATACATCTACATTACGAAATAAAAATGACCAGAATATTATTAAATACGAGTATATCAATGTTCAAATTTGTTTGACACATATTTTAATCAAATTTCTGTTAAATCTTTTTCTATATTATTACTGTATTGATTTTTTGATTATGGTGGTCATAATTTTAGTTTCAACCCTATTCTAATTACATGAACATAATTTTTTTCCTTTATGTTAGTAGATCGTTTTTACACAAAACACTTAAATTTAGTTGTTATTAAAACAATATTTGGGTATAGTTGAGTGTTTTTTTCATATAATTTGTAGTGTCAACAATTTTACTAACTTTACTAAACTCTTATTTCCTTGTGATATAAATATTTTTTTTTAAGAAAATTTGTAATTATTAATTGTATGAAAATATTGTTCTACTATAGTAACATAACCTTACCCTGAAAGAGTTTTCAGTGTAAAAATATATTTATATTCCCCTTTACTAAAATTAAGAGATATTTAATTTTCCATACATACAAGAGAAGATGATGGCAGAGTGTAATTGGACAAAACATTATTATCTTTTGGTTGTTTAGTCCTAAAAGTGTGTTTAGTGAGATAAGCTTCATTTTCAGACTTGATTTTACTATAAAACTGTTTAAGACCGATTTGTTTACTCTCAGTATAAAATAATGTTGAATATAATCATCCCACTTTTTAAAATAAGAATATATTACCAATACCAAATAATATATACTTAGGGAATTCTTCATTGTATTTTCCATCAATTTAATTTTTTTAAATTTATATTTTGTTTGTATTAATTTGACAACAAAATGTAAAAAAATAAATGCAGCCTTTACAACATAAGTATTTAATTACTGAAATATTTTGTGCTCTGTATCTTACTTCCCATTACAACTATCCACGTATTTACTCCAATGGATAAGAAGTGAGGAAGGTAACATTTTTGGGAAATGTGCCCGTATTTGCGTTGAAGGTAGAATTATAAGTATTTTAGGAAAAACACTTTCATTGCACCCGATCAGGATTTGAACCCTGATATTCCATTTATTTGCAGTCCAGTCACTGGATATTTTAAGTTCTACCTGACTCGAGGGGCGCAGAAAATCTCCCTTAAGGCTGTGTATCTGTTATTTCCTTGTCTGTGCCCGAGCCAGATTCGAACCTCGACTTCACCATCCTCGGCAGTCTAGTCAACACGAAACTAGTGCGTTAGCTAATCACGCCGCTGAGGTAGGTTGTGTAAAGTGATTTTCCACTTTTTTTTCTGTACTCTTTATTTTATTCCGCCCCAAGAATCGAGCTTGGTACCCCTTGTGTCAGAAGGGAGATACGTCAACGAGTGAACTAAGGAAGTGGATATAGGTCAATTAATTTTTAATGAGAAAAAAATACTTCTAATATTGATAGACTCGTACCCATACTGGTGACTACAAAGGCTAAAGCATCAACCCCGTCAGCCATTGTTTGCCCCTTACGTGGAGGTTGGGTTTCAAATCCCGGAAGGATGTATTTTTTTACAGAATTGTTTTTCCATTCTCCCTTCTCTGTGGCATTATTTATTTAAATAATTGTCAATATATTCTTACTCGTTTCAATGGTCAAATGCCCTAAACGCACCACTCTCATGTTAAGACTAGACCACTGATGATGTGGAGATTAAGGTTCGAATCCCGGCTGTTTGTTTAAAGGTGGATATTTTTCTAAATGGTTTCCCACTTTTCCTTCACGCAAGTGCAGGTGCGTCGCCTCTAGAATTCGTTACGCATCCATACATCATCAACGTAATTGATATTGGTGTATAGCCCGAGAGGGTACTAATAGGTGTTGGGAAATAAGAGTTGATTAAGTAATTTTAATGACTGGTGCGTGGCTGTATTAGTACGGGATTTTTCATTTGTTAAAAAAAATTAGCATAAAGTAAAAAAATACACACACATGTACACACATACATACATATATACATACATACATACATACACACACATGTACACACACATGTACACACATACCTAATCACGCTGTTCCCTTGTGGGGTAGGCAAGGAACTGTGCAGATACCTAACTTTAAAAACAACTACTTCGTTCTTATTCCACCCTTACTAACTTTCTCTACACATCCCTAACCTTGAATACTCCCTTCACTTCAACAACATCCTTACACCAAGTCATACATGCTATTTTATTCGTTTCTCTTTTACACATATTCGTCTACAACATTTAGCCTCGTCTTACATGGCCTACCCCTTTCTTTGGATCCACACATTCTACCTTAAGATATTTGCTTCATCACGCGATCAGAACTCACTCATCCCCTCAACATGCCCAAACCAAAAAAGTTTACAAATTCATGTTGAGGCTCTTGGATCTGTCGAGTGTAAGTCTAAAACCCATTTTGTGGGTTGGTGAGTGAAAGAAGCGGCGTGGCTTCACAACGGTCCAAAGTATCCTTCCGCGCCAACAAGAAAAAATGGATTACGGAAACAGTAGATGGCTCTAGCTACCGGACAGGTCTTGCGGAAAAATCATTCGTTTGGAACCAACAGATTTTTCGAGAGTGAGTGAATTTTTTATAGTAATATTTTCAACACCTCTTTTAAGCTAATGTATATATGTTTATTAGGTTAAATTTTCTTATTTTTTGTAATTCAGCCAGCAGTTTTCTACTGAAAAATGTCAAAATTATTGGTATTTGATCACTGTTAAATTATAGAGGAGGTGTGTATATAAAAAGTATAACTTAATCAACATACTTCTATTCTTGAACAAACCATTTCCAAAAGGAAAATTGCAAAAAAAAAAAAAAAAAAAGCTTGAAGATAACCGTTTGTTCCCATGGCTATGCATTTCCACGCCAAATAAAAAGGGTCAATCTCCTTTAGAGCGCTTTTCAGTAGGCCAACTTCATTTTTACATTTAATTTAAATAAATATTAACCCGCCTCGGTGGCGTAGTTGGCTAACGCGCCTGTCTTGTTGAGCTCGACTGCTGAGGACGGGGAGATCGAGGTTCGAATCTCGGTCGGGTGAACTGGGGGTAGTTTTTCCTACACGGTTTCCACTCTCCTTGCACGCGAATGCGGGTTCACTTCCTCTAATTCAACCTTTCTAATTCCTAATCCATTAGCGTAATTAATACTTAAAAGCGTATAACCCGAACGGGTAGTAAGACACGGTGCTAAATATTATTATTATTATTAAATAAATATTAATTTGAAATTAATTTTAAAAACTGGCTGTACACTTCAAATATAGTATAATATATTTTTTTTAAATTTGTTTATATAATATACACCAGTATTTGATTTTGCTTTTTACTATATATTATAGGAGGAACTTTGTATCAGGTTAATTACGAGATTATGATGAATCTTGGCATATGGTGTGCCATAATACAAACAAAAATACGATATTAGAGTAGAAATTAAGAAAATATTTCATTCGGGAATTTCATGCTATTACTCTGTCAGTACAATATGTTGTTAACAATTCACCTGGTTTAGAGGAATGTAAAATCAGAATATATCTGATTATATGAAGGAAAAACAATTTTTAGAAAATTTTGTTTCAAATTATAATAGATTATATGAGAAAGATTGTACTATAGTTTGGTACAATTATTTACTTATTGTGTCTTAGCTTTTAACCTTCATCTTCACCCTACTGTGCAGTCAGTTTTCCTTATTTTACTATAAGCATACATTATGCTGGAAAAATATTGTTAACGCTGAAATGGCTGACCAGGTCATTGCTTTACAATTTTCAAACACAAAATTTTGTTCAATGTAAAAACATACATGCCTTACAAAATAAGTTTTTATTTAACAAATAAATATGACCCGATTCGGTGGCTGCACAGTCTGAGACATCATTCTCGCACCATACTAAACTGCCGATAACGATTAGAACAGGGTTCGAAACCCAGTTGGGTGTACTTAAGGTGGTTTTCCCTAAATGGTTTTACATTCTACCTCAAGGAAAATATGGGTACACTTCCACTAAATTCAATCTCCATCACCCCTGATACATTAGCGTAATTAGTACATAATGCATATAACCTGAACGGGTAGTAAGACGCGGTGATAAAAATAAGCCCAACTAAATACGAGCATAATTAAATACATATAATTCAAACCAGGATATTTATTTAATAAGTCTCGAGGTAATAGGAGTGTGTGATGTAAGGCACTAGATTAGACTACCAATGGCAGGAGTTTGAATCCCAGTCGGGTGGACTGAGGGTTGTTTTTCTTAATGGTTATCCAGTCTCCATCAACAAAAATGCGGTTATATTTCCTCTAAATTTTACCTCTTCCTCATCCCTAGCTCATTAACTAATTAGTACATACACGTATAACCTGAACAGGTATTAAGAGGCGATGCTAAAAATAAAAATGGACGTGGGAAGGCCACTTTTAAAATGCAAATGGAAGTCGAAGCGAATCTTGAAACATAAGAAGAAAGATATAAACGGAAGTCGAATAAAAGAATTTTTTTGCTGTTACATAACATTTTTTAAAAATTATTAGCGCCACGTCTTACTACCCGTTCTGGTTATACGCTTATGTACTAATTAAGTTAGTGGCTTATATGGATTAGTAAGTCTATATTTAAAGGAAGCGTGCCCGCATTTGCGTGGGAGAGAGTGGAAAACCATTTTGAAAAAAACCTATGTTCACCTCACCGAGATTCGAACCTCAATCTCCTCGCTATTGGCACTCTAGCTCAACAAGAGAATAGCGCGTTAGTCCATGCGGCCACAGAAGCGGTTAGCACTGTTTTAATTTTTAAAGTAACTATCAGTGCATCTAGGTAAAGAGAAAGGTTTGGAGAAATAATAAAATATAATACAATATTTTATGTTGACATCTGAATTTATTTATGCTTACATTATATATGCCATTTTATTACCAGTCGGTGTTAAAATACTGTTAAGTAGATGTTCTAAAAATAATTATATTTTAAAATATATCATGTTTAGTAAACTATTCCAAATCTTTTCAAAATATATTGAAGTTTTTCCTTCCTTATAATTGTTTCAAAGACGGAAGGAAGTTTAGTGAAGGTGTTGAAGTTGAAGCAAAGGAGATTTGACTCTTGGCAGTGACAATTAGAAGATTATCACACCCCTACATAGTAATATACTGTAAGTTTAGAATTCTACAAAGTCAAACTACATGAAATATAATATAAAAAATGTGTACATTTTTGAGACAAATAATTTCGTTCTAATTTCCAGAAATCTTTACAGTATTTCACGCATATTCTTCATTCGATGCTCTTTAAGTATTCTTGGTTTAATTTGTGTTCCATTTACTTATTCCAGTAGCGAGCCTTTTTTTGCTACCAAGGGAAATTTAAGTTTTGATTGCTAGATATGACCTCGTCAGTTGACAAATATAATAGGAATATGCCTGAAATGATGATGTAATATAAACTACATGATATATATGTATATGTATATAGCATGTACTGTACATATTTATGCTTGTATGAATCCACAATTTTAAATTTCTAATCGATTTCGAATCTTTCCTTACTAACACGAATAGATTCCAAATCTGATATAATGCTTTAGAAAATTTTCGAACTAAATATTTTCTAATTATTTGAATAAAATCCAAATGTTTGATTATAATTATCTTTCAAATCAAATTCAAATTTAATATTAAATAAATTTAGTTTAAAAATTAAGTTCAATAAAATAAACGTATCTAAAATGAATAGATTATACATTTTAAACAGGGTCACATGATATAGGCCTACTTAAAATGTTATGGTAAAATTGTTAGTTATGTTTTGATAGAGAATTAATGTGGATTTTTATTTAAAAAATAATCTTTCAAAAGTTTGATATTTAGATTAGAACTTTAATACAAACAAGTTCTTTGAACTCGACTGTAATCCGATCAAATTGGATTTGAAATTTCGAATCAAATTTGAAATCTTCTAAATCTTGGTTACAGTATAATTTTCATATCAGGCCCGTTAGTTGAAAACTGGAAAATAGCATTACCACAATGACGGGTGAGAAAAATTAAATGTATTTACATTGTCTGTTAGATAAAACAATAAAAAAAAACACAAACACATTTTTAAGGACAAGCTTTCACTGTCACAGACAGCTTCATCAGGTCAAGAGAGTAGACTGATGCTCTTGGTTGAACTTCAAGGCTGACTGTTCACAGCCGACTGTTTAACAGTTATTATAACACTGTATAGATGGCAGCACTTTGAATAAATAGATAGAAAACTAAAAGTCCTGTTTTATATAGTTTTATTATTACTGTGACATTGAATATAATATATACGTATGTTGGTAGGTAATAAAGGAATTAATTACCTAAGGACAGAAGTCTTTGACCATCCATATTCAACCCTTTTTAACGGACGGAATATTGAACAAGGGGCTAAAATTGTCAAGGCACACAAAAAGTTTGTTTAAAGAGAGATTTTATCATAAAAGAAAAGAATATCAAGCGTGTTTTTAAAAGCTCAACAGCTAACATTCTGATAATTTTAAATAATGTTGGTCATGAATTTAAAAATATTTATTTTTATTCATCAATTTTTTTTATCTCCACATCTTACTACCGGTTCAGGTTATACGAATTTATGGCAATTACTCCAATTAAGTAGAATTTTAGAGGTAGTCTACCCCCATTTTCCTGTAAGTAGAGTGGGAAAATATATAGGAAAATCAACCCTTAGTAGAGCCAACCGGGATTAGAGCTCCAATCTGTCCATCATCAACAGGCCAGTCTTTCATGAGAGTGACGTTTTAGATCGTTTGGCCTCTGAAGCGGATTTATCAATGTTGATCGAAAAAAATAACTGTATTTTTCAACCAACAAGAACCCTACAATAGTTGCCATCCAAACAATAAATAATATAGCCTATAAACTGCATTCATTAATTGTTTAACAAATTGAAGAACATCCGAAACAAAATAATTTCGGAACATTAAATGTGATTTAGGGAACAAATAGTTTCCCAAACGTAAAGCCCAGACTGAGAAGAAAAAAAAGGTCATATGTATATGTATGATTAACCTACTACTAATATCAACTTGGATTACCTGCATCGATGATCGCACAGTCCAGGGCGAACCTCTGACAAATGATTGAATTTACTGCAACGGGAAAGCAAAGGTAACGAACGCACTTCGGTGGCCACATAGCTTAAAGCAGTGTTTTCCAGCCTGGGTGGTACTGTCCCTCAGGGGGCGTTTTTGATTTTCAGGGGATGGTAAATTATAAGGGGGTGTTAGAGGGACGTTTAAGTTCATACGGATACTACATCAATAATTTTATGTTAATAATAACAGGGAACACATTATTCAACAAAAGGGCCTTACATTTAATTTAATATTTATGTTCTATAATTTTGACAGTGTGTTTAATCACGCATATCTATAAAAATTCAACATTAGTTGTGTTTAAACTTTTAACGTGTGTTTTATTCACAAGAATTATAGTTATACATGTTCATAATAATTATTTAGTTTGAAATAATAAACAAGAATATAAAATTTACAATGTAATAAGAATTTAAGGATACTATCGATGATTTAAGCATGCTTCTTACAGGACAGGGGGGTGGTGATGAG
Organism: Timema cristinae; assembly: GCA_039000515.1. Lineage (NCBI taxonomy): Eukaryota > Metazoa > Arthropoda > Insecta > Phasmatodea > Timematidae > Timema > Timema cristinae. Next base: position 25,522,242 of record JBCFYV010011172.1, read on the forward strand.
GGGGGATGCGGGTAGCCAGCATATAATTCTCAGAAGTGGGGGATAGACTTAAGGTGCGGCAGAAGGGATCGCGAGTAATTTTACAGTTTTTAAAACATCTCATTTTTTTGGCCAAAATAAATCAAATATTTCTCCAGTAGCAACATAAAGTTTAGTTCTCTGCATATGCTAGTATCAACAGCTCTTGAATATCTGTCAAGGGTGTCCTGGAATTTTGTCAACACTTTTTAAATAAAGAGAAAAGGCTTTGACAAAATTCCAGGACACCCTTGACAGATATTCAAGATCTGTTAATATTAGAATATGCAGAAAACTAAACTCTATGTTGCTACTGGAGAAATATTTGATTTAGTTTGGCCAAACAATTTCAATTCCATAAAAACTGTAAAATTACTCGCGCTCTCTTCTGCCGCACCTTAAGAAAAGTTTGGAAACCACTGCCTTAAGTCATCACTCTCATACTAGACTGCCGATCACGGGGAGCTTGGGATTCGAATCCCGGTCAGATGTACTGAGGGTGGCTTTTCATAAATGATTTTCAACTCATTCCTTCATACAAATGCGGGTACACATATTCTAAACATTCTATATCTCTCATCCCTAACACATTATCGTTATTTAGAACATATGTGTACAGCCAAACCGGATAGTAAGACGCGGTGATAGAAAATAAGCCAAGGAAAGGGTACGATACCAGCCGGGGTTGGAGGGGGGGAGGGTACCAAGATTTTTCACTAAATGGTTTATCCCTCCTTACCTACACTCAAATGTGGCTACATTTCCTTTCAATTCTACCCTTCTTGACCCTAAACATCCAGATATCCTGGAGGGGATGTAAGACTCAGGTATGATTTATCAGATAAAAAAAAAAGACAAAGGAACACAATCTATTCCAAAATCAATTTAAATGGAGGATATTTCAAAATAAAACACAATGTAAGCTGACAATAAAGTTTTATTACGAAATGAATATTAAAGTCAACATTGAAATAATTTTATGACATACTTTTCAGAACTGTCTACTTTTGATAAAGATTCTTTGTTTCTTAACAGAAAACTATACAAATTCATCCCCGTCATACCCTTAAAATTGTATAGTGTGAGTATTCTAGCCTTAATTGAATCTACTGACTATTCCGTTCTTTGGTCCACTGAGCAGTTATCAGCGAAAAAATTCTCTCAACATTCGCATTTTGAGCAAAAATTCAATAATGTAAATCACATATTTTTTGTAATTACAAAAAGCAATCGATATTGAGATAGTTTTAAAAAAAAACCTTTCATTGTTCATGCAACCTTTAATATTCGACGAACTTAATTCCTATATTTTTGTATTTGGGGAGTGAAATTAGGTTGTAAAATTGGTCTTATGGTTTTATGTCATAATTTATAACAATTTTTTTTTCAAGAACTCAATACATGAAATCAAATCTTCATATTTGTACTCTTCGTATTCTAACGGCACGTGTTGGTATCCGTACCAGCGTCCTTGGTTCGAATCTAGACCTGGTTAGTATATGACCTGATCACCTTGGATTCACGAGCGTCAGTTCATATTTCAACGCTAATTTAAATATTTTTATGTATATTGTGTTCGGGTGCCGGTATTTAACGTTTACTAGCAACGATTAGATTGGGTTTGGTTTAAATTAAAGATAACATAAATTATATATCACACATTAATATTTAAGATTACTTTATCTCACAATTTGGTTTTGCTTATATAAGAATGAATAAAAATAATGGAGGTTGAGTTGGAGTGTCTAGTTCTTCTCCAAATCTTTGATTGAACGAGTGTTGAACACACGTCCAATCTGTTTGCTGGTGTTAATCTTGAGTTGTTTTTTTACGATGGCTGCCTGGAGAGCTTCTTGTAATTCTCCCCATGTCCCCTTGGATGATTTCCTTTATTAGAAAGAAACCGATCAAGGTCACTTTTACTGTCACTTAAAAAAATGCATTTCAGTTCAGGGAGATCTTTTACAATTTGTCCTGTTCTTTACTATTAGTTTTTAAAGATCGTAAATATTTAAAAAACAACACAATATGTATTGCACCCTTAGTTAAGAAAGTGGGATCAAGTGACGCTTCTTTGCGTCCTTAACAAAAATTCATAAATCCCGCTAAATTTAACATGTTTCCGTAATATTTAAGAACCACCCATACAGCCAAATACCTGTTTGTATACATATTATTTAAAGCTTATATATTGTATAATTATTGCAAATATATATTTTTATATATGATAGTTTCTTTGTGAACCTGTGTTTGTACAGCAGTGTAAACCAAAAAAGGAGGACATTTTAGAGTGGACGGAGGACAGTACATTTTAATTGAAAAAAAAAGGCATGTCCTTCTTTCAGATAACATAATGGTAACCTTAGACTTGGGACACGTACAAAAAACTTGGATTCCTCTATCCAGGCTTGAAAATAGTTCTACTCACATTCATTCCTTCTCACCTCCAATGGGGTCTTTCCATCTTGTTATCTTCGGGGATAGTGAAAGCTAACAGGGATACATTTTTATATTCATCGTCGACGCGACCTCTTTAATTGAGTCTCGAGGGGAGTTTACCTCGGTTAAAAGAACTCCTGGTTCAATCAACGGGATTGAGGTGTAATTTCAAACCTACCCAAGATTATTCCAGCGCTTAAGTCACGTGACGTCTCGGGCTGAGACAGCGCGTGGTGAATATTACTCGAGTGTCTCATCTCTTCATTTTTATATTGCACACACAAATTGTTTGATGAAAAGATAACATAAAAAAAATAACGTAATAACATAGGACACTTGAAAACCCCGTAGGTGTTCCTTTGGGTTTTAGGAATCACACTAGTCACATAGGGAATTAATGGTGACGTGGAGGTTGGGGTTAGAATCCCGGTAAGGTGTATGGAATTTTACCTGTCTGGGTGATTTTAACATTCTAACCAGGAAAATGTAGGAGCACTTTCTTTATATTCAATATTCCTCATCCCTACAGTATTAGTGTGAGTATGTGTCTAGCCCGGAGAGAGATAAAATTCAGACAGCCTAGACTGGCAAAAAGACGTTGATACCCCGGTTGAGTAGTAAAACATGGATATGCCGTATGGGTGGGTCATGGAGTGGTTTGGTTTTTTGGAGTCTTCTTTAAAGCTGTGTTAAATGATTATAAGTTTTTTTTTTTTAAAAATCACTTATTTAGAACTTGTGTTAACATACTAAGAACTTCGGATTGAAAATATGATAATTTATTAACATGTTTGTCTACAATTTGATATGGCGTGATTTAAAAATGGAAGTTATTCGAGCTTAACTTAGATTAAATTAGTTTATGTTTATTCATGTAGGCAAGTCATATTAAGATCTGAAAAAAAAGTCTTAGTTTATAATTTGTGCAGTCAACTCAAGGTTATAATAAAAGCGGTAGGAATGAACATGGATAGTTTACAAGTGCATCTGCATTTGTGTGAAAGGAGGATTGGGAAACAACAGCTAAATCACTTGCGAAAAAAAATATATTTAGAAATGCATTCAACCCTGGATCAAATCCTGACCTTTTAGCTTAGTTTGTAGTGCACCTTTCTATCCGTTCAAGTTAACCTCATATTTAAACTAGTGGGCTAGGGAGGGAGTAAGATATAATTTAAAGGAAATGTTCCCACTTTTGCGTCGGAGAAGAGTGGGGAAACCCAGTTAAGAAAAAAACAACCTCAGTACAGTCTGTTGGAGTTCGAACACTGATATCACCATCGCCGACAACCGAGTCTAACACGATAGTGACGCTCTGGAGTAGATGGTGCAACCATCGATGCGGGTAAACAACATTACAAAGAATCGATTTGTAATAACCGTCAAGTCTAGGACAAGGTTTTCGTCTCCAAACAAATGTCTTCCTTTCTTTGAAGAAACCAAGAGATTTTCTCCTCTGACTCTTGTCGGGAAATTGTTTGTTTCGTCTGCTCGAGCTGAGAAAAGAGATCAAATCTTCCGAGAGTATACAAACAAGATTATCTTGTCTTTCTCTAACGTTAAAAAAAAAATCGCATCCCTACAGCTACGATAAGGTATCAAAAAATCTTGATTGTTGAACTACTTTCAAGATTCTAGTATTTGGGAGGTCATTTTCCAGGCGACTCCAATATTTGAGACACATCCCACATTATTTTGTATTATTTATATTTTCACCGCGTCTCGCTACCCCGTAAGAGATGTACTTACACACTCACACACACACACACACACACACACACACACACACACACACACACACACACACACACACACACACACACACACACACACACACACACACACACACACACACACACACACATCATACACCTTAGCTCAATCGGTAGCGTGTCTATCTATTAAACTGACAGGCCTGAGTTCGATTTCCAACATGGCCGAAAAAAATACCATTCGTGAAATGTGGGCTCACTCTTTAACATTGATAAATTAAGGGCTGAGGACTGGATGTTGTGCCTGTCCTAATCTTAAGTTAGATTATAAGACATATGAAGCTACAACAGGCCTAACAAATCGGCAGCGGAAAATATTTGGGTTGAATAAAATACTGCAAGGAGAGCAGGAAAACATTTAGTAAAAAAAAAAAACTCAACAGACCCATCCGGGATTCAAACCCATATCTCTCCGTCATCAGCAGGCAAGTCTAAAAGAAGTGTGATGCCTTAAGCCGTTTGCCCAATGAAGTGGGTCATACTGTTCGGGTTATACGCACTTACGCTAATATATAATGTAGGGTGATTGTGAGATGAAATGAAGGACCTACAGTTTAACGTGGAATCCGAACCACGGCGGAGGCCTGGCATTCCTTACATTCACAAGTTAAGATTAATATACGTCTTGTCAGAGGTGAAGGAAGGGTTTGGTAATCAGATAAATCTGTGCCGGGACCGAGGATTGAACCCCGGACATCAAGCACAGAAGTCCGACACCTTACCCCTAGATCACCAGGTCACCATTAGAATAGTAAAATGTATCTAAGTTCACGTAGAAAGAGAGTGTTTACATTTAAAAAATAGTGGCCTCATTACATCAGGCTGGGATTGAAACTCCAACCTCCCCGTCTCTAGCAAACCACCGGTGTGGATGGGTATTAGTTCTATACATTTATTGAAATGAAGAACTATTTTGAAATGTGGAGGATTATCAAATGATGGAATGAAAAATAAAACAGTGACTTCTTCCTTAATTAGTAAACGCTTATATAAAGTATCATACGAATTTAATATATTTTTTTTTTCAAAATATTATTTAATTACCGGTAACTAATACCATTCTTCTTATTCTTCCAAGTGGGCTCTTATAATTAATTACTAAACTAAGGAATTAAGTGTATCATTTGATTAAAACACCTTTTTAGGGAATAATTAGCTATAAGTGCCAGGCCTCCACCGTGGTTCGGATTCCACGTTAAACTGTAGGTCCTCCATTTCATCTCACAATCACCCTACCATTACACATTAGCGTAAGTGCGTATAATCCGAACGGGTAGTAAGACGCGGTGCTAATAATAATAATAATAATAATAATAATAATAATAATAATAATAATTTGCTATATAATGTACAAGTCAGGTGATTACAATCATAACCTATAGTTTAGACTAAAATATTTACAACTCCAATTTAAAACTTAGTCATAAATAGAGAACCAAAACATGTTTGAGTACAAGATAAAATTTTTATTTTATGACATTTTGCGCTAAATCTTGCATACTTGAGATTAAGATAGATTACGATAAACATAGTTCTAGCCTTCCTCAAACAATTAATAATTTTTACTAGGGTCACAGCATAACATTTACAAATAATTGAGGATTGTTTTAATGATTTTGAAACTTCGTAGCGGTCATTCTCGTAAGAAATATCACAGTGTGAAAATATATATATTCCTTTTAAGTAATAAATAGTACATACTAGAGATATAAATAAAAAAGAAGGCAACATGTGACATTTTATATATTTATCCCTGAAACAATAATTTGTAATTCTTGAAACAAACACACACACGAACAAAGGTTCGTGTACACGAGGAAATATTATTATCCAAATTTGGCAATCTTTCAACAAAAGTGTTAACATTTCTCTCTATTTATCTTTCAAGAAGAGTGGTACCCGCATTGGTGACCACGTTGTCTAAGGAGCTACTCTCGCAGTAGACTATACTGTGATTTAAACTGCCTTAGGATCCGTGTGGTGGATAGGCTTGGCAGCATAGTTGCCACATAGTGGGAGTTCGCGCGTTACTACTATGCAAACATACTCAGTGACTGGCAAGAAATCTGGCAACGTGCATCGGTTGCTATGACAACTAATCTTCACGGAATGGTCGAGCATGGGACGAACCTCCCCCTCCCCCCCCCCACTCCGGCTGTGCTGACCTCAATCCTAAACCAGTTTAAAACGCAGTATAAGGGTGGTCTTTCCAAAATGGTTTTCCACTCTACTTCCACGCAAATTTGGGTACATTTTCTCTAAGTTAACCTTCCTAATCCCTAAAACCACTGGTATAGTTAGTACTTAAATGTATAATCTGAACGGGTAGTAAGAAACGGTGCCAAAACAAAAACAAAAAATAAGAATGAGACAGTCTTAGGAAGTACACCTCGTTTACCTTGAAAGGTAGAAGTCGTACATTGATGGACTACTTATGACCCTATCTTATAAACCACGTCATAGTAGAATAGTGTAAGACAAAGTTGCTCTCTTTTGCGGTAAACTATAGATAAGTCCTATAGTGCGGTGGTTCCAAAGCTGTGGGACGCGCACCCTTTGGAAAAAGTAGGGGGTAAAGGGGGGGGGGGACCACTTACAAGAAGGGAGTGGAACAATTAGGAAATAATTCTAAAAATTAGTTAAGAAATTAAGATAATAATTTAAATTATTATTTTTTTTTATATTTTTAATTTATTTATTTATTTATTCAGTGTTTACAGGCCCGGTATCTTACAATCTTTAAATCCGGGCCGTTTTTTCCACACAACTTTTACTTAATTTACACAATTTTAATATGAATTTCCTTTTTAACATTACAACACATATTTTGGCTCTTAACTTAAATGAAATTCAACTACCCTTAGCTCAATTTGATCCACCCCGGGTATATTACGCCTCCGGTACCCTCCCCCGCTAGGCCCTTCACAATGCTCGGGATTTCACTCCCGAGTCCGCCAAGCGCTCAGCAGAGGTGGGCATCCCCATAATAACCACCTGGGGAGGCGCCCTATCAGAGTTGGTGCCCCGCCTACTTTCTACCCTTGGCAGCTGAATTTCCTAATCTACCCCCTATCTAGTTCCCCCGTCCCTAATTATCTATATTAACTACTAACTAAGCTAAGCTAAATTACTAAACTATTCTATTCCCATTACTGCCGGGGAACACCATCACCCAGAGGGCTGCAGGGCAGCCGCCTTTCTCCATCTTGACTCTGAGGGCCCACTAACCATAACCCACCTCTCTTGTTTCCAAGGTGGTGGGTCATACGGTGCAGGGAACCCCTCAGAGTTCATAATCATTCCACTAACTTTTGTTCATACGACTGGAAAACTAATTTAAATCCCTTTTAAAATATTAGATAATTTTTTCTTGCGGTAATGGCAACACTGCCTACCAATTGCAATTAATCAATCAATTATATGACCAGCCAAAAGTAAGACGTTCATGCGCATGTGCGTGCTTTGTTTTCAAGCCCGCAAGCCTCTGTTAAGTCCTCAAATAATTCTCCTCTCTGCTCTATCCCTCAGATACCATTGCGGCAACGTGCAGCACCACCAAGTTTTCAACTCAGGACTCTCTTTAAGAAACTAAACAACGATGTAGATTTGAAGTGGAAAGTGATTTGCGGCGTGATCTGTCAAACATCAAACCCAGTATTCAATAACTGATGAAAACAAAACAGTGATAACAATCACACTAATTTTCAATATTTTTTTAAAAATACCTATATGTTACCAGTGTCACAATGGTTTATATATAAAATAAAGAAGTGACTATGTGACAAAACTTAAGATAATTTTTATAAAAACTTGATCATTACAAAAAATAAGAGAAGAAGGGGGTCATTGGAACTTTATGATCCACTAAGAAGGCCGGGAGTTAGCTGAAAACGAATGGGAATCACTCCTAAAGTGGAATCACTACGAGAAGGTAGATTTATAACCTGGAATTTGTGATAGTGCAGAGTATATAATGATTCTAAGTATAAAATATGAGGGTAGCTGTAGTAACTTTGGAAAATATCAAATATCTAGAGAAATAACAAGATAGGAAGGACATTTTAGAATGGTCTATATAGCTATACTTCTTTGGGTCATCAATTATAACATTTCACTATCATATTAGTATTATTTTATTAGTATTTATATCAAAAGTGATAACACTATATGACATGGCTTGATGCATGAATAGATAGTAGAATTTTGATAAGAACAAAATGTTTGTCATTAATGAATCTCTTTTACTTGCGGTCAGTAATGATAGCATTTTACTTTATTAGTAGAGTTATTTTTTTATAAGTATTGATAAAATCTATCAAAAGTGACAGCTGCATATCACATCACTTGACGTATCATCACGTGACATTAGATATAGTTGTAAGATAAGGTTCTTTCTAAGAAAATTTGACTGTTTTTACCATAGGAATGCGATTCTGATAAAAGTTCTACCTTTAAGAAATTCTCAGTCTACGAGCTTATTATACATATTTCAGGTTTGTCTTCAAACGGGTTAAGTTGACAACATTTTTGAAACCAACATTTCACGTATTAACAGTCAAGTTTGTCAGCAAAAAATTTGTGCGTCAAACGTGCTTTGTTGGAGACTAAACAGTTAACTTTTAACGAGTTTCCCCCCTTCCCCCCCGCTGGGCTTTGACATTAATCTTTGAAATTAGGGACGTTGGTTTGTTTTAACTTAAGGAACAGTTTATGGTAGGCGAGTTTTCATGGAACTTAAAATTTGAAGTATCCTTATCCCTCCCCCCCCTAACCATGTCACAGAGAATCAGGGAGGGGATGGAAAATTGAGTCCATTGTTGAGTCAGGCATATTATCCGTTTGCCCAATCAGTCTTTTATATATATTAACGGCTCCAATCTAGTTATTTGACAATTTACACTTTTTAAATCTTTTCAGTTAATTCTTTCCAATATTCTGCTACTGTTTAGTAGTATCTCGCACGCACATATATACAGTTTTACCTATTTATGAAATCAATTTTTGCCCTTTAATTTAATTAATTTAATTAAATTAAATTTTACTACAAGTAAAATGAGGTGTTATATATATATATATATAAAGAGAGTAATACTTAGCACCGCGTCTTACTACCCGTTCGGGTTATACGCTTTTAAGTACTAATTACTCTAATGGATCAGGAATTGGGAAGGTTGAATTATAGGATGTGAACCCGCATTTGCGTGGAGGGAGAGTGGAAAACCATTTAGGAAAAACCACCCCCAGTTCACCCGACCGAGATTCGAACCTCGATCTCCCCGTCCTCAGCAGTCGGCTCAACACGACAAGCGCGTTATCCAACTACGCCACCGAGGCGGGTTATAAAGAGAGAGAGAGAGAGAGAGAAAATGGTAGGGGGTTATAAAGTGACGGTGATTACTTTCAACCATGAAATTATGATGTACATTGATGTTTTATCCAGCCCTGGGCTCAAAACAGTGGATCTTACAGTTCTGTTTGTACTTATGTCTGGCTATATTTTTTATCTATGTGTCTATCTCTGGGGCTACAGTTAAGATAGCTTTAAAGAGTTCACTAAAACTTTATACTTAGATGGTTTCTTTTTTTGAAATTTGACCCTTTCTTTAAAAATTAAGGTTATGCCCCTCCCCCTCTTTTTTATACATTTAATATTTTTTTGTGAAAATATGGAGCGATTTTGTTTAAAATGGTAATCTGAGGTGTATTCGATAAGAAAAATAACAATTTATACTTATTTTTTGGCTAAAATTTATTTAGGTGTAATTTACGTTTTTTTTTTTTGTAAATGGGATTTTCTTTCCAAAAAATTGTTATAATGTTGATATTTTTTTTAGAAATGTGTATCTGGGGTGTGTATTAAATGATAATTTAGAATGTTTGTTCATTTAACTTCAATTAAGTGTACAGTTTTAGGTTTATTATTTATCTCTACATTGTGAATGTGAGGAATGCCAGGTCTCCACCGTGGTTCGGATTCCACGTTAAACTGTAGGTCCTTCATTTCATCTCACAATCACCCTACCATTACACATTAGCGTAAGTGCGTATAACCCGAACGGGTAGTAAGACGCGGTGCTAATAATAATAATTATAATAATAATAATTTATCTCTACACATGCCTGATATAGTTAGCCAAAAATCTCATGTTAATAGTGATCGAAATGAATAAACAAATAAGTATGTAAGAAAGGGTGTAAAATGGATTCGATTTGTTTCACCTCTTATCCACCTCTTGAACACATCAGTTAATTACAGATAATTGTTTATTCAGTCTGATGCAGTAGACATGCACCTTACACAATAGGAGTATGATCATACACGCGAAACACATTTGAATGCGGCAGGCAACTGACCCATTTGACTTGGTAAACGTGTCACTACAATATCAGTCCATTAGCACTGATTATTTGCCAAAGTCAGGAGTTGCATGCTCTAGTTTTGAGTTCTATGATGGTCTTGGTCATGGTCGTGATGGATTTTAACAAACAAAATAGTTTTCAAAATACGTTGTATGGCATAAAATGAGGACAGCTAAATAACAGTCACGCCAAATTGACACCATTTAATGGCGATTAAAAATATATGATAAAAATAGTTATTCTTTATTTATTTCTCCAGTGCATCCTACTACCAGTACGGGCAGTGCTCATTTTAATAACGCTAATGTGATGCAGATGGGATGGTATGATTGAAACAAAAAGTACACTCATTTGCATGATGAATGGGGAACCATTTAAGAGATAACACCCTCAATTAACCGCTTCGGTGGCAGCGTGGTCTAACGCGCTACTCTAGTGTTGAACTAGACTTTAAAAAAGGGGAGCTCGGGGTTGGATCCCAGTCGGGTGCACTGAGGGTGGTTTTTACCTAAATGGTTTTCCACTCTCCCTCCACGCAAATTCGGGTGCACTTCCTCTAAATTAAACGTTCCTAATCTCTAACCCATTAGTGTAATTAGTACATAGGCGTATAACTCAAACGGTTAGTAAGACGTGGTGCTAACAAAGAATATCCTCAGTACAACCAGCCGGGATATGATAACCGCTCTCCCTGCTTAGAATACCAGATTAGATGAGCTTGACAATTCGTCCGCGTATCCACCAGTGCGGGTAGCCGCTTAATATTTGGGGAAGGGAGGGTAAGAGTATTTATAGGAAATGTAAAATCCTTAGGGATAGAATTCTTGGTGATACCATTCATGCTCACCAAGGCTCAGATTTGTTTTATCCTAAAAAAACAAAAAAACAAAAAAACAACAACAATAAAATGGTACTAAAAATTCTAAAACTGACTTCAAATCTACGCTCACACACTTTGCAAACGGACACTAAAATAGATTGGTATGCAAATATAAGCTTAGAACCAATAAATTCTTCCATTCCTCTAAACGTGAACATAAATTTACAAAATACTTGCTTCAGAAGCATTTCTTCTACCAATAAAATGTGAAGCTTAGTTGCACTGAACCAACTAACAAGAGTTTTGATTTTACAACAACACGGTTAAATAGGGTATAAAGCTCATTTGAAAGGTTTATTAAATTCTCAGTTCAAAAACTGTGTTACGTTTTAAGTATTCATTTCATGACCATACCAAACATCTATTAAATATATAATCAACATAAAAGACTAAAATAACTTAAAAAGTAAGGGAAAAAAAATGACCTAGACCTAACAATCTATAGTGACAAAAAATTATCTGTTATATACAGTGTGTCCGGAAACTGAACAAACTTCATATATAGTTTGTTTGAACCAAAAGTAATACAAAATCCCCATATATTTACATCAAGCAAACTATGCTAATACCATTAAATTGTGTTCAAAGTTTCGGCATACAGCGCTGTGCTAACATGAGTGTGCATCAAGTTGCATGGGAGTTAGGAGCACGGTACTGCACATGTAATAATGACAAGCTCTTTCTGTGATGTAGGACCGTTAATGATTACCCTCAGATCGTATTCCTATTTCTAGATGGACTTGTGTGTTATTTACTACTAGCCCCCTTCCCCGTAAAAAAATATTGTAAAGAATCCTGTAAAACAAAGCTTCAAATCATCCATCATTTCAATATAAAAACAAAAATTTTTACCTTTTTTTTTTAAAAATACAGTCCTACCATCACTGTATAGCTACCTCCCTCTTTCTATACTCCCTTCTATTTTCATCTCATTCCTCTTTCCTCACCCCTACCCTCCCGCCCCCCTCACCAACCCCACTTTCCCATCAACAACATTTTTTTTTTCCAACGACTATATAATATACTATCGACATTTTTATGAGGAATAAATTAAATTTTCAAAATAAAATATAGCCTATGTTACTCGCTGATAATGTAGCTTTATATTGGTGAAAGAATTTTTAAAATCGGTCCAGTAGTTTTTGAGTTTATCCATTACAAACAAAAAAACAAAAAATCAAATCTTTCCTCTTTATAATATTAGTATAGATTAATTGTGTTATGTTCTGCTGCCGTGCTCCAAGATTTCACGTCTAGCTCCTATGCAAACTGTTGTACACACACGCTTGAACAGCTTTGCTCTCCCGGGGCTGTACGCCGAAACTTTCAACACAATATAACGATTTTAGCATATTTTTCTGGTTGTATATAGGGATTATAAAGATCTTGTATTACTTTTGGTTCAAACAAACTATATGTGTAGGTTGGGTTATGAATTACCGAAAACACTCCTGTATGCATTTTTACCAACAGGGGATTATAGACAGATTATGAGGATTGCATTTCATATATATCAGGGGATTCCCACTGGAAAAGTATTTCCCGTTCCCAAAGTGATCGTCAGGACATATATGCAGTACTCTACAAAACTTTGGGAAAAGTTCGAGAATTGTTCTTCCATTAATCAATATATAAAACATTGAGTAATTCAAGAGTGTGTTTATATTTGCTATATATTATTATTATTATATTATTATTATTTGATATGTGATAGGTATTTATTTTTGTTAAATCGATTGATTTTATATTTCACTTAGGTATTCATTTATCAGATTAAATATTGTACAGTGTTTTAAGATAGTATTAGCAAATTTAGTAACAATTGTACATTTTTAATTCCCGTTCCGGTTCCAAAGTAAGGGATTTTAAAATTCTACTTCCCGTTATCATCTTGATTGTTGAATCTCGTTACCGTTTTTCTCTCGAACGAAAAAAAACTAGATCGCGCACACCCCTAATCTATATTAAAATATTGTTTAGTTAAAATCCTATTCCTGATAGGGGTGAGGGGGGAATCACCAATGTGTGTTCAATATATTAACTAGATTGAATAAAAATGTTTAACTTTCGTATTCTGTTCTGTAACCTGATATTGTAAGGGCAAGTTTCCATGGTCGACTTGTTGAGGAAAAAAATAATCAGAGTTTATTGCTAACTTGTTTTTTAAACTTTGTTTATGAACAAAGTTTACACAGCTTTCCGTTTAGTCTCAATTTTTTCTCCCTGTGTTTTCTTACCTTTATGTGACGCCATAAACCATCTTGCCACTGAAGTGGGTTTTTCAAGACTATTGACGGATTAGTGAGGTAGTTTACAAGAAACACCCATATTTGCCTGGAGCGAGAGTGGGAAAACATTTGGGGGGGGGGGGGACACTGTAAAGAGATGGGAAGAGATTAGAACTCTGATCTCTCCGTCTTGACTCCTTGGTTCACGTTTTTATTTTATTAGGTGAGTTTTTTTTACGATTTACTTGGTTACGTCTTGGTATAGAGTGCTATTGATCAAGTGTTTTTGACCAAGATAGAGCCCGAAAATGACTTTGGGTTTTATACTAATATTAGTACACCTCAAGTACTGCATTATACTAAATACAGGATAACACAATCATACTTAGACCAGAATATAACAGTTGGTAGTTTAATTTATGTAAACCTACATCTACAGAAAATTGACGGAAAATGCCTTATTTAACTTTCTTCTTACTATTACCTCGTCTTACTACCCGTTTGGGTTATACGCACTTACGCTAATGTGTAATGGTAGGGTGACTGAGATGAAATGAAGGACCTACAATTTAACGTGGAATCCGAACCACGGTGGAGGCCTGGCTATCCACATATTCACATGTCTTTTTTTATTATTATTCTTTTTATTCTTATATAGATGGTTTGTTATTTTGACTAGAACTAACATTTACACAACACATCAAGTTAAGCTCATGTTCTCAAAAATGGCTTACAAAAATAATGACGTTTGCATTAATTTTTTAGTTTTTACTATTAGTAATAAACGCTAATTACTGATATATATATATTTCTGCTAGTAATTACTGTCAATTTTATTCAATATATAAGTGTCATAAATGCATTGATTACGAAGTTATACTCGTTTGGATCTAACGTAAGGAGTCATGCTGTTTTGAAATTGGTGAACAATTCTCAACTCATTTGTTGAAACCGAGCTATAGTAGAGTCGATAATTCGTACTAATTGGTGATCGACTAATCCAGACTATCGAGAATACATTACTCATAAAAAAAACCCAGCATGAACGGGATACTTAACGACTTTCTTAGATATGAATTAACGGCCAGATGACTGAGGGACCTGTTCCAGAGTTTGTATGTATCACGTCTTACTACCCATCCGAACTATTCACATATAAAATTACATTATGAGTTAAGGATGATCGAGACAGAACCTAAACAATTTAAAGAAAAATTAGCCTCAATACATACAGTGGGGAATCTAAAACTGGCCTCTACATCACCAGTAAACTGATAATGCGAGCTTGGAGTTTAGTCCGCGTGCCCACATATGGGAGTTCCATGTACGTTAAGTTGGGGTGAAAGAAAACGTGAATTAAGTTTCATATTTTTGAAGTTTTTTTTTATAAAAGGACTCTTAGGGAGATGGAAAATAAATACTCGGAGGGATTTGTAATGTGGTGCTAGAGAAGACTCGTGAAGATCAGATTGACAGACAGGGTGACAAATGAATTCTAAGAAGAGTGGGTGGGAAGAGAATCATTTTGTATGTGATTCTTCTGTACAATACAAAATGTGATCGGACACATCCTTAGGAGGAACTGTCTTCTGCAAGGACGTCATAGAAGGAAATGTTGGGAGAAAGAGGAGCTTAGGAAGGAGGAGGATTCAAATATTGGATGAATTGAAGGAAAGATTAGAATTATGGGAGCTGAAGGAGGAGGCAGAAGACAGGATTCAATAGCGGTCTAACTTCACTGACATTTAATAATAATATAGTAAAAAAGTTTGGTTAAATTACGCAATGTCCACGGACTAAATAAAATAAATATTTAGACTACGATTTGTAGAGAATTAAACTAAATGTATCTAATATTTTATTTAGTGTGGCCAAAGCATGTTTTTGTCATAAACAATTGTTCTCGTCCAATCCAACCTTTAATACCCCGATAAAAAATTAAATATTTATCCTGAGTATATAATAGACTTATAAACATTTTAAATGCCATGCAATTAAAATAAATTGTATGGCTTTAAAATAATTTTATTTTCAATTACTGACTATAAAAAGATGCCATGCTATGTCTATCTTTAGAGGGTCTGTTTCCATGTTAGAAAGATAGTCTGTCATTTTTACGAAAGCATTTATTTTAATAGTAGAGTGAAGGTTCACGTTAAAGAGTTAAACCTACTTATTATATCACCACACGACTTACAAACTAACTTCACCAAGAACTGTTTGCCAAACTCCACACACCTACCAGTATCGCTTGGTTATTTTCTTTTTTCTCCTTGTCTCACCACCCAACCGGTTACCAGCATAATCACACTGGAGGGTTGAGGGGGAAGAAGGTTAATTTTAAAGGGCATGTTTCCAAATACGCGTGAAGGTAGGGTAAGAAAATCCCCTTTAGTGAACTACCCCCTCAGCGGGGATTCTAGCTCCAACTTTCTCTTCATCGTAAAACCAGACAAACTGACCTTATACGCCTTTATCACGCCCTTGGTCACTGATGTGGTTCTCTCTTATTCTAGAACAGTAATCTCAATACACAACCAGTCATATTTTCCAGATATATTCTAATAATATACTAACTAAACAAACCTGTCCAACATCACCTGGAATCGAACTAAGGTCTTATATACTTGTGAGCTCAAGATTAAATCTAACGTAAAGATCAAACGGGTTGTAAGACTGCTTCTCACGTTTCTTAACTTTTATTTTTTTACATACATTACTGTTTCCAGACTGTGTCAGTTATTTATTCAAGCCATATATTTTCCACAACAGTCTTGCTAGTCCTGTCGTAGCTTTATATACCTTGTCATCTAATTTAAGACTAGCACAGGCACAGCATACAGTCCCCGGCCGTTTATTTATCAATGTGAAAAAGTAAACACATATTTCACCAATTATAAATTGTTCGACTATAACGGGAATCGAACCCGGGACCCTCAGCTCATAGACAGACACGCTACCGACTGAACTAAGGTGTTGAAGGCTCATGTCTCTAGAATGTCTTATTTGTAATATTAAAGAAAACTCCATGGTGAAAGCTTGTATTCGAGCTATACGGATTGGGTGGACACCTCTGTTGGCGAAGAAAGTGTCAACCTACGTGGATATGGGGTGTCATATGGTCAGCATAGTGAACTTTACAGTCGTTAATATCAGTTGTATATATTTGGGGGCAGCTACATTTTTATTCAAGAAGCTTCACATTAATTCTCACGAAGCATACCCACTCAAAACCTATTAATTATAATACTAGCTACTCAAAAAGTGTTATTCTACTTAAAGTAAAGATATCCCTAGCATGGCCTTGAATGTTTCCAGAAACCTGGGGGCATTTGATGTGAAACTTTTTAACAGTATATAAAAAGTCATGGTCAAATTCTGCGATAATTATTGCAAAAAATTCTCAAGAAGTGTAAAGGTTAATTTAAACTAAACGTTTCTATTAGTCACATCTTGTTTTGGGCAAAAACGTGTTTTGTTTATATTATTATTATTATTATTATTATTATTACCGCGTCTTACTAACTGTTCGGGTTATACACACCTTCGCTAATGTGTAAAAGGTAGGGTGATTGTGAGATGAAATGGAGGACCTACAGTTTAACGTGGAATCCGAACCACGGTGGAGGCCTGGCATTCTTCACATTCACAAGTTGTGATTAATACAAGTCTTGTCAGAGGTGAAGGAAGGGTTTGGAAAACAGATAAATCTGTGCCGGGACCGAGGCTATTGTGTGTATATATATATAAAAAATAATAAATACCTACCATCGCACGCAAAACATTTTATTTTGGTCAAAATAAATCAAATACTAAAGAAAAAGAAACATAGAGTTTTATTTTCTTCCAGGGGTAGATCAACAGGTTGGTAATATCTTGTCATGACTTATGAATATAAAGGCATTAAAATGGACGACTTTTTAAATGAAAAGTAAAAGTCATTAAATTCCAGGACACCTTTATTTTGACAAAAAAAAAATAAAAAAAAGCTTGGCTATAAAGTGCAAAAAAAACACTGGTCTTTTCACGCTTCCTTTACGTTTCCAACTTAAATAGGCTCGCTACGATAAAAAAAAGACTGAACTACCTTTTTACATCTCGTTGTTGAACTGTCCTTGTTCCTGAATCATACCTGTATTCCATTTCACTTCACAAGACAGCGCTGATAACAAAATCGTTATCTAGTCAAGGTTTTCCTTTGACTCTCCCCATTCTTGTGGGTCACCCAAGGATTATATTTATAATCTCCTGCTTTAAACATGACTTGTAACTTGTAATCCGTTTATACCAGTGGTTCATTCTTCCCTCACCCTCTCTTATGTCGCTGATTATACTCTCCTTGTTCTATTTAAGGAATATGGCTTCCTGCAGTCAAGATTGACTTCCCGTGTTAAATATATTTATGTTTTCTATGGTAAGTCTTAACGATATAACATTGAAACAAAAAATCAACTCAGTGCTACATTGACAACATTTTTTAATCTTGAAGTAGTTTTTTGCTAACGCATTTTTTCCAAATCGTCTACATCATTCTACCATTACACATTAGTGTAGGTAAGTACAACCCGAACAGGTAGTAAGACACGATGGTAGTAATAAATAAATCACTCTCCAATATTTTCATCCCATTTTGGATCAAATATCTTCCTAAGTACCTTGTTTTCGAACAATCTAAATTTATTTTCGTCATGTAAGGTGAGGTTTCTCAGGATTTAAATATATTGTGTACTTGTAAGGAATGCTATTTTTAATTGCTATGTAAATCACTAAATGGAGTGAAGTTAACATTAGTGTATTCTGAGCAAACTTGACAATATGCCGCCATTTTAATTGATCGAAGTGACATGATTTACAAACAATGCCACTCTTGAGTGGGTGCAAATAAACGGCTCCGATCAGCTCTCAAACTCCGCCTGCTCTGTTTGGTGCGACGTGTTCCGTGCTGGAAGCTCATTACACTTTCCTTCATCTCACACCCCTCCATATAAATATTCTGAACAAATTTAAAAAACATACTAATGATTATGATTGTCTCGCCTTCACAATGTATTTAAACTTATTCATGTGATTATTTTAGGTGTTGTAATGATTCTCATTTTTATATTTGATATTTTTCTAAATTTAAATATATATTTTTGTTATAAATTTCTATACATTTATTCGGCCATTTTGTTTTGTTTAGTTTAAATACTTTTGATATCTTTCTATTTGGTAACTATGCCACACTAGCGCTATGTTTGTTTAATTTGGTACTAATTTTAGCTGTGTTAGGTTTTGGAAACTTTCCATAGTGATATCGTTCTTCTTTGCTCGGAGATAAAAGTTGACACAGAGGAAGATCTCGTTCACACTTCACTCTCGGACTTCGGCCAAGACTTCGACTCGTTTGGACGTTGTTTGACAATAATCCATAATAATCTACGAAATCGGTATATAAACTAAACTAAATATGTATTAAAGCAATAGTTAAATCATTTGCGGAGAGTGAGATAGTAAAATAATCTGAATGAAAAGTGTTATAATTGAATAAAATTATATTCAAAGATCCGTAAAACATACATCGGAGCCCGCCCTATCGTGGGGCATGAATGAGAGGTAACGCAACAATTATCAGCCCAACGGGGGGAGTGAACACTTAAGTGTGTTTATAAATATATTTAAAGGAATTTTGAAGAAAAATTATTGAACAAAAGCCTTTGACCACAATTTTTTTTTTTCATTTAACTTTCCTGTAAGTAAGTTTACACATACCTCTTTTAAAGCTAAGCTGCACATCTATTCGTTCTATTTAGGCAATCCAGGCCCAGTGGATTTTTAAAAAATGATAATAGGGAATAGTCGAGGGAATAAGGAAATTCTACATACACATATGATTAATTATTTTAAAATAAACTTCCTTTTACTCTCTTGCTTAGCTTACAGTTAGAGAAAGTATCGTGATCATAGAAAAAAGAATCTAACTCGAGATTTTGATGAATGCTAAAGTTTCATAACCCTCCAAACCCAAAAAAGTGGTTTTGGAATTTCAGTGTCTGTCTGTGCCTTGTACTGGAGCCTAAATTACATTAGCAATCAGACTAAAACTTTGTATCTAGGGTTTTAATAAGGTTGTCCCGAGGGTTTTTCGGACTGGTATATCTAACCCTATAATTAAGGGTAGTTTATTGAAAGGTAAAAAGAGAAAAAATCACTTCCCTTAAAATCGGCTCTCATGATTTTAATTAAATTTCGTGACCTGGTGGTCTATGGGTAAGTGTCGGACTTCTGTGCTGGGGTTCGGGGTTCAATCCTCGATCCTGGCACAAATTTATCTCATTACCAAACCCTTCTTTCACCTCTGACAAGACATCTTGTGAATGTGGGGAATGCCAGGCCTCCACCGTGGTTCGGATTCCACATTAAATTGTAGATCCTCCATTTCATCTCACAATCACCCACCATTACACATTAGCGAAGTGCGTATAAACTGAACGGGTAGTAAGACGCGGTGCTAATAATAATAATAATAATAATAATAAAATTTCATTTCTAAACATTGGTCAATATTATAAACAAAATGACTACCCTCATTTTTTCGGCAAAATGAACATAAGGGTCCTAGTTTGATGCGTAAATTCTCGTTTTTATCACATAACCGAAACTATTTGAGATATGAAATTATTTATCATTACAAATTTGTAGGTCTATCTATAATACAAATATTTTGTTTGAAACATATTATTATAAATCAATAATTCTCAAGATAAACGCATATATATGTATATATATATTATATATATATATATATATATATATATATATATATATATATATACACCTTTCGAATATTATAGGTCAAGTATTGCGACTGTGAAAAAAAAACTTACCCAGATGTTGATGGATATCGACGTTAAATGGCCCCCTGAATCCTAAAAAATTGTTTTTGCAATGCCGTCTCTCTGTGTGTCTGTTTAACCCTGAAATTAAGATTAGTTTATTTTAGGGCGAAAAGAGGCAAAATCGGCTTTAACGATTTTGATTAAAATTCGTATCTATGCGTTGAATAAGAATATAAATAAAATGGGTATTTTCATTTTCCTATGAAAATGAATTTAAGGGTACTCTTTAGAAGCAGAAATTTACATATCTCTGCAACTATTTGATATACTAAATAACTTACCAGTGCAAAATTGTAGCACTATTAAAAATATAAAAACTTTTCTTTTAAATATATTTTTACAAAACCAATAGGTGCTGAGATATCGGCAAATATATTAATAGGCCCTACAATTTTGTGACTTATATTTTAATGCAATAATTCTCTAATGCCATAGAGTAATTAAATAAAAGTAATTTTCTTAAAAGTTTGTTATTTTTTTTTTAAGCTCCTAGGAGAAATGTTTGTACAATAATGATCTATGGCCTTCGTTTTAGACTCAATAGTCAATATTTAAATTTTTTTATTGGTCTAAATTTATTAATGAGGAGTTTAATGACAATACGATAACCTGAAGATGTGCGACACATAATAAAATTTTAAAATTTTAACCACAAGTCTAAATTTTAATATGAAGTGTTGACTCTTGTGAACCCAATAGCGCTCCTTTTTTTATTGGTCCAAACATACGAATGAGGACATTTATTCTTAAAAAATAAAATTATAAAATTTAAAACCGGGACTCAAAATATGTTTTACGTAAATATAGTGCAATTAATGTTTGGGTTTGCTATTGTATATTATTTCGTTTCACAAATATTACGAATTTTGAGAAAATATCCCCATTTAAACATTAGAGTGAGAAAGTCCGTGTGGAGTTCAGTACCATTAATTAATTTCTTGATGTTCGTTGTGCCATTGTAAGTCACCGTATTTATTTTCACTAAGAGATTACATTATTTTTAGTTGGATATACGGACAGTCGTGATTTATAGCAGCACTGGTAGTTTAAAAAAAAGAGCCTTATCTGACAGAAAAGTTAATCTTTTAGCAACGCGTCTTACCACCCATTAGGGTATTACACTAATGGGTTAGAGATGAGGAAGGTTGACTTTAGAGGACACGTAACAACATTTGCGTGGAGAGAGATAGAGAGAGAGTGGAAAACCATTAAGGAAAAACCACCCTCAGTACACCAAACCGGAATCAAACCACAATCACCCGTTCTTCGGCTGTTTAGTCTATTGTGAGAGTAGTGCCTTAGACCATGCAGTCATCGAAGCAAGGGGGTGTTAAAACAAAATTCTTTTTTTCAAGCACCGCGTCTTAATACCCTTCGGGCTGTACAAAGATGTACTAATTATGCCAATTATTGGTTTTAGGGATAAGGAAAGTTATATTTAGAGGAAGTGTACCCGTATTTGCGCGGAAAGAAATTTTGGATGGACCTCAGTACACCCGACTGAGAGTGAAACATCGATCTAACCGTCATCGGCAGTCTATTCTACTGAGAGAGTGGCGTGTTAGACCACTCAGTGATAAAAATCGGATGTTAGCTAATAAATCTATTTTCACGTATTAATTCCCTAAGTCATGTCATTTTTTATGTATATTATCAATACATATTAAATAGACTAATCAAATAGTAAAATGTTATCATTGTTGAACTAAAAAAAATTATTTACATTTTATTATAGGCCTTTCCATGAAAATTGGACCGTAGATTCACGGTTTTTAATGGTAGTGTTTCCACTGACGGGAAAAACTTGCGACACTTCCGAAAAGAAACCAAGTATTGCAAGCTAATCCTCACCTTATTTAAAATGTTTAATTACTTCAGAGTTACTTCGGTGATTTAATGGTTTAAGGCAAGGTCGATCTCACAGCAATTTTCAGCCGAGCGAGTAAGAAAACTACGTCGTCTTTAAAAGTCAATATTATACGTCTTTTAAACTCACAAATATATCAAAAACTTTCAAATAGTATTGGAATGTAACAAAAATAACCTTTATCGGTAATTATCAGAAATATTATAAGATAATTAAATAGTTAAATAAGAGAATGAACATTTTGTTTATTCTATTTATTTATTTTTCTAAAAATAAGGTAGAGATATAAGTATTTGAAGAACGATTGCATTTACGGGATACACATAAACTTTATAGATACAAAAAATAAAAATAGAGTTAAGAAATGGTGGATGATTGCGGGAATTTTGATAGAAAGGTTGTTTGGCCATGGTCTAAGGAAGGCAAGGGTCAGCAACCTACCGCACGCGTGCCAAGAGTGGCACGCGGAACAATTTTCAATGGTACGCTGAGTGATTTGAATAAAAATGATATGAAACCATTATTTTTAATTAAAACCATTGATGTGAGTAGTAATTTTAATAACAACGTATTTTATATTTCAATGATTCAATTGTTTAGTGTCAACATTTCAAAATAATGTATTTAGAAATTAAATTTTGCAAGACACATAATTATATAGCTTTTTTTTATTTATTCTGATGCATCTGATTTATGTTAAAATATTCAAGAAACAGTAGCTATTTAAGATATTCGATTTAGAAACTTTTTACATCTATATTTTACAAGATTATCTTAAATATGTTTTATTAGTTGTAATAGTTAATTAGTATTAAATATAAACGATTTGGGTGGGCACGCGGAGAGACTTTGCAGTAATATTTCGGCACAACACTACTAAATATTTGCGGACCCCTGGTTTAAGGCGTCACTCTTGAAACAGACTAAACTGCCGATGACGAGTAGATCGGGGTTCGAATTCTAGTCTGGTGTATGAATGGTGGTTTTCTTTAAATGTTTCTTCACTCCCCCTCTCGCTCTCCATGCAAATGCGGGTACACTTAATATAAATTCAACCTACCTCATACCCGCTTTGATTAAATTGATAGTGAAAAAATCAGAAAATAGCAATTTCGTGGTTTATCGCGCTACTCTCTTGTTATACTAGACTGCTGAAGACGGGGAGATCGGGTTTCGATCCCAGTAGGTGCACTGAGGGTAGTTTTCCTAAATGGTTTTCCACTCTGCCTCCACGTGAGTGTGGGTGCACTTCCACTAAATTAATACCTTCATAATCCCTAACACATTAGTGTAAATAGTAAATTGGCGTATAGACCGAACGGGTAGTAAAACGCTATATTAAAATATACCTTACTCCTCCCTTACACATTGATCTTAGTTATGATATAAACGTAAGCCTAAACGGGTAGAAAGAAGCAGTGCTAAAACAAAAAATATCAGCCCAGTAATCTGTTGATAACTTTGTCATGGAGTTATTTATTAGTCATCTATTTGCTTGTTACAGGCAGAGTTAGTTAAATAATGTATAAAACTGCTCCTTTTTTAGTGTGCGCATGACTAGTGTACTGTGCTGAAATGAGACTCGATAATAATTATTTTTTAATCATTGAATCTCCTTTGAATCAATTTGTAATCAATTTAAAAGTATTTTAAAACTTAAATGATGTTGTTAATGCAATTATTTTTATAATCGCTACTAGCCAAGGCATCGGGATGAATACTAAACATATATTATATTAATGATACTTTCAGAAAGGTGGTTTGAAACCCTCTCAATCCTCCTCCCCTTTCACTACTCGGAGAACATCAAAAGCGTGCAAGAGAGAGAGAGAACCTCATATCAAAAGGGAAAGAAGATCTAGGTGAAGAGCGCACCTAGACCGTGCACACAGGGGGAGTACAAAAAATTTAATGTATAACATGGCAAAAATGTTTTTTTTTTTTAATTTGTTTGATGTCAGCCTAATTAATTTGTACTTTCTGACCTGAACTGTTTGCATGAGCACACAAAAATTGATATAATCGAGAGTGAAAGAGGTTACCAATTTTACCGGTAAAGGTATTTTTTTACATACCTTCCAGGGTTATTTTACATGCCATAATCTACGTGGGACCGATGGCTTTACTTCCCCTCCGAAGGAAGTTGTGCAACGGATTCGTATTGCTTGGTAAAAATCCATCGACCCCATGCTGGGTGTGAACCCACGAACAACGGATCCTGAGGCGAAAACTTTATACCAAGACTACCAAGGTCAACCTAGATTTGTAAACAATCAAATTATTCTTTACAATAATTAAAGTAAAATACTAAACTACAGGATACAGCCATTTAATATTTACAATAATTACAACAAAATATAATAAAACTTTCGGAACTACCCCTTAATTTTTACAATAGTTGCAACAAAATATAATAAAACTTCTGGGAATTACCACTCAATTTTTACAATAATTACAATAAAATAATAAAACTACTGGGAACAACCACCTTAATTCTTACAATAATTAGTAATTACAATAATATAATAAAAATACAGGAAACAACCTCTTTCGCTTACAATATTTAGGTTAGGCTAAGTTTGTTTTTGCTATACGGAGCTCAGTCTACAAACAATGGTGCGCTCTTTATGCACCTACCTTGTACTCTTCTGATATACTCAAAATCAGGTCCACAAATTCAGACTGTGTGCTTTCAGTACATAGTCTTCGGTGCTATCCTGACCGGAGATGTACATATTTATTTTTCATTTTGTGTAATATTGCAAATACAAAGGTATGTATTAACAGTATGTTTCATTAACTTAATTCAGAAAATTAAGCACAAAGGGTAACAAAGTTAAGTCAGGTCTAAAGATTTTTTTTAGACCACGTCTTACTACCCGTACGGGTTATACACCCATGTACTAATTATACTGATGGTTTAGGGATTAAGAAGGTTTAATTGAATAGAAGTGGACCCTCATTTGCGTGGAAGGAGAGTGGAAAGCCATTTAGGAGGAAAACACCCTCAATGCACCCAAACAGGATCGAATCCCGATCTCCCCATTTCAGCAGTCTAGTCCAACAGATAGTAGCGCGTTAGACCACGCGGCCACTGAAGCGGGTCTAAAGCTATTCTTGTTTCTATGAAACTATCTAACTAGTTTAAGGGAATACGTAAATTTCCAGTGACTCACTGATATCTCCTTTGAGATCATAATAAAATTGCTCTTATTTATTTATTTTTTAAAAAGGAGAGGGGGAGCCCAGTATTGGAGATAAATAAGAGAGAAATAATTTATTAGAAATTTCAAATGCTTAAAATATTCAAATCATTTAGAGTGCAAATTATTTATTTACAGCACAGAATATCTGCTATGGTATGCCTCTTAGTATTTACACAGGTAAATATGAATATTCTTTTATATAATATTCTCTTTAGCTACGATTGCGAGTATATTATCTAATAAAATGTATTTTATTAGAGAATTCGAAACGTAAAAAAAACAAAATGGAGATCAGAGGCAACGTGGGATGACTGTGCTGCCTGCTACAAGCTATTTAACTGAGCTGATGAAACCCGCTTGTGAGAAAGGGTCTTATATAGATTTCAACTTACTCAAACCTCATTGGGTTTTCTCCCCACGTAAGACCTTTTGGAACTTAGATCTTCCTGGGATGCACACCCACAACATCTAAAAAAGAAGGGGGTTGAGCGATGCCTTAGGGCGGTGGCTTTCAGACATTTTTCTCTGGACTGCACACGTACAGAATGAACATTTGTTCACGTAAATATATTCATGTAAAAAGTTTCTTCCATGGACAATATAATTGTTTATTTAAGTTAAATTAATAATTATATACATTAATTTAATTTAAAAAAATATCATTCATTACGATTCACATCACACACACACAAATAGTCGCATATATATATATATAGTGCGACTACCTCTGTGTGTGTGTGTGTGTGTATGTGAATCGTAATGAATGATATATATATTAAATATTTTAAAACATATATATATTTTTAAATAAATTTAAAACATATATATATTAAAATAAATTTAAATCTGCCTTTGATTTAATTAAAAATTATTCTGTCCATATAACATCACCTTCTAAACGAGAATAGCCAGATCTGAAACGTAATCAAAATTAACCGTTAAATATATGTTAGTGTTAAAACTTTTAAATCCATATATAAATTATATTATATATGAAACGTATATGTATATAAATAACAGTTCAGGGTTATACACACAAACTATCAATGTATTAATTACGCTAAGGTGTTAGGGATAATGAAGGTTACATTGAGAGGAAATGTACTCGCAATAGTGGTAGAGGGTAAAACAATGCAAGAGACGACCACCTCAGAACATCCGGCCAGGATTCGAACCCTGACCTCCCCATCACGGTAAACCAGATCATACGAGAGATTGATGTTCGGCCTGAGTGCTTACAGGGTCGGGTTTACACGGTTATTACTACGAGACACAAGACCTAAGTTCAATACCTCCCTCTCCCATTAACCAAATTTAACCTTCACCTCCATTCTCTCATTAACCATAAGCCCCCCTAGACCCCCCCCACCAACCCACACAACACACACCGAAGACAGTTTTAACGACGTCGCGCAATGTCTAGATTCCAAGCGACATCCACAAAACAATCATAATTATAATAATAGTCACATTGGAGGCTCAGTCCCGAGAGCGTGTTTTTTTTACCTAATTACCTTGAGTGTAAAATGTTTCATTTATCGTCTTAAGGGCGGTCTCAAGGTCAAAGGGATCCATCTCTTAATTTCCCAGATTTCTAGGTGATGGGGAGGTCTTCGAATCTCGGATGGATACATTGGTCGTGGATTTTTCAATATATTTCTCAAATCTCCATCCTCTACTAATGTAGGAACAATTATTCTGAACTATTTTTCTCAGCCCCACATAATAAATCATGCAGTTAGTAACCATTGTATTAAAAGTAAGAAATTAAATACAATTATTTGTTTACAACCCACATAAGTGGATACGCAGACTATATGTCAGGTTATTTTAGTCTGGCTTGCCAATTTTGGGAATCCTGCCCTGACTGGTTGTACTGAGGGTGGTATTTCCTAAATTGTTTCCTACACTCTACCCTCAAATCAGGATGCATTTCCTCTAAACTTTACATTTCTCATCTCCAGCTCATCAGCGTGATTAAATGCGGAATAGCTTAATAACTTATTTGACTGCTTTGAATTTTTTTTTTGTTAGCATATGCCACCAGGATTTGTTTGCTAGATATTCCTGGTCTTCTACTGGCAATGGCGGATATATAACCGTCTCCTGAGACTGGACTGTTACTTCGGCCCGATGAGATGATGTGATGATGATAATGATGATGATTATGTGGTGCCAGTTAAGGTCACATTATACCTTCAATATGATTGCGCAAAATTTCGTATTTGAAAATAATATTGACCGTTTAAGGGTAATATTGGAGGTTTGCGTAGTACAAGGCCCCCCCCGAGAAATTTTATGAACAAAATATATAGGCTTTATTTGTAGTTCAAACAATATCAAAATTAAGATACAATTACAAATTAGGGGGCTGTGTTACCACAAAAAAAAAACACAACAGAGCTTCAAAAAGTGTTTAATATTTAGAAATATTCCAAGCCTTCGGCAGTTAGGGGTTTAATTTACCATGAAAAAAAAACCCCACTTTAGAGAGCTTTAGAACTGTTTATCCTTTAGAATTTTTTCTAACTTACAGAAATTGGGGGATGTGCCCACCAAACCCCCCTGAAATTATTGGCTGGCTACGGCCTTGACGTAGTATATTGAAGAATGTAAAAATACATAATTTCTATTGAAGCTTCATCAATATATTTCACCGTGCAAAGCGTTTGGTTATTGCACAATATATTGGCCCAGTCTGTTTTAGACCTTCTGCTAGATTGTATGTTTCCTTCTATAGCAGTTCTGTTTTATTTAACTTTATAAAAGACTGATAAAGTATACTTCCAGCTACGACAGGTCTAGCAAACCGGTAGTGGAGAAATATGTAACTTGAATTAAAAAAAAACTGACCTGGGACACAGGCTGGAAACAGTAATGGATGTAAAAAAAAATACTTCTGAGAAGAGCTTGTTTTTATTGGTTTTAGGGAGTAGTATTATTACAAGTTTTAGTATTAATACATCAATAAATAGTAGTCTATTAATACATCAAGTATGACTTATAATGAATGCTCTAATTCCCAACAATTCCTCTGACTGAACGTGATTCTTAAAGATTGCACAATAATATTGACGTCAAAGGTTGAAACATTTTCACGCAATATATTGATACAATAGTAATAATAGTGTAAGAGGCCTCTAAGCCTAATTAACCAGACCAATACAACCATAGGAACAATTCCCCTTCGGGAAAAAAATATGGCACACCCGGGACCTTGAGATCAATAAGTCAGGCGCTGTTAACCACTAGCCCAGGAGGTCAGCCAATATAATGTTATTATTTGACTGCTGTGAATTGATAATAACATAGAATTAGTGGAAGGATACTAACTCTCGAAACAAATTTAGGTAACTAAAAATATTAATAATTTCCTAAAAACAGTTAAATACTTTATGCAAACAAGATCATAGACTACTTTTCTTGAATGTTGACTATTTATTTCATTATTGAATAGATTGTTTTAAGATGTAAATGTTTTGGTGTAAATTATCATATTATATGATCTTAAACTTAAGATCATGTATTATAATAACTTAACTAATTATTAAATTAATACTTTTTAAATATTAACCCGCCTCGGTGGCGTAGTTGGCTAACGCGCCTGTCTTGTTGAGCTCGACTGCTGAGGACGGGGAGATCGAGGTTCGAATCTCGGTCGGGTGAACTGGGGGGAGTTTTTCCTAAATGGTTTTTCACTCTACCCCCACGCAAATGCGGGTTCACTTTCTCTAATTCAACCTTCCCAATTCTTGATCAATTAACGTAATTAGTACTTAAAGCGTATAACCCGAAGGGTAGTAAGACGCTGTGCTAAATATTATTATTATTATTATTTATTATTATTAAAATTTAGTTATATTAAACAAATGTTTAAAGTTTAGTCAAATATTACATATAATATGTTATGAAACATATAGTGGAAAAATTACGTATTTGTTTACACTTGCCACGTTAGGGTTTCGTCTAGGGAAGAATCAATGGTGGCGTAAGTATAAATGGACACGTGTCCAACATTTGTTTGTTGGTTGGAGAAATAAACCCTTTTTACGACAGATATTAGATAAACCAGGGAAGCTGTGACAAAAAACGTCCTTGGGTGCTGTTTGAAGTGTTCTTTTTAAACAAGCAAATTAATTATAGCCCCAAACAAGTTGTAGCCTCACAGACGTGAGCGACTTTGTGTTACCCTTTATAAATAACACTGCTCTGTCGTCCTGGTCGCAACTCGTCAGCATGTCTGTAGCTTAAGAGACCGCCATTAAACTATGTTAGGCTTTTTTTTTCGTGCCTTTCGAACACCGTTTCCTCCTCCCTCCCCCAAGTAAGGGATCGTAAGATTTTCCGACAACTCCCTTTCTATGTTACGTGATTTTTTTACGAATTGGTAAATTAGATTGATTAGATTATGTATATATTTCAATAATTTTTATAAAACAGTTGAAGTTATTGACTAATAAGGGGTTAGTCAATGATAGTGAATATTTAAAATTTTCTTCAAAAACTTTCTTTTTTTTAGATTCTGTCTCATAAACACTGATTAAAAAAAACCTTATGTAAGATGGATTCTGGATATCCCTCGCCCTTTGTAATAAAATTGAAGAAAATACTGAACTCCCCCCCCAAACCACTACATAATTTAAAGACGGCTCCAAGGGCCAGTTTCATAGTACGACTCAGTACGCCTCAAGTGCAGTGCTATACTACAAACAGGACGACACCTACCTAGACCAGAATGAAATGAGCCAGGCTCACATATGAGACTGACTGGCCTATTCTATTCTGGTCTAGGTAAGTGTTGTCCTCAAGGGCATAGACAGGGGGATATATAACTCCCCATTCCCCAAATATAAAATAATCCAAAGCAACCAACAAGGAAGAAATATAAAACACACAAGTTTCACACAATGTTCCTGTAAGTAAACACTAATATAATATCGTAATATCGACATTGAAAAGTGATTAGATATGGCAGATTATTTTTATCGATAGATGGTGCTTGATCGATAGTTAAATCGATTGATTGAAACAGTTCCGTGCCCAATCGTTTGGAGCGCTAGTGTGTCTTAGTTTGAAGTTTTTAACCACTCCCCTCCCCACACATGAAATCCTGCGTAAGCCACTGGTCGTCCTATATTTAGTATAGTACTGCATTTGAGACGTGCTAAGTATGACTATGACACTGGCCCATTCCATTCTGGTCTAGGTAGGTGTCATTTTATATTTAGTATAGTACCACACTTGAGGCAGTTACTAGGTCTGACAATGGAACTAGCCCATTGCATTCTGTTCTAGGCAGGTGTCGTCTTGTATTTAGTGTAGCGCTGCACTTGAGGGCTTACTAAGTCTTACTATGAAACTGGCCCATTCCATTCTGGTCTAGGTAGGTGTAGTATTATATTCAGTTTAGCCCCACACTAGAAGCGTACTAAGACTGACTATGAAACTGGCCCTTAGACTAGGGCGGTAAGTACCCCATCCTATCTCTTTTATCAGTAGTGTCCAATACGTTCACAACAGTGTCGTGTTGCGGAGAGTTGCCAGGGTAAGGTGAGCTTGTTAAGGAATTGTACTTGAGATCTGTTCTCACCCATTTGGTCCCCCATTTGAACAATCATGCATAGGATCTGTTCTAATAACTCACATTGGAATGTATTTGCGTTGATAGCTGGCCAAATAAAATGTTTTTAGATTGATGAGAACAGATCACACTGCAGTTTAAACAGGCTCTGCTTACTTTGGCAACAGCCATGACACGTGCTGGTTCACCAACCACTACTCGTCACATTTAGTTAATAGGCCAATTATTTGTGGCTAATGCAAGGACATATTTTTACATACAAATAACGCAATCACATTAATTAAATCGTAATTTATTTGACCATATATTTTTTAAGTGGTCTCAAGAGGAATAAAACATCAGTGGTCACATGGTTGAAGGTGTCACTCTCGCAATAAACTGGATTGACAGTGACGGGGACATATGGTTTCGAATCGTGGCCGGATGTAACGAGGCTGGCTTTCTCTAAATTATTTTCCAATTTCACTTAAAAGTAAATTGGCTATATTTTTATTTAATCCTACTTTATTTGTCGTTATCTCATTAGTATCAATATGCGGATAGCGTGGACATTTTGGTTTGGAACTCCATTACAAAGCGTCGCTGTATTGAACATTGGGCTGGTACCAGTGCTGAATTTTGATTATGTGGACGTGGCCTTTAATAGATGATGAGTTTTTAGTTCTTAGGTTAGCTATTTTGAAGCTGTTGTAAATGTTCAAAGCCACATAGGTATGCCAATGCGCTTTTTTTTAAGCACCACGTATTACTACCCATTTGGGTTATATGTTTAGGTACTAAATAAGCCAGTGAACTACGTATAAGAAAGTTTAAATTTAGAGGATGTATACCCCCATTTGCATGGATAGGGAGTAGGAAATTATTTAGGAAAAATCAGCCTCAGTACACCCGATCGGGATCGAACCACGTTCTCCCCATCATCTGCAGTCTAGTTATTGTAAAAGTAGTGTCTTACATCGAGCAGCCATTGAGGAAGGTAATAAACTTGTTCTTCAGTACATTTTTATTAATAAAATAAAATTACAGATCGAAGATGCAGAGTTAAAATCTGATGATCGACTTAAAATTTGTGATGAGAGTAAAAAATTTACCTTATTTCAAGGCTTTAATAAAATTAAAATAGTTTAAAGTAATACAATTAAGTTTTTCTTAACATATTTTTTGATAATATCCATTGGTAATATTTTTTTATACTAGTAATAATCTTCAAGTTCAATCCCTTAGCTATAAATTTATCCAAAAACAAGCACCAAACATTTTATCGCTTTCTTGATTCTTTATTATATATAGTTTTTACAAGATTGATAAATGACTAGATAATTAATTACGGGTTATTCAAACAGAATGTGTTTGATAGTACGTAAGTATATTTAGAACCCTTTCAAAGTTGGTCAAATGAAATTCCGATAAGTAAAACCCGAGAAAAAGACAAACAAGGAAGTTTTGTAGCCACTATATTGAAGAAAAATGGACGTAAATTTTAACTGCACGTCCAAGTTATGTCCTTACGAAATTTCAGTAAAATCGGTTTTGGGGTTTTTAACGTGAAATACTAAAAGATAAACTCGCTCTAGTGGCCAAATTGTCTATTTAAGGCTTCACTTTTATGTTAGGCTGGCCTGCTGATAACGGGGATGTTGGGGTTCGGATCTCAGTCGGGTCTCCTGAAGGAAGATTTTCCTAAATGGTTTCTCACTCTCCTTTATAAAAATGTGGGTAAATTATTTCTAAAACATTTCCTTTCTCATCTCTACCTATTAGAGTAATTAGTCATGCGTTCAACTTGAACAGGTAGTAATTCACGGTAATAAACAAAAAAGCCGATACTAACTAACTTTTATAAATTAGTAGGAAGGATTTTTTTAACCTTTCTGATGATCTAGTTGCCAAGAAAAATTATAGTTATAAATGTTGTGTTGATCTTTACAAACTCCTCGTTGCCAAGAGAATTTATAAATGATTTATTTGTATAAAAATAGCAAGTATATTCATAAACCCCCACAAAAAAAAAAATCTATCCAGAGTTACTTAGAGTTTCTTTTCCACTAAGCCACAGTGACGCAGAGGGATCATCTATTAAAGACAGAATTTTCATATAGTAAAGACCCGACTACCACGGATAGCGAAAATCGCGGATAACCCGAAAAAAGACTAAAAATGGGGTGCAAACATGAAAAAAAATATTTCCGCATAAAAACTATGTTTTATTGTACAAAAAACCTAATATGTAAATTTTTTTAAATATGTACAGTACAGCAGAAACCTTTGCTCTACGTCTAAATCACTAAAATAAAGAACAGTAAACAAAAAACCATATCAACTGCACTATTTACAAAAAGGGTTCAGTTACGACTTAAAAAAAAAATCAGTCACTCGTTTTTGCTTCTTGCTTTGGAAACACCTTTTTAAAAATTCTATATTGTACTTTACTTAACATGAGTTTTTCTGCCAGATGTGCGTCGTCGTTTTGTTCCTCTAAATATTGAAGCAATCCGTCTACATGCTGCAAAGCAGTTTTGTGTGTCATCCCCACACTTTGTTCTTCTTCGATCTTGTTCAATCCCATTTCTTTTTCGTTATCTCTAAATCAGTCAGTCGTTCAAACCCCGGCTCACTTGCGTCACATTCCAGCCACTCTTCTATGTTCTCTTCTTCGACATTCTCACCTCCCGGAACAGATGTCACTAGATTAACAAGCGTAGCGGTCGGTATGAATTCATTCTCTTCTTCACAAATGTTCTGGTTGACATTTGTTTCGATACTTGGAAAGAGTTTTTTTCCACGATTTGTTGAGGGTTTGATGTAATTCCATGCAGACGCAATATCGTAAATGCTATCCAAAATTGTATAATTCTTCCAAAATTCTTTGAATATCGCAGCCTTCTTCAATTTCTGACAGTAACAACTTTGTTCTGTATGTTTTCTTCATGGTTGCAATGACTCCCTGGTCCATAGGTTGTATCAGCACAGTATCATTTGGGGGCAAAAACTTTGCGAAGATTTGCTTGTCAGGAGATTTAAGCACACTTCTAGCTGGGTGTGAAGGCATGTTGTTAATTAACAAAACAGCCTTCTTTGGCCAATTTTTTTGAATTAAGATGTTTACGTACTTGAGGCACAAAAATCTTTTCAAACCATTCTTGAAAAATCTGCTGGTTCATCAAACTTTTTTTTTTGTTGAAATAATCAACTGGTACATTTTCTACTTTTGTCCCCTTAAAAGACCTTGGTTTCTTAGATTTACCGATTACAAGAAACCTAAGTTTGTGACTACTCACAGCGTTGCTGCATGGAAAGATTGTAATTCTTTCCTTGCTACTTTTGTGACCTGCCGCTCGATGTTCACTTTCAAATGCTAAAGTACGAATGGAAAGACACTGCAAAAAGGCCTGATTCATCATCATTATAAATTTGTTCATAGGACAGATCTTCAGACAACACAAACTCTTTAAAATCACGTTGAAAATCATCAGCTGCTTGTTGATCAACACTCAGCTTCTCTCCGTGTAGACCAATATCTCTAATTCCATGACGTTTCTTAAAACGATCTAACCAACCAGATGACGCATCAAAATTTCCTTCAAGGCCTAACTTTTTTTTTGCTTTATTTGCAATGATAGGATCAGACACGGGAGTGCCATCACTTCGCACTTGAGCTAACCCATTCCGCTAATGCCGAGTCAAGTTTATTATAGGTGGATTTCTTGATTTTTTTTTTTTTTTTTTAAATCCCTAGAATCACTGTCTGACACTAATGCAAAGGCCAACAATTTGTCTTTTTGTTTTAAAACGTATCGAAATGTTGTTTCCCTGATCACGTTATCCAAACACATCTGCTTCCTTGAAGCAGTTTAAGAAATCATTTCAAGTTTTTGTGCAATCGTTGACATAACTTTCTTTCGTTTTTCAGCCATCATTAATTTCAGGAACTAACGAAACACTAAACTTGAGCACTGACAAAGAAACATAAAACACGACTGATCACTAAGCACGCTTACTAACAACTGACACCACTGGAGGCTAGGGATGAGTTGTGAAATCACAACCTGCTCCTTTGTCATTGCTCCTCTGACGTCACATTCACAACCTGTTCCTGACAGACGAACGGAGCTCTTCCTTTTTGTCACTGGTCCACGGATAAAATACACGCTGTAACAGGTCCGGAGCAGTGGCGGCTCATGTATAGGCACTGCGGAACTGCAGCAACCCCTATTTCCACTTGATATTATCGATAACATTTAATATAAGGAGTCCTTTTTACTTTAATTATTTATTTATTTATGTAGTACAATATATATTCCTTAATCTTAATGTCAGTACGTCAGTAGCCATCCCACAGTTTATGAAAAAAATACAAAAATCTTTGTATGGAACTGTGCGCCTCACAGTTGCCAGCGACGTGGTGTTTGTTGTGCTCATGCGCACATAGGAGGGGGTGGGGAAGAAGGTGGGACTGCCAGTATAAAGAGCACTATTGCTCTTTCAGTGCCGGCTCTGGTGTGATGGTGGAAGGAAGGTTTTTTTTTTACTCGGCGTATGTTGTGCTTAAAAACCATGTACCATATCCTTGAATGTGATAAAGTTAGAAGAGTGTAGAATTAGATCATTATTCTGCTTTCAGTCATTCTATTTGATTCATTTTTTTTTCTGGTTCTTTTATTTAACAGAAAGACTAAATGCACTTGCAGTACTTTCAATGGAGAAATATTTCCTCAATTGTCGTCCAGAGATCAAGGATAAAATTATTGAACTTTTTGCACAAATTAAAACAAGAAGAATGGATTTCATTTTTAAATAAATAGATCAAGCTTGAACTGTAACAATTTATGCTAAAGTAAGTAAAATCTTTTTTTGTTAAGATTTTATCAAGTTCCTGAATAAATTTTCTTTTTATACAGGTTTTTTACTTTGACAAAATTTTAAAACAAAGGCTAAAACATTTCCGGAGCAGCACCCCCACTAATTTTAGCTACGAGCCGCCACTGGTCCGTAGTAAACTTGTTCCTCGTCTCTCTGTCACAGACAGCGCTGTAACAGGTCCGGAGCAACCTTGTTCCTTTATGCCCTGGAGATTTTTGGAGCACTCTTACAGTAGAAAGGAAGTGGATGCTTTGTGTTCTTGTCAGAGTGCCGAGATCAGGTCCGGCGCAACCTTACTTATCTATTATATAAGCCTAGCTTAGAGTATGTTTGGAAGTCACAAATAAGTTTTAAAGGGGAAAGCTTTCGTAGTACAAAACATTATTTCCACAATACAAGCACAGTATGTAATATATTCCCACAAAAATTGTTACGTTGATGAGTGACAATGAAGGGAACCTTTTGGTGATCAAATGATTTAAGGCAATGGTCAGCAATCTACTGACTGACTGATTTTATCTAGCCCATAAAATATTTAGCAAACAACAATTTGTTCAAAAAATAAACTTAATAGCTAATTACTAATTGAGAAGGGTAAAATTGAACTTATTTTCTGTACTTTTTTTCAAATTAGACAAACTTTTTTTTAAAACTCATAAAGCCCATGATATCAAAAAGGTTGCCAGCCTCTGGTTTCTGGCTTCACTCTAGCACTAGAATATACTACCGATGATAGGGAGAATAAGGTTTGATTCCAGTTGGGTGCACTGAGTGTGATTTTCCTAAACGTTTTCAACTCTCATTCTCTCATTTCAAACAAATGTGGGTGCACTTCCTTTATAATGAACCATTTTCATCCTTAACACATTGGCGTAATTACCATAAATGCGTATAACCCGAACGGGCTTTAGACGCAGTCCTAAAATAAATTAGGCTGGGAGTAGGTACGAATATAATAACTGTGACAAAAAGGAGCAGGTAAAAGGAACAGGTCCAGTGGTGGAGCAGTAACAGATTGCTCCTGCTCCACTACAGGAGCAGTTTATCTGGAGGCCCGCTCGGATCGTCAAGGTCAGTGATAGAGAATGTGAAAGCCATTACCAAAACAAAAGAGCAAGAGCCTACCACTCGTCCACAAATTCCGAGAAGGCCTATAGGATTACGATGGAAAATAAACCTGTCAACCTGTTGTTGGCTTGGATTGAATTTTTTTCTTTGAGGTTCATAATTAATTTTTTTTTCATGGCATTCACGGATAATCCGCACCACTGATCATCCGCTCGTGGATAATCTGGGATTTACTGTATTTTATATTTCAATTTCAATCTTAAAATGTAGAGATGACAATATTTTTTATCACCGCATCTTATTATTTGTTCGGGTTATATTAGTATGTACTAATTACGCCAATGACTTTAGGGAGTATGAAGGTTTTATTTAGAGGATATGTACTCACATTTGCTTGGAACAAAAGTGGAAAACTATTTTTAAAAACCACCCTTGTGCACCCGACCGAGATTCCAACCTCTCTACCCGTCATCGGCAGTTTAGTCTACTGCGAGAGTAGCGAGTTTAGACCATACGGCCAATGAAGCGGGTATTGTCTTTTACTGTAGCACATTTGAATCCCCCAAAAAGAACATTCAAACTGTAAAAATGTTCGAGACGAAAACACTAATTATATATAGTCTAAAACAACATTAACTAAAAAGTCGTACTTCTGTGGACCCTTGCAAAAAGAACAAATAAACAAAATACATTTATAAACAACTTATTTACAATGGGCTATGTTGGCGATATTAAATTATGCTAAACACTTTACAAAATACACAAAGAGGTGATAACAAGTACTTACACGTTCAAAGTCAAGCAGTCATGAAACTTATATGATCTTATATTAAAGATACATTAAATTCCTACAATATTTGTACATCTAATGTAACTACCAAGGCGTCACTCTAGTGTTATACTAGACTGCCCATGCCAGGGAGATCGGGGTTCGAATCCCGGTAGTGAGAACTGAGGGTGGTTTTTCACTCTCTCTATTTTTCAACATGCAATAATTGGTATACTTTCTCTCAGCCTTCCTCATCGCTGGCTTATTAGCGTAATTATAACCTGAAAAGGTAGTAAGACGCGGTGCTAGAAAATGAATAAAAATAATACAACTACCATAAATATGTTCATTTTGCCAGTAATTGGATCTATAGTAGGGGTAGAGTCCGAACCCGGTTAAGGTCAATATTATCCGATAATGTTGATGTTATTCAAAATACTAGATGATTTTGACTGATAGGTGATTGAATAATGATAATGTTTTTCGAAGTTTATACAGATAATATTGACACTATCCACCCGTACTTGGATAGTGGCAATTTTTATGGTTAAGGTTAGTTAGTTAGGTTAGGCTAGGTTAACCTAGATTAGGTTAGGTGAGTTTAGGCTATGTTAGGTTAGTTTAAGTTAGGCTAGGTTAAGCTAGGTTAGGGTAATGGAAAATAAATCATAACATGAGGAATTTTGAATGTTAATGCACTGCTATTATTATTATTATTATTATTATTATTACTAGCACCGCGTCTTACTACCCTTTCGGGTTATACGCACTTACGCTAATGTGTAGTGATAGGGTGATTGTGAGATGAAATGGAGGACCTACAGTTTAACGTGGAATCCGTACCACGGTGGAGGCCTGGCATTCCCCACATTCACAAGGGTGCACTACTAACATCCAATTTTTTTGGTCCAGTTTCGAAATATTGTTTCAAAATAAAATTCGTTTCGAAACATGCTTTAGTTTTACAAATATTTTTCCACGTTACCCAAATATTGCTGGTTAGTGTCGTAAATTAGATCAATTACTTTCTATTTCTGACTTTATTACTGCACCTGGCTAATGGTGACATCTCCGGCTAATTTCGACATTATCCAGCTTTTGCACCCGTAACATATACACATTACTTTTTATCAATGATGAATAATAAACAAATTACAAGTAAAAGAACATGTAAGTACTGCGAATGTTAAAATTATTGGTTATTTGATTCTTTTCTGTGACCTAGACGGACGGAACCATTGACCAGCAACACCTTTTGATAACAAAACGGTTGAGTAAAGAAAGAGATAGTGTGGAAACAAGTAAATAATCAGTTTTCTACATTTCCCACTTACAAAACTTAGGCTAATCTAACTTTAAGAGCTATAATGGAAAGCTCACTATATTGTCATAATGATTTATGTTAAAGAACAACTCCATCGGTGATGGGACTAAATGTAAAACTCGTCTAGTTTGGGTTTGTCGTTGACGGAGCACTGGCAGTATGAATCTCAACCACGTATACCAAGGGGGGTTTTATACGTAGATGTGGATACATTTCTAATTATAAACTAAACCATATTCATCCCTACGCATAGCGCTAAACTCACTTTTGGTGGCTACATGGTATAATGCGTTACTCTCGCAGTAGTCTAACTGCTGAAGATGGGGAAATAGAGGTTCGAATCTCAATCGGATGTACTGAGGGTGGTTTTATAAAACGGTTTTCCACTCTCCCTCCCTCCAAATGTAGGTACCTCTAAATATAGCCTTCCTGATCTCCAAATCCATTAGCGTAATTAGGACATACGCGTATAGCCAGAACAGGTAGTAAGATGCGGTGCTAAAAAAAAGCATGGTTAAATTCAAATATCCCGAACGATCTATAAAACGCGTTGTAAAAAAAAAGGCAGAGAAAAATGTTTTCAAATTTCGCATTAAGTAATTATATTTTTAAATACATTTTTATTACTATTTTTTTGGATGAGTTAATAGTTTTTAACACAAGGGTTTCTTAAGCTAAATCGTTGGAATAGCAAGTATGACAAAATGCACCCACATTAGAGTATAGAAGAGTGGGGAAACTCTAGCTAAAAATCACACGTGGAAAAGACGAACCTTAGTGTAAAAAGGCCTATGTTCGAATCTCAATCTCTCTGTCACTGTCAATTAAGTCTATCACGTTTATCACGATCCTGACGCTTCGTACCACGTGATCAGCATTGCGGTTAGTTTAAGTCACTGCCACTGGCGATAACGGCGCTATGAAACATAATCATCTGTTTGGCTAAACCGCTAAAGACATCATGGTACAGTTGACGACACCATAATTATTTGAATGAACACACGTTAAATACTTTAAATTGATGAAAGCACTCGATTTGTCTGATAAACATGAATTTCGGGTATTTGAACAAATATTTATCCGCTGGTCTCTATTGTTGTTATTGTTATTAGCACCGCATCTTACTACCCGTTCGAGTTATGCGCACTTACGCAAATGTGTAATGGTAGGGTGATTGTGAGATGAAATGAAGGACCTACAGTTTAACGTAGGATCCGAACCACGATGGAGATCTGGCATTCCCCACATTCACAAGATGTCTTGTCAAAGGTGAAGGAAGGGTTTGGCAATCAGATAAATCTGTGCCGGGACCGAGGATTGAACCCCGTATCTCCAGCACAGAAGTCTGACACCTTACCCCTAGACCGCCAGGTCCCCCTGGTCTCTATTAATTTTACAAACATTTATGATATGTATACATACCCTATTTCTTTATTCTGATATTTTGAACTCGTGTGAGTGCTTATGACTCCGACACCTTAGCTCAGTCGGTGGTGTGTTTGTCTAGTGATAGGGGTCCCAGGTTCGATTCCTGGCATGACATAAAAACGTATTATTTGTGAAATGTAGGTTTACCCTTTCACCGTGATTAATTAACGGCCGTTGACTGGATATTGTGCCTGTCCTAGTCTTAAGTTAGATTATAAATTTATAAGGCATATGAAGCTACGACAGGCCTAGCCAGCTGGTAGGAGAAAATGTATGGCTTGAATAAAAAACTGACCCAGGCTGTAGGCTGGAAACAATTATGTATGTGAAAAAAAAGTGAATTCTCATGGGTGTGAATAATAAACAAACCTGCCGAGGACGGGGATATCAAGGTTCAAATCTCGGTCGAGTGAACTGGGTTGGTTTTCCCTAAATGGTTTTCTAATATCCCTCCACGCAAATGCGGGTTCACTTCTTCTAAATTCGACCTTCCCAACTCTTCATCCATTAGCGTTATTAGTACTTATGCGTATAACCTGAACGGGTAGTAAGACGCGGTGCTAAATAAATAAATAAACATTCAATCAACAAAATCGAATAGTGTTCATGGCTCGGCGGTCATTAGATTGACTTCTAGCGCAGGAACTTTTTTTAAATACTGCGTCTTACTACCTTTTCTCGTTGTACGCATATATGACACTTTTTATAATGGGACAGTGATTAGTATGGAAGTATTGTATAGGTAAAACAACCGCATTTGCGTGGAATAAGAGAGGGAAACCATGTAGATTAACACTTCAATACATCTTGTGAATGTGGGGAATGCCAGGCCTCCACCGTGGTTCGGATTCCACGTTAAACTGTAGGTCCTTAATTTCATCTCACAATCACCCTACCATTACACATTAACGTTAAGTGCGTATAACCCGAATGGATAGTAAGACGCGGAGCTAATAATAATAATACTTCAATAAGCCGGATGGGAGTTGAATCCTTGTCTGCACGTTGGCAGCATACCAAACCAGACGAGACTGATGCCTTAGTCAGTGTGCTCACAGGTGCTTTAAAATAAATAAACCAGGGAGACAAAATTATAAAAAATTCAATAGAAGTTAAAAGTCTACTTTCAAACTGTCTCTCGCAATTTGTGAGCGGTTTTTTTTTAGAACTATACTGTCATAAAATATTTAAAGGCTAAAGTTTTGTATAAATAAAAGACAGCTGAAAGGTTCCAATTTAAACTACAACCTCAAAGGTTTGTTTTACTTATAGCGAGTAGTTTGATTCGTTTGAATAATAATTAACGAATGCACTGTAGAGAGTAAATAAATCTAGGCTTATTTGACCTATCCTATACGCAAATGAAA
Source organism: Timema cristinae (assembly GCA_039000515.1). NCBI lineage: Eukaryota > Metazoa > Arthropoda > Insecta > Phasmatodea > Timematidae > Timema > Timema cristinae. The sequence continues at coordinate 25,564,287 of JBCFYV010011172.1, forward strand.
TAATTAATTAGGGACCATAAGTGCGGATTTTGACGAAATAGATCAATAATGGATCAAATTTTGATTAATCGTAAAATATTAGAAAATAAATGGTACGAAACTCAGCACGGACTTTCTCGCTCTATTGTTTAAAAATTGAGATATTTACTCAAAACTCGTAATATATGTGAAACAAAATAATATACACTAGCAAACCCAAGCATAAATTGCACTATTCTTATGTAAAACTTTTTTTTTAGTCCCGGTTTTAAATTTTATAATTTTGTTTTTAAAGAATTAATGTCCTCATTTGTAGGTTTGGACCGATAAAAAAGATCAATGTTGGGTCCACAAGGGTCAACACTTCGTATTAAATTTCAACTTCCTGTAAAGATTTTCGACATTTTATTAGATGTTGCAAATCTTCATGCCATTGCATTACTATTAAATTCCTCATTTATAAATTTTGACCAATAAAAAATGTAAATATTGACTATTGAGTCTAAAATGGATATAGATCATTGTTGTTTAAGCATATCTCCTTAAGAGGTTTAATCAAAAACAACATAAACTTTTAGAAACTTACTTATATTTAATTACTTATGGCATTAGAGAATTATTGCGTCAAAACTTAAGCAGTATCTCTTTACAACTAAAGCTCACAAAATGGTAGTAATATATTTGCCAATATCTCAGAAACTGTTGAATTTATAAAAATATATTTCATATAAAAGTTTTTTATTTTTAATAGTACTACAATTTTGCAATGATTAAGTTGGTTAGTATTTCAAATAGCTGAGAGATACGTAAGTTTCTGCTTCTGTAAAGTACCCTAAAATTCATTTTCATGGTAAAATTAAATAGCCAGTTTATTTATAATCTTAATCAACGCCTAGATACGAATTTTAATCAAAATCGTTAGAGTAGATTTTGAGAAAATCAATTTTTTCTCTTTTCGCCCTTTATTAAACTACTCTTAATTTTAAGCTTAGACAGACACATAGAGAGACGTAATTGCAAAGACCACGTTTGAGGGTTTGGAGGGTCTTTAGACGTCGACATCTATCAACATTTCAGGTTAGATTTTCTTTTACGTTTTGTGTTCGAAAAGTTTATATATATATATATTATATATATATATATATATGTATTATAATAGATTAATATTGTATTGATAAGTAATTTCATTTCTCAAATAGTTTCGGAGATATGATACAAAATGAGCATTTACGCATCAGACCAGAGCCCTTAAATTAATTTATCCGAAATATTGAGAGTAGCCATTTTGTTTGGAATATTTATTAGTGTTTATAAATGAAATTTAATCAAAATCGTTAAAGCCGATTTTGAGAAAATCGACTTTTTCTCTTTTTGCCCTTCAGTAAACTACCCTTAATTTTAGGGTTAGATATCTAATTCCATAAATAACTTGGGGCAACCCTATGAAAACCCTAGATACCAAGTTTTAGCCAGATCGGTGAAATAGTTTATACTCTGGTCCGAGGTACAGACAGACAGATAGAAAGTCAAAAATAACTTTTTTGGATTCGGGGGGTCATAAAACGTCAAGATTCATCAACATTTTGAGTTCAATTTTTTTTAATGATCACAATACTTTCTCTACCTGTAAGATAGCGAGAAAGTAAAAAGAAAAGTGGGAGTGCGAAATTACAGTACATAAATTTATACATACTCATAGACTTTAAAAAGTCCTATTATTCAGTTAAAATATCAAATTTTATGAAAATTTAGTTAAATTTGGGATACCCAAAAATCTTGTCAAACTACTTGAGTTATGTTTAACTGATATACGTGGTAGGGAACTAGCTGGATGTCAATTATCAAATATTTTCGAAAAACATAATGGTTTGAAACAAGGAAATGCACTTTCTCCATTACTTTTTAATGTAGCTTTAGGGCAATTCAGGAGAGTAGGGATGGGTTGACACTAAACGGTACAATGCAGTGATTACTTTGTTAGGTAATTGTAAGGAAGCTGTCGAAATAAATGCAGACATTTTATCAAAGAGCAAGTAAAGGAAATAGGTCCGAAGAAAACGCTAAAACGACCCAAGTATATGAGCACACATAAAACACAGATAGGGAACGATAATTGGATATTACAGCGAACAATATCCCAGTTTACATCTAACGTAGTTAATGAGTTTAAATATTTAGAAACTAATTTATCTAGCAATAACAATATTTGAGTGGAAACTAAGAAAATAATACATTCGGTAATTAAGTTATCATCACAATACATTGTTAGGATAGTGAAATCTGGCAGATTACGGTGGGCAGGACACGTGGCTCGAATGGAAATATCTAGAACCGTGTTCAAGGTATTGACTGGTAAACCCAATGGGAAGAAACCATTGAGAGATGGTCCTGAAAGAAATGGGGGGTAGTGAGGTGGACTCATAGATTTAGCTTAAGATAGGTAGAGTACTTTTATAAGTGCGGTAATTAACTTTTGAGCTCCTAATTCCATAGTTGAGTAATTATTTGTGTTAGACTTGACATGGCTTACTTTATTAGTACTAAAATTAAATTTATAAAGTTAATTCATATTGTTTCCCTTTCTTGAACTTTCAGTACACGTTATAAAGTATTAACCAGTACGGTTAGTTTATTTTGAAAGTCGACCATGTTGTTGGTTCTTTGCCAGTAATGTACCCACGGTGGCTTGCTTACAAATCCAGTTCTGAGTGGTGCCTTGGGATGGTGGTTGCGTCTCCTTTTGAGAAATGAATAATATTTAGATTAGCCAGATTTGATCTTAGCAACTGACTTACTCGCTAAGTTTTAACTGTGGGTCAAGAATAATTTTACTATTTCTAACCTAATAAATTTAAATTAGTGTTTTCAACTTGAGATAATTTATGTTCAGGTTTCTAAATTATGATTTATTTTGTTAGCGTAAAATTGAGCCATTTTGAGATTGGCGGTCTTTAAAATTACCTTCCCAGAAGAGGTAAATGCCGAGGAAACTAATTTCCCCTCACTTTTCTTTATTTTTTGCGAATCCAGAGGCGTTATTGTTGTGTTACTTCGTCTCTAGTAAGAATGGAACTTCTTATTTTAAAACTTAATTAGTATTTATGTAAACCATTGTATTTGTACATAGTTTATAATAAACATGTAATAAACGGTGTTTAAATGTGTAGGTGGTAGTGTGTTTGTTTTGTTTTTGTTCCGTTTTGAAAAAGGAAGCCAGGTAGGGTGTTCATTTTTTATCGGTTGCTATGAAAATAATAATTCTGAGAAGCCCATCATGATAAAGTACCGTTCTCCACCTCCAATTCTAACCACTAGCGGCCATAATAGCCGGGAAGAAGGTGGACGAAATCAATAAGGAATTTAATATAAATGAAAATAGGAACATTTGCATTTTAAATTATTTATTCAAGGTAAAACAACAGAGGTAAATACAAAATACATGGCCTCACAAGGCAAAGTGAAGAGTGTTGAAAAACATATAAATATGTTAGAGACTGCACTTGCGCAGTATATTTTAGAATATATTCCACAATCTCAAAGTAAATTATTAATTTATATGAATTAGTCTGTAAGAAACCCAATAATAATAAAAAAAATCATTAATATAGTAATAAAGAGATTCGAGAACCTCTTTTAAACGGTTAACAAAGTGCCTGAATCACCATTGTGAATTCCGACTAAACCAATTTAAATTTTAAGATTAAATTTAAATTCAAATATCAATTATGATAAAAATAAATCACACAAAGATTTGACTTCCCGACATAGCTCAAACTTCTGTGGGACTATTACTTCCCCCAACTTAGAAGTAGTCGAGAAGATTCCGACTTGTTTGTATTTAAAATTATAATAGAAAACAAATCAATATTATATGAGAAACTGGTAATTTCTCACTAAACGAATCGGCAAATGTTAAAGTTATAGCTCATAAACCAACGAAAATGAATTTCTTTTATAATTTCTCCATAGAAAATACGTCTACAAAATTCACGTAGGCCGGAAATCTGGTGAGTTGGCAGTTTAAGATTTCGAGTGGTTTGTCTGTCGGCTGGCTGAGACAATCAATGCAGTCCTGTATCACCCTATTGAAGTATCTTGTTGATGCACCGTTCATAGCTATAATTCGGTGCGAACTAGTCGGTCATGTAACTCGATCTAAGCCAGAAGATACCATAAGTGAGTAAAGCACATATTTTGGACATTGTAAGTTTAGTAAATATTTGATATTGCAGGATGTCTTTGAGATCGGCACTGTAAACTAGCTAGTCTTGCTAGTGTTACTATTGAAGGATGTCTGTATGTATTGGTTTATTTGGGGCGGGTAATAATAATGTAGCATTAGCTAGTATCGCTAATGTTACAATAAAATACCTTGTGATTATTCTAAAAAGTGTACAAAGGGAAATAGTGTCCACGCAAGTGATTTTCTATGAAATTGCACTTTATTAAGCGGTGAAACATATTTTTTAATAATAATAGCTTTACGGGAACATTTCATAAGCATACGTTTCCAATTTTGATCATATATTCGCAACTATTTGAGATACGAAACAACTTATCATCATAAAGTTGTAGTGTTGTTAAAATTAAAAATATTTTAATCTGGAATATATTTTTATAAAACCAATAATTTCTGCGCTATAAGCAGTTTTACATATTTATTGGGCTATTTAGAGTCCACGCTAGTTCGGGTGCACTTCTTATAAATAACCTTCACCATCATTGGACCATATATTAAGACAACAGTAGCCCTTGTGTAATATATTTTAACTATTTATTTATTTTGGTGTAGTTAGGATGTTACACCTTGTCCTACACTTAACCTGGTTGAAAAATTATTAATAATTAATACAAAATTGACGAAAATATTGAATTTAAAAAAAATCAAACAGTCAAAAAATTTCAAACGAATCAGCCAAGCTTACAATCATTATTATTTAATAATAAATCATGTATACTACAAAATGTGTATATGAGTAAATCTTTATGATTAAAAATAATCAATTCTATAAAAACCAGACACACACATTCCTAAAGAGTAGAGCTTGTATTAATTAGAATATATTTAAAACTGATTGAGACATTTTAAAGAGACAAACCAGCATTTGCATGGAGAAAGATTGAGAAAACTAACCCTTGGGAAATACTGTCTCTGATACAATCGTTCAAGACCAAATGATTCACCCACCTTTATAAACTGATTCCCTTCTCCTCACTTCCACACTATTTACACCAATGGTATAGAAATAAGAAAGGTAGGATCTAGCGGAAATGTATCCACATCTGAGTGAAGGTAAAGAGGTACCAAAAATAAACCAAAGTCGATCCAACCGAGATTCAAACCCCAACCTCCCATCATTGTAAAGGAAGAAAAGACGAGACTATCGCCTTAAACAGTTTTCCCACAGCTGCAGCTGTATACCATTTATCATCATCATCATCATCATCATCATCATCATCATCAACTGTTTCCAGCCTGTGGCCGGAACAGTTTAGTAAAATTCCCACATCTTCCTATAAACTTCTACCACTTTTCCTCCTTTAACCGCTTCCATTCTTCTCCTCTCACTTGCACACTTTCCGTTATCTTCTCCTTTTACTTATAGGTATGTTTATTGTTTGTGATTAATATTGTAACATTTTAAATTTGATTTCAACAGGTAGGATTATTAGCAGGCATGGTTAGTATATCTGACTTAACACCGAAAGCTGAGTTTCAATACAGTCCGGAATAATTTTGGGTTTTCTTTTAAATACTTGGATTAACGATCCGTTGTATCAAGACAAAATATAGTTTCATTTTCTATGACTTATCATCAACGTCTCTATCTCTTTGGATTGTCATAAATAAATCTTTCCTCTACAATTTTCGTAAATGAAATAAAATTGCTTTTATTAAATCCTGTTTTCTTACTATGGCTCTAAGATGATTGCTAAATTTGTACTGTTGCATGGATAATTTTATATGATCACTGTATTTATCTAAATAGTGGTAATTTTTTTATCCTCAGATTATATTTTCTCCTAACATGTTTCGAAATAAAAACAAAACAAAAACTGGTTCAACATTATCGATGTGGTAGTCGTTGGTGTTTATTTTTATTTTTTTCAGTGAAAATTGTACTAAGTTTGTTTGCAAATGACACTTGATTAACCTTGAGGCGTATCACCTTGGCAATCAGAAAAAGGTGAGAATAGTGATTACTGACAATGTTTTCTTCTCTAATTACGTTTGGAAACTACCTAATGATTGTTTACCGCCCAGTGTCTAAGAGCTTGAGACTTTTTTTTAATGTTATCGTTAAGGCAATCAAAGAGCACTCCGCTACAAAGTTTAAAAAGGCACTTGCCAACTCTATAATGATTACTTCTTTGAACTTTGGAATTATATAAATATATTATCTACTTATCTGTTCCATGTCATTCTTTAGCATTAACATTGTTACAATCCCTTAACTCCCCTTTTTATTCTTATTGTATTATTTTTTATCTTTTATGAAGTCTTGTTGTATGTACAGTCCAATTTTGATATGAAGGGTCTTATCCTACAGTTAGAAAAGTTACTAAATATACTTTCACGTGATCATGCGTCAAGTAATGCGGTCTAGATGTTATCAACAACTATAAAATTATGCTAACAATATCGCTAAAAAACGAGAAAATTTAATGCCAAATATAGAGTTTTACGAATTGATGAGAATGGCAAATGATAAGCAAATAGAGCTCTTGCTACATGTCATTTCAAATCTATTAACTCCAAACCGTAGTCCATTTCAAATAATTTTTACGGGTCCAGCTGGATGTGGTAAGACTTTCTTCATTAAAACTTATCATGGAAATTTATAATCGATATAATGAGAATGATGGATGCTGTAACTCGTACATCGCCTGTGCTTCAACAGGCAAAGCTGCTGTTGCCATTGACGGAACTACCGTACATACTGCCCTAAAAATATCTTTGTCGAGATTACTTCCACTAAGCACTGAAGTAGCTCATCAATATAGAGCACTATTCAAATACGTCAAAGTGTTAATCATTGATGAAATAAGTATGATTGGTGCTGAATTACTTCTTCAGATTGACTCAAGATTGAAGCATATTACTGGAGATTTCAAAACTAATTTTGGTGGTTTAGATGTAATTTTGATTGGAGATCTACGCCAGTTACCACCAGTACGATCTACTCCAATTTACAAACAGCAGAAGCAGAAAATTGTTGGACCTATTTTATGGCGTGGATTCAAATTTTATTAATTAGATCAAGTTATGCGGCAGGCAAACCAAGAGTTTTCTTCAATATTGACAAAAATTTGGAATGGTCAACAACTCGACGATCGCGAATTAATTTTATTGGAATCGCGATTTGTAACAACTCAAGAGGCCGAAGTAGAATGTCCACATGGAATCAGATTATTCAATACAAACGTGGCTGTCACAAGATATAATAACCGAATTTTAAGTGCTGCTCAAAATAAAACTACTTCAATTGCTAAAGACGTATTTGTTGGTTGTACTTCAGCAGAACAAACAGCTTTTGTACGTCAAAAATTATATAAATGTCGCTCATTGATACTGGAGGGTTGCCTTATGAAACTGTATTTGTGCCGAATGTTTTTTATATGATTACAACAAACATCGATGTGTCAGATGGCTTAGCAAATGGAGCTGTTGGAAAATTAGTTCATCCTGAATTTAATGATGAAGGAGATGTGAATGTTGTATGGCTTGATTTCCCAGACTCACAAAAAATTGGTCAAAAAATAAAGAAAAAAGTCGCTGGACATGTAGCTTTTCATCAAATTAGTACAACTGCTGTACCGATAGGAAGAAGATCTGCAACTATTCCACTAATAACAACAAAACGATAAATGTTAAACGATCGCATCTACCTTTAGTTTGCGCTTGCGCAACTACGATTCATAAATCTCAGGGAAGTAATACCTGAGATTGTTTATGAATATGAAAAAAACATCAACTGTCATTAGTGTATGTTGCATTGACGTGGGTGACTAGTCTTCTAGGTTTGTACATTACAACAAAAGACAATGATAAAACTTTCTATCATGGCCGAAGAGCATCCACAGCTATAAATAGTATTCAAGAAGAATTCCGTAGACTCTCGCTTAATCGCTTACAAACTATCACCAATGATCTGTTAGATCTTATTAATCAAAGGAGAGGGTTGACAATATATACTTTTATCTGTAAAAGTCTCCATGCTCATTCCATTGATCTCATTGATCCAATTATGCAAAAATTGAATGTTTTACTTTTAAATGAAACCTGGTTAGCCAATGAAGAGTCGATCAGTATACCAAATTTCAATTGCATAATACAATATAAGCGATCAAACGTTGAGCTGGAGAAGTTGCCATTTATCAGAATATGCACGACACTACCAATATCATTACTCCAAACATTGATATGACTGTAAGACAGGCGGAATCGGCAAGTTCAACAGTGACATCAGTTGGTGAGTTTTGTGTAGCTGAATGCAAAATGTAAGATGGCAACAAAATTGTTTTGATGGTAATTTACATTACTCCAAATCAAAAAATGGACATCATTCATTTCCTGAAAAGAATATTATGGCCATATACAACAGCTGGAGGAGAATATCTTTGTAAAGGAGAAGACAAGTTACGGTAATTTTAAGTGGAGACTTCAACGTCAATTTTTCCCGTGAAGATGTCGTCCACTTAATGATTTCCTCCAAAATGACTTGAATCTAGCCATGAATAATAATCCTCTGATTTCGACAACACGACATGGCACTACCATAGATGCTGTATTTGCACGATATCTCAACGCTGTTACTACAAAAATTTCGTATCGATATTTTAGTTATCATAAGCCACTGATAACTGAAGTTCCAATTCAGTCATACCAGAAGATGCTATGGCAGTGGACATAATTTAAAAATAACATTCGAATAATGAGAGAATTTATGTTACACTTAATGTTAGAAAATAAATATTTATTTATTTAATTTTTCAAATTTAAACTGAACTTTATTGACTGTGTTGACTATCCTTTTCCAGTCTTTCTATCATTTTATTGTAATTAATTATTTGAATGCAATTAAAAACAATTTTTTAATGATGCCAAAGAAGTATAAATTCTTACGCGCGTACATAAGTACACACACCAATTTTTTTACTGATAAATATTTTATTCTTAAGGATAAAATAGCCAATTACGGTTGTAGCAGCATCTAATTATATTATTTAAATTGAAAAATGACACCAGTACATGAGAATAGACTCCGCTTTGAAAGATGATTATAGAATGATCCTGGACACGGGACTAGTCCTGGATAGCTCAGTGGTTGGAGCATTGGCGTACTAAGCCAAAATTCCCGGGTTCAAACCCCGTATGCAGGTGTAATTGGTCAGTTTAAAGAATATAATATCTTATTTATTTGGCCCAAAAAAAATCACATAAAAAAAAAGCTACCCTTAACACACGTTCACTACACCCTCCCTCTTTATACATGATACATTCTCCCTCCACTCATCTTAACCTGTCACGGGGTTAGGCAGCAAAATAAAATTTTCAACCTTACAAAAGTGGTTAATGCTAGTTAAATTTGTAATATTTAATCAATGAAACGAGAATTGTAATCGGAATCTTTTTCCGTCGCCCTAAAACATTTAGTGCCTTAAGCGCCAAGGACAATAAATCAGTCGTCTCTAAGCTCTAGACGCTGCCAAGTAAAGTTGGCTCGATCAACCAGAGTTGATTTTGTTGTTATTTTATAAGCTTTCTCGAATATGTGGCTATCCTGTGTGGTCCTGGTTAGCCAGATATATTATTTGTAGACACTGGTAGTTCTGTGAACAGTAGACCTCGCTCCCTCCATGTTATTATCGTTACTAAAGTCTTACTAGTAGTTCTGTGAACAGTAGACCTCTCTCCCTCCATATTATTATCGTTACTAAAGTCTTATCAGTAGTTCTGTGAACAGTAGACCTCGCTCCCTTCATGTTATTATCGTTACTACAGTCTTACTAGTAGTTCTGTGAACAGTAGACCTCTCTCCCTCCATATTATTATCGCTACTAAAGTCTTATCAGTAGTTCTGTGAACAGTAGAACTCGCTCCCTCCATGTTATTATCGTTACTAAAGTCTTACTAGTAGTTCTGTGAACAGTAGACCTTCCTCCCTTCATGTTATTATCGTTACTAAAGTCTTATCAGTAGTTCTGTGAACAGTAGACCTCGCTCCCTCCATGTTATTATCGTTACTACAGTATTCATTAGTAGTTATGTGAACAGTAGACCTCGCTCCCTCCATGTTACTATCGTTACTACAGTCTTACTAGTAGTTCTGTGAACAGTAGACCTCGCTTCCTATATTCCGTTCACGATAGGTTTTTACCTGGATGACAGTTCGAAAATCATATGTTTAGGTTTTGGGTTGCCAACACTTGTAAAAGATCACAGTTTTGTTATAAATGTAAAGATCTTTAATTACCTGTTATACATTACATTTAAAATAATGTAAACTTAAGTTTTCTCATACTATTTAATTTTTTTAAATAATTTCATTTTATCCAACTCGAAAACAATATTTTAAACATAATTAAAAGTACTTATTTTTCGTTTTGGAACGTTACTGATTTTGTGTAATATAGTGCACACACCAATACCTTTTAATACAGGCATCGTATTTACTTGGAAAATAATTTTTTTTAATCATTTTTTTACATACAATAAATTATTTTATGATTATTTTATCGTATTTTGAAATATTTAACTGAATAAAATAGTTTCATCAACTGCGTGTCTGCATCATTGTAAACAACTTGTTTACCGTTATGTTCAATCATATGGTTTAGATTCGTCAGCCGCCATTTTGAAGCTATGTTCGTTAGAAGTTTTTATGACAGTGGTGTGAATATTTTTTTAAGTGGAATAAAACAATAAATAAACTCTGTGTCCGACCTCAAATAAATATATAAATAATATTGGCCTAAATTACTGTGGTTACTATCACATTAATATATTACCATCTGTTTTCATTAAGTCATCCAAAGTGTTAGATGTCAGCTGTTGGCGTAGTGATATATTAGGGATTACTTCTAGTAACATTTCGAGCTGTCATCCAGGTAAACTTAGCTCGTGAATGACTTATATGTTTGGCCAGGAACGGTAGTTTCACATACCTTCCAGGATTATTTTACATACCACAATCTACATGAGACCGACGTCTTTATTCCCCCCCTTACCCCCCCCCCCACCCCTGAAGGAAATTGTGCCACGAATTTGTATCGTTAAGAAAAATCCGTCGACCCCGGTTGGATTTGAACCCATGAACATCGGTTCCTGAGGCGAGAACCTTACTCTAAGACCACCGAGGTAGACTACGGGGAAATACAATTAAATTTGAACAATATACTCAAAAATTGAGGGGTTACATCAAGGTTCACAACCCAAGAGAGAATGATTAATTCAACGTTTGTGGTATATAGGACAGGATGTAGAAGGGGTAAAAGAAGCGATTTCCCCGCATCCCCCAGCTAAATGGATCTTTCTTTACACAGTAATATTATGCCAATTAAATAACTTCATACAATATTTTAATGTATTAAAATAAACAAAATAAAAGTTATAAATGACTGTTTTAACAATGACTTACATTTTAATTAATATTGTTACTATATTTTACATGTTAGTGATATCTGCTCTGTTTTTATCGACGATGGCCCATCAAATATTAAATGCTCTGTTCCTCCAGAAAGTAGAGATCAATGTTATAAAATATATAAAGTTTGAGGAATTTTTCTATGTGTGTACCTTTCTATATATGCATAATTTGTCACTAACAGAACAGTTGAACTGGCTGTAATGTATACATTGAGTTGTCCTTTTGCTGTGTGTTTTAATTTCTGCGTTCGAGGGCCCACCAAACCTGAAGTGCCTTTGCACCCCCCACTCCCCGCTCCCCGCCACATCTCAAGATCTAAATCCGGCCCTACTGACGTACTGTACAGAAAGCTGGACAAATCATCGTACAATCTGCAATGCTGGGCTTGTATTCCTGCATGACGCATAGATAATAGTAAATATTGCTGAGTGTACAGTGCATAATTCGTAATAAAAATACAACGGATTATAATGAAACGTAGCGTAGTAACAGAATCGATTGTATTCTATTAATATAAATAGGTATAATCTTTTTTTTGATCCCATAAATAAGTTATTTAAAAATACTTTCCTTAAGAGTTCACTCGAAAAAACCAAGTTAATTAAACTGTATATTTTGAAACATAGAATTAATCTAATTTAAGTGGTGCTTGTACTATTGGATTGGATTAATTGGCTAGGACATTGGATGAGAAAGGAATGCCTGTCGGAAACGACAAGTGAAGGAATGATAAATGGGAAGAGAGGAAGAGGAAAAAGGCGATACAAAATTCTGGATTCGATCAAGGTCGGAGGAAGATATGAAAATACCAAGAGACTTGCCCATGTTCGAAAGGCTTGGAGGAGTATCATAGCTGGACCTGTCAAGAGGCAGAACTACTCCTGATGATGATGATGATGATAATGAATGTACGATTAAATAGGATTGTATTTTTTATTTGTTTGATTTTATTGTTTGTCATAATATTATGATAGATTTATTATCAGTAACATGATCCACATTTATTATTTCATTTATTTTGTAAAACATATTTACAAAAGTATTAAGTTAATCCAATTTATCCATTATGCACTATTCACTATGTACCGATTATGAGCGCTATTATATAAAATAATGTGTTTAATCTTCTTGCGTACCATTCGTTATTAGCTTTATGTTATGGATGAATAGAAGCACATTCTTAAGTATTCCTCAACCTTTTACAAATAAAGATGTCATGAGGATTAAAAAAAAAAGTATTATCCGGGGAAAAGCGATCACCAATAAATAAAAGTGAGGGAAACTTTGATATGAAAGATGAATCAAAAGATATTTTGAAATACTACTTTAAAAAATCATTTATGATTTCTGAGACAATATAAAAGGTTTTTGAGTATGGCGATAGCATTATTTTTGTTTGTTTGTTTGTTAACTCTGCAAATAAATTTAAGAAAAACGCCAAGAGGAAGTAGTTGAAAGACAAAAAGTTCAAGAGAAAAACAAATATTTTGAAAAGTTGATAAACAAATATATGATTATATATTGATTTTTTATATGTCCAGGACAAATAATCTGTTCAGGTTAGACAAACTTTTTATAGGTGTACTGAATTTGTAAAAAATACCTGTAGCCTCAGTAGAGATTTAAAGAGAGTCAATTTCAACATTAAAATTGCTAGTACAATATTATATTTATGTTTATAGCGTAGTTCGCAGTTTCACTTCACTAATGTCTAGGCTCGTATTTTAATTGAGTTCTTATAAAATGTATAGTAGCTACAATACCCCCTGCCCCCCCAACAAAAAACTGGTTACGGACCTCCCCTCCTCCGTTTCCACCGGTAAATAAGTTTCAGCAACTTCTATATGTCGGGATATTTGAAATTTTTGAAGCGTTTCTGTTATTTTACTGCACCGCGATGGGCGCCAATTAAAGAGTTCTGCTTTACGGGTCCCTACGTTGTGCGCCAATTGAATTGTTATTGAAATTTTACTGCTTACGTTGGGCGCCAATTATGATGTTTTGGACGTCTCTCTCCGCGTCGATCGATTAATTCTGGATCGGGTTCGTCACATTGGGCGTCGATTGAAGTTATACCGTTTAGTTAGCTGATAATTGCCCCGTGGTCGAGCACTAATTAAAGCGGTCGGTATTTTGATGTGGTGGGTTAATTGGGATTTATAGCCCCGTGATCGAGCGCCAATTAAAGAATTATTGCTGATTTTAATATTGTATAATTAATATACACTTATTATGTTGACATGTTTTTATTTCTAAATCTCGGTTTATTTCAGGAGAAAATAGATCATGTCGTCGGCGAACTATTACGCGACCTATAGTACGATCGTAGGGATCGCGGACAGGAGCTGCAATCCGAGTACTTCAAGGACTGGACTCCTAGTAGTAGTGCCCCTTCATTGCACCATTCTTTCGTATATATCCATTGCTCATGGAAGCTTCGAGAGCCGGAAACTGACTCAAGTTACATTTTAAAATCTCTATTCGAACTTTCCAGAAGAGGAAGTTATTATTTAAAAACCTTATATTATCAACTTGACTTGACTAACGTCACGTGCGTGACGTCATTTACAGTAGCGTGTACCTTATTAGAAGAAGAAGTGCTTTAAGCACCACGTAATATATTATAATTTAAAGAAAATAAAATACGTTTATAAAATTAGGACGATATTATTGTCAATGCTTTCACATATTCTTTAGGGGCAAGTCAGTTACATTACAATTTATAATATATCCTCATTAGCATCGAAGAGCATTTTAAGTTAAAAAAAAAAAAAAAACTCCTTCGTACACTTAACAAGGATTTGAGCCAAGAGCTTTCAATCCCCAGAAAACCAGACCAGACACACGTTGTGAGCCTACTCGTGCGGGTATTAATCCCATGAATGATATAATACCGACATAATTCAGTATTCAGTACGGTGCAGAAACGATTTAACTTAATTTCGAACATTTTACTGCACAGTAACATGAATACTTATATTGTAAAAAATAACCATGCCAATCACTTTCCAACCTCACTGGAAAATATTTTCATTTGCAACGCCCTCAACGACTTGACTGAATAATTGAACTTGATTAAACACATGTGTATTTAATCGCAATATTTTGTAATATTTATAAACAGACCAATGGAAGTGTATTAGTAAAAAAAAAAAGAGTAAAATATTCAAATAAAATTATACAATGGAACGTTTGAACTGAGATTCAAATTGATCAAAATCAACACAACAGTATTTTAATCTGTGCGTTTAACATAAGAGCTTTTACCGGTTAATGGGCCAGAAAATATGATTTTTTAATTAACACCGAGCTAATAAAAGAGTTTTATGCGATTTTTATAGAAGAACATTTTTTAGTATGGAAACTCTTAATAATCACACATTTATTATTTATAAAAACGTGTTATTGGAATGACATTTGTGTGTAGGTGTGTGTGTGTGTGTGCGTGTGTGAGTGCATATGTAAATGTATATGCATATTTTCTATTGGAATAATGTAATTATATACATATATTGTCACAACCTTGAGCAATGTTGGGATGTTTGTTATGATTTACATAACTTTCTTGGACGTGCGTGACTGAAAGCGCGGGATTAGTGAATATGATGTAACGAATTTGAAATATTAAAGAGGAATCCTGAATACTCATAACAATATTGCTCAAATTGGTTACTAAAGGGGCCAGATCGGGCTATAAAAGTATTTAATTTGTTGACATCGGGGTTGACACATTATCATCAATTTCGGAGGCAACTACGCTGCTCGACACCGGACACCAGTGTCCCGAGTTCGAGTTAAGTAGGGGGTCGCTAGCGTCCAAGTCTTTAAGTCTTTACGAGTAAGCTAGTTCATTCACGCGCTAGAGCGTCCAATCGCGTATATTCCTTTCATACTTCGTTTAACATCACAGTTTTTAATATCTCGGAGACCTATAGGTCTAGGGGTAATGTGTCAGACTTCATTCTGGGAGTCCGGGGTTCAAGCCTCGGTCCCGACACAGATTTATCTGTTTGCCAAACCCTTCCTTCACCTCTGACAAGACATGTATTAATAATAATAATAATAATAATAATAATAATAATAATAATAATAATAATAATAATAATAATAATAAAAATAAAAATATATAAGTAGAGGAAGAATCAATTTTACGAAAATATTAACTTTCGTTTATTTCGCGTATGTATAAAAATTCCACAAAGGAGTTTAATTTTATTTATATTATATTTTTCAGAATGCAAGAGTTTAGTTTTTTTTAGCACCGCGTCTTACTACTCTTTCGGGCTACACGCCTATGCACTAATTACAGTAATGAGTCAACGATTAAAAAGTTGGAATTTTAGAGGAAGTGTACCCAAATTTACGTGGAGGGAGAGTAGAAAACTATTTGAAAAAAAACCCCTCAATAAACCCGACAGGAATAGAACCTCAATCTCCCCATCCTAGACAGTTTAGTCTATTGCTAGAGTATCACCTTAGACCATGCGGCCACCGAATCGGGTGTTTAGTTGCTAAAGGCTTTTCATTGCATAGGCAAATATACATGTATTTCGTTTACATTTGTAAAATGCGCGTTTGATTTAGTATGATGCATTTATTAAGAAGATTTTTTCCATACTTTTAGGTCATTCTTTGAAAATTTGAAGTAATGTTTTAGAATTTTTAGGTATTTTTTATATACATTTTGTATCATTTAAATCTAAGCCGTGTCGATATCCTTTTACCATTTTATTAGTATTACTTTATCAGTGGCGTATTCTGAGAAAAATTAATAGCTATGCTGTACTATAAAAGTTGCAACGGAAATTTGGGGGCCAAGGACCCTCAACCCCGTTGTCCAAGAACGTCAAGGGATTATTTCAACGACTATATTTGAAAAGGTGTTCATATAGAACAGTGGTTCTCGAACATTTTTTATTTCCCTTTAATTGTATGCTATCTTAGGAAATTTTGAGCCTCCCCCTTCCCCTCCATTTTTCACTCCCATATTCTTTCTTCTTTTATTTATCCATAACGATCATTACCATCCACTCAATATGTAATATGTGCATTTATGCTATACCTAACGAATGGATACCAAACTGTTTGGTTAATTAGTGCCAACTCCTGCGGATAACTGTAAAAGTTCCTTTCTATATCGTACTGTAGTTTGGCGACTCCGTTCCTATCAGCTCCATCAGCAGGTATGCATGTAAGTGTGACTCCCAAAGGAAACTGAAACAAGTCGAACAAGTATATACGTGGGAAGTAATATCTCAGTGGTATCCCGGTACCCCGTCCCCCTAAGTTGGTCAATCGTATCAACTGGGGGAATACCCGCAGTAGAAATGTCTAATATTGTTTTTTCCCCCATTTAAAACCCTATGACGTCTTCGGTAAAAAATGCTAATTTTTTTTTAAAGAAGAAATTTTTCGGGAAAGTCGCTCACTAGTTGTGGTGGGTTTTTTTTCTCGAGTTTAGAGTGTATTCCTTTATGACACACACATTTAGGAGCGGATATGCAAATTTATGTCTGGAAAGGGAGGTGGAAAAACAACTTAGATGGTCGAAGATGTATAGAAGAATTTTTGGGAGGTTGAAGGGAGGGGTATCTAATCTAGGAGACGGAAAGGAAGCTGGGAATACCAAATATAAAGCACCTGACTTTGATCTGGGAGAGGGAGTGGAAGGGAGAACTGGTCACACAAATATAACACCTGACTTTGATCTGGGAGGGGGAGTGGAAGGGGAGGATTCTCACACAGATAGATCACTTGACTCTGAACCAGTGGGTCAGACTATGAAGAAGTTAACTAATCAAATCTTCTATTTTTTCTAATAAATCATGTAAAACGGTTTAGTATTCAAAGCTAATACTGAATCTATTCGTCATATTGGAGTTCTACCTGAAAATAATTACTCTAGATGAGCATATGCATTGTGCTAGTGTCTAGTAATATCATACCAAACATCAAAGCTCGTGAATGCTGTGCTAAAGCAGCCATCTTGGAAAATAAAGGTAGAATTTTTGTTTTTAGAAATATCTCACGAAAAGTTGGAAATATCGAGAAATATTTCTTACAAAGATTGAAGCGAATTAAAGAACGCCTATTTTATGTACGTGTCATTTTTGCCGATCTTCAACGGTGCCCGAGTTATAGGCTAAAGAAAATAGGAAAAAAATAATTTTGGATTCATAATAATGGAATATTGGATTAAAAATTACGGAAAAGTCATTTGTTGTCGTTCGCATTAATTTTATGATTATATTACACTTCCTTTGCAATTTGATTAAAATCTTGTTTTCAAAATGCATTTTATATACTTAATATATTATCACCCCGGCACTTTGGAGTTTATTATTTATTCCTTTTTTTACTGAATCCTGTGTACCTTCTCACATTATTTAGACAAGTGTTCAATACTTTCATCTGCCTTCCCAAACCACCGACACACCCTATCCTCCATTTTTCACCTTAAATAACATAACTTATAATAATTATAAGCGATTTTCTTACTAAGAATATAATTGTTATACTAGTAGTAGTCTTAGTGTTAAGTAGCCATAGTATAGTAGTCTTAAAGTATGGACTTTTAGAAGAATGTGTAATGCTACATTTTATTCGTGCTTATAGGACAGGAAGCTGGGAATTACGCATATCAACAATTACCCAAATAATGACAATTTTTCGTTCTGTTTTTCATGTATTCTATGCTAGTTTGAGTTAACAGCAAATGATGGAACTTCAACAACGTATATTAGAGGACGAATTTAAAAAAATTACTACTGAAGGTTTTTTTCACTATAAGACGTCAAGAGAAGAAGTTCTCAGAAGGTATCTGGACAAATATGAACATTGAACATCTGTTGTTAATGAGATCAATGAAATCATTATATGATTTTACAAGAGGGCGTGGCTTGAACGAAGACACTATCATGAGATGATTTGTGTGTGCTCCCGTTTTAACAGAAATAGCTTTAGCAGTTGAAGATTTTTAAGTTGTCTCACCTGATACATCAGATAAAAACAAATACTTAGGAGATAGTTGCATAATAATAGATGCTAAACACAAGAATACATTTAAGAACTGGTTTAAACAATACAACCCTTTTGATATATCAGAAGACCCTTTCATTATCTCTTCTAGTGTTGTCAAAGATGGCGCTGTGACATGTGATCTTGCTGTCAAGAAGAGCAAAGAATTGTTGGAAGTATTGATTGGGAAAACATTTGGAGATGTTGTTTATCTCAAGAAAAGTACGCCGGCATTTAAATTTAGGGGAATCATTGTTCCAGTAGATGTACAACAATTGTTCAACATAATAATCTGCCTGGATAGTAGATCAAAATATCTTAGTGTGTACTTAAGGAAGAACTGACTCCAAGACCTCCTGCCCTTTTCATTGAATGTTACATTCCAAAAGGAACACAATCTTCTCTTGTTTTTGCTTCTGTCCAGACGAGGAAAATTGTTGTATTTCCGTTGAAAGATCTAAATATTGTTGATGGAGGACACTTGATTAACTGTGTGGTTTGGCCAAGGCAAGGTACATATACCGATGTGAAGGATTCATACATGTCCTATGTAGAAAAGCAAGTTGGAAAGATGACTAATATATTTTTATGGCTATCTGGACTATCCAGACAAGTATAAGGCAGCCTTACACCGAGGAAACAAGAAGCAATATGTAGAATGCGATAATGTAGCATGCTACATATTTTCTTCTGTTTCTTATGCCGCATGCGACCTTGCTATAAAAGTTGTTTGTTGCCACGTGCTTCCTCCTTTCCCGTCGGCAGCGGATCCAGAGGCAACAAAACCGTGTCTTAGTGTATTGTTCGTTGTAGTCTATGCCTTTATTTTTAGTTTTTTTTTATTGTTTCTAGTGCATAATTTTAGTGTTTCGAGATGGATTGATCAAATGAGAGAACTCTGAAGTTTATTGAAGAGTATAGGAGCCATAACATACGTTGGAATCACCGATTAATTGATTATAAAAACAAACAAAAAAGAAGGTGGATATTTTTACATAGATTGTCGGAGAGCTATGAATGTGATGTCAAGATATAGTGAAAATCAGTAGCACTCGTTCTTTTAAAATTCTTAAATTCTTGAAAAGAGATCCCTCATCCGCAACTAGTTGTGATACGAAATCTTATTGGGATAAATGTCGTCCTACCAACACTTGTCTGTTCCACCACCTTCTTCGTCTCCTTTTTTGGCAGGAATAAGATAAACCGTGGCCGAAATTGTCGTTCTCGATGGCATCTTTGTAGCAGATTGGCGATAGTAAACAAGAGGCAATTTTGTTGCTTTGGTGTAGATGCTTTGTAGCATGCAACATAAATCGCAAGGAGCTGTTTTCTCCGATAGACAACAATGAACAACCAAAGAGGAAGCACGTAGTATTTACTACCAAATTAAAGCCCCTGTGGTTAAGCTTAATGAACAAAATTATTATCCATACAAAGTTTGATTTTTTTCTCTGATGAACAAGAAATCTTTCATAAGTGCCCTTACTATTGATCTAATCAAAGTCAGAATTTAAATGCACCAATCAACAGCTGATGTTGATGTCATAATCAATAGAGTGGATCTACAGCATGCTGCTGATGACAAACATGTATTTGTGGTTGGTTAGGATACATACCTTTTAGTGTTACCAAGGTCACCCCCCTCTACTATTGGTTACATTTGGTTCCTCCGATCACAAACTGAAATTAACGAATGAAATTAAGCATTATCTGTAAGCAACAAAAGATTCGTCATCAGACTAAGATATATCCTTCTCTTTTATCCCGCAGTATCATGGTGTTATACAACATCAATTATATCCAGAAAAATAAAAAAAGTTAGGTTTCTGAAGTACTAAAAAGGAAAGAGGAGATAAGAAAAAAAAAGTGCTGAATTCAAGCAAGAAAATTAAACTAAAGATGACATTTCTAAAACAGGCGAAGATTATGGAAAATCAAAAAAGAAGATATTAGATGAACTAAAGTTCTCTATTTACCCCCAAACAAAACAAAACAAAAGCTGCAGGCAAACTTTAACTTAGACACAATTCCTCCTACAACATCAGCAGCTTCCCAACAATCCTCCAGAGTTTATTACCAAGTACAACAGTGGCAAGGCAATGATCTAGATCCGTGTCAATGAGGCTGGAATCTTGTTGGTGATTCATTGAAACCAGTACTACCGACTCTTCTTCCAGCACCATAAAATCTCCTGTATTTGATTTCGTGTGGATATAAGATTCATTGTGATTCTTGTGAGTGTAAACGATCAGGTGTGCTCAGCAATGTACAGTCACTGTGAAAGCCTATCGTATGAGAACTAGCCTGATCTCGCTAACGTTCTTGATAATAAGTTGGATGAGCAATTTACCAAGTTAAGTTATTTTTGTTGTACAATTCAAACGGGGAGTAAGACGCGAAGCAAAAAAAAAAAAGAAGTTATTATTAGTGAATTTTCCTCTTTTCCAAATTTTTATATTTCATACTTTACTTCATTACTGATTTCATCAAAAACAAACAATTGTTCGAGAAATAATTCTTAGCTGTTGTTAGTATTTCGTATAATTTCATAGCATGACGAATAAAAGCTTTTAAGTGAAATTTCAATTGATTTTTGATAACTCTACCAAAGCACGGTGACATATTCCTTGTTGAGGATCGAGAAAAATCTTCTCAGTAAATAAAAATAGTTCATTTGAAGAGTTAGGCCTTAGTCTTATTCCCAGCGTTATATTGAAGTTTTTTTTCCCCACAATTAATTGAGAAAATAAGTTTTTCCATTTTTTCTTTCACATATATCTCAGCAATTGTTGCGGATGTACACATATTATAATACATATAAATATGACTAATTTAATTCTCTTCAACATTTTTTGAAACATTTTTCAATATATTCAAATGTTCATTAAATAGTGATAAAAAACCAAATATCAGATGCAACTTTCCAGGGTGGCGGCCGTAGCACAGCTTGCCCAAGTGTTGATTTTGGTATGTTATTACTAGGCACTAGCATTATGAATTTATGCAAAGTCTACCTTTTAAGATAGTTATTTCCAGTTAAAGGTTAGTACTCTCCCAATATGACTGGACCGATATTATTCATGGTTATATTTGTGTTAGCTTCTTTTACAGTAACTGTTAAATGTTCTAAACCGTTAGATGCTGTTAACCAACACTTGAACACTGGTAAGAGTTTGAGACGGTTTCTCTAATATTAAAACGGTGCCTAGAGGTTGCAAGCTATTGGCTGGTTCGAGGTGGTCGACCACAAGTTTAACATGCAACTAATTGGCACACTTTGACTGCATGGCATGCCTTTCAAAGAGTGACGAAATTAAAGAGCTAATTTCACTACGACGAATGGGTAGAAAACTAAGAGGAAAGGCGTGGGCGGAGAAGGCGGTAGGGGATAGAATGATAGAAAGCATGACCGAAATTCAAAGAGATACGGAAAATAGATATAAAAGAGATCACAGATAGCGCTAAACACTGTTAGGAATTAATTAAAACCACGGCAGAATAATAGGTTGTGTTAGAACAAAAATGCCTTTGATCAATTATTGTAGATAATATACATTCACTTGCGTGCTTTTGTAAAGGGGTAAAAGAGACCTCCCCACTAATATTTGTGGCTTAGGTTCCTTTCAATATAATACTGTATTTTATTTAAATAGTTTTTTTTAAATTGTTTGTTTACTCGTAATATTTCGGTTATTAAATTTCACGGTCTGCCGCCTTGGCTCAGCTGGTAGCGTATCTGCCTATTTTGTCAAGGGTCCCGGCTTATATTTCCCGCGTGATCGAAAGATTGATCATTGGTAAAATGTGGGCTTTACAATTTCACAGTGTTGAAATAACATCCGTGGGGCTGGGTTTTGTGTCTGTTCTAGTTTCAAGTTAGTTTATAAGTCGTGTTCTGATATAATCAGTCGGTTCAGAGAGTGCACGTAAAATACCTCAAACAATAATTTAAAAAAATATATCTCACAAATGTAGGCCTATCGTATTACTTTACTAAACAGGTGGTCCCTGCTTAATTTATATGTTGGATACATGTTAAATTAGTAATGCTCTTGCAGGTGTAGCTATATTTACTTAAAATGTTGGACACCATATTGTATAAACAGTGTCATTTGAATCTGAGCTGCTATACAAATCTTAAACTTATATTGGTGTTCATCTGAGACAAAATATCTTGAATATGGAGCTTTGTTATTAGTGTTGGCTACGTTTATATTATTTTAGAAATTATTATTGAGTGTTCCCCTCCAAATTTTAGAAACCAGACATGTCCATGTCTACATTAATTAATGAAATTTAGTTCAATGTACAAACTAACCAACGGGAGTCTGCATCATTTGTCACATGGTATAATTTCCGCTATTGTAAGGTACCTTTAAATAATTTCATGAGTAAATGAGAGTTATCATTTTGTATATAATGTTGAACAATGCCTAGATGCAAATTTTAATAAAAATCGTTAGTTCGAATTTCGAGGAAATTTATTATTTTTTCTAGCTTTGATTTTCAGTAGACCTACTTTAAATTAAAGATATATATATATATATATATTTGGTGTATATCATAATAATCATAGGTATTATCTATATTTACTCCATACAGTTATTACATTTTGATTTCAGACATATAATTATTTGTTACCATGTGTGTGTGTATATATATATATATATATATATATATATATATATATATATATATATAACAGATATTTCTCCATATACGCAAATAATTATAGGTATTATTTATACTTCCTCCATGCAATTATTACATTTTGATTTCAAACGTTTAATTATTTGTTACCGCTTTATAATTATATAGTAATGCCGCCACTTTGTGTGTTTGTAGATTGGTCTAGAGCCGAAACCATTTTATAGATCTGACTAGAACTTGGTATATAGGGGTTTCATAAGGTTCCCCCGAAAGTGTTTATGGAATATTATATATATATATAATATATATAAATATATTATATATATATATATATAATATATAATATATATAATAATATAATATAATATTATTATATATAATATATATAATATATATATAATATAATATAATAATATATAATATAATATTATTATATATAATATAATATATATAATATATATATATATATATAATATTCCATAAACACTTTGGGGGAACCTTATGAAACCCCTATATACCAAGTTCTAGTCAGATCTATAAAATGGTTTCGGCTCTAAACCAATCTACAAACACACAAAGTGGCGGCATTACTATATAATTATAAAGCGGTAACAAATAATTAAACGTTTGAAATCAAAATGTAATAATTGCATGGAGGAAGTATAAATAATACCTATAATTATTTGCGTATATGGAGAAATATCTGTATGTTTAAGTTGAAAATTATTGTTATGATCATGGATAATAATAATAATAATACTTAGCACCGCGTCTTACTACCCGTTCGGGTTATACGCTTTAAGTACTCATTACTCTAATGGATTAGGAATTGGGAAGGTTGAATTAGAGGAAGTGAACCCGCATTTGCGTGGAGGGAGAGTGGAAAACCAATTAGGAAATACCACCCCAGTTCACCCGACCGAGATTCGAACCTCGATCTCCCCGTCCTCAGCAGTCGGGCTCAACACGACAAGCGCGTTAGCCAACTACGCCACCGAGGCGGGTATGTTCATGGAAATAAAGAGATCACGGTCATAATGAGCGATAATGATTTTAACTTACGTGTATTCCCTGACAATTGCTCACTTTTTATGGCGCATGTACTACACGGATATATTGTGCATATATTAGTAACCATGCAAACATTCTTAACTGCCCGGGCGGTCGGAAATGCCCAACTCTTGGAATATAGAAACATGAATAGGGGTGAGTTTGCCCGAATCGGGTTACGGTCCACCTTACCTTGTCGACCATCCCCACTTTACCTAACTCTCCAGCGTCTAACCTCCAGCCCTGCTCCAGAAGGCTACCCAAACACCAATGTAACAAATCAGTAGAAACGAATCCTTCCGTCGGAAACTTGTCCACTAACAAAAATAAAGTTTCTCTTGATTCACGAAAAAGTCAAAATTATTCGTGACTTAGAACATGTTGTTAAAAATGTTGAAGTATGTAAAATACTTTCTTTTCATACAAGAATATACAGGTATGTAGGCCTAGTTATTACTTTTTACTTCATAATAACTCATTTGTTTTTTGAATATATCTATTTATCAATTTAGATTTTTTTTAAATGTCGAAGCTTTAACTTATCACTGATATAGGGAGTATTGGTTATAACGAGGACAATTTGTAGGTCCCTAATGCTCGTTATAGCCAATTCAATTATATATATTTTGATGATGGTTCTTGGTATCGGGAAGTAAAATACGTCTATTGGTTTCTAATTTTCAACTCAACGCTTTGAAAATAAGCCATGCTTAATTCGAGGGACAATATACTTATCTTAAATGCAGCTACACATGTCAATGTTACATTATATTCATCTAAAAAAACATTTGGTTGTTCCAACTTAGGACAGGTCCATTTCTTTTGTCAGTCAACTAAGACCACCATTGCGTCCTTTCCTCTGCCTCCTTCAGATCCTAAAATTTTCTTCATTCCTTCAACTCATCCATTATTTGAATCCTCGTCCTTCCTAAGCTCCTATTTTCTCAATCTTGCCTTATATGACGACACATAACTAAAGCATGCAATTATAAACTTATTATACAAATATGTCATTTCATAGAGCTATTCGATATCTATTATATTAAATCGAATTCTAAAAAGTACGGAGCTTAAAGGGATGTTAATAATAAAACACATTAATAACAACATGAAATTACATTGTTGTCTTAGGACACTAATCATGGTCGTAGTATTTTCTATACTACAGTTTAATTACATTTCATTATTTGCTTGTTAGCTCCTATATTTTGTTTCAGCTAAGACATAACTTGGTATTTATTTTAATATGTATTCTCCTTTGAAAATTAGTTTAAATTCCACACGCACCTAACGCACGTATGTAAAAGTAATATTAAAACAAGAAAGGGTCGCTGCCCGCCTCTCCTAAGACGCTTCTTGTCAGGGATGACTACGGAGGGAGATTTAGGAGCGATCGAGAATAGTGAATCGAAACCGGTTTTTAAGGGTTTTATTGTAAAAAGTACTAGAAAGAGTATATTACACATGAATAGACTAATGTGGTGGAAGTCGCGTATAGGATAAGAGGTAAGTTCGAGGTTAGAACATCGTCTCAGCAGCCCGTATGAGTCTAAGTACGAACTGTGTTTATCTCCACTATTGCCCGCCCGCACATTATAGCTTTGCTACATCTAACTAAACATTGGTCGTAATCTATTAAAGTTGGGAATGCAGACGCGAGAAATCGCCAATGTTTTTGCAGTTTTTTATGGCAACATTTTTTTGGTCAAATTACATCAACTATTGCTTTTATACAAGCATGGAGTTTAATTTTCTTCACATGGTGAATTCAAAAGTTTTTTGATTATCAGTGAAGGGTCTCCTGGAATTTCACTAAAACTTTTTTCTTATCGTTTAAAAAGAATTTTAGATAATGCCACTATGCTCATGGCAGAAAATCAACAACTGTTGATATCACTTTATTATGTGAAGAGCATTGAAGTCATTGTTTGTATAGACGTAATATTTTATTCATTTTGACCCAAAAAATGTTTTGCTATACAAATTGCATAATCGCTGGCCTTTTCTCACGTCCCCTACATCCCCACTTTAAGTTAGTTTACGAGATCTGGCCTCGACCAGAATGTTCTCTCTACGGATAAGTGAGTCTCTCAGGTCAGGTCACCTCTGGTTAAGTAACACACTTTTGGAATAATATTCCTCTATTTAATCTCTATCAAGGGCTCTATTACTCTTCAATGGTCTAGTTCCCGACAAATTAACAGTAATCGCATCTTTATGAGTTATAAAAAAGATGATTTTAACACGTGTGGTAACGAGATTAATTGGGACTGGGTAATTAAACTTATTGTGTATGTTGTTTGGAATTATCTTTATTTATTGTTTCTCACACAGTCGGTATCGTGTTTGCCTCCTGAGCTAAGTCTCCCGGGTTCGATTCCTTGGCATGGCCGAAACAATTATCAGTGGTGAAATGTGAATTTACCCCCTTCAAAGTGACGAATCAACGACTGGGGGCTGGATGTTGTGTCTGTTCGGGATTTAAACTAGTTTATAAGTAGTGTACGGATATAATCAGTTGGTTAAGAAGGTGCAAGCTAAATATCTCAAATAAATAAATAATAATGCTATGGTTTCGATATTGAATGTCATTGTTGCTGACAAAAGATGGTCTATTTAGACAATATTTACATTACAAAATGAGTAAGCAATATACAGCAAATATTCCTAAGGCGGTTAAAAAAGTAAATTAATCACAAAGATGAAACCCTAATGTGGTTATCTAATTGCACGTAATATATGATCGAAACCTGTCCACTAGTTCAAAGGAAATGAGTAAAAAAGACCACAAATACAAATAGAAAGAGAACAGGTGATTTATCTTTACCTAGAGGCAAAATAAATTTGACTATTGCATTAACATTTAATTTTATATTATAAACAAATAATATAGTAATGCTAAGAGCACTTCACCGAATTGAGTTTTCATTTATTCTCATAAATATTCAATCAATGATTTTGTACCCTACAGGCAATTTAAATAAATTAAAATGTGAATATTAATATTTTCATTCAGTCAACAAAGAGATTACTTGTGTAGGTAGATATAATTAGCCATTAAATGTCCTTGAACCTCTACAATGTTTATGGTTTGCAATAAAACCTATCCAATCTTATCAATGAAGTACCTCTGAAACATTTCACTGACAACACAGGAAAGTGTTTCGATGTGTATTATAATATCGCTTCCATATTGACATTTTTGTATAAGAGACAAATGGTCACTGGTGAACTAGACAAGAAATATGGCGTGCTGATGGGACAAGAGGGGAAAGGGGGTCAGTCAGTAGCTTAAGGAATAAGGGTGGGAGGCGGGATAGGTTCCCATGGTGATTGGTAGACATGGGGGACCAGGTTCTCAAGGGGCAATGGAGTAAAGGTGACATTAGATGGCTGGCTGGTACACAATGAAATGTAGGGCTGGTCCACAGAATGGCAAGGGGGTAGGAAAGCAAGGTAGGGCTGGTCCACAGTATTGCAAGGGGGTAGGAAAGCAAGGTAGGGCTAGTCCACAGAATGGAAAGGGGGTAGGAAAGCAAGATAGGGCTGGTCCACAGTATTGCAAGGGGGTAGGAAAGCAAGGTAGGGCTGGTCCACAGAATGGAAAGGGGGTAGAAAAGCAAGATAGGACTGGTCCACAGGATTGCAAGGAGGTAGGAAAGCAAGGTAGGGCTAGTCCACAGAATGGAAAGGGGGTAGGAAAGCAAGATAGGACTGGTCCACAGGATTGCAAGGAGGTAGGAAAGCAAGGTAGGGCTAGTCCACAGAATGGAAAGGGGGTAGGAAAGCAAGGTAGGACTGGTCCACAGTCTTGCAAGGGGGTAGGAAAGCAAGGTAGGGCTGGTCCACAGAATGGCAAGGGGGTAGGAAAGCAAGATAGGACTGGTCCACAGTCTTGCAAGGGGGTAGGGAAGCAAGGGAGGGCTGGTCCACAGAATGGAAAGGGGGTAGGAAAGCAAGATAGGACTGGTCCACAGTCTTGCAAGGGGGTAGGAAAGCAAGGTAGGGCTGGTCCACAGAATGGAAAGGGGGTAGGAAAGCAAGATAGGACTGGTCCACAGGATTGCAAGGGGTTAGGAAAGCAAGGTAGGGCTGGTCCACAGTATTGCAAGGGGGTAGGAAAGCAAGGTAGGGCTGGTCCACAGAATGGAAAGGGGGTAGGAAAGCAAGATAGGGCTAGTCCACAGAATGGAAAGGGGGTAGGAAAGCAAGGTAGGGCTGGTCCACAGAATGGAAAGGGGGTAGGAAAGCAAGGTAGGGCTGGTCCACAGAATGGAAAGGGGGTAGGAAAGCAAGGTAGGGCTGGTCCACAGAATGGAAAGGGGGTAGGAAAGCAAGGTAGGGCTGGTCCACAGAATGGAAAGGGGGTAGGAAAGCAAGATAGGACTGGTCCACAGAATGGAAAGGGGGTAGGAAAGCAAGGTAGGGCTGGTCCACAGAATGGAAAGGGGGTAGGAAAGCAAGGTAGGGCTGGTCCACAGAATGGCAAGGGGGTAGGAAAGCAAGGTAGGGCTGGTCCACAGACAAGCATGGGCTACTCTCCCAATAGATTAGACTGCCAATGACAGGAATATCGGTGTTTGATTCTGGTTAGATGCACTGAAGGAGGTATTTCCTAAACGGTTTTACACTCTTACTCCACACATATGCGGGTGCAATTCCTCTAAATTTAACCTTCCCCGACCATAAACCATTATCCTAATTAGTATAGAGGCGTACAACCTTAACGGATAGTAATACGCAGTGCTAAAACAAGAAGTAAGTAAATAAATGAATGCGAGCCTTTGTAGACCCGATATGTCCATAAATAATAATTCTATTTTTTATCAATAAGTTAACTAAAATAATTTTTAGGTTGGTTTGACATTTCTCTCACCCCTATCCTCAGTGGCTCCTATCTACTCCTTCTCCATTCCCTTTCCCCGTCTCCCACTCTTATAACCCACTCGTCTCTTAACACACTCTATTTTGAAGTATAATAGGCTCTAGGTGCCACCTCTACAATTTAACCCCTCCATCAGAAGCCACCACTGCAGAAAATTTTCTGATTCTAAATTTCCCAAAAAATTGTTCAATCTACTCAGCGGTGATGTTGAGTATAGTTGAGTGGCATGGCCCTCCCTCGAAGTAAATACGAGAATTACTAGGAAAGCTCAGCCCAAGGCAAGGTCAGAATAAGAAATTCGGGGGCCGGTGGCCACTTGCAAATTGTGGGGCTCACAATCTTTTTTAAAAAATTAGCAATAATAGAACCACCCCTTCAGTGACGACGTGGTCTAATGCCTTACTTTCGTGTTAGACTAGACTGACGATGATGGGGAGATCGAGGTTCAAATCTCGTTCGGGTGTACTGAGGTGTTTTTTTTTCCGAAACGGCTTTCCGCTTTCCCTCCGTGTAAATGGCGGTACACTTCCTTTATATATAACCTTCCTCATCCTTAAAACAATTAGCGTGATCAGTATTTAAGCGTATAACTTAAACGAGTAGTTAGACGCGGCGCTAAAAAACCTTAAAAATAAGAAAACAATTTATCTAAAATTATAATTAACATAAAGAAGGGCATGAAATACGATTATTAAAAATTGGTTTTAAGAGTTAGAACCTTTAAGAACTGCTAAGAACCTTAAAATATACTTTTTGATTCTAATTGCGGTTCCAGTTCTAATTGAATTTATTTTAAGGATCTTCTGTGCCGGTTCTGTTTTTTTTAAAATAATTGTTAGTTCCAGCTACTAGTTCTGGTCATTCCGAATTCATAGTGCTTCTTAAAGAAGTTTTTATTCTTTTCAATGTTGAAAAGTAGCGCTTTGCCTCTGATGTAATAATGAGAATTGTCAAGAGTTTTTTTTTATCAGTTTCGTAATTTCACTAAAAACATTATCTGGATTATTTTCCAAGATAAATTTCAGTAGCTCAATTAATTTGCAATATTCATGAATATCAGTCCGACAATAGAATACTTTTAGTTCAGTTTCAAGCTTTTCTTTGTCAATCATGGGATAAGCTTCAGTGGTCAGTACTATCTCTTTTGTGGGGTGTTCATTCTTAAATATAGTGAAGCAATTCTAGTTGAACAATTTAGCAGCTACTAAGTGTTTAGTGGAAGAATATCTGTCCATTATATAAACACATATATAGTCACACACTTCCTTAACTTCTGCCATGAGTCTCTTTGAAGGATTCTCACAGTACTTTGAGTTTCTCAATTCTAGAATAGCAGTTTTGAAATTTGTTATATATTCATTAACTTTAAACACATTAATTTTTCGAGATTGCATTTGGTTGTAAATTATTTCAACATGAAGCATAATCTAATGAAAAAGCTCTAACCAAAACTTGAAATTATCATCATTCAAGTATTTTAAAATTCCTGTTGCTTATGCGATGGTTTGATCTACATTTGGTGTTGACTGAATTTCAGTAAGGCAGTTTTTTAAAGGCTGCAAATTTTCATGAACTCTGTTCATGGTCCGTATATTGAAATTACACCTTGTAGAGTATGGACGTGGAATTCTGACGCCCATATATTTCTTGAGAATGGACACACGTTGTAGTGATCTTGAGAAGAATGGAATATCCAGAATGTTAGAGAAAAAAATTCTTGCGTTTCGTGTAATACTTGCACATTTCTCATTATTAAATTAAGTTTATATGCATAACAGTGAATGAAATGTGCAATAATATGAACTGCTTTTAATTTTGCTTGAACTCCTGTTTTTTTTGCCTTTCATTACATTTGCACCATCAAATATCTGAGCTATAAGTTTTTGTCCATTTCCTTGAAGGTTTATGTCCAATTGTTCTAAAATACGTTTTGATATGCCATCTGTAGTTTGATTATTTGGAATAAAGAATCCCCAAAAAAAGCTCAAATATTTCTCCATTCAATACGTATTGTAGAACACGGACCATTTGAGTGTGTTCCGAAACATCTGTTGTGTCATCAGCCATGACAAATACGAAGGAGGCTTTTATAATTTCAGTCCTTATCTCCTCATGGTATATTTGTAGCGGGAAGTCAAGTATCTCATTCTGAATGGTCTTAGAAACACCTTTGAAGACTGCATTGGTTTCTAAGTGATTCTTCAAATCTGGATCTAATTTAGACGCAAAATTTACTAATCCTCTAAATACCCCTGGATTACTGAATGGTCTCTTTCATCATGTCCACGTAAGAGTGTTTCAAAGTTTCCACAAAAGTAAACGCAGTCTATTATTTTGGACAAAATTTCATTCTTATTTTTAACTTTTATATTATGCTCATTGATTGAAAGTCTGTATGCCTCACTAAGTTTCTACGTAATACTAATGGTTCCTAAAAGTGACAGTGAAACTATATTATCAACGTGCTTCTTTGACTTCTCATGCTTTTTAGTTTTTTCTTTCATTTTGTTTATATTTGTAAAACCATCTTTTGTCCACGGTACATCATCTCCATACAGCAAACACGGGAAGCAAAACAGTGCATTTTTTACTTCACAGCCGCAAAACCAACTTATCCGTTGGTACCATTCATAATTAAAGCTGCGAATATATTTCTTGTTGATGCTTTTACCTGACTGAAATATTAGAAGATCAGGTGTTGAACGACCTCTTTTATTAACTGTAACTTTCTCATGGAGAGATAGCTGGGAAAACTTAAGCTGTTGAAGTTCACTTACATTGACATGACTTATCTATTGGAGATGCAAGGCCATGGTTAAATGTTTGCTGTTAAATAAAAGAACCGAAAAAAAAATTCAAATAGAATAGCTGGAAGCAGAATAATAATCTAATTCTACACTCT
This sequence comes from Timema cristinae, assembly GCA_039000515.1. NCBI lineage: Eukaryota > Metazoa > Arthropoda > Insecta > Phasmatodea > Timematidae > Timema > Timema cristinae. The sequence goes on from JBCFYV010011172.1 coordinate 25,596,421, forward strand.
TCTACACTTTATCACATTCAATAATATGGTACACCGTTTTTAAGCACCACACACGCTGAGTAAAAAAACTTCCTTCCACCAAGACGCCAGAGCCGGCACTGCTAGAGCAACAGTGCTCTCTCTACCTGGCAGTCCCGCCTTCCTCCCTACCCCCTCCTATGTGCGCATGCGCACAACAGTCAAACACCACGTCACTGGCACTGTGAAGCACACAGTTCTATTCAAAGATTTTTGTATCTTTTTCATAAACTGGTGGATGGCTACTGAAGTACTGACATTAAGCTTAAGGAATATCTATTGTACTACATAAATAAAGAAATAATTAAAGAAAAAAGGACTCCTTATATTAAATGTTTTCGATAATATCAAGTGGAAATAGGGGGTGCTGCAGTTCCACAGTGCCTATACACAAGTCGCCACTGGACTCTTTAAATATGTAGCATGTCAATCACGTAGATTGGACAGCTACAATTAAATATCAATACTTTCATAATTTACGACTATATAAAGAAAAATAGTAATCTACCTAAAATTTATTTTCCCAGACTAGATGAAGTAAGATACTATCACGTTTCTCCCTGAATTGAAACACGTGGTTGTTCTGAAATATATTGCCTTTTGATAATTACTGTAGCAGATATCAAAGAAGAGGATTAACATAATCAAATGTATGAATAAAATACTTTAGCGATCCCCTTTTCCATTGGATAATGTCGGCTAGATCTATATAGATTTGCCATACTGCCTGCAAGAAAATATAGTAAAGGACGTCTATATCACAAATTCTCATAAAAGTAATAGCTGAGCCTAAATAATATAAGCAAAACGAATATATTAAATAGAATATGGTTTGGTATCTACTCACCATTTCAAGATGTTCTTGGATTTATTCACCACGTGTTAGAAAATAAAATTATTCAATGATGGCGGCCTAACTGAAACCACACGTGCTTTCATTACACCACCTTATAAAGAAAGAAGTGTAGAATGGACTTGACCCAGTGACCGCCTTCCCGGCAGAGAAGACTAGCGGCAGTCCAAGGAACCATATTTTCCCCCTTCCCCGCTAGCGGTTCTCCCAGCTTTGTTTTCCTTTCTCCCCGCCCTCGTCCGTCTCTTTTCTTTCCCGTATTTCTGAGTTAATCACCCATTTTGTTTTGTTCCGTTCAAGTCATTTTTGAAAGTATATAAAGGCTGCTTCTCAGGGTTAACATTATACCCAATCTACTACAACCCAGCGTCGAAGGAGGAAACCTCTACAACGTTACTCATCGAAGGAAACGGTGACATGAAGTGTTGGCCATCAGACTCGCCACCGCGCTGGCTAGGAGGAAATACTTAAGTATTCTGGCAACATCGTTGTCTTTATGACTTGGAGTCTAGGTTTTGTTAAAAAACTAGACGATGTCTACCTAGACATTTTTGATATTTTATATATTCTGTGTCTATAGTCGAAGCCGACTTTAATTTTGTTTGATAGTTTAATGGACAGTTAATCCATTTCAAGTCTTGTTGACTTCAAGATGAAAAGAGTTTTTTTAATTGGTTAAAATTGTGTCCTCTTGTTTTGAGGGACAAGTGTCATTATGACTAGTATTTAGCGTCCCTTAGACTTGGTATATCAGTCATAGCGACTATGTTTCTCTGTATCCTTATGATACAGTCTTTACATTATGAGCCTTTGACTTCGAATGTAGTAATGTCTTAGTCATAGACTTGCTAACCTCCACAAGTTCCATTTATTTATTCTGAGTGAATGTCTCTCATGACGCCGTGAACGTCATGTGCATTTGTTTAATATTTGTATGGCTATAACCAGGCTGTCTGTCCTGTTTTCCAAATCACTGTTGGGTTATTAGAGATCTATGTTTTGAGTTAGTCAAGTAGTCACGCTTCACGTACGGTATTAGCTTGGGTGAGCAAACCGCGTAACTCCGCTTGTGTCAAATGGGGTCCGTACGAATAATACCCTTTTTCATTACTTGTGTTTTTGGCTCCTATTGTTTATTGTGTTGCTTTTAGTGTAATTCCAATTAGTATTGTTAGTACTATTGAATGCTCTAGCAGTACCGATAGGGAAAGGGACCAGCCATAGTACCTATTAATCGACACCTGTTTGCTACCATAGACCACTGAGATGTACAAACCTTTCTATTGTTTTTCATTATCCAAAGTGTTTTTAGGGATATTGTATTAAATCGCAGTCAAGCTGACTGATTAAAGCCTATATGTATATCTTGTGCTATACCTTTTGTTAATAACTACTTAATTGTTTTCTCCTTCAGAAAACATCTACCTGTAGCCTGGCTCCAGCCCAGCCCTGGTAGCTACAGCAAGGCTATCAAATTTCACAAAGTCTTATTAATTGAAACAAGCTTCAAACTTGTGATCTTGTAACATTATTGTAAACCTAATTCTTATTATTTCTGTTTTTAATAAATTTATTTATTGTCATCAAAGTTATTTTTCCATTTGAATTTCACCTTGTTTGACTCTTTAAATATAGTAATATTTCGCTTTCAATTACAGAACCCATAAACATTGATTTTGGGTTATGCTTTAGAAAACTAGATGGTTTTTGTTGTGTATCTTTAGCTAAATTAGCGCCAATATTACTAAAAATCCTGTTAAATATACTTGATTTTTGTTTATCGTCACTGCATAGAATGTTGCTCTTTGGGTCTAATATCATGTTTGGTAAAAGTTTTTTTTTCTTTCATACGAACTGAACTTAGTATTTTATTTGTGATCCAAGGTTTCTTAGGAAATGAGTATTTATTAATTTTTTTAAATATTTTAATATTGTTTTCATATATTTTTTATTGTATTGTTAAACAATTAACTTTAAGAAATTAGTGTATTATTCATTCGGCCTCTTAACATATATAAATGATCCCAATTCACAGTGAAGCCGACTATCATCGAGCCAGACCTTGTTTTAGACAGAACCAGGAACATCATGCGTGACAACGACCCCGTTGGACGTCATTAAATTCGGTAACAATCTGTTTTATAAAGCTTCTTACCCCTCTCCCGAATCCCTCCTTGATTAAAGCGTATAGTGTTGAACTAGTAGGCCAGAAAACGAAGTAATGAATACTTACGGGCCCGTTTATTTGCTAGCTCAACGGATAGGAACTAATATCCTATTGAGCATGGTCCCAACTTTAAACTGGTGTTCCATCTCTACGACAACCAATGGACGCGTTCCACAGTAGATAGGAGTAACCTCTTTAAGACCTGATTTGTAAGACCACCTTTGTGCTCTAGTGCAGTGGTTCTTAACCTTATTACTCGCGGCCCCCTACAGATCCTAAAATATTTTAACGTCCCCATAGTTTTCACTAACATAATAATCATTAAGATTAATTCTAAAATATTGGCTTTATTTACTGATTATACTAACAAGCCAATAAAAGGTGACCTGGCTGTCTAGGGAATAGATGTAAAACTTTTGTGTTGGGGGTACGGGGTTCAATCCTCGGTCCCGGCAAAGATTTAAAGATTTATCTGATTGCCAAACCCTCCTTCACCTCTGACAAGACGTGTATTAATCACAAATTGTGAATGTGAGGAGTGCTAGACCTCCACCGTGGTTCGGATTCTACGTTAAACTGTAAGTCCTCCATTTCATCTCACAATAACCGTACCATTACACATTAGCGCTGCGTATAACTCAAATGGGTAATAAGACGCGGTGCTAATGTAACGATGTTACAAAAAGAAGAACAACAAGCTCATTGAAATGGGAGAACACTTACCCTCGGCCTTGTTGAACATAAACACTGGAGCACATGTGCCGCGACCTCCTCTCCCTAGAACTCAATCCCACGGACTAAACGGAGATACGATCCGACGGTCCTCTCGTGAAGGAAGCCCCGTCCAGAAACAAACAAGTGACGGCAACACCACCAGTTTAGTTTCCGTTTCTGCCGCCTGGATGGTTCCAGGAGTTTCTACGAGTTCCTAGAGTCACCGCTATCCTTCCTAAGCGCTGCTTGTCTCCTCCTTTCCACTCCATTTTTTCCCTTCCTTTTTTCCTCTATCTTTGGGTATGTGTCGGCTATATATTGCCATGTTTCTATTACATGGTTACTCATTGTAATGATGGGCATAATCGAATAATCATTCGATTCTTTGAAAAATAATCGAATGAATCGAAAGAATCATTCGAACGATTTTGAGAATTAATAAAGAGTCGGTAATAATCGTATGTAAAAGTAGTTACTAGTTGCTCGTTTTGCTTTGTGCTACTATTCTCTTCACTCTGCTGTCGGATCTCCCAACACACATTCCTTTGCGTTTGCAGCTTATCAACATTTTTCTATTACTGTATTTAGTTCCTTGTACTGGTGTCAAAAACCAAAGTACAGCCACAAAAAATAGGCCTACTATGCAGTGAATTCATTAATCAAATAAGTACCTGGCAATTAATATAAATACTTTTGCGTACGATTAGTAATAAAATAAAGAACATAGTTTCCCTTTGTGTTTAAAAGATTCGAAATAATTTACCCTTTAATATTTCCTAAACAGAACAAAACTATATAAGCTTACAATTCTATTTATATCGTGTAAGAGATAAAATGCTTTCGATTTGAATAAGTGAATCAATTATATGCCTCCTGAAAGCTTCACTTATAATCAAACACACAATTACTAGCCTACTCGACAAACTACCACGTAAGTTTGCTGGATGATAATATTTTGTGTTATAAGAATGTAAAATTATTTCAGTGGATAAAATTATAATACGATCTGAATATTATGGCCAGGCAATATTTTATTAAATACATAAAAAGTATATACTTATCTACTTAATAAATATAAGTCAAGATTTAAAAAAATCTCTCAAACCGTTCGTGCTAAATGCGTTTAGTTAGAAAGATAAAATTTAAAGGAAATGAAAAAGAACACTCTACGTAGTAATATAGCAAAACAATCGAATCATTTTGTAATTTTCATTCGAATTATTTTTGGCTGATATTCGATTGTAAACTGTAAAACCACTTAAACTTTGTATTAAATTAACCTTAGAATCATTCGAAAGCGTAAGGTCTATTATTGTATAGCAATGGGGACTATTTATTGAAAATGAACTTAATAGTAATGAAGACCTGTATAGAGATAGCCTGGAAACATACATAATCATAAGGTCGATTTTCCTTAGCACTTCTGGCAAGGGAGTGGTAAGAATGAATCGGCCAGCTCGAGTCAAGTCAGCTACTGTTTTCATTCGAATGATTTTGAAAGAATCGAATGAATCAATTACTCAAAATAATCGAATTAATCGATTCTACCCATCACTAACTCATTGTATCACTCACTGGCTTACTAGGTGATAGTGGAAATTAAGCTTAGACTAAATTATATTATTCAAAATTCTCTTTCGGTTATATTATGGGGAACCTTTCAAAATTATTAATTTAAATTTATATTTCGGGATTTTTTTTTTTTTCCTGCTAGGGGGACCTTACGCTCTCCAATGGAACGTAACTTCTGTTTCGCCGCTCGCCGACTTGCGTCTATTTGCGCTCTTGCCGACTGTCTGATTAGCAGTTGATGTTTGTTGGAAATATTTTGAGTATGTTTTACTTAGACAGTTTAAATTAACATATCGTTATGTGGAGACCGAGCACTTTAACTTTCAGATATGTGCTTTATCTTCAATTCTTTCGAACATATGCTATGTTGTGGTGGTAAAACCAAATAGGTTTTATGTGAGTAAATAATTCCTTGGTAGTCTAAATTTACATTTAATTATGTGGGAATCAAGGATACTAACTATAAGCGATAAGCTTATTAAAATTATTGCTTTGTAGAATAATATTTGATTGGACGAGAAGCAAGCTCTTAAACTTTAGCGTAGTGCTTTGTATTTTCGAGAGCACTGAATTATATTAGATTGCTATGGGAAAGCGGAATAATTTGGTTCCATAGATTTATTGCTTATCACTTAATGTCTTTAAACACCTGTTTGGGCTGAGCACATATATTTTAGTACTGCTCTAATTAAACTTTGATGTATTTGGGCATTTTTGGATTGTAAGATACTTCCAAGAATAGCATTTATTATGTACCTAAACTTCAGTTACGTTAGAGTACGTATTATTAGCGCATGAGTATAAGGCACTTAGTAAATGATGCTGATATTGCGTCCGTTGGGTACTTTAATTGTACAGTCCACAACACCTTAGCCGTTAGGCGGCGGGTTTATTATGTTTGTAAGTTGTTACTTTATCTCAAAAGACATTTTTGATAGTACAAATTATTGTTACCAGGTGACTATATATAATAAATAGAGTTTAATTCTTATTTTGAACTTTGAGTCGTATCTTGTTGATCATCCTTGATGGTAGTTATAGTTGTCTCTCACTTTAAAATTAACTTGACAAGCATACTAATCAAACAATATGTTGATATTGAATTCTAGTCATATTTATTATATGTTATATTTAACTACAAATATTCGACTTGGCTTGTCTTGGGCGGTACCTCAGCATTTGTAATATTATTTGTAAATCTTCTATTTCCAATATGTCAAATAAAATTAATATTGTTATTCTCTGGTAACTCCTTGAGTGTTATTTATCACGCTTCCTGACAAGTTAAGGTAGTAACAGTAATAATGATAATAATAATAATAATCAAATAAAAACACATAAATTAACTTACCTAAATGTAGACCTCTGCTGTTGAACCCTTTCCATTAATTTGTTTATTCGTGTTTCGATTGTATTACTTAGTGCTATTCATATGCAAGAATCGATTCGGAGTCGATTTGGCTGTTTCGTTTTAATAGCTACTAAAGTAAAAAATCTCTGTTCACATAAATAAGTAGAAACAAAGGGTAGCATATGTTGAATGGCGATGGTAAACAGATGGGGAGTATGTGTACTATCCGTAATTTATGTTATCCATTTTTCCCACCCCCTCCATTACCCTGGAAAGTAGTCTACTGTACTTACATACTTACTATCATCGAATTCTTTCTTCCAAAACGTAAAATTATCTTTTAGAAGACCCGTGAAAACCTTTCGCGGCCCCCGGTTAGGAATTGCTGATCTAGTGGTCAGAGTTCCTGGCTACAGATCCAGAGGTCTTGTGATCGATCCCCGTCACTTACAGATATTTCTGTAAAGCAGTGTGTCTGGAATGGGGTCAGCTCAGACTCGTGAGGATAAATGAAGAACTACTTGAATTAAAAGTAGAGCTTTCGGTCTATAAAACTGAGATTAACGGCTGAAGGAATCAATGTGCTGACCACATAACACCCTCTATCCGCAAATGTTGGCACTATTTTTGCCAACATGCAGTGGCTGCTTGGTTGGCATATCTCGCTTGCAGGCTGATGCCATGGAGTTTTTTTGTTTGGTTTTTTGTAAAACATCACGTCTAGGTTTGCGAGACACGTGCTGCGTGGTTGAGCAGTACCTCACAACTAAGTCGTGAGTCATTAATATATATTTTGTCGATGACCGGCTTTTAACATTCTGGCTGCTAATCTAGTGGTACCGGACTCGATTCCTGGCGGTAGCATAGGTATATTTTTTCCCAAGGGGGCATTATTCCTATGGTTGCCATGGTATGTGTAAATAGGCTTAAGTTAAGTTTAAGACTTCTACTGGCACCACATAATCATCATTAGTATCATAATATCATATCATAAGTACGAAGTAACTTCTTATATATGGTGGCCCAACCCCAGTAGACGGTTATATATCCGCCACAGTCAGTAGAAGACCAGGAACGTCTATACAACAAACCTTGGTGGCATACGCTAGTACAAATTATATATATACAGTCGGCAACTACTCGTGAGAGGTGTGCATAACCACTCCTACACCCCCCCCCCCCCCCCGCATCGGTGTCGCGCTCAAGCTCCTCAAAATTATACCTCTACGTGTAACGTAGTGCTGTAAGGCTTGTCATCAGAGGGAAATAATTTCCCTGAGCCAGACGAAAAGCTGATAGAGCCAGTGAAAAGCCATCGTCATATAAGTCGTGTTGAAAGCCCCCGCCGTTAAATGCTCTCCCTGAATTAGTTGGAAAACAGTAACAAAGTTTCCTTGTCGGCATATTCTTCCATAAGATATTAATGTAATAGAACTATAGTTGAATTATGTTAGTATGGACCGTGCACGACAATTCCTATAGTTAGTAAAAATATTTTAATATACATCAAGTCCTGTTATCTTCAGCCGTCATTTTTGAAATACAACATCAATACCTATGAAATAACGCTAATAGTATAGTGGGATGTTATCAATGTTGACCTAAAAAAACTTGTTTCTGAAAGGTTGTTTTCGCCAGTATCCTACTATACGTCTATCTTCACTTGTTTCAAAAGAAAACCATCGAGTTAAAACACGAATGGTGCTGCAATGTGTTGGATAAACACCCCATTCCTCCGTGTTGTACAAGCGTGACAGTGGCATCACGTATCGCGTGTTTCGCATCTTCGGACGTGATATATTAACCAGCTTCACTGGATCATCTCTGAGTGAACTCTATGGCTACTACTGGGAAACAGTGTTGTCATTTTCTATATAAGACAAATTTTGTAACGCTGGTTCGTCAATGTTGCCAGCAGCTCTTTATTTCCCCCTCGCACCACCCATAAACATAGCTAAAAGCGAAGAAATTTGGCAACAGTTAACTGAGAAAGAGAGAGAGAGAGAAAGAGAGAGAGAGAAGAGTGTGTGAAGATATATAATTTCTCTAGAAAGCCTTAAGTTCTCTCAGCAATGATATTTAGTGTAGATGCTCCAATTTTGTAATGGAAGCTCTTAACTGTAGCATTTTTAATTTTAGAAATGTAAATTCAAAGTTTCTAAAATCTAGGTCATCATATTCATTACGTTATCTTAGATTTTATAACATTTTATTCAAAGAATTAAATTTAAATTGATTTAGCAGAATTGTGGGAATCATTTTTCTTAACATTGTTATTTCACTATTGAAAATTAGCAAATCTTGATTTGATAATATTAGAAGTGAAAGTTATTATTTAAAAAAGAAAATTATTTTAAAATCAGCTTGGTAGAACGCTTAAGAAAATGTGGTCTGAAGAAATGATCGTTTTCTAAAATTGTTGCTTTCAATTTGAATATTTACTTAAATTTGAAATCTTGGGGTACATCCACGATGTGTAAGCTTTCATTGTGTTTTTTTTTATAAACGGAAATTGGTTTGGTTGGGAATCCCTTCACGTCTTAAATATAAAGGTAAAATGTAAAATATAAATAAATATAAATGTCACTAGCACACTCCCTCAATTTTGTTGTTGTTGTCAGTTTGGTTACGATAAAAGGTTTGATGAATTATAGAATTATTACTGGACCACGATGGGTGCTAATTGAAGAGTTATAGAAATATTCTTGCACCGCGATGGGTGCCAATTGAAGAGATATAGAAATATTCTTGCGCCGCGATGGGAGCTAATTGATGTGTTTCTGTTTAATTAGCTGATAATTGCCCCGTGATCGAGCACTAATTAAAGCGGTACGGTACCTTGATGATATAATTGGTATTTATAGCCCTGTGCTTGTCGTGTTGAGCCCGACTGCTGAGGACGGGGAGATCGAGGTTTGAATCTCGGTCGGGTGAACTGAGTGTGGTTTTTCCTAAATGGTTTTCCACTCTCCCTCCACGCAAATGCGGGTTTACTTGCTATAATTCAACCTTCCCAATTCCTAATCCATTAGTGTAATTAGTACTTAAGCGTATAACCCGAATGGGTAGTAAGACGCGGTGCTAAATAATAAATAAATAATAAATATAGCCCGGTGATTGAGCGCCAATTATTGAACTCTTGAAATAATACACAATTATTAGATTAGATGTGATTTTATTTTAATGTCACTATTGTTTGATCGTAAAACTGATTATGTTAATAATTTCGAGACGCGACTGATAATGATAACTAACACGTACGAAGCTAGTGAGCCACTGTGTGTTCTACTGCTGTTCTGACACTGTTATGAGATCGACTGCCTTCTGACACTGCTATGAACTTCTGACGATCTATTTCACCCCGCCGAGTATATAACTCACTTCGAAACATCATCCTAGAAGGATTTGTAAAAAATTAAAAATCCAACAAAAAACATCTCGGTCACAGTAGAAGGTAAGAGAGCCGGAAGCTGCCTCAAATTACCTTTTAAAATCTCCATTCGAACTTTCCAGAACAGGAAGTTATTGTTTAAAAACCTTAAATTGTCATATTGACTCACTGAACGTCGCACTCTCTGACGTCACTGCCAGGGGATTGTGCCTTCCTAGAAGAAGAAGTGCTTCAAGCGCCACGAAATATACTATATAATTTAAATAAAATTAAATATGTTTATAAAATTAGGACGATATTATTGTCAATGCTTTCACATATTCTTCAGGGGCAATTCAGTTACATTACAGGTTGCATCTCAAGAGACATATAGAAATGCATTTGATGTTATTTATGAAACAGTGTTACTATTTTACATATATGTCTGAAGACTTGAGAAGCATGAAAGCCGTCATGCCAGTAAATCACGTGTTAATTAGCCTGTCCAGGTTCGATATTCGCGTGACACACTGTTCTCTGCCACACATACTACGCCTGCGACCCATGTGGCTTTTAAACCACGTTCGTACACTGCGCTGTTAATTGTTATGTCCTCTTAACCAATTAGCGAGAAGTAGATTTTTTCAAGTAGGGAAAATTGGCGACTCTCCCATGTATAAGAGGATTGGTCATCATTGCATTGCATTCGATCTGGTGTGTGCACTCAGACATACTTCACTCGGCTTGGTGACAATATAACCACGCGTGACTCCATCGATTACATTATACAACTTAATTATATTTGTTCGAGAAAAACTACAACTAGGTAGACATCTTTACAGTAGCTTTTTATTCATTTCATTTGAGGTATTTAACGTGCACTTTATGAACCAACTGATTATAATTATCAGGATACAACTTATAAACTAATTTAGATCTAGAACAGACACAACATCCAGTTCTCAGGCGTTAATTCATCACTGTGAAAGGTGAAACCTACATTTTACCTAATTTCGTTTTTCGACCATGCCAAGTATCAAGCTTGGGACTCCTAGCTTAGTAGACAGACAGGCTAACGACTGAGTTAATGTGTCGCACTACACGATATGTATCTTGCAGTTGTCAAAATGATCACCATCTCTAATGACACTTCACATTGCATGAAGAAAGAATGCGTGGAAGTGCGTATGACCAAACGTGTAGTAAGTCGTGGTGCTAAAGAAAAATACACTTCAGATATACCAGGTGGGCAATAAGAGCAATCACCCACCTCGGTGGCGTAGTTGGCTAACTCGTTTGTCGTGTTGAAGCTCGACTGATGAGGACGGGGAGATCGAGGTTCGAATCTCGGTCGGGTGAACTAAGGGGGGTGTTCCTAAATGGTTTTCCACTATCCCTCCACGCAAATGCGGGTTCACTTCCTCTAATTAAACCTTCCCAATTCCTAATCCATTAGTGTAATTAGTACTTAAAGTGTATAACCCGAACGGGTAGTAAGACGCGATGCTAAATATTATTATTATTATTATTATTATTATTAATAAGAGCAATTAAAAAGGAAATAATATACATTTGTAAGAAAAATTAGATTATTATTATTATTGATTTTGATGTCTCAGGGTTGGCATTCTCAGGAAATAACGTAGTGTGAAGATTTATTCCATCAAGTAGGTGGCAGCCTTAAGGTGATATGACTATACAGTAGCTATCAAAATAGGGGTACTATCACAATAATAGTGATACAATAATGCAAGCCAACAAACCACAAGTGCATTTCTCGATAATTTATATGTCTAATTTTTCCCCTACTCAGGTTCTTGGACGTAATAGCAGCGTTGAAAAAACTATTTACGTAGGTAACTTTGATAAGTGAAACATGAACCAGAAATTCTAGTTAGAACAAGGAGTATTTATTCTATTATTAGCTATCAATGTATAAACATGACGTAGGGAAATATTACAAGTGGTTATTGACGTAGGGAAATATTACAAGTGGTTATTAATCTTGGAGCCCCTTGTAAAGGCATTACACACCTGAAGAACAAAAACAAAAATAACGTATTTGATAATGACGTCTAAAGGAAGGATTATTTGTGTGTACCAACTTTAATCAATTTTATGTTAGAATATTATAATATTCTTGATTTAGTTTAGTTTATTTTTTCATCGTGTTTTTGTCTCCGTTCGGACTATACGAATACATTACTTATTTTGGTGAAGTAGGAATGAGAAGGTTAAATTTTAATGGAAATGTATCAAATTTTGCGTGGTGAGAGGGCAAGAAATTATTTTTTTTAAACACCATAAGTATAACCTACCGAAATTTGCACCCAAATTTCCCCTTCATAGGCAACCTAGTCCAAAAGCAGAGTGCTTTGTTTTAATTCTCCGTTTCAAATATGATTTAATATTTTTGGTCAAATTTTCCCCCCTTTTTTTATATATAAATCACAGGAAGGAAATGAGTACATGACTGGAAAACCATAAAAAATGTGTAGACAAACTTAAATCAACATTGTTTTAAGTCTTGTTTTGTTTAGGTATTTCTTGGAAAACCTCAGAGCTTTTTTCTTCCACAAAAAATATAACTAAGCCTTAAATACATATTTAGAAAAGTTACTCTAAATGGATGAAGTGATGTGGCGCTATTATTTGTATACCCTGAAAGTAAGCAAGCCTAGCGTGCATGATTTTATACTAGGCACCCGTAGGGGGGAGGGGGGGGAGGGGGGCGGGAACTGATATTTTTGTATTGTAAAAATAACACGAATTCAGATAAATTTGTTAACACTTTTCTTAGGGTGAATTTTATTTTCAGGAGCCCAGGATTGCCTTAAAATACGTCTTTTTAGGCTTATAATTAATACATTATCTCGAGGGCATTCAACCCACCACGGACTCCCCCAGTTAACCCTCTAACCCCGGGCCATGGATAAATATCCAGCGTGTGCACGTGAAAACAGGACCGTAGTTTAATCAATTGCAGTCCACCCTCACTGAAGGTGCTATCTAGATTAACTTTTACAGAGTCAGATGCTCTTTAGCTGTGGTAAACCCCCCAATTATATAAACGACGGAACATCTGGCACCCACAAAGGGATACAGTCACCCCGTCCCAGGACGTCCTTAACCCATCACAGACATACCCCAGGTTGCTCCGACCACCAACCCCTGTCAGTCGATGACTCATAATTCATCGAGAATCTCAAGAAAACCCTCCTACTCCTCCCCATTTTGACTCCAAGGGTGGAAGGAGTGGTCCCCTCTACATGTAATGACCTGCATTAATAGAGGGATTCAGAAATTAAACCTTAATGATCGCCAAGATTTCCCCGAGGTGTTGCCCTAAGTTGACCAGTAGGGAACTCTGGGGAGGTGCCCTGAAAAGTTATCCTTGGGGGGACGCACTTACTTTATTGTATTAGATACTCGAAAGTTTGTTGCCACAATTACAAAAGTACGCCACCCAGCTCTATCTTGAGCTAGTTGAATCCAGTCCGCCTCATTACATCCTATCCCTACCATTAGATAGCTCTATCCAGTCCACCTCATTACACTCTATCGCTTTCTGGTCAATTCTAATATTATCCTCCCTCTGCGTCTAGAGATGTATACTTATATGGCGAATATATCACGTAGAATTTCTTCAGGAGACTGCAAATTGGAGGGAGAGAAGTATTTATTGTTTCTCTTAAAATTAAAATATTAAAGTGATTTCTGAAACACAGCGCAATACAAAGAAAATTCTAGAAAAATTAAATTGTTCTACCGGAAAATACCCACAAATAATTATGTTCTCTTGCTTCTTTTTTTCTCGATACTTGACGTGGTTTTAATAATCGTTACAAATAATTAATAAATAATTAAAAAAATACGAGTTTTTTTTGAGAAAATCGACCATTATTATAAAAATAAAAACTACCGCCATTTTGAGAGCTTTCACCTTTTTTTTTTAAATTACTCGGTTGAATTTCAAAAGAAAACGACTAGATTAATCTGAATCATAAATTTGAAGTTGACTAAATTAATTAAAATAAAATGTGTGTCTATATTTTGATAGTTTGTTTCTTTTATCTGACATATTATTATTATTAGCACCGCGTCTTACTACCTGTTCGGGTTATACGCACTTACGCTAATGTGTAATGTTAGGGTGATTGTGAGATGAAATGAAGGACCTACAGTTTAACGTGGAATCCGAACCACGGTGGAGGCCTGGCATTCCCCACATTCACAAGTTGTGATTAATACACGTCATGTCAGAGGTGAAGGAAGGGTTTGGCAATCAGATAAATCTGTGTCGGGACCGAGGATTGAACCCCGGCCGCCAGCACAGAAGTCCAACACCTTACCCCTAGACCACCAGGTCACCCTTTATCTGACATAATATCTATGTGCAGATATAAGTTGGGTTTAAAAACTGGTAATCATTACAATAAAATATATCATTTAATAATCATTGGATCAATGAATTATTTCCGTAAAACAAGAAGTAAAACACTATACTCACTGTAATGTAACCACCCACTCTACTACGGCTTTTCTACGACCATGGATGGACAATAATGTGGGAGGGTGGAAATATTAGAGACATACTAAAAGGCAAAACATAGTTAAGATTTACATAACAATATAAATGGTTTATTTAAAGGTAATATCAATTACAATAATTTGAATGGTCTCAAAGTTCTGAGGTATGTTGAAAATCAATTAAATAATAACTTGGTGACCTGGTGGTCTAGGAGTAAGGTGTCAGACTTCTGTGCTGGCGGCCGGGGTTCAATCCTCGGTCCCGGCACAGATTTATCTGATTACCAAACCCTTCCTTCACCCCTGACAAGAAATCTTGTGAATGTGGGGAATGCCAGGCCTCCACCGTGGTTCGGATTCCACGTTAAACTGTAGGTCCTTCATTTCATTTCACAATCACCCTACCATTACACATTAGCGTAAGTGCGTATAACCCGAATGGATAGTAAGACGCGGTGCTAATAATAATAATAATAATAATAATAATAATAATAATAATAATAATAATAATAATAATAATAATAATAATAATAATAATAATAACTTTTTTATTGTTTGAGCGGTAGGTTTACGAGAATGTTACTAAACGAGTAGCATATACTACAGTCGACTGGGTCAGTCTTGAAGAGGCAGAACATCCCATAATGTTGAAATATTGAACAAATAATTAATCGTTATATATCGATCAGGAATATATGTGATGACAAAAACAGAAGTCTAATGGGCAACTCTAAATTGTTACAAAGGGTGTCTAGCATACTTCTGCAAACGCAGACACAAAAAGGTTAAATTTAAAAGTTAATATCGCTCAGATATTTCAAACAACACCAGAGTTTGGCTTAGAGACTTTAAGTCATACTCCCGCGGGACTATTAGATGTTGACACAAAAAAGAGACATAAACAAGATCCCTGCTTGCTTACAATTAGTCGTATAGTACTTGAAACAATACGTTTTTATGAAACCAATCAATTCTAGCCAAAGATTTGGAAAAATATATAAAAGTCTATTAAATTATGTTATGTTAAATTTATCAATCAGCAAAAGTTACGTTACTTTAATATATATATATATATATATATATATATATATATATTCTATTATAATGAACAAAAGGAACAATACCAAAAGGGTAAAATTATTATTACTGATAACCACAATTTCAAGACAATTTATATTTAATATACAAAACAACAAATTAACTAATAATTGTGGTTATCTAAAACTGTAAGTGACATGACAGACAGTAGCGCCCAAGTGGCGATAGAAATTAATAAGTGTTTCATATCAAAAATTACTTAAAATCAATAAACATTTAAGTTAGCAAAGATTACTACACCTATTCTGGCTAATATAAAATATTACGTTTGTTTAGAGTTCAAATATAAACATGCCATAATTTATGTCCGTTGAATATTACGTAGAACAATTTATCCTGGTTATGTCCAAGTGTAGGACAGCATTTCTCCTGAAGCGTCGAAATCAAATAGTAGCTTTTGTATACTGACACAATGCTATATATAGGGATTCGTTGCTAGGTTAGGATGGTATGGAATTTGAACACTTGGTCGGTAATGTCATTTCGGCCATCTTGAAGCTAGCATTAAATCACGTAGACCATCGACCAGCTCGTGGTATTGGGCAACGCAGGGATGATCACGTACGCCCGATGTTTACATCGACCCTTTAGACCGCTTCAATCGAGACGTCTTCAGTCACACAATGGTTCGGTGGTAGAACACGTGTCGTCCGCCAAAGGGCAGGATAGTCGCCGTCCACTGCTCGAGGAAAATCTTGGCTGGTCCATTTTTGTTTTAACTTCGACCAGATCAGATCAGCTGCGGGCACACCATAGTTCGCTCGGTCCACTCGTCAAACTAGGACGCGACGTGTGTATGCCTGACTTGAAGGTCGTTCTAGCCGGAAGATACAAATGGTAAGTACATGAACAGTTTTAGATTGCAGGGAGTTTATTCTTGTTTTATATGGTTTAATGATGTTCTTGATATAGATCGAAACTACCGTGAACTACAATATAGAAGAGTACTAATGCAGAAGGATTATTAGTCTCGGAGTGGGTAGTATGAATCCAATAGAGCGTTTATGCATGAAGGTTAACAAGGGGGTAGGTAGTATATTGTAACCCAATGTTATAGTATCACTGCGTAAAATTAACTAAGATTCGGTGACCTGGTGGTCTAGGGGTAAGGTGTCAGACTTCTGTGCTGGCGGCCGGGGTTCAATCCTTGGTCCCGGCACAGATTTATCTGATTACCAAACCCTTCCTTCACCTCTGACAAGACATATTGTGAATGTGGGGAATGCCAGGCCTCCACCGTGGTTTGGATTCCACGTTAAACTGTAGGTCCTTCATTTCATCTCACAATCACCCTACCATTACACATTAGCGTAAGTGCGTATAACCCGAATGGGTAGTAAGACGCGGTGCTAATAATAATAATAATAATAATAATAATAATAATAATAATAATATTAATAATAATAATATTAATAATAATAATAATAATAATAACTAACCGGGTTCGATTCCCGTGTCCAGGTGTCATTTTTAAATTTTCAGAATATGATATCTAAGAGGTGCTAGCCTCACTAAAATCCATAGATGATAGCTTCGGCTATATGATTCAATAGTAACTAAGATTCGCACTACTGAACATTTTCAATGTCGCCAACTCGTCACCATTAAATTATCACCTACCATTCGTTTAAATTATGTTATTTTAGGGTATTTGGAAAAAGACACTGACAAGGAAGGATTAAATAAAAACTTGTTTTTTAAAATACATTATTTTAATTTATTTATTTTTAGCACTGCTTCTCACTACATGTTCAGGTTATATTTGTACATTTAGTTAGTTCTATATATATCCTTATGTACTAATTAGGCTAAATAGTTGGGATGAGGACGGATGAATGTAAAGAGAATAGTGTCCACATTTGCGTGGAGGTGGAGTGAAAAACTATTTTGGGAAAACTACACTCAGTACACCCAGCCGGGATTCGAACCCAGATATGCCCATCATTGACTGTCTAGTCTATTGCAATAGTGACGACTTAGACCATGTGGCCATCGAAGCAGGTTATATTTTCATATTTTTTCATACTATTTATCAATTTTCAATATTTTTGCCATCGCCTCTAAAACTTGCCACACCCTAAAATTTGCAACCCAGTGCAAATGCAAGTGTCGGTAGAACTCGCCCTACTTTTGGATGATTTTATTCAAAACCTCAATACCGTAGCTCAAATTTTATGCATTACGTCAATACCGTAGCTCATATTTTATGCATTACGTCAATACCGTAGCTCATATTTTAAGCAAGACGTCAATATCATAGCTCAAACTTTATGCATTACGTCAATACCGTAGTTAAAATTTTATACAATACGTAAATACCGTAGTTCAAATAGAGTAACTTTTTATATGGCTCATATAATTAAAAACTAATGTGGCCCCCTTAAGTGGGGGGGGGGGGGGGGGGAGGAAGAACGTACCGTAATGCTCATCATCTCTGTGGTGAGGCCTCTTCATTTTTAGCCCCCATAACAAATTAGAGTTGGTGCACGAAAAAATAATAGGATATAAAAATCTCATTAATGTTTTGTTGGGATTGGGAGCCGGAGAGGGTTACGTTGGGAAGAGGGAAGCTATTACTCTGAAGCAAATATTTTTAAATCAATGTTATATTTAGTAGAATGCAAGAGTTTTAGTTGTTAAAGATTTTTTCTGCGATGACAAGGATATTGAGGTTCAAATCTCGGTTGGATGTCCTGAGGGTGGTTTTTTACAAAATTGTTTTTCCCCTTTCCCTCCACGAAAGTGTGGGTACAGTTCCTCTAAAATATAATCCACCCGAATGGGTAGTAAGACGTGGTGGTGAAAGTAAAGTGTTTTCACTGTATGTATATTTTTTACTTTCCATTTTGTATAGTACGTATTTGATTTAGTCGTACGCATTCATTATGAGTTCTTTTTGTTTTGCAATTTATTGCAAATTTAAAGTAATTTATTTTTTAGGTTATTTAATGTCATTTTATAAGTAATTTTTTTGACCCTTGTTATGTCATCAACGCCCGGGCCCTGGTAAATAGTATGACTCACACCAGTGGCCACGCAGTCTAATAAGTTTAACTTTCAAAGCACAGTGTTGCCGTTGGTAGGCAGGTCAGGGATTGAATCACATCCGGAGGCTCTGAGGGTTGGTACTTATATTATTATTATTATTATTTCATCGCCGCGTCTTACTACCCGTTCTGGTTTACGCACTTACGCTAATGTGTAATGGTAGGGTAATTGTGAGGTGAAATGTAGGACCTACAGTTTAACGTGGAATACGAACCACGGTGGAGGCCTGGCATTCCACAATTCACAAGTTGTGATTAATACACGTCTTGTCAGAGGTGAAGGAAGGGTTTGGTAATCAGGTAGATCTGTGCCGGGACCGAGTATTGAACCTTGGGCCCCCAGCACAGAGGTCCGACAACTTACCCCTAGACCACCAAGTCACCGGTTGCTTATTAATAAAGTCCGATTTTTATGTAATTATATATTTTAATCCTGCCAGTTAGAAATGTAAAAAGTGAAATGTTGGCAAATTAGATTGTTTGGGACTGTATTTTCACTTTGAATTTTACATATTTTAAAACATTTGATCGGATTTTACATATTTTCGAAGATATTACAATAATTAGATTGCATATTTTGCGTGTTTTTTTTTATCGAGGTATTATTGTTATGTCTTTCTTGTGAAAAAAAACCCCTTTAACTAATGTCTCACTAATTTTCAGGCAACCTGTACTTTCATAAAGGAATGTATCCTGTGGAAGGTATGGCAGTGAGCAAAGTACATGTCAGGTATTCTGGCTAGAAAGATAGGGTTACAGTTGACGCAACGTAACTTCATGTCTGGCGTTTCTCGTGCAGCGAAGGGGAGAGAACGCAGCATTGTCATACAATGTCCTCAACAGCACGTCTCTCACGCGGTGTGTCAGTTTGTAAACACAAGTCAACGAGTTGTGAAAACAGTAATTCTTGGATCTAGTTATCTCATTTTCTCGTTGTTCTTTGGCCATGGGGAGAAAATAATATAATGTGTCAAGACAAAGAATAAATGACGAAAACGGAAACCAACACATAACAAACAAAATATGTAAGTTGAGGCCTGCTTTAAAAAAAAACGTTCCACTTGGCGTATTATAGTGACAAAAAGATCAAAGCTCGAATATGGAGGTGTAATATTAATACCAGATAGTGTGTCGAAATAAAATATGAAACCTTTAACCGAAACAAAATACAAAACAAAAAATAATTACAGGAAACACATTTAAAAATATCTGGAATGGACAACATTGGAGGTTTCATTGAAAGCTTGTGGTTCCTATATAATATCTAAAATCAGTTATAAAATGCAATTTATTTGAAGTCTTTAATAATGTGAAAATTAAGTGTTATAAGACAAAATAATAATGCAATTTACAACTTTTTAGAAAGTAGTGTTTATTATTATTATTATTTAGCACCACGTCTTATTACCCGTTCGGGCTATACACTTTAAGTAATAATTACGTTAGTGAATTGGGAAGGTTGAATTAGAGGAAGTGAACCCACATTTGCGCGCAGAAAGAGTGGAAAACCATTTAGGAAAAACCACCACCAGTTCACCCGACCGAGATTCGAACCTCGATCTCCTCGTCCTCGGTGGTTGAGCTTAACACGACTAGCGCGTTAGCCAACTACGCCACAGAAAGTAGTGTTAGATATGTATAATAAAAAAAAGTGTTGTTCTATTAATTCCATCAGAAATTTGCACCCATATTATTAAGCTTCTTTTCAACAATATTTTATGTATTATCAACGTGGGGACTGGGGAAAGAAGGTTTATCCACTGTTACATATTTTCACATTATTACATATTTTAATATAGTTTTAAACTGATTTTGTTACATATTTTGTAGGATAATACTACACCAAAAAAAATCCGTGCTTTACTATTTATAAACGTTTCTACCCCTGCTCTCTCCCTTTTTGGGGATAAATCTCTTCCAAACTACCCTTTTTCATCCCCACTTTTTTAACTAAGTCGTTAACAACCTGTGTATTAAAAGTATTATTAGATAAAAATGTTGTTAGTGAATTGATATCATGCTTTTTTTAGTTATCAAATGTAGAAAACAAGCAAAATGTAAACCATTAAAAAAATTCTTGATTAAAAAAAGTTAATCGTCAAGCGAACAGCAAAAATCCCATTATTGTGAAAGTTATCTGATGTTTATCGGACATGGGGTGGGGAAACTTTGAGGTTGGAGCTGAGGGTGAAAGAAAGAAACTTGTCAGCTCAATCCTTGGTGTAACCTTCCTGTGGCGCTGACATTGATCAGCAAATAATATAGCGCAGAAAGGATGAAAACATAATTATTACTATCGATCATGGAATTCTCAATTGAGGGCGTGTCAAAAGTCTTGTAACAAACGACCTTAGTAACCTCTAGAAATCAATCATAACCTTAGAAGAGAATTAAATTGTACAATTTAATTTGCAGGAGGTTAAAACCGTATTTTCTTAAATCAAGGACTACGTATTTAAAATGGGCTATGGTTAAGACCTTGTCTAGACCATTTCACGGATTTACACGTTTCGCTTTTCGTGTGATCATCTACATGACCATGAAACACAAAGTAAAAAAAAACTTGATTTTGACTCGTCCAATATGTTGCGAATAAGTGGTTTATTTTTATTAGTAGGCTACGTTTCATTAGGACCGAAGGTCACGTTGTATAAAGCGTTAGACTCTTATTGCCGGGGGTGTAGGGTCTACTGGAGGGTTGATTACAACCTGTATCTTAACCAACAACCCCAAATTTGGAATTAAGGAAGAACTTTGCATAAAACTATCCTGTGTATTCTTACTCTTTAAATTAGGTCATTAATAACCCAAGTGTTAAGGTACCAAAACTGGTACCAGTGGAAAGGTGAAAAAGGCGTCAATCTCGTCTCGTGTGCTTTGTCCATGATAGGAAGAGCGGGATATTTTTTTATCTCTTTTGTGTATATTGAGGTGTTTTTTATATACATTCTAACTTATTTAAATTTACGATAGTGCGGGTACAGTTGCTTTAAGTCCCAACTTTCTCATTTCTATTTAATTGGATAGGATAGGATGAAATATTATTCTCTTCCGTTTAAAATTTCGTTGTCAAGCAATTTGTTTGTTGTCGGTCACTTGGTCAACTTTTAACCGAATCCATCATGATGTTTGCCTTTAATGTAGACTAGTTGTTAACTGTCGATCACTTGGTCCATCTATAGGTTTGTAAATAAGTTGCTCCAAGTCCAAATATATTTTTACATTTTGGTCAACCACTTTGCATGGTGCTTGCGTCTTCAATGCAAATATAAAATACAGTTGGACAATATAAAGTTTTTATTCGAAGTCCAAGGGCTAGCTAAAATAAATAAAACATCCAATAATTCGAGTTAATCATTTTAATAGGTATCAAGGTAGCTTGTACAGAATAAATCAATACTATCAAAATAAACTACATATAAATACACATACACATCATATAAGGACAAACTTATAAATATTAATATATGACAATAACCGATTTAAATCCGTCATGGCGTTACGTTATTACACTGTCATACATAAGCAATGAAAGCCGAACCGAAACATCTCCTATTCTAGGCAACCCACTCGCCACCAGTTCAGAATTCCCCGCCTTATCTCAGTCTACTATGTGTTATTGGGCTCTAAATTCCCCGCTTTATCTCATTCTACAATGTGTTAATAGCTCTAAATTCCCCGCTTTATCTCAGTCTACTATGTGTTAATAGCTCTAAATTCCCCGCTTTATCTCAGTCTACTAGGTGTTAAAAGCTCTAAATTCCCCGCTTTATCTCAGTCTACTAGGTGTTAATAGCTCTAAATTCCCCGCTTTATCTCAGTCTACTAGGTGTTAATAGCTCTAAATTCCCCGCTTTATCTCAGTCTACTATGTGTTAATAGCTCTAAATTCTCCGCTTTATCTCAGTCTACTATGTGTTAATAGCTCTAAATTCCCCGCTTTATCTCAATCTACTATGTGTTAATAGCTCTAAATTCCCCGCTTTATCTCAGTCTACTATGTGTTAATAGCTCTAAATTCCCCGCTTTATCTGAGTCTACTATGTGTTAAAAGCTCTAAATTCCCCGCTTTATCTCAGTCTACTAGGTGTTAATAGCTATAAATTCCCCGCTTTATCTCAGTCTACTAGGTGTTAATAGCTCTAAATTCCCCGCTTTATCTCATTCTACAATGTGTTAATAGCTCTAAATTCCCCGCTTTATCACAGTCTACTATGTGTTAATAGCTCTAAATTCCCCGCTTTATCTCAGTCTACTATGTGTTAATAGCTCTAAATTCCCCGCTTTATCTCAGTCTACTATGTGTTAATAGCTCTAAATTCCCCGCTTTATCTCAGTCTACTACGTGTTAATAGCTCTAAATTCCCCGCTTTATCTCAGTCTACTATGCGTTAAAAGCTCTAAATTCCCCGCTTTATCTCAGTCTACTAGGTGTTAAAGCTCTAAATTCCCCGCTTTATCTCAGTCTACTAGGTGTTAATAGCTCTAAATTCCCGCTTTATCTCAGTCTACTAGGTGTTAAAAGCTCTAAATTCCCCGCTTTATCTCAGTCTACTATGTGTTAATAGCTCTAAATTCCCCGCTTTATCTCAGTCTACTAGGTGTTAATAGCTCTAAATTCCCCGCTTTAACTCAGTCTACTAGGTGTTAATAGCTCTAAATTCCCCGCTTTATCTCAGTCTACTAGGTGTTAATAGCTCTAAATTCTCCACTTTATCTTAGTCTACTATGTGTTAATAGCTCTAAATTCCCCGCTTTATCTCAGTCTACTATGTGTTAATAGCTCTAAATTCCCCGCTTTATCTCAGTCTACTATGTGTTAATAGCTCTTAATTCCCCGCTTTATCTCAGTCTACTATGTGTTAATAGCTCTAAATTCCCCGCTTTATCTCAGTCTACAATGTGTTAATAGCTCTAAATTCCCCGCTTTATCTCAGTCTACTATGTGTTAATAGCTCTAAATTCCCCGCTTTATCTCAGTCTACTATGTGTTAATAGCTCTAAATTCCCCGCTTTATCTCAGTCTACTATGTGTTAATAGCTCTAAATTCCCCGCTTTATCTCAGTCTACTATGTGTTAATAGCTCTAAATTCCCCGCTTTATCTCAGTCAACTATGTGTTAATAGCTCTAAATTCCCGCTTTATCTCAGTCTACTATGTGTTAATAGCTCTAAATTCCCCGCTTTATCTCAGTTTACTATGTGTTAATAGCTCTAAATTCCCCGCTTTATCTCAGTCTACTAGGTGTTAATAGCTCTAAATTCCCCGCTTTATCTCAGTCTACTATGTGTTAATGGCTCTAAATTACCCGCTTTATCTCAGTCTACTAGGTGTTAATAGCTCTAAATTTATTTTTTCATTTCTAACATTAATTGATGATTTAATAAAATCTTTAAATAAGATTTGAAATGATTGAAAACTTTAAAGAAAATTAAAAATGTATAAACTTCGATTTATTCAAATATTTCCTTCTGGAATTCGAGTTAAATTTTTTTTTAAATCATTGATTCAAATAGTAATTTCACGGGGAATCATGGTGGTTTCGAATGCACCATTATATAATTAGCCACATCCTACAGTGCATATTTACTTTCCACGGCTTCTAACTTCCCGCCTGGATTATCATAGTTTAAATACACTAATGTAATAGAACAGAGATGGATAACATAAAATTGTGATAAAGCATTTATGATAAAACACATAAAATACCACCTTCCAATATTTAAACCCCAACCTCCACGTTATCGGCAAGCCCGACTAGAAGATGATCTTGACGTAAAGACCGCGGGTGTATAAAAATGTAAATTTGTGTGGTTTGGGCCTGAAGGGCGTTGTATACCTGTGACGTCACAATAATCAAGATAGGATTTCCCATATAAATGTATTTACGTTTTATTCGGCAAGTTTTAATGATAATACCTTGAGATGAAAACCATCAATTCTTAAATAATTCTAAAAATAATATTAAAATATCACAATATTATATTTTGCAAACGTAATTTTTATAGATTATCTCCAGCACTTTGGTTTAGTCACAAAAAATGGCCTGTAGGAATATTCCTGCCAGGATGGAGATTGAAAAGGTCCATTACAGCATATGTATATCTAAAATAGGAAACAAGAATAAAATGTAATTTTAAAAAGAGTGTCAATGTTGTCCAGGCTCAAATAGTAGCGTGAGTGTGTAAACTTGTCAGCGGAAGAAGAGGATTGTTATAAACCCATAGATAACAGGCCTCGCAGGGAAATATAGTTATTTTATTCCTTATTTTTCTAACTTCTACATTTTTGTTCAAAAGTGTTAGTACTTAGACTGCTTAGGTGAGTCAAGTTAAGATGCAACCCACTTCGCAAAATAACTTTGAAATCACCGAGTAAGCAACGTCCGGCTCAATCACCGAAAGTTCAACAAAATATATGATTATATGTCAAGGCCGTACTTAACCACTAATATCTTAGGCCAGTAATTTTTAAATAACACTGATTTGGTTCTCTCATGATTTCTATAATGAGTGTAATTTTATGTTCGTGTGACATTTTAGAAAGAAAAGTTAGTTTTAAATATGATGAAATGGTCTACACGCTATTTTTAATCGATATGAATGTGCAGTCCAATTTTCATAAGAAGAACCTCATCTGATAGATATAAGAGTTACTAGATCTACGTGAATGTATTCATACGTTAGGTCATGTGATCCAAATCTATCACTTTTTATAAAAAAAATATAATGTATAAACTATGTATATGGCCCCAATAAGAGTTTGTTAATTTCTAACATACCTTTCCTATGAAAATTGGACTAAATATGTGGTTAGTCACACACGTATAAGAAACCTTGAGCAAATAAAGAGATAGAAGATACAGTCACATTAACAACATAGTTCCCTCCAAGCGTTTGTTTCTAAGTCATTCGCTACAGTTACAGTTCTATATTATATAATGACCCAAACACTCCGGGGTTGACCAATAAATCTGCAGAACCCATATTTAGATGGTTTGTTAATGTACACCAGTGGTAAATTTAATGATTTAAGTATTACATCACAGTTTAGAATTTTCCTTGGGTAGGGAATGAGAAGATTTGTTGACCTAACTCCTATTCATAAGTCACTGGGATTAATTAAAGTTGCTGCCCTTCCAGGAATTAATACACTATCGGATTCGGATTTAACTGGATCATTTGCCAACAAAGGGAAGCTTAAGTGAAGGAAAACATCCGATTCTGTTAATGAGGACTTATTAGAAGCCTTATCTAAAGCTTGATACAACACCCACTCTGACAAACAATGTCAGGAATGCTTTAGAGTCATTTGTTTGTCAGTTACATATTCCCAAAACTACAATCACTGGCTTTGGAGATGTACGAAGGTAGTTTTTCACAACGACGAAAAAACAGTGTCGATATGAAACTCTTCCACCTACAAAAGTTTCTCTAAATTCAGCGCTTTTAAGAGCTCATCTTCAGGCACTTGAGTGGAATCAAGATATATGTTGTCTATACTTGGATGACACAAAAAAAATTGTTTCTTGTAGAAGCTTACTGTTGTTTCTTCTTTATTTATTTTTAATAAATACATATTCAGATCTATCAAAGGCTTGAAAACTTCTATATAAAGGGACTTCAAAATAATGAAGAGTATTTTACATTAAAATAAACAGGTTGTAACACTCCCCCAGCTTCCAAATAAAAATAAATCGTTATTAAAATGTGGATTTACTATATTAAAGGTCAGCCATACAAAAAAAACTGAGAACATTTTTAGTGTAGAATTTTATAAGAAATATTTTTTGTAATGGGTAACGTTTTCATACACTTTGTATTTTCTGAGATAAAAAGGAAAAACCGTTATAAGGTATGGCAGAGCGGCGGCCATTTTTTTTTCTCATATAAGTTTAATCGGCTACCAGTGGTAAACTCCCACCATCACAATATTGATTTTTTCATATATTAATGAAGAGATTGACACCACTCTTATGCTTGAATCACCAAATTTCACACGGAACATTGTTTTTGTACCATAGCAAACCCACTAATAAATGTGATTATACTAGCTTACTCTTGAATTAAATTTGTAACCAACGCCACATTTTAAAAATTACCTACACACAGTGGCGTGACTAAAGGGGTGCAGACAGCACCGGGTGACATTATCAGAGGCAGTGACACAAAAATGATTATGTATAAAAAAATGTAATGTTTCAGTAGAAATGTATTATTAAAGAAAATATCTATATACAGTTGCAATCACAAAAACTTTTTTTGTGAGCGCATCTTACATGTATAGTATAAATATACCCAGAAGGCTAAAACTCTACGCTAATTTACTTTAAGAACCGCATGATGTGCCCAATTACAATGCCGCTTCGAATTACGTGATTTCAACTGGACGAGCCCTCGTTTTTGTTTCCGTTTCTGCTAGTGTTTTATAGTCGCCGATACTGTCACATTTACTTGTAATTTATCTACAATACTGTAAGTAGACTGTATCTCTACATCCATTTATTTACAACATCTACATTATTTGGGCCGTTATTGGTTATGTAAACCTAATTCATTAATGTACAATACTTTATGTAAAGGTGAAGTTTAATATTCAAATTAATGTAATTTAGATGAAGTTATTAAAAGTTTTTACTTCGAATCCTCTTTTTCTACTACCTAGTTTTCACTTGAACCTCATGAAACTATGTATGTAAATGAAAATACATTTAGGCTGTACGTGTGATATTGTAATTTAAAGGTGTAATCTTAGTTTTACAAGTTGCTTATTACCAGTACTTTTGCCAATGTATTCACTGATTCACGGGAATTACGATCTACGAGTAGTATTAGTACCAAAAACCTAATATGTATTATGTATCGTATGGTTTATTAGGAGGTCCATAAGGGTGACACCAACCCTAGTGACGTCACTCCATGCACAAGGTTATTTTAACAACACTTACGGGAAGAGATGAGGAGAACATAATTTATAGGAGATATAGCTTCATTTGCGTGAGAAAGGAGCGAAGGAAACAGTTGACGATAAATCACCCTAAAAACACTCCGGGAGCGGAATTCTAACCATAACTTATTTGAAACCAGCATACCACATTATTGACGGAATAAAATTGTATATCAAAGAGGTAATTGAGAACATCAGAGGGAAAAATTGTCCTTACGTTCTTAGGCTAAACTTATTTCCCAATTATTAGATTATTCTCCTTCTTCAGCTCTAGTGATCATTGAAGAGCTCAGCGCATTGGTGCGTGATGTTGGCGTTTTCCAAATAGACAACTGACAGTTCGTGTCCAATCTTGAAGCTCATTTTCTCATACCACATCCGAGCTGAGCCAACTTTCAGTGGAATAATAGGCTACATGCCAGAATAGAGACGGAGTATTTTGTTCCATTCTAAACCAACCGCCATATTGCTCCTGTCGTATCTCAACAAAGTTTTGTGTTTTATCTACATTATTACATATTGTATTCGTATTCTTTGTCAAGTCTGGTGTCGTCTCTAGTTTGTGCCATATTTTATTTGTATTTTGTCAAGCTTTTTTGCCATTTTAGCTTTATGTCATTGTTTCAGGAATGTTTTGAAAAAGTTTAGTGACAATGATTTTCGTCCTTGATTTTGGTTTTATCTTGCCTTTCTCGTGTCATATTCTATTGTTATTGATAAACTCCATCTTTGAACCATATAAACCCGGAGCTAAGAAGGGATTTGTTTTAAAAATATGAAGGATACATTCTGTTTTTTATTTTATGTGTTACGAAGGTCATTGGCTTTAAGAAAATGCATGTTTCCAGGCAAATTTTTGGTCGAATAAATTTTTACAGTACATACCATATAACACTAGAGCCGTAACTTGAGAACGAGATTTGTTCAAGTGTTTTAGTAGAAATAAGTGCTCATATGTCATATAAAAATGTACTTTTATGGATAACATCATAATATAAATAAGGTTTAATTAATAAAACAATTATGTCTATACTTTTGAAAGTATTAATTGGGGGAAAAATCAAAATGGATCCACCCGGATTCAAATTGTTTAGTTTTCCTCTGAAAATTTACATAAACTTATACACAATGTTTCAAATTTTCTACAAATATATGATTTGGTACTACATGAAGTTTTACATCCACACGGTTTAAAATATCAGCTTTATCTGTTCTTTGGTCATGAGCTTGGGATACAGGATAGAATTTCTTAAGATCATATCCAAATTCTTCAAAATTTAAGGGTTCAAATAAAGGCAAGTATATATTTTTCCAAATATAAGTTTGTACAGAAAATCTCAGACAATTCAAATATATCATAAGCGCAGAGTACTCGTGATAAGCTCACGCCAAAGCCAATCGATTGAGAAATTGATTTGCACCTAACCTCGTCTGCTGAAATGCTTTATTTTCTTATAAGATATGAACATACTTTTTCCAGCTGATTAAACTTTTCTGGAGTAATGATATTTCCGTTTCCTAGCAAAGAAAGTGCTGATTGAATAAACGGTAGATGAGGAAGATTCAAGGAATCTTTTTTAAAAATTTAGGCGACTAGTTGTATCACAACCGGTCAGGGTATGTAATGCCGGCAAGTTGATACTAACTTCTTCTCCAAGTGATTGTGCAGCCGGATGGCAACCTAACATCCGACTCTTTTTCACTGGGCCTGAATGAAACCATAAAACATTGAAGTTGTAAGCCTCTTGAATCTTTAGCCAAAAATGATCTCCAAGTACAAATACATCAGTATCTGGACTTTGCACAGTTATTTCTGATTGATTCAGATATCGAGTCCCATGAACTATATGAAAGTAGGCCTAAGTCTAGAATCTCCTTCTAGATGATTTGATTTTAAATAGAAAACTTTGTCAAAAACAGAATTATGTAGTTCATAACACTTAATTGGGTCGTAAAACCCATCGCAAATATGCAGTGGTTTATTATCTTCAATCTGAATATTTGTTTCAACATAGTTGCATAAAAATTTAACAAGGCTTAGCATTATTTTAGATGTTTGCGAAAAAGATTTTAAAATTATTTTGCACATTTGTAAAAGGCCCTGACATAATGAATTTACTTGAATCTTTTCCCTTGAACCACAATTCATTTTCAACAAATTTAATGGATACTTCATCATTTCTATCAAACATCAAGTCTACTCTTAATACAGAGGCACTAGAAAGAAAGGATGTTGCTTGTTTGAAAAACACTTCAGCAAACTACCCAATAGTTTGGAACATTTTTTAACTGAATGGAGTAAAAAGTGTAATTACATCAATAATACAAGCCTTGTTGTTATTTTGAGCATTTATAATACCTTCTAGATTTAAATCGGATTTTAAAAATAGCTAGTTTCTATTTCATTCATCAAACTTTATTTATGATTTTTAAAATAAAAACCACTTTTGTTAAATGTTTTTTTGGGAATTCTATTAATTCATGGCATGTTAAATGCAGGTAAATAATATTCACGCAACCTGCTAACATAACTAACTTATGCACTTCAACAATTTCTTTATAGTTGTCTAGTGTTTTACTAACTTTGCTGTCTTGCTTCGATTTAGATGTGTAATTAAGAGTGAGAAACTCTGTCTTTTTCATTGGTTCAAATAGGTACGCTTTTTTTCTCTCTCTCGAAATTAAGCACTCTCCTTCAAATTGGCTTATCGCTTGTTCTCCATTTTGTCTCAGCAACAGTATAGATATTTATAAGACAATGTTGTTCAGTAATGGTTTAAAATTTATACAGAGCCAAAGGAGCAATTAGGCACCAGATATTGTCTTCATCCTTATTAATTATCGTCTGGTTCCACTCATTGTGAAATGAAAAATCGGTATCACTATTAGACCCCTAACATCAGCTCACAATCAAGAAACACAAATAAAGTCTGATGGATCGCATTTTTTTAAAGATACAGAAGCAGCCACCCTTTGTATAACGCTCTCATTTTGAGTTATTCCAATTAAACGTTCCATCTCACCTGAAGAGCGCGTTTGAGATTGTTCTTAATGCCAAATCGCATGCCACAGAATTAAATACGCCAGCTTCACGGAAAACATATATCTTTTAAATTCATCGATAAGTTCAGCTGACCTCCCAGAAGCGCTTTGAATAGTCATGAAAGTGTTCGGCTCTGGTTCTTGCACTAAATCTTCAGACGTGTCATAAAAAAAACACAATAAAACTCGACAATGCATTTTATTTTTCGTCCAACAACTTCCACAGAAATTTTACAAAATAAGGCCTTGAAATACTCACAACAATTAGTGCACGTTGGCTTGGTTGCAAAACTATAAAGTGACTGATAAGCGGTTGCCTTCGAATTCCTTACAAAATTTAGCTAGTGCGCACAGAGAAGGGTGTGGATGTGCAGGAAGGGCAAACCGACCACTCACCCTGCTGGCAACATGAATTTCCATTGAAACTATCATCTCAGGTGGACAAATCTGAAAATAAATTGCGTCCCTCATATTTTGCGAACGAAATCCCTCCTAGCACATGCACCAATATTAATTTGTGTTATGTTGGCTATGTTTTCTGCCATTTAAGTTTTGTATCACATTGATTCTGTGCCAACTCGGACACATTTTATTCATTGTTGCTTACGCAGATAACTATTTGATGTAATTATTATATATATATATATATGTACTTTTATAGGCTATGTGGAATGAATATTTATATGCATGTAAGCCCGCCTAAGTGATGATGAGTGGTGATGGCTGTTTGAAGATAAGAGTGAGGGAAAATCCAAGATTTATTAATGAGATGTGAACGAATTAGTTACTAGAAAATGAGCTTACTGTGCATGGATCCGTACTTATTCTAGATACATACACAATAACTCAAAGCATTTATATTATCACTAGCATACAAAATACACTAGTAGTTTTGTTTGTTCTTACAATTACGACAGTCTTATCATTTATCTGTGGATTTGAAATATTTTTTTAAAGTAACGCGTCTTACTACCATGGGTTATACGGCCACCACCCTCAGTGCATCCAACTGGGATCGAGCCCCAAACTCCCCGTCTTCGGAAGTCTAATCCAACACTAGATTAGCGCGTTAGACCACGTGACCACCAAAGAGGGTGGATGGATCTGAAGTTGTTATCTTTACTCGATGATTATGTTAAATATAAAACCAATTAATACTATATTCACTAAATAATAACTTGGGTACAAGTATGTGATGCTGGGCTGGAGCTGTCGGGTATCTGGTTCGTCCACCGATCCATCAGACGGCTGCTCTCAGTTCAGAAAATGAATCGGCGATAACAACTGAAAGATCTCGCAGCCAATTATAGGAAGGACTTGTATTTAGGTTAAGTTAGTATTAAGTATTTTTATATATCTTTAGGTTAAGTTAGTTGCAAGTCCATAGGTGGTGATATTGTGAGTAGTAAGGGGAGCAAAATCTCTGGTAGAGCGCCTCCCCTGGTGGCGGGGAGGGGGGTGCCCGTCCCCGCTGGGACTCTCGCCGATCTGGGGACTATTAGATCCAGAGTTTGGTGGAACACCCATCGGGGCAGGGTACCGGGGGCGTAATATACCGGGCGGACCAACTAGTAGGTTAGGTATAGGAAAGAAGGACAAATAGGACTTTTATATTTAAGTGTTTATTCTAAATTATTATTGTATTAAAATAAAAAGAACATAGCTAAACGATGTAATGTTAATTCAAGATGTAGATCTAGGTCCTGAGCTACATGCTAGGAATCGGGATAAATAGTGTAAATAAATAAATAAAAATTAACCAGTGTTCACGTTGTTTAATAGGTCAGACTCGCAATAAATGTCAAACTTAAAAAACAGTATATATTCATAGGTTGTTTGGCCTATGTCCAAAGAATTTATCTACAAAATTTTCGTTAAAATTTGCCCACGCAATCGGCAGTGAACGTGAAGCAAACAGAGATACGAAATGCTAAACGGTTGAAATTGAAATAGAACCTTGCTCCACTCGGTAAATAATTCAATACTTGATAGGGTATAGTTACGTCTGTAACTATTATTTTAACCACATTAAGTGATACCTCTCACGCCACATTAAATATGATACTATAAGATCACATTTTAAAAATATGATGCTATTAAAAGAAACACGATATCTTCAGTGCATTACATTTCCTGGGAACATTTTACCTTTCTGCTGTGAGACGTGCCACAATCCTTCACTCCCGTAAATTGAAATTTCAAAAACCATTTCAAGAAAGCCACTTTTACTATTTCCAATGGGTTCCGACAACCTCTTCAGAAATATTCATTGGAAAATGTACAGTCCAATTTTCATAGAAAAGGCCTTTTCGAAGTTAATTTTGTTTTTTTTCCGGTCAACATGATGTTTTACTATATTATTATTGCTATTTTATAGCTACTGGTGCTATCTTTGAGACGTGACAGTTGCAGATAACACGACTATATTATATATTTTATTATTATTTTATTATTATATTATTATTTTATTATTATATTATTATTAGTATCGTGTCTTACTACCCGTTCGGGTTATACGCACTTACGCTAATGTGTGATGATAGAGTGATTGTGAGATGAAATGGAGGACCTCCAGTTTAACGTGGGATCCTAACCACAGTGGAAGCCTGTCATTCCCCACATTCACAAGATGTCTTGTCAGAGGTGAAGGAATGGCTTGGTAATCAGATAAATCTGTGCCGGGACCGAGGAGTGAATCCCGGACCCCAGCACAGAAGTCCGACACCTTACCCCTAGACCACCAGGTCAGCCCACATGACTATAAAAACGTGAAGTTAGATCTAATATATTTTCTATCTGTCAGATGAGGTTCTTCTTATGACAATTGGATTGTACCAACAATATTAGATCAATAGATTTATTTTTATCACCGCGCTTTATCTCCTGTTCGGGTTACACGTATATATGATAATTACTCTAACGGGTTAAGGATGAGGAAGAAAACATTCTACAGGATCAGTTTGCGCGGAAGAAAAGTGGGAAACCGTGTATTTAGAAACCACTCTCAGTAGACTCAACCAGGATTCCAACCCCGATCCGCCCGTTACCGACAGGCCAGTCTTAAACACGAGGGTGACGCCGCCTTATTTAGACCATTCTGCCACTGAAGCGAGTAATAGAACGTCGATTGCGTCTTGAATTGTATCGGCTCGGAGCAGTTACATTGCCAAGGTGATTGGAGGATATTATAGGGGGTAAGAGAGTCTGCGCCACCTAATACTAATTTTTCATTTAAATTGAACCCACATCGGTGGTCGCATGGTCTAACGCACCACTCTTGTGTTGGACTGGATTATCTGTGATGGAAAGATAGGGGTTCGAATTACGGTCGGTTGCCCTGAGGGTGTTTATGATTTACCATTCTTTCTCCACGGAAATGAGGACACACTTACTCTACATTATACCTTGCTCATCCCTGCCCCATTAGTGTGAATATGAGGATAACCCGCAAACAATAAGAAAGGATACGTGGTACCAAAATAAAGGGAAAAAGTACATTTTCAATATATTAAATAACGAATAGTATATTATTGATTAATTACTAGTCAATTATAATATTAACTAAGCGTTTTTGTTATTGTAATCGGTTGTCATGAAACGTCAACATAAATCTCAAGTTCGATTTTTTTTTACAATCACAATACTTCTCTTTCTGAGGGGTTGATTAGACTAATACTTACTAGTTAATATCGGTACCGGTGGGTATACGGACAAAGGTGTTTGTCTAGTGTGATTTTGTTTATCAGTGACAAGGAGGTCAATGCTTGAATCCCAGCCGGGTGTACTAAATAGTTAAGAAAAAAGGTTTTCTTCTTTCCTTACAAGCAGATGCGGACTCATTTCCTCTGAATTATATTTTACCTAGCTTTACCCAATTAGTGATAACACAGATGGGTGGTAAGAAATGGAAAAAGAAATAAATAATATAAAAGCACAGGATGATGAGGTTGAATTTTTAAGTATTTGGACCAGTATAGCTGCTGGTGACGGGGAGAACAGGGTTTGATCCCGGTAGGGTGCACTGAGGGTGCACTTCTTCTAAACTCAACCATCCTCATATCTAACACTTTAGAGTAATTAGTAAAAAAGGCGTACAACCCGAACGTGTAATAAGACGTGGTGCTAGAAAAAAAATGCTGAACGGAGAAGGGGGGGGATCAATCCTCAACTAGGAGAGGGGAAATCTGGACCAGGTGTTTTGGATTCAAGACAAAATACTATGCCACATAAATGTTTTTTGTAATATTTGAGTAAAAAGTCATTCTATTTAATTTATTTAAAGTCTTTTCTCGGTAGTATTTCATAGTGAAAAGAGCTGAAAACCATTTAACTTCTCTTGCGATGTGAAATAATTTCCTGAAGAAGATTACGGTCTGTAGCAGAAGGTAGTGAATTCCTTTGTATTTGTTTCTTGTTTGGTTGTTAAAGGGAATGGATATTTGCCAAAATGACATCAACTCATTCAAAATAAAAAACACGCATAATGTATATATAATTTTAGTACTCTTTAAAAGTAAAATATCTATAAATATTTAAAGTGTTTCGATAACCGGTCCCATGGTGTAATAGTCAGTGCACATGACTACGAGTCTAGAGGTCCCGGGCTCAATTCCCGTCTAGCACCTCGGGTATTTTACCAAAAGGGGAATGACCCCAACTGTGACCAGGGTTCAGTAAGTTAGGTTTAAATTAAGTTTAAATGTTTCCACTGGTTCCATACCCTCGTATTATCGTCTCATCAGGACATGGAAAGAGCCCCCACGGAAAGGATTTACAACTAATACATTCGGACTCGGGCGTCCCCTGGTTAGCGGTACATTAGTACTGGCTAGTCTTTATACTCCTGGGCTACGAATAGTATAGCCCAGACGCGCAATATTAGTGTTTGGATAAAAAAAAATGTAGAATTTTAGGCCTAACTTATAAATTTTTAACATAGACTTAATATAAAGTATAAGCGATTTTACTTACATTTTTAATCGTTTGAAAAAAAAACTAGATACTTTCGAAAATATGTGTAATAGTGAGCCAATTTTTTTATAATTTTACAGTACTTGTAGATTTTATTAGTATTTTAATAAAACATTTTTTCAGCTAGCACAAATATAAACAGTTTGAGTAGATAAGTTTAGTTTAATTCTCTGTTCATAGCAATCTCATTGGTTTAAAAATGTGTCACGGCCCTCGTTGAATTTGACCAGGAGACTTTTTCTTCATTTAAAATGTTATCTCAAATCCAACTACACGTCTACAATTTTTTAAGAATTATTGTGATTACTAAATATATGAAGTTAAACTAAACGTATCTTCTGACGCAACTTTTATTTTTATTTTTCCTTAAAACATTTTTTATATTAAAAATATTTCCCCCAAAACCTTTTTTATAATAAAAAACTGATAAATCTATTGAGCTTAACTTGCGTTCCCTCCCAAGACTATACAGGCGTAGGGAAACTCATATCCCAAACTGCACATATAGTTTGTATGAACCAAAATTAACACAGAATCCCTATACACTTACATCCGGAAAGGTATGCTAATACCATTAAATTGTGTTCAAAGTTTTGGCGTACAGTACCGGGAGAGCAAAGCTGTGCAAGCATGCACGTACAACAGGTTGTATAGGAGCTAGGCGTGTGGTACTACACACCTCAACATCTTGGAGCACGGCAGCAGAGCATACCACAATTAATATTAAACAACACACCAGTACAGCTAGAAATGGGAATACGTTATGAGAGTCATCATTAACGGTCCTACATCACAGAAAATGTTTACCACTATTACATGTAAAGTTCCACGAGCCTAGCTCCTATGCAACATGTACACGCATGCTTGACAGCTTTCCTCTCCCGGTGCTGTACCTCCGGAACTTTGAACACAATTTAATGGTACTAGCCAATTTTTCCGGACGTAAGTGTAGATGGATTTTATATTTCTTTTGGTTCAAACAAGCTAAATGTGTAGTTTGGGCTATGAGTTTCCGAACACTCTGTATAGAGAGTATATCATGAGAGTAGACCTGACTCTAACATTGGTTGTGTTGTAACAAGAATGGATATGACAAATGGGCCTTATGGCTTTGCACGCCCCAATCGTGTTCTATCACGTAAGATACGAGGCCGTGGATAGGGGGAATAGATCGGCCAAAAAGTGATACAGTAGAAAATTATGGTACATTTTTGTTCACCCAGGCATAAAATTGACTATCCTAAAAACTGGTATTTATGACTATAAGGAATATCGATCATAATTTTAATGCTACCATGTATTGGCTTTTGAATAAAAACTCAATGTTTGAACCTCTAACCCTCAGAATCGAGAGTCGCTACATCAAGGATCTATCGATTTATTCCTCCTTGTCACGGAAGATAAAAAGCTAATAAAATGGAACTCTTTTATTCCACCAAATGTAACGGTATTTCAACTGCACTAATGGAATGTATGGAGACAAGCAGTAGTGAATTCATGGGGGAAAATGACAAGGGGGTGGAGGGAGGCACCACAAGACCAATAGTTATGTTGCTATCTTACATCCTTTTAAATACAACTACAAATTTAAAACTCAGTTTTTAAAAATATCTAAAAAAGTATGTTATGTAAAGGTATTTATGAGTTGATAAACTATGTTAGTATACACGATAAGGAAAATAAGCATTAATGTTTTACATTTTTATAAAATTTACACTATTTTATGTGAATGTCATAGGTCTTGTTTTGTAAAATGTTATTACTAAACTTAATTTTCAGTCTTTTGAAATGAGAGAAGAGAACAAGTTTATATAAACTCTAATTAAAGATTTCACAAATATTTCCTGGAAAACATATTTAGAATATCTTCATAAGTTATTTTAAATATTTTTATTTATACCGAACATTGCCAAATCAGTGAGTTTTTACTGTCCTATTGATGATATCTAGTATGTTTTAATTCTTTTAAATGGATCAAAAGATCAATCAGCTTTTGAATAGTAAGTGGTATTACACAAATAAGTTTCAAAAGACACTCGATGTTTGGAAGAATACATTAAAATTTGTATGATGCCATTGGCGTATCAACATTTTCGGATTTCCGTATCCAGAATTCCCTCCATAATTTCAATTTTCCATGAAGTACTTCTATAAAAGATGGTAATTCGGATTCATATATTCTTGCTGCATCCAGTATGTCTTCATCTGCTTTTTCCATTTCAAAATAAACAATTTTTTTTTGCTGTTTTGAAATAGCTATGGTACAGACATTGAAACATCTTGAAACTTATTCTTAAATAAGATACTCAAGATAAGTTAAAAATTTGTTCACTCATAATTAGTCTATTAGATCGATAAAATTAGATCGGTTTTGATGGATATCTCTAGCTCTTGGAATTTTTATTTCCACACCTAATTTTTTAGAAATTATCTTGGCTTGGACAAACATTATTCCATATTTATTTTCTGAATTTTCTAATATTCTATTTAATTATTATTTAGCCATTTCTACCATTGCGATCGCCTTTGGGAAGTCAAACTAAGACTTTGCAGTTGAATTGAAAGTGGTAATGTTATGGTTAAAAAACGTCAACATTTTTAAGCACAACTAAAACTCAAATTTGTAAATTGCTGTGGAAAATGACTAGGCATTGTCTGCTGAATTGGTACTGACAGTATTTGTACTTTTTATATGATACATTACAGAAACCACTGCAGGAACGCTTCAGTGCTAATTCCACCTATGCGATAAGGATTAGGAAGGTTTAATTTAGAGGACGGTACCTGCATTTGCGTGTAAGAAGAGTAGAAACTCATTTAGATAAAAACTCAATGCACCCAACCGGCATCAAACCCTTATATCCCTGTCTTCATCAGTCTAGTCTAACACGAGAGTTGCACGTTAGACCACGCAGCAACCAAAGCAGGGGGATATTATACTTAAGTTCTTATGTTAAAATAAATATTTATTATTATTATTATTATTATTATTTTCGTGGTTAATAAACATAATTATAGATAGCTTTGGAATAAATTAGTGTTGTATAATTCCTTGAAATCATTTTGTATTAAGGAAATAAAATAGATTCTGATTAGTACTAACCTGAGTCCCTCTTTTATTATTACAAAATGCTTATCTATTAAAAAATGATGACCTTCACTCATGATGTGAAAGGCTACGTAACACAAATTGTCGAAGGGGTGGGGGGACGGTCTTCAGGTTCAGTTGCTATTTGGAATGGGAGGAGGGGGTGTAAGTAAAGGGCAGTAAAAAAAAATGGTACGTGGCTTATGGATGATCCTCAAGCACCGTCTTTTAACTCTGAACTATGTCTTTTTTTTTTCATATCCTACTGCATTTAATTAGTGTTTATCTCTGTAAGCTAGCTCGGCCAACCATCTTTTGGTGCGATAAGATTATACATTATAATGATAACACCTAGAAAAAAAAACTCGCTCTTTCACAACGATACCTCATTTAACCCTAACTAGCTTCAAGTTTACTTATGTCACATGAGGAAAAAAAAAAAAGGTTCTAAGCAATGGAAAAAATGTTTAAATGAGCTTGCAATATTATTTGGAGAAAAAATGACAAAGATATAGGCTTTAAGGCATGAGTGATACTAAGAATATGATTGTCAACCAATAGGAGGGTTATTTTAAAAGTTCATTTAATGTATTACATATATTATACGTATTAACACGCACTTTAACGTTTAATCAAAATACATCAGCCAGTTCTATTTAGAACATAGCAAGCCTGGAAGGATATACTGAAGATGTTTTCCCATAAATGCTTTATTATTCAATTCACGCAAATGCTGGTATACTTCCTCTAAATAAAAAAAAATCTAATCTATATTTCGCTAGTGTAGATATGTCGTAGGTGAATTGGAAAATCCGGCTTATTGCAATAGGCGCCTTTAATTTACAATGAGCCAGGCTATTGGAAAATAATATTATATTTGCTTATCAGCCTGATAACCTTTAGGCTTATTGCAATGGGTCCATACAGCCTTAGTTATTTAGGAAATTGCTCCCTTTTGGGTTCGTTCAATCAGCTTAGTTTATTCCAGGCTTATTGCAATAAGTCCAAGATAGTAAAGGCTTATAAAAAAAAAGTCTACAGCAGAGGTTCTCAAACTGTGGTATGTACAAATTATTCCCGATGGTATACCGTTAGAAGCAAACAAAACAAACAAATTAAAGTCGTAAAAAAAAGGGCTCATAAAATCTAATATATATTTTACGACTCAGTCTAACCTAAATGAAAACAGATACAAACTATGTTGTAGGGTTGACAATTCCTGTGATCAAATAATAATGGTAGAAGGATGGCGGACTAGGTTGTGACATTTTGATGGCACAATTGGTTTGCCTTCTTACAGGCTCCATTAGTTTGACACTGTGTTTTTTAGACTATACACTTGCAAATGGATTATCCCGGGCCCCCACACAGTTTCACGAACAGTTACATATTTTTCTGGGATGTCTTCAAGAATTTGTGTGCCAGAAATCTAGAAGTCATTTCTGTTAGACTGGGTCGTAAAATATTTATTAGATTTTATGATACCATTTTTTTACGACTTTAATTTGTTTGTTTTGTCTGCTTCTAACGGTATACCATCGGGAATAATTTGTACGTACCACAGTTTGGAACCTCTGCTGTAGACTTTTTTTATAAGCCTTTTATATCTTGGACTTATTGCAATAAGCCTGAATCAACTAGGTGGTCTGAACGAACAAAGGTGCATTTCCTAAATAGCCTAAGGCTGTATGGGCCCATTGAAATAAGTTTAAAAGTTATCAGGCTGATAAGCAAATATAATATTATTTTCCAATCAGCCTGGCTCATTGTAAATTGACGGCGCCTATTGCAATAAGCCGGATTTCCCCTTCACCAACAACAAATATGTATATATAATTAATAGTTTCGATTATCCGGACGTCTGTATTATCCGGCCTGTTCCGTTGTTAACAAGTGCGTTTCAAAATAAACAAACCAGTATTTATTATTATATTATTATTATTATTAGCACCGCGTCTTAATACCCGTTCGGGTTATACGCACTTACGCTAAGGTGTAATGGTAGGGTGATTGTGAGATGAAATGAAGGACCTACAGTTTAACGTGGAATCCGAACCACGGTGGTGGCCTGGCATTCCCCACATTCACAAGAAGTCTTGTCAGAGGTGAAGGAAGGGTTTGGAAATCAGATAAATTTGTGCCGGGACCGAGGATTGAACCCCGGCCGCCAGCACATAAGTCTGACACCTTACCCTAGACCACCAGGTCACCGTAACATACCAGTACATATGCACTATAAAACATTTACTGAATTTGTAATGTAATCCATTTGACGCTCTATTTTCATTTGTTGTTCTTGCTTTGTAGCCAATGTTCCATTTACAAAATAAAATACAATATTAATGTATTCTAATTTATATCGCAATCAGCAAATGGGCAGATTCAACTTAAACAAAGCTAAATGTTATGTGAAAATTAAAAAAAGTAGACAAACCCATACTGAAAATTATTAAAGTCCGAACCTTACCCCTAGACCACCAGGTCACAAAAATGTATTCTAAACTTTCACATTTCCAAATTATTTAATTAGTGTTTTGCTATTTCGAAATAGGTCCAGGCCAAAATGGAGGTGATACGTATTAACATACCAGTAACAACTTTACATTTTAAGTTATTTATTTATTATAATATGCTTCCGACAAAGAGTCCCAAAATTTCACCCAATCAATTTTTAGTTTAATGAAACCTATACACTGAGAATATGCCCCAAAATTATTAGGTTTTTTAAAATAATATTAAAAGGAGAAACATCAATTTCAAAAAATTATAATTTCACCCAAGAGGAATCTCCCAAGTTGTTCCAAACCAGTTTTATTTAAATATAGAAACACTTAACTTCTAGGGTTATATCATAAAAGCTTATAATTTTCTAGTAGCGAAGTCATTAGTTGGTGAATGTATTGACGTTATTTATACAGTGCTAAATATGTCACAAAAATAGTTGAGGACTTGAATTTTCATTTTTAAATTATTATTATTATATTATTATTATTATTATTATTACCGCGTCTTACTACCCGTTAGGGTTATACGCACTTACGCTAATGTGTAATGATAGGGTGATTGTGAGATTAAATGGAGGACCTACAGTTTATCGTGGGATTCGAACCATGGTGGAGGCCTGGCATTAAACTTTAAAATAAAGTGTTTGAGTTTTATATTTGCACAAAACTCACAAAAAGGTTTGAACTTGATCTGGGTTTTACATCAAATTCTGTGACTTGGCTTGGACCAGTAAGAATCGTACTCAGGTGAAATATTGTCTATAAATATAATTATATACAGTAGAGTCTTGATAATCTGACCTTCAGTTATCCAACATCCAGTTTAATAAGCCATATCCTCATGCCATGCAATTTACATAGTTGTGCAGTATGCACAATTGTACATGCATATTATTTTCCCACTACCAGTGTTTCTTTGTCAGTGAGCGAGTCACATACCTCAGTGGCTGTAGGTGGTGCCCTTAACATGTCATACAATTATTTTTCTTAGCACACATTCGATTTATACGTTTATGTAATAACTAGATAGCTGTTTCCCGCGGCTTTGCTCGCGTGGAAGTTGATTATATACAAATACGAAAATATACATATGTATTTACAGATTAATTAAAAATATTACGTTACGTTGATGACCATAACTTGACCTCAGATCAAAAATAATGCAAGTCCAATACAAACTTTCACCCCCTTTTTCATCCCTTATTAAATAAAATTTCCAAAATTCCTGAAACACGTATTTATTTGTTTTACGTCAATAACCGAAATACAAAATTTTGTTTATGTAACTTTCAAAATGACGGACTTTCATACATATTATCATCCCCTATTTTGACCCCCTTGGGGTGGAATTTTCTAAAATCCTTTCTTAGTGGGTGCCTACATAACAAAATGAATATACAGTCCGAATTTCATGCTTGTAGCCTTGATAGTTTGCGCTCGGCGATGATGAATCAGTCAGTCAGTCAGTCAGTCAGGACATGTTATTTTATAAGTATAGATTACGCTAATAGTTTTAAGAATTAGGAAGGCTATATTTAGAAGAAGTGTACTCGTATTTCAGGTGACCTAGTGGTGTAGGGTAAGGTGTCAGCCTTCTATGCTGGCGGCCGGGTTTGATCCTCGGTCCGGCAAAAATTTATCTGATTACCAAACCCTTCCTTCACCTCTGACAAGACATCTTGTGAATGTGAGGAATTCCAGGCCTCCACCGTGGTCGGATTCCACGTTAAACTGTAGGTCCTTCATTCATCTCACAATCACCCTACCATTACACATTAGCGTAAGTGCGTATAACCCGAACGGGTAGTAAGACGCGGTGCTAATAATAATAATAATAATAATAATAATAATACTCGTATTTCCGTGGAGGGAGAGTGGAGAACCATTTTGAAAGAAAACACTTTCAGTACACCTAACCTAGATTCAAACCCCGAGCTCCCTGTCATCGGCAGTCTAATCGACTGCGAGAGTAGCGCCTTAAACCATGCGGCCATCGAAGTAGGCTATTACCTATTTAGTTTTGCTTTGTTAATAAAAGTTTTTCAAATAATTTGTTAATTATATTGATTAAACTCATGAGTCAGATTTACAATGATGAAGAGATGCGAGAGATATGGTGGGATCTATTGATGTAGCCGTTGGGTGGGGGAGGAGGGATCGAGAGTAGTAGCTGAAAGGGGAGTGACCTCAATCTCCATTATCTTTTCTGTATCACCTTCTCACATCTATTCTGTATTATATCAATATAAACATAACGAAATTCATAAATCAATATCCAAGCTTTAAATATTTCTGTGATCCGCTTAGGTGGCCGCATGGCTTAAGGCGTCACTCTCTCAATAGACTAGACTGACGATGACTTAAGGGGTCTTTCCTAAATGTTCTTCTAATTTCTCTCTCCACACAAATGTGGATACACTTCCTCTAAATTCAACCTTCCTCATCCCTAACCCATTAAGGTAATTAGTATAGCCTAAACGAAAAGTAAGACTTGATGTAATAAAAGTGAATTTGTTAACATCAAAGTAGTAAATTTAGATACGATATTTAAAAAAAAACCTTAGTACATTATGTTAAGGATTATGTCATCATATTATTTTCGTTACTACAGTCTTAATATTTCTCTTTGGACTCCGAGTTGAAATATCTTTTGTAATTTCTCCTTGGATTTGAAGTTGATATTTTTCTCCCCTTGATTATCAAGTTAGAAAACAAATGACTACTATATTCTACAAAACATCATGTTAACAAAGAATAAACATTGTTCATATGATTTAAGACACCAGTATCGCAATATATGTCAACATGAGTCGTTTCTCCAGGTTTAAAAGAATCT
Source organism: Timema cristinae (assembly GCA_039000515.1). NCBI lineage: Eukaryota > Metazoa > Arthropoda > Insecta > Phasmatodea > Timematidae > Timema > Timema cristinae. Next base: position 25,640,529 of record JBCFYV010011172.1, read on the forward strand.
CCGTTCCAAGTTTCGTTAAAATTGGTCATCTTATTTGGTTATAATCGTGAAAATAACAAATGAAAAGGTCAAATGGTCTAGTTAAATCAAAACCTTTGCTCCACTCAGTATATTTTATGCAAAATTTTGTACAAATGTTAATTCAAACACTCGTTTATTTACATAACCGTGGAAGTCTCAGCTTTAATCCTACTAATGATTTATTTGTTACAGTAAATGTATTTTCTTTAGCGTCACCTCCTACTTCCTGTTCAGGCTTTACGCACACAGTATAATTAATTAGTAAAAACCACTACTAGCAAGGAAATAATCAAGATGGCAGAACTATAAAAGGAATGACACGCTGCAAATGCTCAAAGCTGGATTCCGTGTCCAGGTATAATTTTTTATGTAGAAAATCATTTGTTGGTGATTACGGACTACAGTCCGGTTCACTAAACGGCATTAATTGGACCCAGAGACGTAAAACATTGTGACAAATTGGTTACCACTTTACAGTTACACAGAATGTATTTCTGTTTTCCCCAACTTTTCCCCACCCTTACCTTCTATTCACGTTTTAGTTACAATAAAAGATGAGGAAGGTAACGTTTAAAAAGAATTTATCAACATTTATTTGGAGGTAGAGGTAGAAACTATTTAGTGGAAAACCACCCTTAGTACTCCCCCAGGGATTGGAACTTAGACCTTCCCACTGCAGGCAAACAATACAAGGCGAGCCTGACAGTTGGTCTACGTGGCCAACGATGCAGGTCAAATCTTTGGCCACACAATCTTGATATACCCCTACCCCAACTTCTGAGACCTGAGCGTTTCCTCCCCTCACAATAACGTCTTGGAAACAAATAGTTCAGAATGATAATCTGCTTATTTACCTCATGATACTTCCCCTCCTGTAACTTCTTTTGAAACTGAGCGCCCCTGCTCCTTCAAATAATGTCTCGGATATGAGAAGACTAGGCCTACTCTGTAAGGCTGCTTGTATTTAATATTCACGCTCTTCCGATTCTACATACACAAAACGCTTAGTTCTTATCCTTCTGTTCGCCTTCACACAGTATTGATCCAAGAAAGAATACAATTATTGTTTTATATTTTGATAGCGATGGTTCCGTAGATATCTTTTTTTTATTTTCAAGCTTTCAGAAAGATTTAAAATGCGGGAAAGCCTTATATACGTAAAATAAAAGGTCCAACAGCTGTAATTTTTAAGGGTTAGCATAAATTTCGATTAAATAATATTGTGTAATAATAATAATAATAATAATAATAATAATAATAATAATAATAATTTAGTGATATCTTTTCAATGTTAGCAGCAAACACATATTTTTTCTATTTCACAAACAATCATTAATTAAAGATTTCCAATCATTTAATTAACAATTTCCATAGTAATATATTCATTAAGAGGAAAAACATATATTTACTATCTAAATTAATATTTGTGCCATGTGAAATTTTTTCGAGTTATTTAATAATTAATGATGTTTGTTTGTGTGGCTGTAATACTGTCGAGTAGAGGAATCTATTAATAATGATAGCTTTCTGAATCAAATTGTTATTTCAGTTCTAGAAGAATGTTTTGATGCGAATCAGAGGTTCTAGTTATGTGAACTGAGTTGCCTCAGTGTACAGTCGTTCGTTCACAATGCACCAATTAATAATATTTATCACCGCATCTTACTACCCGTTCGGTTTATACGCTTTAAGTACTAATTATATTAATGGATTTAGGAATTGGGAAGGTTGAATTAGAAGAAGTGAACCCGCATTTTCGTGGAGGAAGAGTGGCAAACCATGTAGGAAAAACCACCCCCAGTTCACCCGACCGAGATTCGAACCTCGATCTCCCCGTCCTCAGCAGTCGAGCTCAACACGACAAGCGCGTTAGCCAACTACGCCACCGAGGCGGGTAATGCACCTTTTGAAATACTTTTAAAAATGGATGATAAATATGAGGATTTATACAATATGAACAACAACAAAAATACAAGTGATGATATCCACAAAGGTAAAATATGGAGACAAATCGACAACTATCAAAACAAATTAATTTCTTCTTTTCCAGGGTAGTGAAAACGTCAACATCCGTAAAAATCTCGATTTTTTTTTTTTAAGTTTTTGTGACGATCGCAATACCTCCTCACACTGTAGAGTCGCGGGGAAGTAAAAATAAACTCACAATATTTATACTAAAAATAAATCATTTTATTTCCTTTTCGTTTGATTAGTGGAAGAAGTGGTAAAAACGGAAAGTATAAATAATAGGTCCAATTATGTTGTGTTTTTTTCATGTCTCCATCAGTAATCTGCTCGCAAGTGTTCCATTATGCTTGCGATATTATCTCTAGAAATTGCAATATGGCGTGTTATTATTTCTATGTTCTAGCCCCTGTTTTGACGTTATCAATATTAATGAAAGGAACGTTGGAAAACAAATTAAGTAAAGCACAGTTCATACATGCATTCTTAACAGTTTAGCGATTGCTGGTTGTGTGGCGTGCTATTTTTTTTTTATTACTCCTTTACCTTTTTCAAATTGTATGAGGGTGAAATTCCAGCTTGAATGAATATTGTGTGCTTGCTTTCCTCTCCAACTTCTAAAAAGAGTTTGTGACCAACATTTTTAAGTTATTTGTGGTATGCCCAGTTAACATTAATATATAGTCTTTATTCGGACCTCCAATATAATATATATATATATATATATAACCGAGTGATTATATCAGCATACGAATTATGAACCACTTAAATCTAAAACTGACACAACATTCAGCCCCCGGTCGTTAATTTATCACCACGAAAGAGGGGGGGGGGGGAACCCACATTTCACTGATGATAATTGTTTTGGCCATGCTAGGAATCAAACTCGGGACCTAGAGCTCAGTAGATCAGACACTCTATCAACTGAAATAACTTGTCGAACATCTATTTAATTTAAAAGTTTCTGTTCAAATACCGCTATGCTCATAACAGATATTTAAGAACCATTAATGTAACTGTGTGCAGAAAATTAAATTAAATGTCTATACTGATATAATATTTGATCTATTTAGGCCAAAAAAAGTGTTCTATTATTTAAAAAAAAAACTTTTAAAGTATTGACCTTAATCCACGTTCCCTTACATCGCACCTAAAGAATGCTCAATAAAATGTGAATATGTACCGGTTTTTTTGTTAACCTTTCAGAATATCCTAGTGGTACACAGAAATGGGGTAGTGATGGGGAAGGTAGAATTTAAAAAGTTGTGTGTCCGAATTTGTGCGGAGCAGGATTGGAGAAACATTTAGGGAAATACATCTCTATATGGAGACCACTTAAAATTCTAACCAATAGGCTAAGTACGTCTTTTACAAGAAGTTACTTAAATGTTGTTATTTCCGTGAATGTTTCTAGTAAACGTGGTTGGCTTATGAGATCAGTCCGGAATTAAAGAATTAACGAGGTTATTTACCACTACGTAACTTAGAGTAGTTAATGGAAGGTTAATTACCCACTTTTTAGGAAGGGGCTAAGTGGTCTTGACAAAGAGGTGAAGTTTAACATCGCTTTAACGAGCCAAGCCAATAAGTATCAGAACCATTTAAAGAGAACTAAACCTAGTTAAAGACAATAATTTGCTGGACTACTTTAAGGTAGTAACTGGTGGTGTTACTCAATTTATAGTCATTATTTTTTTCTGGGCATATCCTCTTATAATTAATTCGCCACTTCCCCACAAGAATCAATACTGTTCTAAAGTGTCAAAATCTTGATCATTCCCTTTATGATTATCTATTTTTTTTATCACCGCATCTTACTACCTGTTCAGGATATACGCACATATGATAATAACTTAATGAAATAATGATGAGGAAGGAAGTATTTTAGAGGTAATATACCCGCATTTGCGCGGAAGGAGAGTGGGAAATCATTTAAAAAACACCCTCAATAGACTCGACTGAGATTCTAACCCCGTTCTCTCGGTCATAAGCAGGCTAGACTTAAACAAGAGTGGCGCCTTAGACCATTTGGCCATTGAAGTGGGTAGTTTCTAATTTTGTTTTCTACTATGATGTTGATAGATAATGACGATACAATTTCCAAGGGAAACGTAAGAATTTTATTTTTTTCTTATAACTTAAAATTAAAATAGTTGTGAAAAATAATAATGAATTCTTAAGAAAATAGTTAAATTACATAAGTTATAAACACTTCAGTGGCTGCGTGGTTTAATGCGCTACTCTTGCCATAGACAAGACTGCCGAAGATGGGGAGATCGAGGTTCGAATCTAGGTCAGGTGTACTGAGAGGGGTTTTTCCAAAATTATTTTCTACTCTCCCTCCACGCAAATGCAGGTACACTTTATCTAAATATACCCTTGATAATTCCTAAAACTATCAGCGTAATTAGTACATAAGCGTATATCCCGAACGGGTAGTAAGACGCGATGCTAAAATAAAAAACTACCCGTCACTGGTATATCATTAACGTTGACTTTGACCCATACAATGATATTGTCGGGAATATTTATTACAAGTCACGGAGTTAAAAGCAAACAAATAATGGTTTGTGTGTTCGAGTTAATTCTAAATCGAAGTTTTTGCAAATACATTGATGTGAGTGGGTATCATTACAAAAGTGGGCGTGATTTTATGTTCATTGGGGAGAGTCTAGAATCCACTTTGTGGGTGGGGTATTTTTCGCAGGAGCAGAAATTTTCAATAATTAATATAATGTGTACCATAATTAATGATTTTTTTCAATAGAAATCCAAGTATAATTGATACATTTTGACTTATCCTCTACTCCCTACTGAGATTTATTCTTACTTACACGCTGAAAGCTAAGGTTGTTAACTATTTATTCTAAGCTGAATAATTTGGGAGGGTGGCTTAAAGAAAATGCACTTAAGTTAGGGTAAAAAGAGGATGTGATAGAATGATAAATCACTTAATTAAAAAAAAGGTTGCTATGCGGTCTTAACTTAAAATTAATCTTTCCTGGTTTGATAGTGACGGTAAAGGTCGCATATCGATTCCAGACCGGGTGTAATGAGGGTAGATTTTACTAAAGAGTTAGCGATATCCTTCCAAGCAAATGAGGGAACACTCCCTCTAAACTTTACCTTCCTTTTCCCTACACCATTAATAAGGTTAAATGTTGATAGCACGTATATTTATTATTATTATATTATTATTATTATTATTATTATTATTATTATTATTATTATTATTATTATTATTATTAGCACCGCGTCTTACTACCCGTTCGGGTTATACGCACTTACGCTATTGTGTAATGGAAGGGTGATTGTGAGATGAAATGGAGGACCTACAGTTTAACGTGGGATCCGAACCATGGTGGAGGCCTGGCATTCCCACGAGACCACCAGATCACATGATATTTAATAAGATGTGATGCGAAAATTAACGATATTACGAGCTTGATGCTTCAGACAACGTGACCAGCGATGGGGGGGGGGGGGGGGGGAGGGGGGGGGTTCTCATATGGATTATTCGAGGCTATTATAACCGTCATTACCATGGATAAACGAGTGTCTATTGTAGATTTATTAACGCAATGACTGTCGGGTAATAGTCTTTTCATTTGGCGATACGATTGTGGTTTACTGTCAAAGTGTATTGCTTTAAGGTACGTGCTATGACTGTGAAATAGAATATTATTGTGAACAATCAACTGAGGGCTAGGAAATAACTAGAAAGTAGGTTCTGTTACCGTTCACGGAGCGCTTCAGTCGCCTAAATTGATGCGTTGCGACGAGAATTCAGAATGAGCTTTAGTTATACGTGACAAATAGAACGATAAGGGGCCAAATGGACCGATAAATAAACAAGCCGCCTGGCATCCCATTATAAGCTGAACGATTTCTCAAGTAAGGTAGGGTAGACCGCTCATTAAAAAACATTTTAAAATTGAATATTTAAAAGGAGGGGGGGGGGGGAACCAGGTTAGTACCCATATTGTTTGGCAAAGGGATAATGACGTTCTAGTTTGGTCTGTTTTGACAGCGACGTGGAGATAGGGTTCGAATCTCGGCCTGATGTAACATGATTTTCCTCCCCTAAATAGTTATCACTTTCACTTCACGCAAATGCGGGTAGTTTTCCATTAAGTTATTCTTACTCCGCTTTACCATATAATTTCAAGTGACCGATTGGAACTAGGCTATGTTGCTATATTTACCCTCACCTCCGTTTGGGATTTTGTATGTTTGTTCCTCAATTACCGACCAATTCGTGGACTAATTTTAATGGCCAGGGATGTTCTTTGAACCTAGGCCAAACGATATTTTTAATTGATCTGACTTTACGATCTAGCTATCCGTTTAAAGATGGTGGACGCTAAAAATATTTTTTTATTTATTTAATGCTCATCCCAAGTTATATGAATTTAAAATTCTAACAATCTATCGAATAGGCCTACCTCGAACGTCTTTACTTCAATTTTAACGTCTATTTTAAAACTGACGTCTTAGATCACGTGACATACAGTTATTAACTAAGAATATAATGTATTAATAAATGCAGTATTAATTTGTTATATGTCTAATCTTATCACGAAGAAAATACATCAATTTCAAAACCATGGAGAAATTATAAGAGATATTTAAATTTTAAAACTAAGTGAAACTTCAAATAACGATATGTTAAAACCTATTATCTTAAAGACATGGAGGTAGCGAGTCAGTCAGATACTAGTGACTGTAATCGATAAGATATTCGGAGCGAGTCTATGTTCACAGATACTAGTAAGACTGTAGTTATAACATAGCGTGAGTCCTGTTAGAACTATGTAGATGTAGTAACGAAACGAAGGAGTACTACTGTTCACAGAACTACTATTAAGACTGTAGTGACGATAATAACATGAAGGGAGGAGTTACTGTTCACAGAATCTATAAGCTGTATAACGTTAAACAGAGGAGGATCTACTGTTACAGAACTACTAGTAGACTGTAGTAACGATAATAACATGAAGGAGCGAGGTCTACTGTTAACAGAACTACTAGTAAGACTGTAGTAACGATAATTACATGAAGGGAGTGAGGTCTACTGTTCACAGAACTACTAGTAAGACTGTAGTAACGATATAACATGAGGAGTGAGGTCTACTGTTAAACAGAACTACTAGTAAGACTGTAGTACGATAATAGAAGATATCTGTAAGTAAGGTAGCGTATGGTCTACTGTTCACAGAACTACCAGTAAGACTGTAGTGACGATAAGAATATGTAGGGAGCGTGGTCTACTGTTCATACAACTACTAGTTTAAACTTTATACGTAAAGCCCAAACAGGTGATGGGACGCGGTGATAAATGAAAGTTTTCCCGCTCATCCGGGCAGGGGTTTAGTGACTTTTGTAAAGAGCCTTCCGGGTCGATCATAAACAGTAGTTCCCAAGTTTCCGGATGAAAGGATTTGCTTAACCTCAAGACCTTTGCAGCTCCAGGGTCTGAGGGAACAGCTTTCAACGTCTCCTCATTCACGGCATTCTAATGACCGTTTTATTTTTACAACTTTAGTTTGACGTGACTGGGATCAATGAAGCCCATGAATGCGCTTAGGCCATTGGTGACGGACGCATCATCAGTGAAACAATAAAGAGGTTATGACGCATTCTTCAAAATACGCGTCACCTTATTTGTGCACACAAATCTATCAGTGATATATTTCCAACACATTAAAAAAAAAAAAAAATTGGCATCGAGAGCAAGTTTAAGTTCTTGAAATAATGGTTTGGTTCGTGACTGGAGATATGGGAAAGATATTCTGAATACATAATGAAGATGAGTCCATTATTCCATGGCAAGAAACAATTATACCCTTAAGAGATAAACAAAAGTGAATACCAGTTATCTATTATTTAATAACATTTTAGGAAACATTCTAACAATTATTTAACTAAGGAACGTACAATACAAAGATAATAATACTTGAAAATGATTTATAGTAAATTTTTAATGCAATAACAATGGTCAATAAACAATGTTGAGTGCGTTTACAAATTTATAAAAAAAAATACAAAATCTAATTAAAAACATTGACTAATATTGATACATTTTAATAATTAAAATGTTAATATCATATAAAACAATTAAAATAAACAATAAATTAATCTTGAATTGAGTAAGTAAATTTGGAATGTACAATAAAACTTGATTAAATTAGGAAATTTAAAAAATTGAAATTTTAATGTTGCATAAGAATGAGAATAAATACTATATTAATTTAGAAAACATTTTAAAGAATTTTTAATTTAATACGATATTACAAATTCATTTAGAAATTAGTATTAATTATGGGAACACTTAAGCAAATCGTAAAATAAGTCGTATTTGGAATGAGTCTTTGAGATAGTTAAACATTCGAGCTGGTATTATGTTGTACATACTAATTTCTCATACTGAAAATAACTCCCTGCAATGTCAAACAATTCCGACATGGGAAAAAACTTATTATTTTTCCTTATCTTATGTGAAACATAACCTTCTTGCCGATTCCTTGATTAGTATCATATGCATTTTACTTTATTGTAAATAACTTTAATTTAATAATGTCAAAAAATATATTTTGATAAAAGGTGCATTTATAGAAGATATACTTTATTAAGTCATTACACTATCAGTTGATGAATTAATAAATTTTGAATGGAGGCACTTAACTTTGTATAAAATTGGTTAATATTTTGTATTCAAACAATCTTTTGATAATCGGTATTTAACATCAGTATATTATTTATTACATTAACAGTCATTATCGCATATAGTCATTGGGTTTTAGTAATAAATTTTAACTTACCAGGCAGGCTACTTGACAAAATAAATGAAAAAAGTGCTGACGATGGTCCCACTATAGCGTCTTTTACTAGTTTGCTTTCAGATATTTTTCAGAATAGTGCTAATTTGAGCTAAAGAGCTTGACTTAAGCATTATCACTTCAAAAATTGCAATAACATGTACTTTATCACTGTAAATTTTTGCGAGTGGCTTATTTACTACAATTTTCTCTTCTTTGGTTCTTGAATTGCTATAAACTTTAATGATTCGTTGCCATCTTGATCAAAAACCATCTGCGATAATACTTTTCAAGTGGGTATACACCCTCGTGATATACCGCTCGAGTTCAATTCGAGTAGTTTGGTTTTCGAACATGAATAGAGACTTGGAGGGTAACAAGTGGGATTGAGTGACGAAGCAAATATATGAAGGGAGAGTGTGTTGTGGTATTCCATAGTAAAATAATGTATTATATAAATTATAATTTTCTATGTCTAGTATCAGTGTCTTCTGAATCTTGTTTATATAACGTTAAGATGAATAAAAACTGTGCTATTGTTGGGTGCCACTCCTAGGATCTAGGGGAAAAAATAATAATAATAAAACATTTACCTCGGCTAATTCAGACAGTGGCACGACGACTCTCAATAGTCGAGACCACTGGGGAATACTTAAAATAAAACATGAGCAATTTAAATAAAAATGGATTGTTGAAATAAAACTGTAGTAATTTAGACTACAATAAAAAATAAATGTATAAAATAACAATTATTGGAACTTTTGTAGCTTTATTATTGTTTCCTTTTTTACCACATCCCAATCCTACCTATGGAATTCCGTGATGTTATAATTCATAAAATAAAATGTTAATTAATTCTCTGAATTAGATAGTCTTTATGAACGTTCTTACATGAATTCTGATTTTTCATAAAAGAAAATAAATATGAATTTAAAGTTGAAGAGTTGGCTTGACCTCACCAATGAATTAGTCCATGCTGAAACAAAATCAGCTTCAGAAATTTGTTTCACTTTATTAATGTTAACTCGTCCACAATTCTTAAAAAAATAAACAATCTAGCTCTTGCACATATACTTAGATTTCCATTTGCTACTCGCACTTTACTTTACAACCATTAATTTACTTTAAAAATAAATTAAATTAAGAGATCCACAAATTTTGCTCCATGTTAGACCAACACCGAGGAAGAAGACCCAGTCTCTTACAAAAAGTCTTCCAAAATCAAATTTAAAAATGTTCTATTCTTTACTTACAAGTCCAAGGAGAAAACTAATAAATAAAAAAAATAAAAAAATGTTGGCTATGGACTAGGGATAAAGATCAAATACAATGCAAATTTAAGATAAAGATTGAACTGTATGATAATGAATGTGAACAGTATTTTTCTTAAAAAATTAAATGTTTATTTCTATCTGTCAGAATTGAAAAGTGCGCTAGTTTGGAGTTATCTACATCTTTCCTTTTTTCTTCTTTTACAATCACGAGACACGCCACTCACTTGTTTGGCAGATCTGCGCATGCGTTGAAATCAACAATGGCCGAAATTTAAAAATAATAAAAAGAAAAGAAAAGTCAACAAACTCCTTAGAAGGATAATTAATATGTTTAATAAAAGGTAAGTGTTCTTCCTTAAGTCAAAATTCCTTATTTGTGTATGTATGTATGTATGATGTGTGCATGTATGTATGATGTATGTCTGTATGTATGATGTTAGTATGTATATATGTATGTATGTATGTATGTATGTATGTATGTATGTATGATGTATGTATGTTGTATGTATGATGTATGTATGATGTATGTGTATGTATATTTATATGTATGATGTATATGTATGTATATATATGTATGTATGTATGTATGTATCTTGTATGTGTATGCATATATATGTATGTATGTATCATGTATGTGTAGTTATATATATGGATGTATGTATGTATGATGTACGTGTATGTATATATATGGATGGATGTATGTATGATGTATGTGTATGTGTATGTGTATATATATATATATATATGCATGTGTGTATGTATGCATGATATATGTATAGATGTGTGTGTGTATGTATGATATATGTATGTATGTGTGTATGTATATATGCTATATGTATGCATGTGTGTATGTATGTATGATATATGTAACTCGAGGGGTGGGAGCACTCATGCCAAAGAATATACTTATATATACGCCTCCAGAAAGTTAGTGTCAGAAGTTTGTAAAGTCTTAGATCCTATTATCTTTATTATTTAAGACCACTTATTTGAATAAGTTATTGTTATATATCTTATTTATGATTATTATTAAATCAAATTCTTCCACTGCTTTAGCTTCTAGTATATACTGCAAATCAGATGAGAAGATATAATTTAGAGGAAACGTATCCGCATTGGAATGAAGGGAATATGGGTAGCCATCTAATAAAATTCACCCTCTGTACATCCGGCTTGAATTCAAACCCTCACCTCCTCTGCACTGGAAAACTAGATGTTTAATGTATATTTAAGATATTTAAAAACTTATATTTTCCCAGATATTAGCAATACTCGAAGCAGTATTTACTAGACTATGCAGGTTTAATTGAAAGCTCCCACAATCAAGTATTTAAAATTGCAGAGTTTGAAATTTTTTAAAGTGTTTTTTGTTATTAAAACTATTTGAGAAACATACATATTTTTAATGTTTGTGTGTATTTGATTGCAGACCAAGCAGTAATATAAAAGTATTGGAAACAATCGAAATGAATGTGGCCCAAAAGCCCTGGGTTTGAAATCTCTCCTCTAAACATTTGCAAAAGTTTTTGGACAAAAGTGAAACGTTCGTCTGCGGTGATTCATCAAAAGAAAAGTTTCTTAGTTTATGTTTTAATTTGTGGGCAATTTAATTAGGATTTTAGAATGAACAGGAAAGTACACACAAGTAACCACATAAAATAACAGACTCACATAAACACATGAGCACACATACAAACACACCAGGAGAGTAGCTCCGCTTGACAAGATTATGTTAATAAACAATTAACTACCTTTAATTCAATGTCAAAACTTTTCTTTCAAAGCCACTGCAAACACATTCCATTTTGTTTCTGGTCAGTGGTTGGTCAAATGTACAGTGAGTGTGAGGTATCAGCTTAATCAACAGGAACTCTAATTTGGAAACTTGTGAGAAAACTTGCAAGTCAGGCTCTCGCAAATGGCATACTCTACCAAACAGAGTTAATTTAGAAATGTTTCTACCATCGTAAGAGTTGGTGTGGCGTGGTGTCGTTCGGCGACTTAGTTTTCAATCCGATAACACTGAAAAACCAATTATGTTCCCAAGGTTTACGACCAATGTGATACAAACGCGCCATTGTACAAGATACGTAAACGACAGTAAACACTATTGTTATAATGAGCGCACCATGTAAAACGATTTGTTCGGATTTGTTAGTATTCTGTCTCAAAATTCACTCAGATTAAACAAGTATCAGTGAAACGTCGTCCTCGTTTAATAGTAGCTTAAGCTCAATTGTTAGCGTGATTATCTAGAGCGTCAGAAGTAACGAGATCGATAACCACTACATTTTAATTATTTTAAATTTTAACTGAGTAAAAATATCACTTGTCAATTTGAATTTAGTATTATATAGTATTCTTTTATTTCCATTGGCCTGAAGAGATCACTATCCCAATAATAATTGGCTTGTTATGTCTTAATTTTAAATATGCACATTTTTTATGTTATGAAACGCAAACATTTAATTTTCTAATAATCAGTTACACATACAATTCCAAAGTTAATGTAAATGTGTGTTGTTTTATTATTATTTTTAAAGAAGGATATTGGTGTAGTTAACTTAGGCTCAAATACTTTGTACAGGATGTTCCTGAGTTAAACAGCCGATGATCCGGGAACACCCTGTATATTTTTAGAAAAATGATTTAAAATAAATTATGATAAAAGATAGTTTACTGATAGCTCATTTTTGAAAATTGGAGATTTTCCGGAAATGGGTCAAACGTTTTTATTCAAAATAGGTAACCGGTGAGAGTTATAGGTTACATGATAAATAATTATGTATCTTTGTTTGACTAAACAAGAAAAATAATTTTTGGATATTTACTGGGAAACTAATTTTAATAATTTTCTTACATCTATATAATGTATTATATATCTTTGATTCAAGATAACGTATTATCTAAGTTACCAGCTACGTTCATAAAGACTAATGGTCCATTTAAAAATCAATTCCAAGAAAACTTGATAAAATCTCCCATTTTATAAAATCATGTGATGCAAAGTAATTATTTGTTTAGTTATAAATTCTGTTTCAAACTAAGTTGTAGTAAAACTTGTTATTTTAATTTATGTATATTTTTAAATCAATGAAACACATAATTAATATTTCCATAACTCGTTTCTTGGGAAGCTTACTTGAATCGCATCAAGTATTTTTTTTACGTATAACACATGACTTAAATATGTTATTACATAAATAAAATACACGCCTTTGGGACAATTCATAGAAACACGAATAAACAGAATATAAAATACGTTTAGTAAAATGATCATTATTTAGATTAAAATCTATTAGGATAATAAGTTTAAATGCTAAGCGTAGCATGAATTTTTCTACAATTTTGTACTTAAAATGTTTGAGTTATTGGATAATGCCAATTTTATAGCATTTCGCACAGAAATTAAAATATATATATATTCTTATTTAACTTTTATACTATTTGATATATTTAAGTTGTTAAAAATACATAGTTGATAAAAACATTTATTTGTTATACTTTTAAATGTTAAATGTTCCATATTGGTGGTAGAATGGTCTAAGGTGATATTCTCGCAGTAGAATAGACTGCCGATGACGGGGAGATATAGGTTCGAGTCACGGTCGGGTATAGTGAGGTTGTTATTTCCTAAAGGATTTTCAAGTCTACCTCTACGTAAATGTGTATACATTTTCTCGAACAATTTTCTCCATACCGGGGGCAACTCGGCTCATCCCAAACAAGGAGATTAGTGAAACTAGACAACATGACTCGTCACGAGGTTTAAAGTGTTTACTTTTTCCGTGAAAAAGGCTCGTTAAAATCTTTTAATATATAGTTTATATAAGTGATAGTTTAAACACAATTGGTGAGTTTTCCTCTTTCTTTTTTTTACTTGATGTTAGCATATTTATTGCGACTAGGTGTCACATTTGTTATGTAATGGTTCTGTTTTGGACCCCCCTAATTTATTTAAAAAGTCATAGATGAAGTGTATTTTTCTTTAAAGAACTGTATGTAAAGTTTCCTTTTAGTTCTTCATCCATGGAGAGTCACGCATTTTCAGAAGTAATATCAATACACTACGTTTTAAAACTTTCTTTCTTTAAAAGACACCCTCCATTCTATTTGAAAATCAGGTGATGAGCTGACTCTCTCTACCCAATGGGAAGCTAGCCTTCACATCAGGTTGCCAGTAGTTCTTTTATTAGTTAGTTTTAACACTGGTGACAAGTGGTCCAAGAAGCAAGAGGTAGGTCATATATAAGCAGCTTGTGCTTATAGTAATATAGATAAAATATCAGTTTGTAACAGCACTATATATGGTTCTTCACGTCAGTTCTTAAATGAACAAACACTATATCATTTTAATATCAAATTTGCAATACTGACAACTAACAAAATAAATCATTTACAACATTAAGTTTTACTCATTTCAACAGAAATACATATAATCAGATATTCTTAGCTATGTGATACCAAGTGCGGAGTAAGATATGCACGGATCCACATCCACATCATCATAAAAACCGGTTTCATTATCAATGTTCTAAGCAAGTATGATGGTGGGGTCATAAAAGAAAGTTATAAACAACACAATCATGGGCCTTATGTCGAGGGTACACTAGAACGACCATAAGTAAACATTGATGCCAAACGGAAAGCGACAGAAAACATTAGCAAACAGCCACTAAAAAATGTTGATGAAACCTCGGATCTATTGTTGAATGATGCAAAAAAAGAAAAATTAGAAAACGAAGGAAAGACGTGAGAAAGAAGTTTATGCCTAAACATCCGACTAACATCAATGAAGTTCGCCCCGTAGTTGCTCAAATATATCCGCTAACCAAGAGAGGTGAGAATTTTGTTCTTGTGAATAACTCAGTGTATAGTTTTGTTGATTTTTGTCACTTCTTATAGCCTTGAATTTTTAACTGATTCACAAACTGTTTATATTGATGGACTATTTGAATATTGTCAAAACTATTTCTTCTAATTATTCACTCTTAATGGATATTTTAACAGATCATAAATCCCTTTGGTGTTTTGTCTATTGAAAAATAAAGAAGAAGCAACTTAAACTTTGTTCAGAGTTTTATTGGGCCTTGAATCCTCATGAGATAGTTGTGGACTTTGCACAAGGCACTTACAATGTTGTGCTAATCATTTCGCCCCACACTAGAGTTACCGAGTGTCGTTCTCATTTGACCCAAGTTTGGTGGAGGCAGGTCCAAATTTTATTCTTGTCCACATATTAACAAGGCTACAAACGAGATAGGCCACTGGGTGAAATGGTATCCTGGTATGATTTCCTTAGATTGGTCTGAAATTGAAGAGTGTATTGTCTTTGAGCTAGTATCCGTGGCACGTATTGATGAATTCTTCATTGACTGTTTAACGGACATGTACATCTCTCTTGAAGCTACCACCAACCGTATGAACTGAGTCTTCTAACACACCCACAGAACCATCAACGCATGGGAAGTCTTCCACTCGCACTTAAGAGAATAATTTTATTGTTCTCATACTTCGATTGTATTTTCTTTTTATCTAAACCTTAAACAAACATAAGATCAACATACATATTAAGTGCAATAGTATAAATCATGAATCTCCCTACTCGTCCGTCCAGTAAATATAAGAAAAATATGGCGTGTCTTGAAAATCGTTCGTATAAATATAAGAACGGAAAATGTTCTCGCCTTCAATTTATTATGGCTGAGTTGAGTTACCACCTTAAATAGAAGAAAAAGAAAAATCTAGTTTTAATTTGGACTTTTCCTTTTGATTTCAAGTGATTTTGACATCGACAAATTTGTCTGTTACTTTTCCATTTTTTTTTGTAAATAAATCCTAGTCATTCTTGGTTGGGGACGAGTAGTCTTCATGATATTTCCCTGGTTCAAAAACATGGGGACGATAACGGATATAAGCCCAATCTTACCTGAAAGATTTCCTTGATAGGGATTAAATTAGGCACGAAACATGTCATCACCCCTCTACCAACTCTAATTGATGTTTGTGCATAGCCCGAAAGTTTGGTTACTAAGAGATACGCTGGAAAAAATAAATTTCTAATGAAAATGAAATATCTTTTTTTGGGTTCCTTTCTCCTTGTTGATGCGTTGAGATATTATTCTGTTTAATTTTAGACCGTGTATTAATACACAACCAAAAAAGACCAACATGTAACTCAACTCACTGCTTACGTTGCCTACCTTTGACTCACGGTCTAGTAAAGATTGAATTTCCCGTGTTAATGTATTTACGTTCTTTTCCAATGGGTTTTAAAAATATCGAAATAAAATAAATATATATTAATAAAATTAAGAGTTTGTTTGTCTGTCACGGACGTTGCACGATATTTAATCTCATGCAGATGTCTTGACATTTAAAAATCAGTAGCCCCGTGAAAAAACATGTGCACTTCAAAGCCGGAATTTTAAAAATTTTGATTAGATATTTTTTTACATTTATTAAAAACTAGGCCAGAAGAAATAAAAAGAAGAAATTTCTTTTTATGTCTGTTTGAAGCAAAGAAAAGCGTTGCCCAGGGTAACCACGCAATCTTTTAAAATAATTCTAGAAATAGTATTAGATCTTCACAACATTATTTTTGTGATCTTGTGATATTGAAACTGTTTTTTTTCTGTTTTTTTCTAATCTTCTATAGTTCGGGATATTTGGTTTATTATTGAAAATGTTTTGTATGAATATTCCTGATTAAAAAACTATGTTGAAGCATATGTCTATCTAGAACAGGAAACAAGTAGATCAATGTTGTTCAATATACTTATATATACGCCTCCAGAAAGTTAGTGTCAGAAGTTTGTAAAGTCTTAGATCCTATTATCTTTATTATTTAAGACCACTTATTTGAATAAGTTATTGTTATATATCTTATTTATGATTATTATTAAATCAAATTCTTCCACTGCTTTAGCTTCTAGTATATACTGCAAATCAGATGAGAAGATATAATTTAGAGGAAACGTATCCGCATTGGAATGAAGGGAATATGGGTAGCCATCTAATAAAATTCACCCTCTGTACATCCGGCTTGAATTCAAACCCTCACCTCCTCTGCACTGGAAAACTAGATGTTTAATGTATATTTAAGATATTTAAAAACTTATATTTTCCCAGATATTAGCAATACTCGAAGCAGTATTTACTAGACTATGCAGGTTTAATTGAAAGCTCCCACAATCAAGTATTTAAAATTGCAGAGTTTGAAATTTTTGAAAGTGTTTTTTGTTATTAAAACTATTTGAGAAACATACATATTTTTAATGTTTGTGTGTATTTGATTGCAGACCAAGCAGTAATATAAAAGTATTGGAAACAATCGAAATGAATGTGGCCCAAAAGCCCTGGGTTTGAAATCTCTCCTCTAGACATTTGCAAAAGTTTTTGGACAAAAGTGAAACGTTCGTCTGCGGTGATTCATCAAAAGAAAAGTTTCTTAGTTTATGTTTTAATTTGTGGGCAATTTAATTAGGATTTTAGAATGAAAGGAAAGTACACACAAGTAACCACATAAAATAACAGACTCACATAAACACATGAGCACACATACAAACACACCAGGAGAGTAGCTCCGCTTGACAAGATTATGTTAATAAACAATTAACTACCTTTAATTCAATGTCAAAACTTTTCTTTCAAAGCCACTGCAAACACATTCCCATTTTGTTTCTGGTCAGTGGTTGGTCAAATGTACAGTGAGTGTGAGGTATCAGCTTAATCAACAGGAACTCTAATTTGGAAACTTGTGAGAAAACTTGCAAGTCAGGCTCTCGCAAATGGCATACTCTACCCAAACAGAGTTAATTTAGAAATGTTTCTACCATCGTAAGAGTTGGTGTGGCGTGTGTCGTTCGGCGACTTAGTTTTCAATCCGATAACACTGAAAAACCAATTATGTTCCCAAGGTTTACGACCAATGTGATACAAACGCGCCATTGTACAAGATACGTAAACGACAGTAAACACTATTGTTATAATGAGCGCACCATGTAAAACGATTTGTTCGGATTTGTTAGTATTCTGTCTCAAAATTCACTCAGATTAAACAAGTATCAGTGAAACGTCGTCCTCGTTTAATAGTAGCTTAAGCTCAATTGTTAGCGTGTTATCTAGAGCGTCAGAAGTAACGAGATCGATAACCACTACATTTTAATTATTTTAAATTTTAACTGAGTAAAAATATCACTTGTCAATTTGAATTTAGTATTATATAGTATTCTTTTATTTCCATTGGCCTGAAGAGATCATTATCCCAATAATAATTGGCTTGTTATGTCTTAATTTTAAATATGCACATTTTTTATGTTATGAAACGCAAACATTTAATTTTCTAATAATCAGTTACACATACAATTCCAAAGTTAATGTAAATGTGTGTTGTTTTATTATTATTTTTAAAGAAGGATATTGGTGTAGTTAACTTAGGCTCAAATACTTTGTACAGGATGTTCCTGAGTTAAACAGCCGATGATCCGGGAACACCCTGTATATTTTTAGAAAAATGATTTAAAATAAATTATGATAAAAGATAGTTTACTGATAGCTCATTTTTGAAAATTGGAGATTTTCCGGAAATGGGTCAAACGTTTTTATTCAAAATAGGTAACCGGTGAGAGTTATAGGTTACATGATAAATAATTATGTATCTTTGTTTGACTAAACAAGAAAAATAATTTTTGGATATTTACTGGGAAACTAATTTTAATAATTTTCTTACATCTATATAATGTATGATATATCTTTGAATCAAGATAACGTATTATCTAAGTTACCAGCTACGTTCATAAAGACTAATGGTCCATTTAAAAATTAATTCCAAGAAAACTTGATAAAATCTCCCATTTTATAAAATCATGTGATGCAAAGTAATTATTTGTTTAGTTATAAATTCTGTTTCAAACTAAGTTGTAGTAAAACTTGTTATTTTAATTTATGTATATTTTTAAATCAATGAAACACATAATTAATATTTCCATAACTCGTTTCTTGGGAAGCTTACTTGAATCGCATCAAGTATTTTTTTTACGTATAACACATGACTTAAATATGTTATTACATAAATAAAATACACGCCTTTGGGACAATTCATAGAAACACGAATAAACAGAATATAAAATACGTTTAGTAAAATGATCATTATTTAGATTAAAATCTATTAGGATAATAAGTTTAAATGCTAAGCGTAGCATGAATTTTTCTACAATTTTGTACTTAAAATGTTTGAGTTATTGGATAATGCCAATTTTATAGCATTTCGCACAGAAATTAAAATATATATATATTCTTATTTAACTTTTATACTATTTGATATATTTAAGTTGTTAAAAATACATAGTTGATAAAAACATTTATTTGTTATACTTTTAAATGGTAAATGTTCCATATTGGTGGTAGAATGGTCTAAGGTGATATTCTCGCAGTAGAATAGACTGCCGATGACGGGGAGATATAGGTTCGAGTCACGGTCGGGTATAGTGAGGTTGTTATTTCCTAAAGGATTTTCAAGTCTACCTCTACGTAAATGTGTATACATTTTCTCGAACAATTTTCTCCATACCGGGGGCAACTCGGCTCATCCCAAACAAGGAGATTAGTGAAACTAGACAACATGACTCGTCACGAGGTTTAAAGTGTTTACTTTTTCCGTGAAAAAGGCTCGTTAAAATCTTTTAATATATAGTTTATATAAGTGATAGTTTAAACACAATTGGTGAGTTTTCCTCTTTCTTTTTTTTACTTGATGTTAGCATATTTATTGCGACTAGGTGTCACATTTGTTATGTAATGGTTCTGTTTTGGACCCCCCTAATTTATTTAAAAAGTCATAGATGAAGTGTATTTTTCTTTAAAGAACTGTATGTAAAGTTTCCTTTTAGTTCTTCATCCATGGAGAGTCACGCATTTTCAGAAGTAATATCAATACACTACGTTTTAAAACTTTCTTTCTTTAAAAGACACCCTCCATTCTATTTGAAAATCAGGTGATGAGCTGACTCTCTCTACCCAATGGGAAGCTAGCCTTCACAACATCAGGTTGCCAGTAGTTCTTTTATTAGTTAGTTTTAACACTGGTGACAAGTGGTCCAAGAAGCAAGAGGTAGGTCATATATAAGCAGCTTGTGCTTATAGTAATATAGATAAAATATCAGTTTGTAACAGCACTATATATGGTTCTTCACGTCAGTTCTTAAATGAACAAACACTATATCATTTTAATATCAAATTTGCAATACTGACAACTAACAAAATAAATCATTTACAACATTAAGTTTTACTCATTTCAACAGAAATACATATAATCAGATATTCTTAGCTATGTGATACCAAGTGCGGAGTAAGATATGCACGGATCCACATCCACATCATCATAAAAACCGGTTTCATTATCAATGTTCTAAGCAAGTATGATGGTGGGGTCATAAAAGAAAGTTATAAACAACACAATCATGGGCCTTATGTCGAGGGTACACTAGAACGACCATAAGTAAACATTGATGCCAAACGGAAAGCGACAGAAAACATTAGCAAACAGCCACTAAAAAATGTTGATGAAACCTCGGATCTATTGTTGAATGATGCAAAAAAAGAAAAATTAGAAAACGAAGGAAAGACGTGAGAAAGAAGTTTATGCCTAAACATCCGACTAACATCAATGAAGTTCGCCCCGTAGTTGCTCAAATATATCCGCTAACCAAGAGTGGTGAGAATTTTGTTCTTGTGAATAACTCGGTGTATAGTTTTGTTGATTTTTGTCACTTCTTATAGCCTTGAATTTTTAACTGATTCACAAACTGTTTATATTGATGGACTATTTGAATATTGTCAAAACTATTTCTTCTAATTATTCACTCTTAATGGATATTTTAACAGATCATAAATCCCTTTGGTGTTTTGTCTATTGAAAAATAAAGAAGAAGTGACTTAAACTTTGTTCAGAGTTTTATTGGACCTTGAATCCTCATGAGATAGTTGTGGACTTTGCACAAGGCACTTACAATGTTGTGCTAATCATTTCCCCCACACTAGAGTTACCAACTGACGTTCTCATTTGACCCAAGTTTGGTGGAGGCAGGTCCAAATTTTAGTCTTGTCCACATATTAACAAGGCTACAAACGAGATAGGCCACTGGGTGAAATGGTATCCTGGTATGATTTTCTTAGATTGGTCTGAAATTGAAGAGTGTATTGTCTTTGAGCTAGTATCCGTGGTACGTATTGATGGACTTTTCATTGACTGTTTAACGGACATGTACATCTCTCTTGAAGCTACCACCAACCGTATGAACTGAGTCTTCTAACACACCCACAGAACCATCAACGCATGGGAAGTCTTCCACTCGCACTTAAGAGAATAATTTTATTGTTCTCATACTTCGATTGTATTTTCTTTTTATCTAAACCTTAAACAAACATAAGATCAACATACATATTAAGTGCAATAGTATAAATCATAAATCTCCCTACTCGTCCGTCCAGTAAATATAAGAAAAATATGGCGTGTCTTGAAAATCGTTCGTATAAATATAAGAACGGAAAATGTTCTCGCCTTCAATTTATTATGGCTGAGTTGAGTTACCACCTTAAATAGAAGAAATAGAAAAATCTAGTTTTAATTTGGACTTTTCCTTTTGATTTCAAGTGATTTTGACATCAACGAATTTGTCTGTTACTTTTCCATTTTTTTTTGTAAATAAATCCTAGTCATTCTTGGTTGGGGACGAGTAGTCTTCATGATATTTCCCTGGTTCAAAAACATGGGGACGATAACGGATATAAGCCCAATCTTACCTGAAAGATTTCCTTGATAGGGATTAAATTAGGCACGAAACATGTCATCACCCCTCTACCAACTCTAATTGATGTTTGTGCATAGCCCGAAAGTTTGGTTACTAAGAGATACGCTGGAAAAAATAAATTTCTAATGAAAATGAAATATCTTTTTTTGGGTTCCTTTCTCCTTGTTGATGCGTTGAGATATTATTCTGTTTAATTTTAGACCGTGATTAATACACAACCAAAAAAGACCAACATGTAACTCAACTCACTGCTTACGTTGCCTACCTTTGACTCACGGTCTAGTAAAGATTGAATTTCCCGTGTTAATGTATTTACGTTCTTTTCCAATGGGTTTTAAAAATATCGAAATATAAATAAAATATATATTTTAATAAAATTAAGAGTTTGTTTGTCTGTCACGGACGTTGCACGATATTTAATCTCATGCAGATGTCTTGACATTTAAAAATCAGTAGCCCGTGAAAAAACATGTGCACTTCAAAGCCGGAATTTTAAAAATTTTGATTAGATATTTTTTTACATTTATTAAAAACTAGGCCAGAAGAAATAAAAAGAAGAAATTTCTTTTTTGTCTGTTTGAAGCAAAGAAAAGCGTTGCCCAGGGTAACCACGCAATCTTTTAAAATAATTCTAGAAATAGTATTAGATCTTCACAACATTATTTTTGTGATCTTGTGATATTGAAACTGTTTTTTTTCTGTTTTTTTCTAATCTTCTATAGTTCGGGATATTTGGTTTATTATTGAAAATGTTTTGTATGAATATTCCTGATTAAAAAACTATGTTGAAGCATATTCTATCTAGAACAGGAAACAAGTAGATCAATGTTGTTCAGGCATAAACGTAGCGTATGTGTGTATATACTCGAGAAAGGAAGAGGGGAAGTGTAATCAGCATATAAACAAGAGTGTTTTTTATTTATCTCTGGTACACTGTCGTATAATTGTGAACATTAATTATATAGGTACTTGATTGCGTCAAATTAAGATGAAACCCGCTTCGCAAAATAACTTCAAATCACCAAGTAGGCGACGTCGTCGATGACGTCATGACCGGAGACGTATATTGGTCGAGCCCAGCTCGACGTCTCTGGACGTCCTGGAAGCTGTCACTGCCTAGACGATTCTGGACCGGGAGAATATCACGGGTGTGAAAGAGAGACGGGATGGTCGGGTCACGACAACACGCTAGTGTTTCCTTAAGCGTATGGCATGACATCCAGTTTGGTCGCTTGTATGTAGACTATTCGTCGCTCTGGTGACACAGGGTACATCTATGGGGTCGTCTACACGTACCCGCAATGAGATGTGATGATATTGAATATGAAGTTGTGGGTCATTGGGAGTCTCAAACTTGGGAGTCTTAAGCTAATTCACCAACCTCTGGCGACCATTGGGATAATTCCTCTTGAGAGAAATATCCCCAAGATATCAGCCGGAATCGAACCTGAGTGATCTGAGTAATCTTCGTAGCTACAGTAGCCCCATGGCTTCTTTGCTGCTGACTGACAGCTCACAGCTGACTTCTGACAGTCAATATTTAGGTATACATCTAAACTTTGACCGTCAGAAGTGACAGCTGCTAAACACATCTTTTTGCAGATCATATGGTTCGGCGTAGGGATACATAATTTGGTCTGGTAGCTTTTCAAAGCCGTCAGCTTTCAGCTGTGAGCTGTCAGTCAGCACCAAAGAAGTCATGGGGCTACTGTAGGTGAAGTGACCACTACATCACGGGGCCGGATACCGCTAGTGGTGGTTGTCTGGGAGGGAGGGGTTGGCCTCTGTCCTGGTGAGATCTGCGAGCGGGCTGTTCATAGGCACGGCTGAGGATCCTGTTCCTGCCGATCTGGCCCTGGTGTTCTGACACGGTTATTGGGAGCGCCCTGTGTTTGAGTAGACTCTGATGTATCTGTTTTTAGGAGTCCGGGTAGTGTGACCTTGAGCTGGGGAAGCTCTCCGGGGCTGACCCTGTAGGTAGAGTCCCAGTCACCGGGCTTGGAGTTGGGTCTAAGTTACACAAGTTGTTCGACCACTAAACTATACTTTTTAGCGGTTGGAGATAGTCGACCGATCACACACAACATACACGTATTACCTCCAGCTCAACTAATGCACAATAATGGAAGATAACAGGACCGGTTCTGGAGAGGGGAGGGAGGAGGTTTGGTCAAACAAGTACCGCCGTCCTGGCTGGTGCCCAATCCTGGTGCTGCTTCAATAGTGGTCCTCAGCCGTTCAGCATACACACAACAAAACATAATTATTTTTTTTAAATCTAGGCGACAACTGTCCCGTAGATCCAATGATTAATTCCCTGATATTTACCGTAAACTACCCACACACTGGGGATATACGTAGACTACCCACTCTACTGGGGATATACGTAAACTACCCACTCTACTGGGGATATACGTAAACTACCCACACACTGGGGATATGCGTAAACTACCCACTCTACTGGGATATACGTAAACTACCCACTCTACTGGGGATATACGTAAACTACCACACCACTGGGGATATACGTAAACTACCCACTCTACTGAGGATATACGTAAACTACCCACACTACTGAGATATACGTAAACTACCCACCACTGGGAATATACGTAAACTACCCCACCACTGGGGATATACGTAAACTACCCACTCTACTGGGGAATATACGTAAACTACCCACTCTACTAGGAATATACGTAAACTACCCACACCACTGGGGATATACGTAAACTACCCACTCTACTGGGGATATACGTAAACTACCCACTCTACTGGGGATATACGTAAACTACCCACACTACTGGGGATATACGTAAACTACCCACACTGCTGGGGATATACGTAAACTACCCACACCACTGGGGATATACGTAGACTACCCACTCTACTGGATATACGTAAACTACCCACCTACTGGGATATACGTAAACTACCCACACCACTGGGATATAAGTAAACTACCCACTCTACTGGGGATATACGTAAACTACCCACACACTGGGGATATACGTAAACTACCCACCTACTGGGATATACGTAAACTACCCACTCTACTGGGGATATACGTAAACTACCCACACCACTGGGGATATACGTAAACTACCCACTCTACTGAGAATATACGTAAACTACCCACACTACTGGAATGTAACTATACGGTAAACTACCCCTCACTACTGGGTATATACGTAAACTCCTACTCTACTGGGGATATACGTAAACTACTCACACTACTGAGAATATACGTAAACTACCCACACTACTGAGAATATACGTAAATTACCCACACTACTGAGAATATACGTAAATTACCCACAATACTGAGAATATACGTAAACTATCCCACACTACTGGGGATATATACGTAAACTACCCACACTACTGAGGATAAACGTAAACTACCACACTACTGGGGATAACGTAAACTACCCACACTACTGGGGATATACGTAAACTACCCACTCTACTGGGGATATATGAAAAACCCACTAAATTCATGACGGAAAGGATCATACCCCCTAAACGATACTATCGCAGGTTATTACCCTCATTTCCGTCGAGGGTTTTTTCTCCTTCTCTTACTTCCACTCATTGGGGGTGTCTCCTGCAGTCTTCTTTCTACCTTTGTCGGAGTTGCACCAACCAACTCTTTTATAGTAGTAACTTTATTTCAAACTAATACGCATGATAAAGCGCATAGGTCTAGACCTGACGCGCAATTATTACACGTCCATATTAACTTATTCGTACATGTGGAGAGAGTAGTAGAGTCGGCTCACACACACGGCTGTACGGGGGGCTTCGGGGGCCTGTCTCCTCCCCCCCGCCCCCCTTTATTTATTTCTTCAGGGGTTATTAATACTTAGGCTATGTTCTTTCTATTAACAAAATTCTGTGAATGCACAATGGGTTCAAATTATGTCACAGTTGGTCGCGTTTGATCAGATAAGCATAGTCTAAAAGTAATAAAGCTGTAGTTGACATTTTTCTGCCTAATTCTTTGCCCGGCTGATTTTGTACGCCTTTATACCATCATCAAGGCTGTTTAATTAACAATAATTTTTCGGTCCAGGTGTAAAGTAATTATAAACATTTTAATTATATTATGTGTTTGGCCCAAAAATTAGTTGAGGAAAGATAATATTTCAATGGTTTAAAAGTTTGTTAAGATTTAGAAATTGAATTATAAATGAAGGTTGATACTAGGTTGATAATTGTTCAACTATACCCATAAGGTCATAAGCGTCATAAATTAATGAAAGCTAAGTTAATGGTTTACGAACGGACAATCTAAAGTTGACGAAATCGAAAATTAAATTAGCATGTTTAACCTTGAATATAAAATGAATATTAAAATAAACGTTATTGAAGACAGATTGTCCTCGTTTGGCTGTGAGGTTTATTTTTATTACCGCGTCTTACTACCTGTTCAGGTTATACAAATATGTACTAATTACGCTAGAAAGTTAGGGAGGAGGAAGGCTGAATTTTGAGGAAGCATAACCGCTTTTATGTTGAGAGAGCATGGGAAACTATTTAGGTAATACCCCCTCACAGCAAATCCGACAGGGATTCGAATCTATATCTCCCTTTCATAGGCAGTCTAGTCTATTTCGGGGTGACCTGGTAATCTAGGGGTAATGAGACAGACTACTGTGCTGGGATTCCGGGTTCAATCCTCGGTCCCGGCACAGATTTATCTGATTCCAAACCCTTCTTTCACCTCTGACAAGACATGTTATCAACTTGTGAATGTGTGGAATGCTAGGCCTCCACCGTGGTTCGGATCCCACGTTAAACTGTAGGTCCTCCATTTCATCTCACAATCACCCTACCATTACACATTAGCGTAAGTGCGTATAACCCGAACGGGTAGTAAGACGCGGTGCTAATAATAAATATAATAATAGTCTATTGCGAAAGTGATGCCTTAGACTATGTAGCCACTGAAGCAGGTATTGTGAGATGTAAAAGAAGGGGTTTATGGTACGTGAAAATATGTTAGTGTATTTTAAGTTTTTATAACAAAACATTTTTTGGTCAAAATAAATTAAATGTTTCTCCATTAAAGAGTTTAATTTTCTTGATTGGTGATATCAAAAGTTGTTGAATATCTGTCAAGGATGTCCTGGAATGTTATGACAATTTTTTCTATTCATTTAAATTGTTTCTCATATAATCGGCTATTCTCATGACAGAATTCAATAAATATTGATATCACCATGTGAAGAAAATTAAACTCTTTGTTTATAATGAAGCAGTATGCTATTTATTTTGCCACCCAAAAAGGTTCTGTTATTAAAAATTCCAAAAAACACCCCTTTTACCACGTTCCTTACATCCCCACCTTACTAGCCTAGCCTCTAAAATGGTATAGTCCTCTACTATAACCATTTATGTTATGGTCGGGTGTATATTCAAATGTACTTGCGAAAAATACAACATTATTTAATAAACAATTGCAAAGCATCTGCGCTAGATTTTATTAGCAAAGAAAGATGGTAGCTGCTTCCTAAATACTTGTAATAAATTACCTTTTTATTCTTTATCGTATGGCTTTTACCGGGAGATATCTGATATTTCATACGTTCGCCTGCGTGTGTAGATTTTTAGACACACTGATGGCACAGAACGTTGTCCAGGGTACACTCATGGAGGCTGTCTACAAGTCCCGCGATAAGATGATGTGATGATAGAGATTACGAAGGTGTGGAGCCAGGAGTGATCTTAAACTCATCTAAAACTTAATCAAACGAACCTTGGTAACCTTTTGGGAATAATTTCCCTTAAGGGAAAAATACCCATGGTATTATCTGAGAATTGAGCCCTTGACTCCTAGGTTCATAGACCAGGTGCACTGACCACTATACCACGAAATGGTTGAAAGTATATTTTGACATAGCTAGAGCCATACCCGGATTTTATTTAATTTTTGTGAAGAGGAAAGGGGTATGGGGTCTTGTTTAAGTCCCTCCAAACAAGACGGAAAGAAATATTTCACCTTGGGATCTGTTTTAAAGCAAATAAAAGTTGTTCTTAAAAAAAAAAAATAATAATATTGAGGTTACATGAATACATTACTAAGATACCTTACTTTACATATTTAACTACAAAATACTACCGGCTTTGGTGGCGCATGGTCAAAGCTCTAAAGCATCACTATTCTATTATACTGGGGACTACCGATGACGGGGAGATTGAGGTTCGAGTCCAGTTGGTTGAACAGAGGGTGATATTTTCTAAACGGTTTCCGACTCTTACCTCCACAGAATTTTGGGTAGTATTTCTCTAAATTCCACCTTCCCCATCTCTACTTTATTAGCGTAAAAAACACACACACACTACACCCATTGCGTAAAAAAACAATATAACATATAGCTCCGCCCCCAATGCCCACGTGAGTTTTCTTTACAAGTGGATGTAAAATAATGTAATTCCAGATTCCGTTTTTTTTAATAGGTCTTACCGTTTAGTCATAAGAGACCTCCAAAGAAAGGTCCACACCGACTTACAGTTGCTCCATCATTTTGAATTTTTTTCGGGGGTTATTTCATTTTTTTTTCTTTTGTAACTTTTTCGACGGTTACAGTCTAGAAGCTATAATTTTGGTCAATTTCAAGTTTCTAGCTCATCTGGAAGTGGGTAAACATTAATGTCAGTGAGTAAACCCGTTAGTATAATATACACACATATATATATTTGTAGAAAACTGAATGTTGGAAGAAAATTAAAGGGCCCAAGCCAAATATCCATATGCTTTAAATCTAACCCCAGAAATAAGGTAATGTTTTTTATATATATAACAACTTTTAGTTTAGATGTGAAAGAAAATTTAAATTTGGCAAGCAGGAATAAAGAACCCTCAAAATAACCAAATTAATCTTAATATCTGTAATTTCTAAGTGGGAATTGAAGAAATTGCGGGAAAAGGGGAGCCCCAACATTTTCAAATCTAAATGGGTAACTTGACATATTTCAAAAATTAAATATAGAATTTACTTTTCAGCATAGAAGAAAATTTAAATTCGCCAAGTTGGACCACCCAACAAATCCATAAAAGTTATAAGGTTTGTAATTAAAATTAAATGCTATAAAAACTTCTTAGAGTGATTAAAAAACTCTTCTCAATGATGGTGGAAAAATTAAACTTTTTAAAGGCAGACGAAAAATGTCTACAAATAAGCAATTACAAAAACTAATGATTATCTTAAAGTTGCTGCATAGCTAAAAGTTAAAAGATATATTAGCGCCTATTAGGCGACATAACAATTTAAATAAACAAAATCTGTTGATATAACTTGGGATCAAAAGTTTTCTTTTCATTTATGTTATTTGGTGAAATAATGTTTTTTATCCTACATGTTTCTGTAAAACTGTATATTACTTCATTTCACTCAAATTAAGATGATTCTTAGGTAAATATTGGATGTCAATGATTGCTTTCGTTTGTGGAATGTCGGAGATAGCTGAGAATTGTACACAAAGGAACTATCAAAATGATTACAGCAGGGTGTTGAACGTCATAATTTGATATACTTTGATGCTGCTTACTCATGCAAAGACAGGTCAACTTTTATTTTATTTTTTTTATTTAGCATGCATCTTACTACCCATTCGGGTTATACGCTTAAGTACTAATTACGCTAATGGATTATGAATTGGGAAGATTGAATTTAGAGGAAGTGAACCCGTATTTTTGTGGAGGGAGAGTGGAAAACCATTTAGTAATAACCACCCCAGTTCACCCGAGCGAGATTGAACCTCAATCTCCCCGTCCTTGCGTCTAGCTCAACACGACTAGCGCGTTAGCCAACTACGCCACTGAGGTGGGTAACAGGTCAAACCGATATCATATAATAAATAATATTACATTAACATTCGAGAAATGATATTATTAGCACGGTGATTTTCTTCTTTCAACTGAACAAGGTAATAAAATAGTCAAGTATTTTTAAGAGAGATTTTATCAATAAAATAACTAGTTTTAGATTTAATATAAAAGTTAAATAGATAAAATTATAATAATTATGTAATTAAAAAATATATTTATCATAGATTTAAAAAGATTTATTTTAACCCATCAAATTTTTCCTTGCTTCTTTTTGATCTTTCCCCAGACGCCCACGGAACACCGGTCAAAACAGATTGGCTTGGATTTTATTCAGGAAGGTTTTCACTCTTCTATACAAAATAAACCAAATAATATAATATTTTATTATGACGTAGCTTACAAATGTAATTGTATTTTTAATCTTATTTTGTACAAATTCGTTTTCACATCAATACATGTTCAAAAAGATGAAAATGTAGAACGTGTAAGTGAATTTTTTGTATTATTAAATATGATTAAGCTCCAGGAACCGTCTACGAGAAAAGATTTCACCCGATAAGTAATGAAATGCAAGCAATAAATAGAAATGGATGTCACTCCAGTAAAAAGCAATTTCTATTAAAAAAATAAGGGTTGAAGAGGTCAAGTATTGATTCTTCTCTTGTGTAGTGGAATTCCCTCATGATATCCTAAAACAATTTATTGAAGTCAGGGTCGATAAATATTCCACTCCCGTCGTTTCTAGAGAACAAAATGTGTAGAAGGACCTACATGGTGACATGTTCTCGCAAGCCATGATCGTAATATATGTGCTCATCGTCGTGGTTTTTCTACTTGGGGAAGGATGGTAAAAAAAAACCAACTTTTGGGTTGAGATAAAGTGATTGCTGAAACTTTTACAATTTCTTTCTGGATGAAATTTTGGTTTTATATATTAACGAGTAGTTGCTAAAACAAGCCTATTTTTTTCCGAAATATATTGTTGACATATATATATATATATGTATATATACATATATAAATATATATAATGTATATATACATATATAAATATATATATGTTATATACATATATAAATATATATAAATATATAAAAAAATATATATGTATATATATAAATATATAAAAAAATATATATGTATATATATAAATATATATGTATATAAATATATATGTAATATATGTGTATATATATATTTATAATGTATATATGTATATATATGTATATATATTTTTTTACAAGTAATTACTAAAAGATATAATTTTTTTAAATATATATTAGTTAAATATTGATAAAGCTACCGTAATTTTTATATCAGTGTGAAATTGACAAATCTTTTGTACTTTATCCTTTTCATACAATGAGATATTTTTTATAAGGACGAACTTAAGTCCATCAGCGACAACGACTTACATTAGTCTATTTAAGCTAAAGTAAAAATGACTGTATCTTCTAAACGACCATACATTTTGTATTATTTATACCCTTTTACTTTAAACATTACTTTTAAATTATTGTTAATTGGCACTTATCATCATAACTATCATAAAATATTAAAAAGAGCGACGCTGTCCTTTAGTATCAAATGTTTGTGATGTCAATTTATCTCTTGCCATCATTTCATTTCCATGAGATTGTCAGTCGGACAAACAAGTTGTAAGATTGTAAGAGATTAAGACGCAAAGAAGACCACGGTCTAATAAAAACTGGTCTGGCAACTATTTAATTCCTGTGATCAAATAATGGTAGTAAGGATGGAGGACTAGGTTGGCTTATGTGAGCTTGCGGCACATCTAGTCGGATCGGAACGGAATTCGTCGGAAATTATTTATTACGTGAATTGGCGACCCGCACACTTGCTCGGATCAGAATCGGAAACGTTCTACGTCCAATCGGAATGAAACTAATCGGTTTGCCATGGAGGGAATATCTTGACGGGTTCCGTAGCTGTTACGAAGCTATGCGCATGCGCGTCCTCGGGTATTGCATCATTATCTACACTCACGATCAACTACACACCTGTTGGTTTTTCACTTCCTCTTAGCCAGGGATTTTTGTTTAATTAAACATATCTTTGGATGAAAAATTAATAAATTTGGTTCAACTGTAACCTGTGATTTATGATATTGGTAACAACCATTATTATGACACTGTTGTGAAGGAAAATGGGAAAATTTTAAAAGTAAAATGTCACACTTTGTAAACATTATCATATTGTTCGTATTTTATTCATTATAAATTAATATATTTTAAATTAAATAGTTTCATGAATTATATTAATTCAAATTTCTATCAGTTAATGGTGGTAGCAGGTGTTTCAAAACGTTAGTATTCTTTAATTTATAGGAGGCTTTGTTTGGATCCATCCATATGGTCAGCTTCATAACACTTTAATTATTTTATGTCCAACCATCACTGCCTCCCTTAACTGCCGCTATCCTTCATCTTCAATTCAGTTCAAATATATGTACCCTCTTTGTCTGCTTCCTTCCGAATGACAAGAACTCCGAACACTTGTGCGACAAAACTAGTTTCCGATTCTAAGCGTTCCTATCCGATTAGGTCGGGCGTAGTTTAGGAGGCCTTGCAAAATAAATATATAATTATTTTTCTCCTCGTTACCAGCATCATGGAAGCGGTGACAAGCTCTTTTGTTGAAAAGATGATGATATACTCATGATATCATCTAAAACTGTATTTCATCATAAGCAGTATTAAAATATTTAACTCATGTGTTCTCAAATAAAAATTGTCATGTTTAAGACTCCTACAACTTTATAATGATAATTTATTTTATATCTCGAAGAGTTGAAACGATAATATCAAAACTGGAAACTTTCACTCAAGTAAAATACACTCGGCTATTTTTACAATAAGCTATTTTGTTTGTAATGCTACACAGAGTCTAGATAAACGTTTTAATATAATCTGTGGAGTTAATTTTGAGAAAATCGGTTTTATCTCTTTTAACCCTTTTTTACTGGAAATACCAAAAAATACGAATTTAACACATTTAACAAGACTGTCATGACCACGCTTATAATACAATACCAATGATTCAATCAATTAAAAATACATACAAACTTAATAACTTGTGACCCATCTGGGTGGCCACATGGTCTAAGGCATTACTCTCACAAAAGACTAGTCTGCTGATGAGGGGAGATCGTGATTTGATCCCGGTCTTGTGTACTGAGGGTGGTTTTCCCTAAACGGATTCCCTCACCCTCTCCATGTAAATACGGGTACACTTTCTCTAAATGCAACCTTCCTCACCCTTAACCCATTAGAACAATTGGTACATAAGCGTACAGCCCGAATGAGTAGTAAGATGTGGTGATAAAATGTTGTTTGTGAACATAAAAGGTATTTAATTTATTAGTATTACTCCGTAATTGTAGAATAAAGTGGATAGTACAAGTTCTTTAGTAATACAATGTAATAACAATTTCATGTTTGTAATTTGCTTTGGTAAAAATATAAATATAATGTAATATAAACCATAATCATGTTATTTTGTTTTTAAGTCATTTTGAATACAATCACAGTAACCTTTCCGATTGAAGTGAAACTCTAATAACATATTACTACTTATGTATTTCCTTGAAGAGGTACGCAAATAACTAGGTAATATCAAATAATGCAGTTTTAATGACAGCCTGTGTAAAAACCTCACCTCGGTAATATAACTATGATATTTAATGAAGGATATATACTGTGTGGTTAATATCGATAGCGTCATTGAGCCGTTGTTTTGTACAAGTTTGTTTTAAACTGGACGCTCATTAGAAGCTAAGGACGGCCAGGTATGATGCAATAAAAAATTTCTCTTGAGAAAAAACATGTATGAACAAAAAAGCACGTCCACTATAGGCAAGGTGCATGCAGCAAGCACTGTTGCCAGATAAGTCTCTGGACTTGAGGAGACGTGGTGTCTTACGTTACCTTGCCACCTCTTGCCGTGGTGGGTGGAAGAACGAAGGAACAAGGCGCAGCAAGCACTGTTGCCAGATAAGTCTCTGGACTTGAGGAGACATGGTGTCTTACGTTACCTTGCCACCTCTTGCCGTGGTGGGTGGAAGAACGAAGGAACAAGGCGCAGCAAGCACTGTTGCCAGATAGGTCTCTGGACTTGAGGAGA
This sequence comes from Timema cristinae, assembly GCA_039000515.1. NCBI lineage: Eukaryota > Metazoa > Arthropoda > Insecta > Phasmatodea > Timematidae > Timema > Timema cristinae. The sequence goes on from JBCFYV010011172.1 coordinate 25,674,394, forward strand.
CATGGTGTCTTACGTTACCTTGCCACCTCTTGCCGTGGTGGGTGGAAGAACGAAGGAACAAGGCGCAGCAAGCACTGTTGCCAGATAAGTCTCTGGACTTGAGGAGACATGGTGTCTTACGTTACCTTGCCACCTCTTGCCGTGGTGGGTGGAAGAACGAAGGAACAAGGCGCAGCAAGCACTGTTGCCAGATAGGTCTCTGGACTTGAGGAGACATGGTGTCTTACGTTACCTTGCCACCTCTTGCCGTGGTGGGTGGAAGAACGAAGGAACAAGGCGCAGCAAGCACTGTTGCCAGATAAGTCTCTGGTCTTGAGGAGACGTGGTGTCTTACGTTACCTTGCCACCTCTTGCCGTGGTGTCTTTCGTTACCTTGCCACCTCTTGTCGTGGTGGGTGGAAGAGCGAAGGAACAAGGCTCGGTAATATTTGACGCGGAACATTCCGTACGTCTTCGAGTCGGGTAGTTCGTTGCAGTTGTAATGGCTTCACGGAATTTGGTATTTTGGCTTTCGATAAAAGGCTTAGTAAGATTCCAGAGCTCATAAAAATATTCTTCAAACACTCTAAGGCAGCGATTGGAAACCTTTTTATAGCTCGATCGACTTACATATAAACTTATCAAAGGTCCCACGATCATCCATCGTTTCTACACTCCACTTTTTTTTTTCTGTAAATGTAGTCCTAAAATTCAACCTTTCCTCAAATAAAGTATGTGTCCATCATTATCAAAAATATATAGAAAAAAAAATATATTTTTTCATTTTCTTATAAACATTATCGATTATCACCGATCTAGATTATTTTAGTTATTATTAATATTTGAAAGTACTTGATAAGTTTGCGAGTTTAGAAGAAAGGAAGAAAGCTAAACTTTTATTAACGTGATTTTCTCAAGCTATCGACTGAAAATTTCCACGAGATCGACCGGCCGATCGTGATCGACTAGTTAACCCTGTTCTAAAGTATTTTATAAATTTATTTCTGTCTTTCAAGAGATTTGTTGCGTGGGGTGGGGGTGGGGGATTAATGAAAATAATCGAGGGGTAAGAAACACACTGAATGTATCTGGTTGGGATTTAAACCCCTATATCTCCTTCACTGGCAAACCAGTCTAAATGAGCTTGATTTTAATTGAGTCTATGTACCTACCGATGTGAGTTTGTAACGATCTTACAAACGAGTACGAGTTCAACCAATTCAACGCCAAGTAATATGGGTCTAAACTCACCAACTGCCTGTTGAACGGGCCCGCTTTCCGCTCGCCTTGGACACGCACGCACTCGAGAAAACCCAACGGACACTGAGAGTGGGGCCGCTCTCTTCACTTCGACTGTGATTAAGGCCCCGCCCACCAAGAAGAAATCGTCGAACTTGACTTGAGCTGTTTCCGGTGCTCCTAAAATTAAATGCTATCAGCGCTATCTTTAAAACCCCAGAGCTGCTATCTTCTCCCACCTGAGCGCTGCTCGTTTCCTTTCGTTCATTTACTCCTTCCCTCATTTCCCCCTCTCTGAGGTCAGAATCGACGCTCACGAATCGTATAAAAAGGACTGTATGCTTCTAATCTCTACTAACTATACCACAGGCTCATTAAGGTGAGGGTGTTCTCCGACGTCTCTTCTGGGATTACTTATTCTTTGAAATTCCTTTTGGCATTATTATGGGGGGGAACTGTTTTCTAAATTTACCGTTTAGGCTTAACTTCGAGAGATTTAACTTAGTTCATGACTAATGGGATTTAAGTGGCGTATCCACGGCTTGTCAAAATTTACTTAGATCCTTTTGGTGCACCTTAAGTGCTATCTTCACTCTTACCTTAATCGGTCATATTTGGGGTGCGTTCGACCGGGATGTAAAATAATCTTTATATGAAACTAAATTTTGGTACTTTATTATGCTTTATGTGTTAGGCGTAAACACGTTTTGGTGGCGTTATGTTAGCGCAGGTTAGACTGAAATTGTTATTGAGGGCAATCGTTGGAGTTAAATAATGGGGACAGCCATTATGGCGTATCTGACGTTAACTTGGAATTTGGTTGTATCTCTGATTTTTAGGCCGAGAGCATGGCTCTGTATTTAAATTTAAATTATCAGGTTCTTTATGTAAATATTAAATGAGTAGGATTGTCGTCTCTCAGACACCATGTATTGTTGATGTGCCTCATAGGATTCTTCTAGCCGAAACATTAATAGAATTGGTCCTAAAATTGTATAGTAGGTTAGACTTGAGTTATAAGTCTAGGATATACTTGCAAGCAGATGTTAAGGTTATTAAAATAACAACATATGAGGTTTAACCATAGTTGTATGTATAGGTATTTGAACTTAGTAACGTATAGTGATATAAGGTTTACTAGTTTAGGGTTTGATAAAATGAAACTAAAGCTACAGCCCATGATGTTTAATCATGTTTATATGTAGTTAAGCTCAGTTGTAAGGTAATGAAAGTGACGGCCTTGCGGTCTAATAGAGTTAACTTTATTTTGGGCTATCATGCTGAATTGTTACCTATAGCCAGTTAGGGCTTAACTTCATATTGATGAGTGGAGAGGTAAATGTATAGCATGTATGTGCTTGGGCTGCTAGGGTTAGTACGAGGACTCTACAAATTAGTATCTCGAAATATTGACATTATAGGCGAACCTCACCAATGAACTTGTAACCAGGTATCCACGGGTCGGATTTCTTGAATGGACCCTGAACTGAACTTTAACTCTAAATTTAATTTTGTTATCTCTGGGTCATATCTTTAATAGAGTAAATTCCTATGATGAATATTTTCAGCTATTTAGCTATACTTTGACATTGTACTATGTTTGTTATTTTTGATATAACTAATAAACTTGTCAACATTATTTTCTTGTATCTCTTCTGCTCTCCTGCACGCTCCATTTGTTTTAAATAGATGAGGGTGAAAGACGGTACAAGTTCTAGATTATATAAATAGTAGCTGAATCATAAAATATGTGGCTATAATGTAAATTCCCTTTCAATTAATTGATTTGGTTTGGTTTGATCTTTTACTATGTTGGAACAATCCTCTAAAAGCAGCACAATAGCTCTGTAATTAATAAACTTTTAATAAAATATATTTATTTAAATTTCAAATATTATTTAAAAAAAACTTAAACATTATTAGTAATTTGATATTTTCGTGTTAAAATATTCTAAGAATCCATAGCTAATATAGACCTAAATTTCTCTAATATACTTTGCTTTCCGATTGGCTGCTTGTATAAGGTTGGATTAAATTGCTAAGCTATTATATTTGTTTATTACGGTTAGGCTACAGCCCTATATAAATATAATATTCTTTAAATTTACAAACGACACCTGGACACAGGAATCAAACCCAGTAGCTTTGGATTAGTACGTAAATGCTCTAACCACTGAGCTACCCAGTAGTCGTCCCGTTCTTAAGGCCATTCTTCGCTCATATTTTAAGGATAAGTCTGGGTAGACTTGTGAAAATCGTAAGCTACATTATGAATGATCAAGTAAAATCAAATTTGAGGGAGTATGATTTTCACAAATTTAAAACTAGTATGAAAAACTAAATATTTTTTAGTGTACTACGTTAAAGATATTATGATACTAAAGTAAAAGTTAATTTAGAGACGTTTCCTCTCTTGATTTAATGACGGAAGAGTTAGGGAGGGTCTAGATTGATATTAAGTGGCTAGTTTTACTTAGTAAGGGTACGGCCAGACTGGAGTGAGCGAAAGACTGAGCACGTGCGCTTGAAAGATAGAACTGGTTCTATTTTTCGAGCGCGTGCGCTCGAACCGGAACAGTCTAGCTTACAGGCGCTGATAATATTATTGTATGTTGGTTCATTGAGTGCTAGGAAAACTTCTCATGTTGACATGATATTTGACTTTTTTATAATTATCTATAGGTTTAGCACACTTGCTACTAATGGCCTAATTTAATTGGTAAGATCATAAACTATATATATATATATACCACGACCACTAATGGCCTAATTTAATTGGTAAGATCATAAACTATATATATATATATATATATAACTGATATATTAAAATACTTCAATATTATAATCAAAGTAGGCCTTTACAAATAAGAATCACCATTAGCGCGGATAGAGGATGGAAAAACCACAACAATAAATCACTTGTCAAAAACCACCCTCGGTTCAATGAGCCAAGATTCTAACCTTTGCCTCCTCGTCGACAACTATCGAGAGCTATCTACTAATCATGTGCTCGCTTGCCAGTTTGGTCGCCCAGTCACTCGCTCGCACGCACGCTTGTCAGTCTGGCCAAACTCTAACAATCAATCAGACAAAGGAAGTAATGTGATTGTAAAAAAAAGTCAAATTGAATATTTTTAAAGAAATCGACGTTTCATGACCACCCTAAACCCAAAAAAGTTATTTTTGCAATACTGTTTGCCTTTACCGGGACTAGATTATTATTAGCACCGCGTCTTACTACCCGTTCGGGTTATACGCACTTACGCTAATGTGTAATGGTAGGGTGATTGTGAGATGAAAATGAAGGACCTACAGTTTAACGTGGAATCCGAACCACGGTGGAGACCTGGCATTCCTCACATTCTACCGGGACTAGAGCTCAAACCATTTTACCGATCAGACTATAACTTGGTGTATAGGGTTTTAATAAGGTTTCCAAGATGAGTTTTTTCAATTAGATATCTAATCCTAAAATTATTAATAATGGATCACTCATAGGCAAAAATGGAAAGATTGATTTTCTGAAAATCAGCAGTTACGATTTTGATTAAAATTCGTATCTAGGTACTGTTTAGTATTGCAAACAAAATGGGGCCTCTAATTTTCCATTGAAATGAGTTTGCGGGTACTTTACATAAGTGTAAATTTACAATGTTGATCACATCTCCACAACATTTTGAGATACGAAATAAACTATAATTAAACTTTTTTATAACTCTTAAAAATAAACAACTTTCATGTAAAATAATTTATATATTTTTTAAAGTTATAGGCAAATTTAAATAGGAAGTTGAAAAAGCACAGAACAAATAATATGGTTCTGTAAGAGTGTATATTATTCTATGCATACTGTTTGGTGACTTCCAGCCAATGACTGGGTCTGTTTGGAACCTACACCTTTCCACCGCCTTCTTTGTCTCACCACCTCTCTCCCTCCACCTTGGCCCAACCCTATCCTCTCTCCTCCACACTCCTCCTTACTCCTTTCATCCAACTGTCCCTTGATCTTCCTCTCTGCCTCCTACCCCCCACCTCCATACGCAACATCCTCCTTGACATCCTTTCCCTCTCCATTCTTCTCACATGGCCATAACACCATATTTGTGCCTTCCCTATCCTCTCCTGGACTGGCTCTTCCTTCACTACTCTTCTTACTCTCTCATTTCTCATCCTGTCAAAATTTGTCACTCCAATTCTTCTTTTCAGAAATCTCATTTTACTTCCATCATGATGTCAAAACACGTAAGAGATTCTTCTCGACATCAGCAGACCCGGTCTAATACGAGAGTAACGCCATAGACCATGCGGCCACCGAAAGAGGTATCATTTGTATATTATCAGTATCGTCTCTTTAACTGTATTAACAACACAAACAAAGTTGGGTGGTCCGTTACGCATATATTATTCCAATACAATCAATTTTAGATTAATTAGTCCCTGTTTTACTTAAAATTTTAGATTAAAGTTAGTTATAAAAGGTATTTTATTATAATTATTAAAAACGTGCCATACGCCCCTACAGGCTGTGTTTACATTTTCCTTCCAATGACGCCCTTTGATAAGAAGGACAAAGTGAGAAATAATAGTAGCGCCATTTAGAGATTGATGTTTATACTTTACTCAATAACCAGCTCTCCAAAATATGTTGGCGTACATTCCAGCACTTAGGTGGCCTCGCCCGGAGTCCCCCCTAGAGGATTCACGGGGCCTGGGGCAACGGGATTTTGGGGGCTCCTTTTTATGTGAAATAATTAATTTAATTTATGTGATTTAAGAATGTTTATAAATTTTTTTTTTGAACTGCAGTATGATTCTGGTATAAGATCCTTTTGAAAATTTATAAAAAAATATCTGTGATATTTTAAATATTTATCATAAGTGAAAGGTGCAAATAAAATTAATTGTATGAATACCTGAAAGTTGTTTAATAACTTTTGTAACTGTCAGTTACTTTTCTTTTCTACCAACATTCTAATATAATATGTTAAAGAAAAATATATTTAGTAATTTACTTCATTATTAATATACATTATTATTTTATTTGCATTGTAAGCCGCCCTTAAATAATGAGTTTTGGAAAATCAACCCCCCAAAAAAACTAAGTCAAAAATAAGAATGGCTCTTTATTCTCGTGTATCGTGTTTGCGGTAACATATACTACCGTAATATATATATATTTTGGATTATTGTGGGCCCCCAAGAAGTTGAAGCCTGGGAGAAACTATCTTTAGACTTTTACTCCATCAAACCTCCCCTCACAAAGAGACAAGAAGGTGAATTCCAAGGAAAAGTATTAACATTATTATAGAAAATAGTTGTATAGATAGAATTGAAAATAAAATTCCCGAAATCACCACCACCACCACCTTCCGTCTCTCAAATATGTGTATTAGACTATCTTATTATATATAGTCTCCTAATTTATTTGAGATTGAGCCCTTGGGTTTTTATATTAAGGGTGCTAATTTGAGTTAGATAATTTAAATCAATTGAAAAATGACAGCTGTATAAGGGAATCAAACCAGGCGATAGATCAGTGGTACCGAATTGGAACGCTGAGTTAAGGGTCCCTGAGTCGGTTCTACATGTCCAGGAGTATTTTTTTTACAAGGTATCTAAAGGCTGTCCTTCCATCTTATCCTCGGTCTACCAGTTCTTCTCCTCACCGGAAGTCTTCCGTCTCTCGCTATTTTGACAACTCTGTCTTCTTGTATCCTGTCAATGTTTTGGTTCCCTTCTCTCTCCTTCGTGAAGCTATCCATTCAGTGATGGGGTTGATTTGACAAGCTTCTCTTATGTCCTCATTTCATTCCCTGTCTAGTAGTGATTTATTAGTGATTTTCCTCAATACTCTTGCCGGTCCCAAGCCAGTGTTCTTGAGTGAGGATAGATTCCTACCCGAATAAAAAATATTAAATAGCTCAAAATAATCAGGGAGTGCTTGTTCAACAAATTGAAATATGTCAAGTGACAGTGACAACTGTATCCGTAGTCGTGGCTCAATCTATCCTCAGTAAGTTAGAGTAAATTCGTTTGGAGTCAGCCTTAAACCACGTTACGCCTTTTTCTTACCTATTTTGACCCTCACCTACCTCTCCCCCCCACCCCCTCGAGTAACCCAAAGTAGCCTGAACCCTCCCCCCGTCCAACCTGTGTTAATAACTCTTCACATCAAGAGTAAATGTCAATATTTCATAAGGAAGTTATCGATAAGTATTTTTATCAACGGTGAAAACTTGAACTATACGAGTATTATTATTTTTTCGACTTTAGAATATAAGTATAAAATCTGTGTTACGTAACACTGTGATGTCCCCCCCCTCCCCCCCATGTAACATCATGAAGACTTTTTGTTTCATCACCACGTTTTACTACCCGTTCTAGCTATATAAGCTTAGGTCTATGACTATTTACACTAGTGGTTTAAGAGGTGAGAAAGGTTACATTCATAGGAAGTGTACCCTCATTTGCGTGGATGGGGGGAAAAATCCATCCACAGTAAACCCAACCGAGATTCGAACCTTGATCTCCCCTTCATTGGCAGTCTACTCTACTGCGAGAGTAGCACGTTGGACCATGCGGCCAACGAAACGGGTATTTAGACATTAGAGCTCTCAACCCTGTCAACAGTGTCACGTGGTTTTATGGATGATCCTTTAACAGGAGGACACAGCTTACAATTAGCCAGGAAATTCCTAAACAGGTTTTTAGAAATTTGATTATCAGTGCTGGAAGAGATACACGCTCACAGGCACTATATTAATATTGGTCACAGCGTGTAATCAAACCAGAGGCCCTTTATAATTCAAAGTGACCCTCCCGGCAGACCCAACCTCTGTGACGGCCAGGAATTCATAGGGAAGTAAGAGCTGGGGATCGGAGTGTGTAGCTATCACATACACAAAGAGATTGCTTTGGTAACCTTACAAAGCCATCGATTATAAATGATAAGAGAATCCGGTCATATGTTCCCATTAATTGAGGAACACAAGTCCTTCATATCCGTTTATAAAATAAAGTAATACACGAAGTGAGATTTGGCCGTGTTTCTCAAGTTAATTGATAGGAGATGACCATTGAATGCACTAGGAGACAAACTACAACCTAATTTCATAGCTGAGGGAACTGCAGGTCTTATGGAGAAAATATTTATCTTCGCTCTCTCTCTCTGTTAACGGTTGCCAAACTTTCTAGCTTTCGGTTGTTGGGAAGTGAGGAGGAGGGTTTACTTGGAAATCCCTCATTGTAAACAATGCTGCATGGGCGAGATTGACGGGTTCAATTGACAGACAAAAAACAATTTCCTATCAGTGTACAGGCTTTTCTAGAAGCATTAACTATTTCCACAATAGTATTTTTTTCAAGATTGAAGTTTATTAACTTTTTCTATTCCCCACGTAATTATGCTTAAAACTATTTTATGTATAATACACTTTTCCTTATAATTAATATACAAACAAATATATCAGAGCATGCATTTTATAGTAAATGCTATGAATTACATTCTTACTGGTTTTTAATCAGAAAATTAGGAAGATCATTATCAATATAAATCAAAGCTTTAATTTTCTTTAGGGTAGGTAATTCATTGTTCCGGTAAATTTAATGTGCCTTTCTGCGAATTGTAGCTTGAGTAAAAGTGTCATGTTTAACCAGACGCTTCATTTGAGTGCAGTTAATTACTTTTTAATCGGTGTCATTAACTTTCCCTTAGTTTTGAATTCTTGTTTAAAAGCGATTACTAACTTATAAGACACCTGTAGCTTCTGCAGTCTGTATTGCCACTTGATTTATTGAACAATTTCCGTCTTAACGAAAATATATGTAGACTCTTAACACCATGGCACTTTCTTTACTACTTAATATTTTCCTCTTGGAATAAAATGGTTAGGGAATGCCAGGCCACCACCATGGTTCGGATTCCACGTTAAACTGAAGGTCCTTCATTTCATCTCACAATCACCCTTCCATTACACATTAGCGTAAGTGCGTATAACCCGAACGGGTAGTAAGACGCGGTGCTAATAATAATAATAATAATAATAATAATAATAATAATAATAATAATAATAATAATAATAATAATAATAATAATAAAATGGTTTGTAACAAGCCGGAGATTCAATAATGTGTGTTATATTTTAACTGTTGACAGTATACTATTATTCAAATAAATATATTAATATGCACATAAAACTCTAATTTAACAACCTTAACGGAAAAAACACACAACCAACACATACACACAAAATCTTAACGTGATCAATAACAAATATTTTTCTACACAGATTACTAATAAAATATGAGTGGTGATTTAGTTAATATTTTTCAGCTAGCTATTAGGAACACTAGATTCGAACTACTGTAACTTTACGACTGTGCTGGAGGAAGTAGCACCAACTACTGGCAACAACGAGGGCTCAGCATTGCCAAATTTGATGTACATTCGAAGGAAGACTAACACGGAAAACAAAAGAATGACAACGCTGTTGCTCAATAGTAAGCATGCAGTTCCCTAAGCAATGAAATTAGGTGTAAGCCCTGGGAGAATGATGATCGTGGTGGTTGAGGTGAGGGAGGGGAAGGAGGGCATGTTTGAAATTAGTTTCGGGAAAAAATAATTTTAAATTGATTTTATTTTAGGTAATAATATATGAATAATATAAACTATTGCAGTATACTAGAATGTCGATTACGTGGAGATCGAGGTTCAAATCTTGGTCGGTTTTACTGAGAGTGGTTTTTCCTAAAATGGATTTCCACTCTCCTTCCACAAAAATGTGGGTACACTTAACTTAAATATAATCCTCTTCATCCTTAAAACCATTAGCGTAATTAGTACATAAACGTATAACGTATGGGTAGTTAGACGCGGTGCTAAAAAAAAATACTATAAATGTAAGAGAAAAATTAATATATTAAATGAAATATTGAAAACAATCATTTGATATTATTAATGTGTTAATTAGGAACCAATTTAACTAACAATAACGGTAATAAAGTGGAAACTAGGAAAATAAAATGGTTTCAAAATAGATTGAAATGTTGAAGGGTAAGTAGATCAAGCTTCAAATATTTGTTGAGTGCACAGTACGCTGAATAAAACATGCATTTTTATTTACCGAATATACATTTTGAAAGAAAAAGTTACAACCATTTACGAAATATTTCACAATTCCAAAGATTAGTCATCACTCATCAGTAAATTATTATTAGCACCGCGTCTTACTACCCGTTCGGGTTATACGCGCTTACGCTAATGTGTAATGGTAGGGTGATTGTGAGATGAAATGGAGGACCTACAGTTTAACGTGGAATCCGAACCACGGTGGAGGCCTGGAATTTCACACATTCACAAGTTGTGATTAATACACGTCTTGTCAGAGAGGAAGGAAGGGTTTGGTAATCAGATAAATCTGTGCCGGGACCGAGGATTGAACCCCGGACCCCAGCACAGAAGTCCAACACTTTACCCCTAGACCACCAGGTCACCCTCATCAGTAAAATACCTTTAAAATATGAATCCTTGAAAAACAAGTATTCTGTGATGATCGTCATATAAAATATTTCTTAAGTATCCATATCAAACAAAATATTAAGATATATAATTTTGAAAAAAAAAATCGTATTTTCTAATCTTAATATTCAGTAAGCTACCCTTAGAACAATTTCATCCCCAATATCCGTTTTAAACAAAACCATAAAAAATCATTAAAAATAGAATTATCGGTCATCAGCTAGAATAATTTGAAAAATTGACCATAAATGACCATAAAACATTTAAATATCAAGTATGGATCAAATATATAAAACCGTTTGGGCTGTAGCTCAAGGCACAGATATAAATAATTTAAAACCGATATGATTTTTGGGTTTGGGGGTACATGAAACGTTAAGATTCAGCATAATCTTGAGATGGAGAATTTTCACGATTACAATATATTATCTATATTAATATTAGGTTCTATGTCATGACTGGTTCATTCCTTTTGTCAGTGAACTTAAACCACCCTGTACTCTGCCTCGTCCTCCAGCTTCCAGAATGTTCTTCTTTCCTTCAAATCACCTAACATTTTAATCTTCTTCTTCCTAAGCTCCTCTTTCCCTCAACCTTCTCTTCTATGATGTCGAGCAAAATGCAGTTCTTCCTAAGGATGTGCCTGATCCAATTTGCTTTGTACCGAAGAATCACATCCAAAATGGTTCTCTTCTCACGCACTCTTCTTAGGACTTGCCTATTTGTTGCCCTGTCTGTCCACCTGATCTTCTCAAGTCTTCTCCAACATCACATTTAAAACCTCTCCGATTATTTCTTTTCTATCTTCTTAAGAGTCTAAGTTTCTGCAATATATATATATAAAATTTATATATATATATATGAGAAAGTAAAAATATAATAATACTACGAGTAGTATGTAACAATAAAAAATACATTTATTAAAAAATATGACATCATGTAAGTAAAAGTTTCAATGATGTTTTTACATACTTTTAATTAAACACAATCCAAAGAGGAACATCTGGCATGAGATGTCTTCTTCACTCCAAGGCTATCTTCCTTTTCCATTTTCAAAAAGTTTTCAATCATCTCTTCATAGGTTTTCCTTTTGGCTCGTATTATAAAACATGTTTAGCCTGTCAGGGCTCTTTGCATCCGTTGTATATGGCTGATCCGACTGTCTTGAAATCTTCTCATTGATATTCACTAAATATTAAGATCATCTCGTATATCTTAATTTATTATTCTATTCAACCTCTTACAACCTTTTACTTGTGTCAATAATTTCATCTCGGACATCTGTATCCGAATTTTATTTACTGCCTTGTCGGTTCATCAAAGGGTTGAGGAGGATAACCTCGATTACAAAATTACAAGAAGATCATACCAGATGCAGAAAGATGCCAGCCTTATCACGTGGCCTAGGCAGCTGGAGGGTCCATTGAGGACATTTCATTTAAATATTCGAAGAAACTACCCTGACTATTGAGACATCGCTTAAAGTGAACTATAATTACTAGAGCAGGGATCGGCAACTAGTCAATCATGTTCGATTGGTCGATCTCGTGGCAATTTTCAGTCAATCGCGCGAGAAAACTACAACGTTATTAAAAGTTTATATGTCTTCTAAACTCGCAAATATATAAAGTACTTTCGAATAATATTAATTATTATTATTTTATTATTATTTAGCACCGCGTCTTACTACCCCTTCTCGTTATATGCGTAAGTATTAATTACGCTAATGGATTAGAAATCGGGAAGGTTGAATTGAGAGGAAGTGAATCCGTATTTACGTGGAGGGAGAGGGGAAAATCATTTAGGAAAAAAACAGTTCACTCGAGAGATATTCGAACCTCGATCCCCCCCAATCTCGACAGTCTAGCTCAAAACTAAACTAGCGCGTTAGTCAACTACGCCACCGAGACGAGAGGGGGAATATATCCTACCATCATTACCCCCTTCCATGATTCGAGATCAAACTTTCCCTTCACCAGTGACGTTTAGTCCTCGTGCCCACCGATGTGGCTGGGTGGAACATAAAAAAAAAATTCAAGCTATATTTCCTTAAATAGATGAAAATAAATAAATTGGGTAACGCTTTATTTGACGTGGAATATTAAGGAGAACTCGTTACTTCCACGAAATAAAAATGTCTATAGAGAAAAAGAGCTTGATTAGATCAGCAGTCTTCAACTTTTTTGTTCGCGTGCCCTCATATATAATTTATCTTCATCTTTGTAACCACAAAGTTTTTAGTGCATAAAGCAAGTCCGACATAGTCTACTAAGATAAATAAAATAACTTAAAATAAAGTTTAAAATTCTAAGTATTTACAGAATGAAACATTTAAATTGAGACATCATAATATCCCGAAAACAAAGAATATTAGGAGGGGAAAAAATTATTTTGAACACTTTTTTTTATTTTAAGGGGAAAGAGAACAGCATCAGTTATTTTTGAATTGATAGACGTCATCAAGGTTATTTCAAGGTAAAGTTTTATTTTTAAAATGGAAATCTATAATTTTTAAACTGAATTTTACTACACAAACACAAACATTTTCTTGATTTTTTTAATTTGACTATAATTTTTGAAGATATACATTTAGTTTTTATAACAATTTTTATTCTTTAGCTTTTTATTACATTATATTATTATTTACTACACTATCTGCAATACTATTTATAAAATTACTTCAATAAATGTTCAAAATGATGAACATTAACTTCTATACACTTTTAATGTAAAAAGAAATTCTCGAATGAAAATTGTTATAATAATAGTCATGTTAAAATATCTTCAAAAATTGACGTCACGTAAAAAAATCATCAAAAAGTTTTTGATGCTTAGTGTAGAATAAAACGCAGTTATAAAAATTATATGTTTTCATTTAAAAAATAAAACAAAGCTTACCCGAAATCCCGAAATAACTTTGAAGATAGATGTACAACACACTAAAAATAACTTGTGTTGTTTTCCCTCAAAAGAAAAAAAAAAAGTTTGAAACAATATTTTATAAAATGCTTCGTTTTGGGGATATTCTGGTGTCTGAACTTAAATACTCACCCGATAGGTGTGTGTGTGTGTGTGTGTGATATATATATATATATATATATATATATATATATATATATATATATATAATATATAACGCATGTATTCAACTTTACGTGCCTCCTAAGATATCTTCACGTACCCAAGATGGACTATTTTTTCCATCTTTTCTCTTTTAAATATGTAAATGGAAATGATTAACATACGTTGTAAAGAAAGAAGTATATCAAGCGGACAAATTTTAATTTAATTTTACACAATTAGTATTATAGACAACGAGGATTGAAATACCCTTTAAACACCCGATAGTTCAGGGTTCTTTTCTGGCCAGTGACTCGAACAGAAATTTTTATCGGTTCTGGTTCCGATTCCTGTTTTCTTAAAAAAACATTTTAAAGGGGAGGTTCAAGCTCTTTTCTGTTCCTGATAGTGTTCCAGTTGTTTGAATTTAAAATGTTTATTTTTAGCACAGTGTCTTTCTATAAATTTGGGCTACGTCAATGTACGAGATTTGATCTGGTTTTTTAATGAATGAGGAAGGTTATATTTTTATATTAGAGGAAGTGTATCCGCATTCGCGTGTAAGGAGAGCGGAGAACCACTTTGGAAACAGCACTCTGGATCAAAAGTATTGATAGATTAAAAAAATATTATAACGTACCTTAATAATAATAGTGTATCCTTCTAATTTGCATCTTGATCTGTCAACCGTCAATCTCATAGTTAAAAAACTTCCAAACTGAGTTTTATTTAACGTACCCCATCAACAATTTTATTTAAGCCACTTAGGGCCAGTCTTATGACTATCTGATGATTATTGCTAGCGGGAGGTTAAAGTTAGAGACCAGATAAAGGATATCAACCACTTTAATATTTCAAGCGTATCAGCCAGATATGTTGAATAAATATATGTTTATGCAGAAAACGTAAGGCTGGTACTGTTTTACTTGTGCGCGCATGCGTATGGTTCTTGTTATTACCGCTACAACCTGGCCAGTAACTTCAACGCTCAACATTTGTTAAATAATTGCGGCTAAACGAGTGCTAGGAAACATATGGCGTTATGTGGGCGCGGAAGCTAAGCTGTCTTGCAAGTTCTAATTTCGGTATTTGCCAAAATGATAGCAATAGTTTGGTACAACGTTTACAAAATTTCATTTATTTTACTCACATTTAAATAATTTGTTCTTATATAAATATAACTCTAAAAAGAGCTTATTAGTTTTTATAGAAGTGTGAATTAAATTTTCTAACCTTATACTTTTAAATGTTCTAACTTTATACTTTTAAATGTTCTAACTTTATACTTTTAAATGCTTTAACATTATAGTTAGAGACTGGGAATGTGCCTACTTAACACGTGGACCAAGATTTTAAGCTAAAAACAGATTCTTATAGGTGAAACCTCATTAAAAACAAAGCATTACTTTGGCAACGCCAATTTAAACTTTCAGATAAAAGTTATCAGGTACTCAAAACCTCCCGATAAAAATGTGATGGTTAAATGCATTTTATCTGGCATATAAAAGCTAAACTCCATTCACGGTAGGAATTACTCTCTGAAAGGTCTTTTTTCCTACCAATATCCTTCTATATAATAGATTAATGGTAGGGAAAAAGGCCTTTCAGAAGTCAATTCCTACCGTGAACAGACATTATTCATCAGTCATAAGACGCACTTTAACTTATATACCAGATATAAATATTCTTCGGCCAGATTAATATATATCCAGAAATCATAAGACCGGCCCTTTGTACAAACAAAAATAATCACCTATGCACTGTACAAAAGGAACACATTCACTGAGCTACTTCCTAATTTAAACTTGATTGAAAGAATTTAAGATTTGCATTTTGCCACCCTCCATTTTATTTTCACACTATTATAAGCTGTTCAAACAACCACCAGATTATCAGTTCTCATTTCCAGGAAGTAGGCCTACTAAGTACAATAGGCTTAGACTATTTGTCCAAAAGAGATGATTTCTTAGTTTCAGTATTTCAACTTCTAAGGAATGTGGTATTATCTTTCTTCTATCAAAGCTAAATACAGCTTTTTAAACCTTTGGCTTTATGTTAAAGTGAGAAAACAACGAACATGTGACAGTCACGACATTCCTTTGGAATCTAAACTCATTAGTGTGTGTTGCTAAGGGCTCATTAACTCTTTTCTAATTACCTTATAAAAGAGGTTTCAAACAAACTAATTAACTAAAATATATCAAGCCCTTTCATAACTTACTGAGAAAGGGGGTAACACAACATTTCAAAATTAAACTAAGCTTAGGAAAAAAAAAATGTTTGCAATTTGTCAAAATTATATACAATTCCGTAAAAACGTAGAACCTTTTAAAACCTTTATGAACCTAAAATTATTTAACGGTTTCAATTCCAGTTCTGGTTCTTCATAATAATGTTTTAGGGTTCCAATTCTGATTCCGGTTCCTTAAAAATAAATGTTAATTTCGGTTCCAGTTTGACTCCCTGTACCTTACTGGCTTACATGTTTTTAATTTTTTTTTTTTATACACAAAGCGGTTGACCATGCAACTAAACCGGTCGCCAATTGCCGTTTTATACGCTTTACTAACCAGTAATAAGTATCAGAAACTTAATCCGTAAACAAGTTAAAGACTACCGAAGAGGACGCTGTGTATAAGAAAAACGCCTCAGCATTCTTTGGAAAAACACCATCGAGAGATAATAAACACCTCCATTCCACACTACTTCCCGAGTCTAGCTTAATCCCTAGCGCACATCTAACTTTCATCATTCTGACATTTGCAACGGGTTAGAATATACTAACTATTTTCCGCTCTATCTCTGCGAGTTTTTGTATAGTTTTGGTAAGAAGGGACCAAATTAAATGGCATTATTTGATTCTATGACCGATTCACTCGGACCTTATTTGTGAATTTCTACTCCAATCACGATAAATTAAACCTCTTTGAAAACACTTAGAAATAAACAAGAGTCATAATGTTAAATAATAAAGCACAAATTTAAAAGAAAGGGCCTTTTAAAAACTACAAACATATATTTCTGTGGCGAAAATTAATTACACTTAACTATATTATTAGTGTTTTTTATGATATCTATAAAAAGTGACAGCTGCAGATCACATGAATTGACGTATGAATGCGTTAAAGTAAATATTAGCTTTCTTAGCTGATAGATAAGGTTCTTCTTAGGAAAATTTGACTGCACTTGTTACCAGTGGCAGCTCGTGTATAGGCACTGTGGAATTGCTGCACCCCTTATTTCCACTTGAAATCATCGATAATATTTAATATAATGAGCCCTTTTTTCTTTAATTATTTCTTTATTTTTGTAGTACAATACATATTCCTTAAGCTTAGTGTCAGTACTTCAGTAGCCATCCCCCAGTTTAAGGAAAATATACAAACATCTTTGTGTATGGAACTGTGCGCTTCACAGTACCAGCGAAGTGGTGTTTGACTGTTGTGCGCATGCGCACATAGGAAGGGGGTGAGGAGGAAGGCGGGACTGCCAAGTAGAAAGAGCACTGTTGCTCTCGCATTGACGGCTCTGGCGTGATGGTGGAAGGAAGTTTTTTTTTTACTCAGCGTGTGTTGTGCTTAAAAACCATGTACCATATTCTTGAATGTGATAAAGTGTAGAAGAGTGTAGAATTAGATTGTTATTCTGGTTCCAGCTATTCTATTTGATTATATATTTTTTAGGTTCTTTTATTTAACAGAAAGACTAAATGTGCTTGCAGTACTTTCAATTGAGAAAAATTTCCTCAATTGTCATCCAGAGATCAAGAGGAAAATTAATGAACTTCCTGCGCAAATTAAAACAAGAAGAATGGATTTAATTTTTAAATGAATAGATCAAGCTTGAACTGTAATAATTTAAGTTAAATGAAGTAAAAGATGTTGTTGTTTTTTTTTGTTAAGATTTTATCAAGTTCCTGAATAAATTTTCTTTTTATACATGTTTTTTTCCTTTTACACAATTTTTAAACAAAGGCTAACAATTTATGGAGCAGAAACCCCACTAATTTTAGCTACGAGCCGCCACTGCTTGCTAAACTGAACCCTTTTCCAAGTCATATAAATTGTATTAAATGGTTGAGTAATATGTTTAGTGAGGAGATAAGTACCGTTCATGCATGTGGCTCTAAAATTAGCTAATATACAAGTATATATGTCAAGATATTAAATATAAAACTAATAAAAGTGTAATTAATGTAATTAAAAACTTAATGTGTTTTATTCTCCAAAGATTCGATTCTATGCGAATATTTTTAATTAACATCCCTATATTGTGTTAATGTTTTGTTTTTTTAATTTTTAAAGAACAGAGAATTGTTATATTTAACACTGCCTGAATGTTGTTTGTTTAATTAACACGTATTCTTTTGTTTGCGAACAGTTTATTTGAGTATTTAACGTGCGCTTTCTAAATACACAAATGTTGTTAGCATATTATTTACAAACCAAACTAATCTAATAAAGTACGAATATTCATATTCATTCAGCTTAGTTTCTAGGTGTAAGATAAATATAAACTAATATACAAATGTTCTTACATACAACACATTTATAATGCAGTAACACTTTTTTAATATGAAGTCCAAAGGATATTTCAAATTCGAGTTAACTATTTTCATGAGTATCCAGGCAGCTGGTATACAATTAATCAATAACCTCAAAATATGTTACATATGAACCACATATTTTATATATACTATACAAAACACACATATACAATAAATACATACGTAAAAAAAACCAAGAAAAATTCAAACACAGAATATAAAAACTTTGAAAAATTAGTAAATTTGCATACGAGAATTGTAGATTTAAATCAGAAATGATGATAGCCTTGCCAACACGTACCTTATTCCAGGAAACCCACTCAACACCGGTGAATTATTCTCATTTACTGTGATGTGTCAAAAAGGCTAACTCCAACTTTATTTGACATTATCAGCATAAAGGGTGGTTTAATAAAGATCGTTAATTTAGTTTAAAATGAGTACAAACTCTAAAAAAGTTAACAATATATTGGCCTCAAATTATCCAAATGTTTCCTTTTAAAATTAGAATTAAATGATTTTTTTTACCATTGATTGAAATATAAGTTTCATGAGTAGTCATAGTGGGTTCAAACTATCCAAGTTTTAGAATTAACCAATTCTGAATTAGTCAAATCTCTGTGTATTAAAGCAATCACAATAATTTTGTTACATAATAACAATTTCAATGTTTCTAGGTAAATCTATCATTTGTAATTTTTAAATAAAGTATTTTTTATTTTTTTATTTTTATTTGATCGTAACTGTTTAAAAAAAAAACCAGTGCAATCTTTCCACGAATAATGCAAGTGTAGAGACCACTTAATAATGAACTTGACATTTCTTATCCTTCCTTATATTTTAAATTATGGGGTAGATAAATCTGAAAATGTTGAAACAATCATTTACGGATATAGACATTTAAATAATAAAAGAGCTAGGATCTGACAGTAATAAATAATAATGTCATAGCCCGAAGGCACTTTTCTTCTAATTAATCTCAATCCTTTCACGCGAAAAAATATAGATTTGAAACCGTTGTTTATAAAACTTGTGTTTTTTTTTACCACATATATAGAAATTAATAATTTAATTTCCAAAGTATTTTTTGTTAAAGTAACAAATAAACGAAACATTGTTTATTATTTCGCTAACCTCGACTTATTCTTGCAAAAACATACCTCCACTAAAGTACCAAACAAGTGATTCTGGTCGATCGCAATCTATAGCACCATGTTTAATAATCCAATGTATCGCTTGAATATTAATGAGGAGCTGTAAAGGCATTATTAGCTCTAAGAATGAATAAGTACATTTTTGCTCAGATAAATTGAATCAGCCTTGAATTTTAAATAGTTACCTCCGTGAGCAAAAAAAAATTTAAAAATGTAAAATTACATTGTCTTAAATATGCGCACATCAAATTTGATCAAAATGCACGATACATCTGTGTTTTTTTATCTTAGGTATTTAACGTGCAATTTCTGAACCGACTGAGGCACACAACTTTTAAACTAGCTTAAACCTAAATCACGATGAAAGGGGAAACCCAAATTTCACCCATGATCATTTTTACAGCCATGCCGGGAATTTAACCCATGACCTTTTTCTCAGTAAGAAGACACGCTACTTGGCACCGCGTCCTACTACACACTCGTGTTATAAACATATGTTATAATTACACTAATCTGCTAAGGATAAGAAAGGCTAAATTTAGAGGAAATGTACCCACATTTGCGTGGAAAGATAATGAAAACCATTTAGTAACTTCCCCCCCCCCCCAGTACACCCGACCATGATTCTAACCCCGATCTGCCCGCCATCTACAGTCCAGTATATTGCAAGGGTGTTGCCTTAGAATCCATAAGGCCACCGAAGTAGGTGGATCTCAATTCATCACTACGAAAGAGGAAGCCTCAATTTTACTGATGAAGCCTTTATTTACCATAATAGAGATTAGAACCTAGAACCCTTAAGGTGCGGCAGAAGCGAAAGCGAATAATTTTACAGTGTTTATAGAATTAATTTTTTTTTGCCAAAATGTATCAAATATTCCTCCAGTAACAACATAGTGTTTAGTTTTATGCACATGCTAATATCAACAGATCTCGAATATTGTCAAGGGTGTCCTGGAATTTTGTCAAAACTTTTCTCTTTATTTAAAAAGTTTTGACAAAATTCCAGGACACCCTTAACAGATATTCAAGATCTGTTGACATAGCATGTGCATAAAACTAAACTCTATATTGTTACTGGAGGAATATTTGATTTATTGGATTTAATTTAAATTCTATAAAAACTGTAAAAATACTGTGCCCTTCTGTAGCACTGAGATGACTTACAGACGTCCAAAATCTCCCGTTACATAAGAAATGAATTGTCATTTCATAGAAAGTTTCTCGCCAAGATGAAGGTAGAAAGGTATCAATATGTCTCAATGGGAATAAAAATGACTTTTTAAGTTTTCTAATTTTAAAAAATAAACTTAATAAATGAAATTAGCCCATTTTCAAAGACGTTTTACGTGAAATGTGTAAATTATGATAAACATAGAGTTAGCCTTCCTTAAACAAATTAATTCATGTTTTAACCAGATCACAAAATACATGTTTAAATAGTTGACTATTTTCTTGAGAAATACCGCCTTTGATTATATTATCCTTTAGGAACGAGGCGCATTTAGCTCAGAAATAAACAAGTATTAACTATTAGATATAGACTATATATTATATATATTCTTAGTCACTGGAGCTGGTTTACAACTTAAGAAGGTTACAAGAACAAATTTTGTACTATATTTTTCCAAAACATGCGGTACATCTCTTGACCTTGTGATGGAGTTAAAGGAGTTGAAACAAATCACCCGAACTATACCAATGTCATGTAACTGCGCAAAGGTAGGATTGATCCCTCAAAGAGATTCATTTGCAGAAGCTAGTGTGGTCTTGGTAGCTAATGTAATTAGATTCAAAGCACTTTGAAACCATCTGATCAAATAGTTCGAGACTCTTATTAGGATCGTTAACTGACAGCTGGAAGATTGACAAAGGGCAGTAGGAGCAACATATTCCTCGGGAAATTCAGCTAGTAGCACATTTAAAATTTAAATGCACCCTTTCAAGACATTACATATTTTATCTCCTCGAATGAGGTATACGATGCCCCCCCCCCCCTCTTTCAGGCGATTGCTCGTGCATTTCTTAATTATTTTTTTTACTTTGTTGTGCCACATCTTACTATACCTACATAATCCATCCCTGTAGCGTAGTGGTCAGTGCACCTGTCAACATTCCTAGGGGTAACCGTTTCGATTCCGACAGGTACATTGGGTAATTTTTTGTATCTTAAGAGGAATTATCCCAATAGCCACCAGGGAAAATTAGGCTTAAGTTAGGTTTAGGACTCCCACTGGCCCAAACCTTCATACTCACTATCATCATTCATCTCGTTGCGGGTATGACGTGTAGACAACCTGCATGGGTGTACCTTGGACAACGATATGTGCCACCAGTGTGACAAATAGTCTACATACAGGCGAGGCGACCGATCTGGATGCAAGGTCCCTCCCGGTCAGTAATACCATACGCTTTAAAAAATGTATCTCCCAAACTATATACATATTTAGACTAATGGTATAGTGGGATAAGGATGAAGAAGGTAGAACTTAAGGTGGAATGGAAGGGCACGTGAGAAATTATTATTATTTGCACCGCGTCTTACTACCCGTTCGGGTTATACGCACTTACGCTATTGTGTAATGGTAGGGTGATTGTGAGATGAAATGGAGGACCTACAGTTTAACGTGGAATCCGAATCACGGTGGAGGCCTGGCATTCCCCACATTCACAAGATGTCTTGTCAGAGGTGAAGGAAGAGTTTGGTAATCAGATAAATCTTTGCCGGGACCAAGGATTGAACCCCGGACCCTAGCATAGAAGTCCGACACCTTACTTCTAGACAACCAGGTCACCGACGTGAGAAAAGGCCATTGTTTTTGTAGTTATGTCAACAACAAAGATTTGACTGAGATAAATAAAATATTGCTCCAGTACAAACATAGAATTTAATTTACTTCACATGGTTACCTAAAATTGTCTTGAATATCTGTCATGATAATTGTGGCATTATCTAACAAACTTTTTAAATGAATAAAAAAAAGTTGTAATTAAAGTCCAGAACACCCTTGACAGATATCCAAGACATTTTGAGGTCACCATGTGAAGAAAATTAAACTTTATATTTGTACTGAAGCAATAGTATGATTTATTTTGGCAAAAAAAAGTTTTGTCATAAAAACTGCAAAAACGCTGTCTTTTTCTCGCGTCCCTTTCATTCCACCTTAAGAGGCGATGGAGATCAAATGGAAAACCTAATTGGGCTGATAAGGGGGGGGGGGGACCTCAGTACACTCATCCCAGATTCGAACTTGAACTCTCTCTTCATCAGCAAACCGAGAAAGACGAATTTGACGTTAGTTCGCGTGCAACCGGATGCGGTTGGCCGGAATTTTAAGTGATTCATACTCCTTGGACTAAAGGTTAAAACCAAGGTCCTCCAATCAAAAAAAATAGTCGTATCCGTAACTCTGTTGGTAGAGCGTCCTACCCATTGAACAGAAAGTTCCTGTTTAAATTCTTGGCTTGACTGAAAGATGTATTAATGGTAGTAATGGTATTAATGGTAACTGTTGGGGGAATGGTTTCTGTGTTGGTTTTGAAGATGAATTACTTTATAAATCCCCAGCTTTGGGGGCCATATGATCTTAGGCGTCTCTCTATAGTTGGACTGGACTGCCAATGACAGGGAGATCAGGGTTCAAATATCGGTTGGGTGTAGTTAGTTTTTACAAAATGGTTTTCCACTCTTCATTAACAAAATGCGGGTACATTTTATCCAAATTCAACCTTTCTCGTCCCTAATTCTTTAGTTTAATTAGTATATATGTGTATAACATGAATAGTTAGTAAGGAGCGGTTCTACTTAAGAAAAAGTTTGTGAATCGTGTCCTGATAGTAGCGCACCCGGAAATTTACTTTCAGGGAAAGAGAGGCCAAAAAAATGACCGAAGCTAATATTTATTTACTTTTTCCAAAAAGGTATCTTAGGAGTACTTTTAACGTCGGTAGAACGTTTGAATCTTAAGTCATAAGTTTTGTTTCAAAATCTTTGTTCTGATTTGGACACGTCCTCGGGTGTTTTATACTATAGTTATACCTAATTTGTTTTAAGCTTTTATTAACATTATATTCGATTGGGTTTAGGAGGGAGGGGTTGTAACTGCCCAAGTGGTTCGCCCTCCCTTGCCTTCTGAGACCACCAATGTGTTCTGATAAAGTGAATTGGTTCATAAAGTGCACGCTAGTCAGCCATAGTAATAATAATACAAGTTAAATCCAGCCCACTATCATGGTCGAATGGTCTAAGGTGTCAGTCTAACAATAATATGGACTGCTGGTAATGTAGAGTTCAGAGTTAGAATCCTGGTTGGGTCTACTAAGGGTTCCTAAACGGTTTATTACTCTCCCTCCACGCACGTGCGGGTACACTTCCTCTAAGTTAAACCTCCCTCATCCCTAAAACATTAACGTAACTAGTTTGTATGCATGTAGATCAAATGGGTAGTAAGACGCGATCTAAGGGAAGGAGTGTAGAGAGTATAGGAGGGGGAGGACTAACTTTAAAATATTTATTTTCACCTAATTAATAGATCACGAATATATTTACATGTTAAACCAGTTCTGACATTAATTTTGCAACTACCACGTAGTTATCGTCGTAAGGACGATTCTAACTTGCATCACGCGAGGTAAGGACGGCTATTGTCTGTCCACGATAAGGTCGACAGCTCAACACCTGTAGAATGTCTTCACTGACATCACGTGGTAATCAACATTATTTGTCAACAAATATCTGTAACTTACTCACCCCATTAGAATGATTAATATACGAGTATTTGTTATCTTAGGAGCTATCTTAAAACTGTTGCGGTGATTGATACCATGATTCAAGATTATATTTTCCCTTCATATATTATCTCATCTTTAATTTCTCTTTAACCCTCGGGAGAAAAGTATTGTGATCGACTAAAAAAATCAAACCAGATATTTTGAAAATTTTTGACGTTTCATGATCACTAAAACCGAAGAAGTGGTATTTGCTTTGCCGTCTGTCTGTCTGTCTGTCTATATCTCCGACTAGAGCCGAAACCATTTTACCCATAGGACTAGGACTAATTGATATATACGGTTTTCATAAGATTTCCATGAGGAGTTTTTGGAAATTAATAGTAGCATATTGAAGGGAAAAAAGAGAAAGAATTGATTTTCTCCAAATTTGCTCTAACGATTTTGATTAAATTTTGTTTCTAAACAGTGCTAACATTACATACAAAATTACTATTTTAATTTTCCCATGAACATTTATTTGAGATATTTAAAGTGCACTTTCTGAACCGAATGATTATATCAGCAAACACGACTTATAAACTTAATTAAATCTAAAGTAAACACAACGCCCAGCCCCCTACCGTTAATTCATCACTTTGAAAGAGTAACCAACATTTTAACAATGATTCATTTTTAGGTCATGCCAGGAATCGAACCCGGTAACCCTAGTTCAGTAGACAGACACGTTACCGACTGAGCTGAGGTATCGGACTATATTATATCAAAATATTTTCAAATATCGCCTGAATAAAGAATTAATTAAGGCTTATAATAAGGTGAATATTTTATGGACTACCTTAGTATATCATGTGTCACATTTTATACTATTACTATTATTTTTTTGGCTCTACTTTTTTTTTCTAGCATCACATCTTACAAACCGTCCGGGTTATAACCTTATGCACTAATAATTACGCTAGTGATTTTAAAGATTAGAAAGGTTAAAGTTACAGGAAGTGTATCAGCATTTGCGTAGAGGGAAAGTGGAAGACTACTTTGGAAAAAAAACACCCTCATTACACCCGACCGAGATTCAAACCTCAATTTCACAGCCATCGGCAGTCTAGTCTATTGCAGCAGTAGCGCGTTGGACCGTGAGGCCACCGAAGCGGGGGGCTCAAAGTCTTGCTATCCATCCGGGCTAAACTCATTTAACTACAATAGTAGAAATATAGATTGTATAGGAAATGTACCCTCATTAGCGTGAAGGGAGATTGGGAAACTGCATAGGGAAAATTCCCTTAGTAAACGCGCCCGGGACTAAAACTTCAACTATCCCGTCACCAGTAAACCAGATTAGCCGAACCTGAAATTCAGTAAGTGTACCCGCGAGAGGGTTAGCAAAAATAAATTGAACAGAGTGTATTTTAACGTTGGTAACCAAATACTAATTTTAATTCTCTAGGTACGGCTTATTTTAATATGAATCCATTTATATTAGGACAATGCATCTTGTTAGATTTGTTTACATTTATATATCTGACATAAATATACATATTTGGGAAAGGTATAGTCTATAGGAAATGTACCTTCATTTTCGAAGACAGAAAGTTTGAAACTATTTAGCAGAAAACCACTATATCCTTCCGAGATTTAAACACCAACCTTATCATCACCATCAATCTACACTAGACAAGACTAGACGCATTTTCCCGTGGAATAACCTGTGAGGGTATGTGATTATAATTTAGTTTCCTTGTAAAGAACTGTAAAGCGATATAAACTTTGTATAAAAAATTAATTGTTCAATCAAATAGGCGAGAGCCACTTTGCGTGATGGTAAAAAGGGGCATAGTTTTATTTAGCACCGCGTCTCACTAACCGTTCGGGTTATACGCTTATGTACTATCTACGGTAGTGGTTTTAGGGATTAGGAAGGCTATATTTACAGGAAGTGTATCCATATTTGCGTGGAGGAGGAGTGGAAAACTATTTCTGGAAAAACTATCCTCAGTACACCTGATCGAGATTCGAACCTTGATCTCCCCGTCATCAGCAGTCTAATTTACTGCGAGAGTAGCACCCTAAAACATGCGGCCACCGAAGCTGGTGGGTAACTTGAATTAAAAAATCATGTAAGTGTAAAATTATAATTTATGGATTTTATTTTCTTCCTCCCACTTCCTCGTGATGAAAAATTGACGACATCCGCTTCAGTGGACGAATGGTCTAAGGCGTCACTTTCGAAATAGAATAGATTGTTGGTAATAGGGAGATTGGAATTATCTCCCAGCCGGTGTATTGAAGGTGGTTTTCCACTCTCCTTCCACGTAAATGTGGGTACACTTCCTCTAAATTCCCCCTTATTAATCCCAAACACATTGGCGTAATTAGTACATAGACGAATGACCAAAACGTGCAAAAATACGTGGTGCTAAAAACAGTATTGTTAAAATAACATTGATAAATAAAATAATCACCCCCTCCCCTTTCTTCGTGCGCCCAGTCTGAACTTAGAATTTGTTATTTTCCAGCATAGTCAGCCAACTGCAGTGCAAGTCTAACTCCTTGGTCCACCCACATAGTTAATTATTATTATGGTTAATATAAATTATGTTATAATTTTATGACCACCCGCATCTGTGATCACGTGGACTAAATGTCAGGGTCATCCAGTTTGGTTTTGCCGTTGACGGGGAAGGTGGGGTTCTAATCACGAATAGGTGTTTTCATTTTCTCATGTTAAGAAAAGAATTTGAATCGTGATTTTTCCTCCTTAAAGTTTAAAACTAAGGCGGGAGTGTAAAGAATGCGAAAAATGGGAAGTGTTTTTGCGATTTTTATAAAAAAAAAAAAAATTTTATTTTTGAGAAAACAAATCAAATACTGTCCAGTGCTACATAAAGCATTTAATTTTCTCTACATTGTGATATCAACATTTGTTGAACATCTGTCATCGGCGTCCTATAATTTAATATCAACTTTTTCTCTTAATTTAAAAAGTTTCTCGTCGAATGCCGCTATACTCTTGACAGATATTCAACAACTGTTGGTATCACCGTGTGAAGGTAACCAACCCCATGATGTAGTAGTCAGTACACTTTGCTACGATACTTGGCATCCCGGGTTCGATTGCTGGCTAGTAACTTGGTTATTTTTAGCGAAATGGGAAATACTCCAACGGTTACCAGGTTTTGGTTAATTTGGTTTAAGTTAGAAGTAAATGTATCCACACCTTCATACTCACTAACATCATCATCTCATCGGGACATGGAAAGAGCCTCCACGGAAAGGATGTGCGATTAGTATATTCGGGCGTCCCTGGGAAACGGTACATTAGTACTGGGTAATCTTTCCACTACTATACTATAACTCGTACATACAATATTATTACCTTGTGAAGAAAATTAAACTATATGTTTCTATTAGAGTAATATTTATTCTATTTTGTCAAAAAAAAAAGATTTGCTATAAAAACTATAAAAACACTGATATTTGTTCGTGTCCCCTTCACCGCCATCTTAAGCTTGAAGTTTTGTGTGTCCCCAAAAATAAAAACGTGTAAAATTTGTCTGTCTCCCCTTGAATGGGGTTGAGTCCAAAGCCATAGACAGCAAAAATTTCAGGGGCTAGAAAAAGTTATGAATGATAAACAATTCTATAAGCTCTCTGAAGGGCTTTTTTTTATGGTAGCACAGCTCCCAATTTGTACTCGTACCTTAATTTTGTTATTGTTTTAACCATAAATAAAGCCATATATATTTTGTTGATAAGTTTAGAGGGTGAGTTTGACACCCCGAAACCCCACCTGACTACGGCCTTGGGGGTGACAGATGGGATTTGATGGATTTTGCTCACAACTTTATGTTTATATGCTTTGGATATACCTTAAGGCGGGATATAGGGGACGCGAGAAAAAACCAGTGTTTTTGCAGTTTTTATGGCAAAAACCATTTTGGCCAAAATAAATAAAATTTTGGTATAGTAGAAATATTGAGTTTAATTATCTTCTGGATATCCATCATCATCATCATCATCATCATCATCATCGCGGCATTGGATGATAAACTTTTTAAATGAAGAGAAAAAGTTCTCATTAAATTCCAGAACACCCTTGAAGAAATTTTGAGGTCACCATGTGAAGAAAATTAGATTTTATATTTGTAATGGAGCAATATTTTATTTATTTTGTCCAAAAAAAAATTTACCGTCAAAACTGCAAAAATACTGACTTTTACGCATCCCTTCCCATGCCAGCTTAAGAAATATTACTGATTTCGGTTCTAGTCCTTAAATTAAGGATAGTTTAATTATGTTTTTAGAAATTTGAAATAATCCTACGAATAATTTGCTTAAACTCTTTTGTTCAAAATGGGTATCTCATGAGGGTTTTACACAGTAAACAAGAATATGTGTGTCTAAAAAAAATAAAAAACAGTATCTAGAATAGTTTATGGATAACTTAATTTTAAAAATGGAAATATATTTTTTTGAATGGTTAGAACAATCTTTTTTCAAAATGTATATCTTAAGAGTGTCTTCTATTATTATCAATATAACGTGTGTTTTTCTGAGTACAATATTTTCCCTTAAATAACGGGTAGTCTACTAACAGCTTATTTTTGAAAATGTTATCACTAACTATATTATATTATATGAAAAAGTATGTACTATCATGTTGATTTTTAAATCTAATTCCTATTCTCCTGACTCACAAATGCGGGTATATTACCTTTTAAATAATCATACTTTTCTTATCAGTAAATTACGTTTAATCAAGATGAACCATTAGACGCGGTAGTACAAAATAATGATCAACTATTTTTGTAGCGTATTTGACAATTACCCCCACCTAAACAGTTTTTATATTAACACTAGATTACTTTTGTTTATGACGTCATAATATGTTCCGCTGCAATATACGAAACGGGTTTAAATAATTTGTTTCTTCCCGTCCGCTCTTAGCACCAACATGTTTCCATAATCGTGGCCATTCACTTGTTTTGTGAGTTTTTTTTCCGCTCTCGACCATAAAGAACTTCCACAGTTACTTTTTCAGCACAATGCCTTATTATCCGTTTGGATTATACGCCTATGTACTAATTATACTAATGGTTTTAAGGATTAGGAGGTTGTTTTTATAGGAAATGTACCTTCATTTGCGTAGAAAATCATTTTGTAAAAACTAACCTCAGTACAACCAACCGTGATTTGAATAGTGATCTCCCAATCATTAGTCTAGTCTACTGCGAGAGTTGCGCGTTAGATCTTGCGGCAATCATAACGGGTATACTGGTTGTTCTTCTTTTTTTTAAATTAATTAAATCATAACTATGTGGAAATGAGTCTCGGCTTCTCAAGTGCATTCTTAGAATGTACTTGAAAAATAAAAGAGTTCACTTAGCGAGAGCGAGTTTTCGGTTTGCGTTGTTTGTGTTGATGTGACTTTATGGGGCTACTTCAGCAAATGAGTTCCATTCTAACGTTTGGTTTTATATAAAAAAAATTATTTGAAACTTATTAAAAACTGACAACGCAAATTACTACTAAATAAAAACTGTTTTATATGACGTTGAAATTAAACATCCCACTCTTTAAAATAAATTAATATTACCGTTACCAAATATTTTCTCGTAAAAACGTAATTATCTGTATTTTATTAAAATTGAACTGATATTGATATTTTGCGCACGAATGAAATTATTCTAAATAATTATACGTAGTTAATTTTCCTTTTTTTTTTTTGCACCGCGTCTTACTAAACGTTCGGGTTAAACGCGTATGTACTAATTATGCTAATGGTTTTAGGGATAAGAAGGTTATATTTGGAGGAAGTGTACCCACACTTGCGTGGTGGGAGAGTGGGAAACCATTATGGAGAATACACCCGACCAAGATTCGATCCTCTATCTCCCCGTCCTCGGCAGTCTAACCTACTGCAAGAGTAGTGCGTTAGACAGTCGGCCACCGAAGCGGGTCCTTATTTTATCATAAGAAACTATCTATGTAAATACATCTTTAAAATAATGGAGTGTCGCTGGGAGGTGGGAATGAAACGCGAGTATAGTCCGTTTTTTTTTATAGTTTTTAAATCCTTTGAATATAATTGTCTTCATATTTTAATGTCAACAATTAGGTGAACTGGTGGTCTAGGGGTAAGGTGTCAGACTTCTGTGCTGGCAGCCAGGGTTCAATCCTCGGTCCCGGCACAGATTTATCTGATTTCCAAACCCTTCCTTCACCTCTGACAAGAAATCTTGTGAATGTGGGGATACCAGGCCTCCGCCGTGGTTCGGATTCCACGTTAAACTGTAGGTCCTCCATTTTATCTCACAATCACCCTATCATTACACATTATCGTAAGTGCGTATAACCCGAACGGGTAGTAAGACGCGGTGCTAGTAATAATAATAATAATAATAATAATAATAATAATAATAATGTCAACAATTCGTGAATATCTGTCATTGACATCGCGGAAATTGATCAGGGTATTTTCTTTTAATATCAAAAGTTTTCGGTCAAATTCTGCGATTCACGTGACAAATACTAAAGGACTGCTGGCATAACTACGTGTAAAAAAAAAACTCGGCTAAATGTATCAATTGAAGCAACATTTCATTTATTTTAAAATAAAGAGTGTTGTGCCATACAAAAAATATTGTGAAAATAAAGGACCTAAGCTTTAAACTTCCTTATTACCTTAAGAGGTCACACTAGATTGTATACGATTGTATTGTTTTACATGTAGGCCAACAGATATCAGCACTGTCACTTGTCCAATTTTATCTTTATACTTACATGTTAGACATCCATATCTCTCCTATCCACAAACATTGAACCGAGTGACACTAAGTGGTAATCTCACCGACTAAAAGGTGTTAAAATAATTGTCGAGGTTGAAGGTCAAATTTCGCTCGCCTCAACTTTGATGAATACCTTCACATCTTTAAAACATTTTGAAGGAATACTAAGACTTTGATATATTGAGAGTAAACATCTCACTAAACATGACATATTTCAACATGCAACAATAGTTTTACTAGCTACTAAGTGGTATTTTAACAAAGACGAGTGATAAATTAAATTATAGCATTAGTAAGGATAGACTTATTCAAATATGTCAGCATTTAATAATAGAGTGCACTTTGTTTTTGTTTCACTCTCTCGTATCGTGAGGAAGTATTATAATCGTGAAAATTTTCAACCTCGAGACTATGATGAATCTGTTCGTTTTATGTGTGTCTGAACAAAAAAAAAAAATTAGATTTTACCATTCTATCTGTATGTATGTCCATACATCTGTATATCCATCCGTCTGTCTATTTGTCTCCATGATTGTTCGTCAGTCTGTCCCCACCCACATCTGTTTATTTGTCCCCAAGTCTGGCCATTTGTCCCCATATCCGACCATCCATCCATCTGTCCTCACGTATGTCCGTTTGTCCCCATGTCTGACGGTCCGTCCTTCTGTCCCAAGTCTGTCCATTTGTCTCTAAACTATCTGTTTGTCCACATGTCTGTTGTCCGTCCATCTGTCCTCATGTATGCCATTTGTCCATGTCTGACCGTCGTCCATCTGTTCTCATTCTGTTCATTGTCCCACATAAGTTCATCATATGACCCCACTGTCCATTTGTCCTTAAGCTTCTCCGTTTGTCTCCATGTCTGACGGTCCGTCCTTCTATCCCCAAGTTTGTCCATTTGTCTCAAAATCTATCCTTTGTCCTCATGTCTGTCCATCTGTCCCAAGTCTGTCCATTGTCTCTAATCTATCCTTTGTCCCATGTCTGTCCATTTGTCCCAAGTCTGACGGTCCGTCCATCTGTCCCAAGTCTGTCCTTCGTCTCTAAATCTATCCTTTGTCCCCATTCTGTCCATTTGTCCCAAGTCTGACGGTCCGTCCATCTGTCCCAAGTCTGTCATTTGTCTCGAAATCTATCCTTAATCCCCATGTCTGTCCATTTGTCCCCAAGTTGCCTATTAGTCCCATAATTCCATCTGTTTGTTTGTCCCATGTCTGTCTACCTTTCCTGTCCACAGATTTGAAACGATTTTATTATATTTGTTCAAACTTTATATTTAAATTTTATAGGGCAATACCTCAAAACATTTTTTATTTGATCCTATCTCTCAAATTAAGGGTCATTTACTAATAAGGAATTTTGTTTAATTCTAAGCTAGTTGAAAATGGCTTTAACGATATTGTTTAAAATGTTCATCTGCGGAGCGTTTGAAATGATAAATAAAACTGTATATGTTTGTGGAAAAAATTTACTTAAGAGTAGTTTAATAGTTGATTTTTCAAAATTGATTATTTTTGAAAATGACCTAGCAATTTAGTTCAAAATGGGTCTCTATTAAGATTGTTAGCATTATAAATAATAATGTGTATTTATTTTTTGAAAGAAATCTTTTTGTAGTAGGTTACCAATGAATGAACTTTGAAAATAGCTCTATATATTTTGTTCAAAATTGTTATTTGGAAACTATTTTACATGATAAATACAGAATTTTCCATGATAAGTTAATTTATAGGTAGTTAGATTACAACAAATTTTAGATAATTTAAAATATTTCGAAAAATGCCTTTAAGAATGAATTCAAAATGAGTATCTGGGAATATTTTTTAATGATAAATATGAATATATTTTAATTTCAAACCATTAAGAGTAGTTTACAAATGATTGCTTTTTTTAAATGTGGTACTTTCAACAGATATTTTTTTAAATATTTGTTAAAATTTATATCAGAAAGAATCTTTATTGTAACTAACAATATGATGGGTTGGCTTTTCTGAAGAAAATTTATTCAGACGTAGTTTACTGAAAACATATTTTTGAAAATTTTGTTCAAAAATTTAATCTACAAATGAGAAAGTTTGTGCGATTGTGTTGTTTCATATATTTTATATAATTACTTATTTATACATGCAACTAATGGATAATTTAAAAATTAAAATAAGTGTAATGTGAAAACATCAACAATGTTAACTTTGACTTCATCTTTGTTTGGAAAGAATATTTCAAGTTTTGCTTTAACTTAACTTTGCATTTTAAAAGTGACCTTCGAAACCCCTAATAGAAATATAATAATGATAGAATATTATTTTAATAATTATTTAAGTAATTAAATGAAGAGTTGCATCAAAACATTCCATTTAGAGAAGAAGAGGAAGAAAAAATCTAAAGCATTAGTATCACACAATAACATACTAGCAGGTAGATTCCATAACAAAGAATATGGTTTCATGATAACATTTTTAGTTTAAAAACTTACTTTATTAAAAACTATGAAATAAGTTTTTATTAAGAGTAAGAATGTTTTTATCCTGATGAGAATAAAATATACAAAATAGACCGTAGACTTTTAAACACATTTTAATTTTTGTTTTATCCTTGTTAATTGTTGCTAAATTCTATAAATTCAATATAAATATAATGTGACTCACCGAAGTAGCCAAAGGTTGCCCTTAATGCCCACCAACCTCCCGAAATATACTTAGGTGGTGGAGAGGGGCACGTACGATCTGGTTTGTGGCCAGAATGAAGTTTAACTATGTGCCCTGAGTCCTCTGTTCTGGGTGTGCTTCGCTAAAATGGTCCCCAAAATACCCTCCTCACTTTTACCCCTCCCCAACAGTAGCGACAAGATGGCGAAGCTCCTAAAGGAGGTGTAACCTTAAAGGTGGTGTTTCCTGTTTCGGGTTTTTACGAACCTATGCTTCCTCGACAATTGCTCCAAATGTTAACTTGGTAGTTGATCGGGAACTGCATAAAATCTCCTTGACAGATAATATTAATATATATATATATATATATATATATATATATATATATATATCACATATATATTAATACAGACAGATACACCATTATACATTTATTAACATAGATATAGAGTTAGCATGGATGAATAATAAGACTAGAATCACTTAAGGAAAAGTTATGAGAAAATGACATTAGCCTTTAAAAGTTATATAACTTAATTATAATAGGGATGGAACAAACAATTAATTTATTTTTATGTTTAAAAAAATTATATCTTCAAAGAAATCTAATAGCAACATGTCTTATTAAATATGAGATAAAAAACAAAAATAAACTTCTAGGAGTGTATACGTACTTAAAAGCAAAGAAGAAAAAAAAAAAAAAAAAACAAGAGAGAAACTCATTAATACCTTGCAAACATAACACTAGCCTAACTCAACCTAACAAATGAATATGAACACAAATCACCCCGCACTGCTATGCATTCATGAAAATGACGCTCGGAATGAAGTGCTCAGTGGCGTATTATGAGAAAAATTAATAGGTTTGCTGTAATCTAAAAGTTGCAACGGAGATTTAGGGGCCGAGGATCCTCAACCAGCGTTGTCCAAGAACGTCAGGGATATTCAAGGGATACATTTGAAGATATGTCCATAAAGAACAGTGGTTCTCAACATTTTTTTATTTCCCTTTAACTGTATGCTATCTTAGGAAAGTTTTAGCCTCCTCTCCCCCCCTCCTCTCCCCCCCTCTCTTTTCCACTCCCATATTCTCTCTTCTTTGATTTATCCATACGATTATTACCATCCACTCAAAATGTAATAAAAGTAACTCCATGGTGTCAGCCTGCATTTAGGCTATACCTAACGAGTAGATACCAAACTGTTTGGTGGATTAGTGCCAACTCTTGCGGATAGAGGGTGTCATGTAGTCAGCACTACGATGACTCCAGCTATTAAGCTTGGCTTTCTATACCAGAGCCACTGCTACTTTATTCGAGTAGCTCCTTATTTATTCACACTAGGCTGAATCTAACCCGTTCTAGACCCACTGCTTCCCAGATAATCTGGACGTGCCGGGAATCAAACCTAGGACCTCTGGGTCCGTAGCCAGAACCTATTACCCCTAGACCACATAGGCAGTCCTCAAATTGTAATGATATCTACATGGTTAGAAATTTAATTAAATATTAATGTCGGGGCTAAGAGTGGTATGGGCACATTTCTGAATGCATAAGAGAGACAGATCATATTCAATTAACCTAGTGTAATTAAAAGCACACAGTTAGCAATACCCAAAGCAAACAATCATAATAAGAGTAAAATGAAGTGATACATCGATCAAGCGTCCATCGGATTTGGGTGAGAGGGAATCAGGTGGATTGTCCAACTCACGTTGCTATTAAAACTATTTTATAAGGCCTAACTTATCTCACACAATGCTGCTTGGAAACAAACGAGTCTCCCAACTTGAGAATTTATGCTCCAGAAGTTAACTAAAATAGGGGAGATTATTTCGGACTATTAATAATCAAACGCTACTTCATTGATTTATTGATAAGATATTTACACATATATTTTGCTTTAAGCAGGGATTCACCCAAGGGGAAGAGGGGCAAACAGGGTATTTGACCCCCTCTCCATCTTTCCCCAACACCAAAATAATGTTAATAGAAACTTAAATAATAACAAGTATAAATAATATTGAAGATGTCTAGAATGCATATGCTACATTTTAAGACCAGACTTCAGGTTTAAGCCTAATATTCAAAATGTTTACCGTTACACACAAAATTAACAATTGAGAAAAACATACAAATAATATTATTATTATTAGCACCGCGTCTTACTATCCGTTCGGGTTATACGCACTTACGCTAATGTGTAATGGTAGGGTGATTGTGAGATGAAATGGAGGACCTACAGTTTAACGTGGAATCCGAACCACGGTGGAGGCCTGGCATTCCCCACATTATACAAATAATAGCTTCGATACCATTTGTATTATTTAAATTACTTAATTACTATAAAGTTACTCAAAATTATTTATAAAAGCATTTAATATTCATAAATATTCTCGGCCTTCAGGGCTTAGGAGGCTGTGTAACCCCAAACCCGCTCTCTCCATCAACATGTAATTCTTGCTACAGCCTTGATTGAATGCCTTTCCCGAAAGGAAATGGCTGGGTGCGCCACTGATTAAGTAAATTATAAGAAAATATATTTTATTTAACGTTTTCATTCTAAATCATCTTGAAATGGTGAACTCACACTCCTGACTTTTGGGATTCTTTGATTATAAAAATCACAATGACTAATAAGTCGTTAATGTAAAACAAAAACTAAAAGAACACTATTAAAACCCCACGATCCTTTCTACCAAAGAAAAATAAGAATTGCCGTCAACAACAGTTTAAGTAGCCTCACCACCCCCCTTACCCTCCAACCCCACTTTCCCACTCTTTCAGTGCTGAAATGCTTAAATTTGAAAGAATGGTTAAATGTGTTGGCCACATACATGATAATACATGTGACTAGAATAACTAAACATAAATCAATTTTAATTAATGTATAATTTAAAGCTTGTTTCGTAAACTATTATTTTACAATTAATTATATATCAATTTTATGTATTTTTACTTAAACTATACTAAATTAACTTAATAAACAAACATTGTGATCTTGAATCTTTTCCCAATAGTTGGCACAATGCTTAGCTTGCTTCACAGGAACAGCATGACCCGGGTTGTGAAAACCCGAGCTCATTGGCCAATTACTTATGGGCGAGTGGAAAGGAATGTTTTTCCACCCCCTAGACATTGGGCAAGCTCATTAGAGCCTCCCTAGCTTGCCTTGCGTTTTTCAAGTAGCAAGCCCTGGGTTTCCTATTGTGCTAAGTAGAACATTTTGGAATAAGAATTACTTAAAACATAGTAGTCTTGGCATATGAACCAATATTAGTTTTAAAACTAATAATTCATTACATGTATATTAATTAACAATCTAAACATTAGTGTTTACACAGTTCACACAGACAGAATTGAGTTTAACAAAAAAACTAGTCCATATCATTTTGGGTATGCGACGCAGGACTAGCATACCTAGAGAATACGCCACTGAAAGTGCTCAATAAAGTTTAAAAAAAAAAACATGACCGGTCTGACGGGTCACGCCCAAGTGGTGTTTGGTGCCTGAGGGATCATGTCCACCGGACACAAATCTTCTTCGTGTTGAGGTTTAGTGGATTCGTGTTTGTGACATAATGAGGCGTTCAGGTGGCACAAAAGTCGTTTTCCCACGATACCGACATGGGGATGATTACAACAATAATTTAGTGAGGGAAAGAAGTGCACTAGGTTTAAATTTTTTTTAAAAAAAGGACTCGTTTCTTAACCTGACATATGCACTGTAGTACAATTATCACTAGAAAAGCTTTTACTGACAGTTAAAAATCCTACTGTATCTACTTTCACATATTCATACGTAAGGTCATGTGATCTGTAACTGTAATGTTTGATAGATATTATCAATACCTATAAAATAATAGTAATATCCTTTTAGGTGGTCGAATGTTCTATAAGGCTTCACACTCGCAGTAGACTGAACTGCTGATGACGGGAAGATATGGGCTCAAATCCCGGTGTAGTGTATTGAAGTTATTTTCCTTTAATGGTTTTACAATTTCCATCCACTCAAAAAGTGGTTATAATTTCTATAAATTCAACCTTTCTCAACCTTTAACACACTAGCGTAGTAAGTTTTTTTATACCACGTCTTACTACCTGTTCAGGTTATACGCATATCTACAGTAGCCCCATGGCTTCTTTGGTGCTGACTGACAGCTCACAGCTGACTTCTGACAGTCAACATTTAGGTATATACCTAAATTTTGACTGTCAGAAGGGACAGCTGGTAAACACATGTTTTTGCAGATCATCTGGTTCAGCGTAGGGATACATAATTTGGTCTGATAACTTTTCAAAGCCGTCAGATGTGAGCTGTCAGTCAGCACCTAAGAAGCCTTGGGGCTACTGTAATAATTACGCTATTGAGTTAGGGACGAGGAAGGTTGAGCTCTGAGGAAGTGTACCCGCATTTGCGTAAAGAGTGATTTGAAAACAATTTAGGAATACACCTTCAGTACACCTAACCGGGATTCGAACCCTGATCTCCCCGTCATCGGCAGTCTATTCTATTGCGAGAGTGATGCCTTAGATCATGCGGCCACCAAAGCAGCTCGTAATTAGTTAATATGCTTATATCACTAACTGGTAATGAAATCCCGATTAATCGGCCATGAGATAAGCTCTTAAATTTGTACTTACAAAAATTCTTATTATAAAAACAAATTTCTTATTACAAATCTAAGCATAATTAGTATCGTTGTGAATCCAATCTAATCCAAGGCGAACAGCTTAAAGGCTGGCCTACTTAATTTATTATAAGGTCATTCTTGGATTAAATGAATTAGTTGAAAAATGGATGACCATACAATGGTGTGCTGTTGACTATCTACAGTCCAATTTTCATAAGAATAATCTTATCACAAGATATACTATCACATAAGACAAGTTTTACCATGCTAAAAAATGTACCAAAACATTTATAGTTAATTGTTTTAAAATGAAAAATCTGTTAAGACTATTCCCAATATCACTGTTGCCCTGTTAAATAATGCAAAAAGCTGCAACTA
Source organism: Timema cristinae (assembly GCA_039000515.1). Classification (NCBI taxonomy): domain Eukaryota; kingdom Metazoa; phylum Arthropoda; class Insecta; order Phasmatodea; family Timematidae; genus Timema; species Timema cristinae. Next base: position 25,713,061 of record JBCFYV010011172.1, read on the forward strand.
TACACTTTTTATTTAGAGCTTAAACGTACATTTAATTTCCCAATATATCGGTCGTGAGTTGCACACTTAAGTGCACGTAGATATATTTTGTCTAGGCACGTGAGGCTGCGTACTAAAATAATTTTAGATCCAGAAACGATTAAAGTCACAGCTTGCAGATGATTTATTTATCATTGTTGAAGTCATCCACAGGTTTAGGTCCTTTCTCCGTTCCCATAATCTGTTGTGATCACTTTTGGGTCTTAATTTCTTGTTCACTTTATCTTGGACGTCTCTTGCAGTGTCCTACAGTCCAATTTTGATAGAAAAGGTTTTTTTTTAAAAGGATAGAATTGATTTTATTAGTATTATTTGGGGCGGTGGATAGCAAGATTTTACATAAAAGTAGATCTAATAACATTTACAACCGTCAGTATTTTTTGTTTGTTTTTAAGCGTATGTCAACAATATTTGTCGACTGGACATTTTCGGTCTTCTGCCAGCAATGGCGGATATATAGCCAGCCCTGTTCTAAGGCTGGGGCAGCATGTAGGTACGGTCGGTTATATCGTCCCGATGAGATGGTGAGAAAATTATAATGACTATGTGGTGCCAGTAGAAGTCCTAAACCTAACTTAAGCCTAATTAACCAGACCATGGAAACAATTTTTTTAGCATCGTGTATTATTACCCGGTCGGTTTATATGCTTGTGTACTAATTACGTTAATTGTTTTAGTAATTAGAAAGGTCATATTTAGAGTAAGAGAACCCGCGCTTGCATGGAGAGAGAGTGGAAAATCATTTAGGAAAAACAGCCCTCAGTACACCCGGCAGAGATTAGAACTTCAATTTCTCCGTCATCGGCAGTCTAGTATATTGCGAGAGTAGCACGTTAGACCACGCGGCCACCGAAGCGGGCCATAAGACCAATTCCCCATTCAGGAAAGATACCAATGGTACCACAGTGAATCGAACCCTGAACAAGGAATACTGACCGCTAGACCAAGAGGCTGGCCCAGCTGTCAGATGGACCTAAACTCGACGATCCTTGTGACCGGACAAGCGTAGAGAACGAGCGGTCTCGGGTGGTACGACCTCAAGACCTGTTTGTCCGGATTTTTGAAGGTTTCCTCTCTTTCCGAAGCCAAAGGTCTGGCAATGGGGAAATGGGTCAGTTACACTCTGCTCTAATAAGCTCTAGACCTTGTAAAGAATGTTGAATTAAGCCGCAGCGAAAGTGAGAGGGGGAGAAAAAAAAAAAAAGTTGGGAGTTGCCTCGTCAACACCCACTTCGATGGTCGCATGGTGTAAGGCAGTGGTCGGCAACCTTTAAAGCACGAAGAGCTATTTTCCAAAATATGTTTTAATTTGGGGGCGCCAAGTAAAATATTGATTTTTATATTTGAATGTTCACCTTTTATTTATGTATTTATTAGTGACAAGTTGAGAATATACATATTTTAAATGTAATAAACAAAACATAAAACTATAAAATTAACATTCTTCAGATTTAAATATTTGATCCTCAAATTTTGAGGCATGTTACAAAGTGGATTTATAGTTAAAAACTTATTTATGGAGGTATAAATGGAATAATAAACTAAAGACTAACGACGAATAAATAACGAAGAATTTTAATTTCAAATAATACTCGAAAACCATCCTGTTATTTATCAAACAAAACATGTACAAAATTACAAAAAATAAATCGGTTGACTAAAATCTGTCAAAAGGGCGCTACGCCCCCCGTGGGAATCAAGTTTCCGACCCCTGGTTTAAGGCATCGTTTTTAAACCGGTGTACCACGGGAGTTTGTAGGAAGTTCAAAAAGATGCGGGAAAATTTTGAGGAATAAATATAAATATTTGTAAATGTATGTTCACCATTAATTTTTAAAATAACATAATTACTAATATTTTATCTATCAAACCTATAAACAACTTTAATGCTCGTTTTATAATGGTAGAATATCTTTTTAATAAATGATGGTGAGCCTTTACCATTTTAGTGCCATGTTCAGTGTGCCGTCAGTTGAAAAAGGAGGTGCAGGCAACATGACTGAGTGCTCTAAGGAGTTAAAATGTATCTCTCTATCGTTCTTAGTTCAAATGGCGAAACTAAACGGTTATTTATTTAACGAATTAAATTTGATGTTGTTTTGAAAACCGTTACTGAAGGAAGAAATTGATTTAAAAAAACTTCGTACCGGTATTTAATAAATAAATACGTTTATGATAAATATTCATTCTTAGATAAATATTTCAAATACATATGGCATTTTTTCCCCCATGAATAAACATATATGACAGCTAAAAAATTAATTATGTCTACTTTCTCGTATTCTTTCATCAAGTTGCATGATATGCAGCTATCACTTTTAATACATGTAGATATTATTTATGCATAAAGAACACTAATAATAATAATATATCAAATTGTGTTCAACGTTGATCTCAAAATATATGTTTACATTACATAAAAGGTGCTCCAAAAGACCATTTGTAAGAACATCAAAGTATATTAGTAGTTAAGTGAACAGTAGACCTTGCTCCCTCCATGTTATTATCGTTACTTCTGTCTTACTAGTAGTTATGTGAACAGTAGACCTCGCTCCCTCCATGTTATTATCTTTACTATAGTCTTACTAGTAGTTAAGTGAACAGTAGACCTTGCTCCCTCCATGTTATTATCGTTACTACAGTCTTACTAGTAGTTATGTGAACAGTAGACCTCGCTCCCTCCATGTTATTATCTTTACTATAGTCTTACTAGTAGTTAAGTGAACAGTAGACCTCCCTCCATGTTATTATCGTTACTACAGTCTTACTAGTAGTTATGTGAACAGTAGACCTCGCTCCCTCCATGTTATTATTGTTACTACAGTCTTACTAGTAGTTCTGTGGACAGTAGACCTCACTCCTTCCATGTTATTATCGTTACTACAGTCTTACTAGTAGTTCTGTGAACAGTAGACCTTGCTCCCTCCATGTTATTATCATCACTACAGTCTTACTAGTAGTTCTGTGAACAGTAGACCTCACTCTCTCCATGTTATTATCGTTACTACAGTCTTACTAGTAGTTCTGTGAACAGTAGACATCACTCCTTACATGTTCTCATCTTTGTTACAGTCTTAACACTTCTTTTTTGTTTTCAAGCTGAAATATCTCTAATCATATTTCATTGTTTATCAGGTTATACACAAAACCAATTAATATTATATTCTAGAGTGCATTATATTAACTGAGGAAAACCATTGATTACGTTAGTAAAGACTTCAAACTATCAATTAACCTTTTTTTTAACCAAACATATGAATAGATTGCTTCACATTATGTAGCATTGGGTTACAAGAATTGAAGAGAAACTTGTTCCTTACCCCATTGCACCACTCCCAGCGCCGATACAGAACACCAAAGCGAGAAAATATCAATCACAACTATAAGTCATTCACGAGTTAAGTTTACCTGGATGACAGATCGAAATGTTACTAGAAGTAATCCCTAATATATCACTACGCCAACAGCTGACATCTATCACTTTGGATAACTGTGATGAAAACAGATGGTAATATATTTATGTGATAGTTAACCACATTAATTTAGGCCAATATTATTTTATATTTATTTGTGGTCGGACACAAAGTTTATTTATATTTTTATTCTCCTTAAAAAAATATTAACACCACTTTCACAAAATCTTCTAACGAACATAGCTTCAAAATGGCCATTGACGAATCTAAACCATGTTATTGAACATAACGGTAAATAAGTTTTTTACAATGATGGAGACACGCAGTTGATGAAAATATTTTATTCAGTTCAATATTTCAAAATACGATAAAATAATCATAAAATCACTTATTGTATGTAAAAAATGACAACAATTTTCTCTTTTCCAAGTAAATACGATGCCTGTATTAAAAGATAGATGTGTGCACTATCTTACACAAAGTCAGTAACGTTCCGAAACAAAAATAAGTACTTTGAATTATGTTTAAAATATGGTTTCGAGTTGGATAGAAAGAAATTATTTAAAAAAATGAAATAGTATGAAAAAACTTAAGTTTACGTTATTTTAAATGTAATATATAAAAGGTAATTAAAGATCTTTACATTTATAACAAAACTGTGATCTTTTACAAGTGTTGGCAACCCAAAACCTAAACATATGATTTTCGAACTGTCATCCAGGTAAAAACCTATCGTGAACGGAATATACGCGCACCTGTGGCCTGAATTAGACTGACCACCAGTGTTGTTATGAAGTAGTGACAAAGAACTTTAGATTAAAAGAGCTCTAGTGGCAAAGACACTTTACTCATCTATGTTCTAGGATAATCTCGAAACTCTAAGAAACTGTTTAGAAGCTATGGTGTCATGCACATATTGTTCCCGAGTGTTCCATATGTTGTCCCCCACCCTTTTTACCGTCATCCATTTTCTTTGGGTTGTGTTGTATATATAGTGGCAGCAGGACATCTTGTCGTCACTCTTGGACTTGATTATATTTGGGGAAGGAGAAGCCCCGGTTTCAGATTGTTAAAATGTACGTTCTAAATTCTCTTTGGCAATTTTAGTATATTTTTCCTTTATTTACAATTTTTGTTACCTATCTCAAAATTCTCTTTCGACCATTTCTTGAATGCTTTAAATAAAAATAAGATCGTTTTTTTTATTTCTACGTGGTTAATTTGTAAATTATTCGTGGCAATAATATCGATTGTTGAGATAATATCGATTAAATTACTTGCTCTGGGAAGGATCGATCATTGAACTTGGGATATTATCAATATTTTTAACTTTTTGAAATAATGTCATTATTGAATTCTATTAGTTACATATTTGATATTTTGACCTTTTGTAAATATTCGGAACTTATTAACTGGCCTTAATTTTACATAATGCGTAGAATGATCTTATTTTACTATGAAATCGTTAAGCTTCAACGTAAGATTAGTAATTGTTCTTAGATTATTATTATATTTTAGGATTAATTCTTATGTTTTATAAGAAATGTATTTTGCTTGTTAAGTAATGAGGATAACATGATTATGTTGTTATTCCGTAGTGAAACTTTACTAATGGAAGTCTTGACGTTATGATAAGGTTGTTGTTGAGTGAGCTAAAGCCACATTTGATTATGTTGTTGTTCTTTAATGCTGGCGCTCAAAATAATTAATTGATGTTTATTTTGAAACTTCATATGTTTTCAGAATGTGGGAATAATAGCTTGTCAAAAGCTTCTTGTATATTTCAAAGATTATCTCTATATAATATATTATTATAGTTGTTCATATGATATTAGCTTCTTGATGAATAAATATCAACTTAAAACTAGTTCAAGCATTTATTAGTTTAATGGTTCACCATACCCTTTGGTAGTGTGCTTTTACATGTCTTTTCGTTTTACTTTAATTTTGGGATATATACCTTTTCGTTAATGAGCTCTACGAGGTTGACGGTCCATATATTTACTTCTGCAACTGGTGTGGGTTGCAAGATCTGAGTTTAGAATGTTTGATCTCAGGCATTCAAAGAACAGAACTCTAATCGCTCACTCCTATTGCCCACTTTTTGCCCCCTTGTTATTCATTGTTGTTTGGACCTTCTGTTTATTCCTTATTTTAATTAAGGAGGGTTCAATTATTTTGGATAAGATTTTTTAGTAATGCTTCTTACTACTCGTCTGTGCTATATGCTTATGTACTAATTACGCTAAGGTGTTTGGGATGAGGACGGTATCCTCATGTGCGTGGAGAGAGAATGGAAAAGCATTTAGGAACTACAAACTTTAAAACAAATTACCAGGTCAACATAAATTATACAACCTTTAAAACAAATTACAAGGTCAACATAAATTATTTTAGGACACTGTTTGAAACTTTTAAAATATTATTATTTTATTTAGAATATATAATTTAATCATTAATTAATTGTTATGGGAGAAAATGTATATATATTCAATATGGAGAGAAAAATGACTTTAAATGTTGAAGTGGAATTATGTGCATATACATATTGATAGGCTATATCGCTACAACATACGCGTGATTGTGATTGTATATTAGAATTTATGTATATTGTATTTGTACATAATATACATATCACAAACGTGATATATAAACACACACAGTATTTGATAATTGCCCTTAAGGGCTAGGGATGAGGAAGGAAACATTTCAGAGATATTCTACCCACATTTGATTGGAAGGAGAGTGGGAAATCCCTTTAAGAAAAACCACCCTCTGTAGAACCAATATTAGTTTGACATATTTTATTTTGATGGTCGTATATTATATTATCGGTTCAAACCATGTTGTTTTCAACAGCACAAAAGATGCACCTAAGTACGAGCTAAGACGATTTATAACCATCAACTTCTAAAAGTACTGTGTGACATGACATGACTGTCAAAATTGCATTGACCTCAAAAAATTATACCACGTTGAGAAAAGTTTTATGCAATTGTTTAATTAATCATGTCCATGTCGGCAGACCACCTAAATCGTGTTCGCGTGCCATAGATTTGCCATCCCTGGCTTATATTGACATCACGATTCACGAGCCCTCACAGGTAAAACCATCACACTCATACAACAATAGCGTAATTAGTGCAAGTAGGGATAATCGAACTGGTAGTGAAATTTGGGGGAGTAGAACCAATAAAAAGATCTCACCTCTTTTTGTGTGTATGCTGGTGGTTCTTTTACAAACCTGGTATCAAGCGTATATTTACGTTTTTTAAGGCTTGACATTTTTATATTTATGTAACTAACACTAATATTTATTACATTAGCAAAAACCAACAAGCCACTAGTATTATAATACTGAATCCTTTTTCCAAAACCACATATCGACACAACACACAACCTTGCACTACACTCAACACTGTACTAACTAGTAATGCGGTGCTGTTCAAATTTTGTAAATGGTTTCAAAATGTTCGTAGTTACAAAATAGTGCTTTGTTAAAGTAGGTCTGTTGAAAGAAAGAATGAGAGAAATCCAGGTATTCAGCCTACATATGCTGCAGACTTTATTTCTGACAATTGTCCTTTTATTTAAACTGCTCTTTCCGCTTGTTGATTCATAAAGTAAGATCTTATAATTGATAGCAAAAATGTTTGCTTACTTTTCTCTAACCCACAACTCGACTCATACCAAGACACGTCCTTTGTTTCCCAAGACATGTTTTAATGTACACACACAGCAAAAGTATTTCAAATAATGGCAGAGATAATTTTACAATCGAAAGTTTTACAAGCTTCATATTATCTAGAAGGTGAATTTTAAAATAATAATTAACTAGTATTTGGTTAAAGGCATTTAGACATTAAACTGTAGTAAAAGTAAAAAGCTCTAACTTGTTAAATTTGGTATATATATACCAAATTTAACAAGTTAGAGCTTTTTACTTTTAATATATATATATATATATATATATATACACACACACACACACACACACACACACGTAGATCCTTCTGTCCAACACATTCCGGGGGGGGGGGGGGTGAGGGGTCCAGACCCCCAGGTCCCCCATGGACTTCAGTCATTTCAATAAACTATGATTATATTATTATTATTTAGCACCGCGTCTTACTACCCGTTAGGGTTATACGCTTTAAGTACTAATTACGCTAATAGATTAGGAATTGGGAAGGTTGAATTAGAGGAAATGAGCCCGCATTTTCGTGGAGGGAGAGTGGAAAGCCATTTAGGGAAAACAACCCCCAGTTCACCCGACCGAGATTCGAACCTCGATCTCCCCGTCCTCAGCAGTCGAGCTCAACACGACTAGCGCGTTAGCCAACTACGTAACCGCGGTGGGTTACAATGATTATAAATATAGTTTATTGTATGGTATACTATTATGTGTATGTATTAAATAATCTTCTCTAAACCAACAACCCGAAGGTTGGCTTGATGGTATTTCTATCCATCTGAAGCTGAGCATGCACTCAGCATCTCAGCTGGTTAGTGCCATCTGCACCATCTGGTAGAAATCCCTTGTACTAGAGGAATTCAGAAAGTGTGGTGGTTCCTTATTACCTTACAAACTGGTTTTCTAAGAGCGATTGCGAAAGAGCTACACATTTTTCCGGGAAAGTTATTTTCATATACGTGATAGAATTAACATAGAACATAGAACCTATGGCTTTACTTTCTCTCCGAAATAAGTTGTGCTACACGTTTTTATAGCTCAAGAAAAATCCGTTGACCTCATTCCACGAACAATGAAGTCCAAAGGTGAATAGTTTACCCTAAGACTATCAAGTTCAATTATATTATAGAAAAACTATAGATAATATATAATATTTTCTTAAATCACATATATTTTCTTAAACTATACATATTTTCTTAAATTATATAGCCTATATATACAATAGTGAGGCTAATAAATATTGTATTAAATTATTTAAATATATTTAAATAAAAATTACTTTAAATTATTTACACTTAATTATAAAACTGTTTTTCCACCAAATTTAATCATTGATTAGTTTTTTGGCCCAGCCTAGAATCGAACTGGGTATCATTCTCAATAGACAGATGGACAATCAACTAAGATAAAAAGGAGGTAAATAGTCCTAGTTTTCACAAAACTGTGCGCTAACATCGCCGGTAAATTGTTCCCTTGCTTGTACGACTGCCATCATGGGTGGTTTAGCTTGTAGTTTCAGAAATCAATACGCGATAGGTCCAGTTTGAGGTTTGACAGATTAGCGAGTCCAGCCTTTAACAAAGCAGTGTACACTTCGTTCACCATTAAAGGTATAAGACTAACACTTACTTGATTACACCATGACCTCTATCTTAAAATCCACACCATGTTGTAAAAAGCACAAGAGCAATCCTACCTTGATCATATAAACACTACAGTTTACATTATAGCAGTAACTTACAAGACATACAGTAAATGAACGAGGCAAAGTAGCAGTCTTACCTTGACTGTTTACACTATGTTCCTATATTATAAGCTATGCCATAGAGGAAACAAGAAAGATAGTTGAGTGTACTCCTATACTATAAGATTCCCCATAGAGGAACGTGGCAAGATTGCAGTCTTACCTTGACTGATGACACTATGGTCTTATTCTATGAGCCACACCTTAGAGGAACCTAGTAGGTTTGCCATCCTGCCTTGACTGATTACACTACGGCCTTATCTTATAAAATAAGCAGTGGTGGCTCGTGTATAGGCACTGCGGAACTGCAGCACCTCCTATTTCCACTTGATATTATCGATAACATTTAATATAATGAGTCATTTTTTCTTTAATTCTTTCTTTATTTTTGTAGTACAATATATATTCCTTAAGCTTAATGTCAGTAACTCAGTAGCCATCCCCCATTTTATGAAAAATATACAAAAATCTTTGTATAGAACTGTGCGCTTCACAGTGCCAGCAAAAAGGCGCTTGACTGTTGCGCGCATGCGCACATAGGAGTGGGGTGGGGAGGAAGGCGGGACTGCCAGGTAGAGAGAGCACTGTTGCTCTCACAGTGCCGGCTTTGGCGTTATGGTGGAAGGAAGTTTTTTTACTCAGCGTGTGTTATGCTTAAAAACCGTATACCATATTCTTGAATGTGATAAATTGTAGAAGAGTGTAGAATTAGATTATTATTCTGCTTCCAGCTATTCTATTGGATTCATTTTTTTTCTTTTATTCAACAGAAAGACTGAATGCACTTGCAGTACTTTCAATGGAGAAAAATTTCCTCAATTGTCATCCAGAGATCAAGAAGAAAATTATCGAACTTTTTGCGCAAATTAAAACAAGAAGAATGGATTTCATTTTTAAGTGAATAGATCAAACTTTAACTGTAACAATTTAAGTTAAAGTAAGTAAATTAAGTTTTGTTGTTAAGATTTTATCAAATTCCTGAATACAATTTCTTTTTATACATGTTTTTTTCCTTTTACACAATTTTAAAACAAAGGCTAGAAATTTTATGGAGCAGCCCCCACCACTAATTTTAGCTACGAGCCGCCACTGAAAATAAGATATAGTGGACAAAAATACAGAGTAAATTGCTTCCTTTAAGTGCAAACGGTACATAGATTTACTCCTTCAGCCCTTGTGCATTCAAGTGTACGCCTTCCTTATCATGGTTGTAGGCTTAGTTGTGGAGACAATCAGCTGCCTTATTTATGAGGTAGATAGTTGACCACTGACCTTGGAATTACAATCAGAAGCCAAAGCATGTCCACGACCAAAGCGAATGGTGAATGAACAGTGACATATCATGCTTGCGAGAAGACTCAACACTTATTATTTATAAACACCCTGTGCATGCATTTATATGTTCCATATTTAAATAATATTAGTATATTAAAGATTGTTTTATGTAGACCCTAAACAATCCTGGGTTACTAATGACAATTTTTTTTAATCTCTTATGTTTTTAAAAAAGCTGGTTGAGTGCAACTAGCACTTGTTTGGATATGGAATCCCTCGACCATATGGAGATATATTATTTATAATTTGATAAGAGCAGTTCCAGTAATTTAAATAACTAGTAAACAACTGTAAACAATAACTTATTTTTTTTACAAATGGCCACTCATTTTAAAACTTTCCCCATGGTGATGTAAACAAAAAAATATTTTTCTTATGGGTTAATGCACACAGAGAAAAACTGGAAATTCACTTACCAATATATTTTAAACAGAGAGAGAGAGATTGTATATCAGTCAATAACAACTCAATTATTTCTAAAGTGCAACAAATATTTTAAAAAACAACTAATCTATAAGCCTGTCGCAACTTGAATAAGGATTAAATAGCCACGCTATTAAATCTGCTAGTTACGTTTATAACCGCATATAAATGTAACATGAACTTGAACAATTATCTTTTTTTTAATACAAGCTGAAAAATGCAAACTTTCTAACTCAGTTATTTTAATTAATGAAAGGGTGTTAAAAAATCTCAATCAGACAATTAAATTAAAATCGCTATAAAAAATGGAAATATTGCTTCGTTAGGTTATGTCACGTGGCTATACTATAAGTGTGCAAAATTCCATATTTATATGTCGTCTAGAGGCTTCTCTAGGCTGTGAAAAGACACACACACTCACACACACACACACACACACACACATTAGGAAATTAAATATAAAGATACAGTAAACGCTGGTATATAACAACAACAAAAAGATAGTAGATTAAAAACAAATTATTTGGTTTACAATGTTGCTTTTCCTTATTATTATTGTTCAAGACTCCATGGTGCCATCCCGCAAGCGAGCTATACCAACCAAGTGGCCGGGTAGCACTAACATATGAGGATAGAGGGTGTCATGTGATCAACACAACGAGCCCTCATGCTGTTCACCTCAGTTTCCTAGCCTGGAGCTATTACTTATTTATTCAAGTAGCTCCTAATTTGTTATAACGAGGCTTAATTTGATCCTGTGCCAGACACACTGCTTTATAGAAATATTCTGTAAGCACCGGGGATCGATCCTGGGACCTCTGGATCTGTAGCCAGGAGCTCTGATCACTATATCACAGGCTCTTCTAATTCTTTATTATTAAATATTTGCCTCTGGTCACAAAATGGCTGTCATAATATTCAGTGCTAACAAATATCTACCAATATTCTTTAATTATTGAGGGAATTAATTTCCTAGACAAGGGAAATGTTATTTACCTTCATAATCAATATGTTTCACTGTTTATTATTCATCAAATATATTCTACTTGATTTAATCTGTGCAATCATATTTTGTTCAAGACCCCCTGAAAAATAAAGCTAACATAATTTTTAATTTAAATTGCTGCATTCTCTGCACAATCCCTTAATATAAACATTTAAAATGTGAAGAGATTTCTTTGGACAATTATTTTCATACAAAATAATTTCATAATTAAAATATAAAAAGTTATTCACGAAGATGGCCTACAAATTTCAAAAATAAAATAGTATTCAAAAAGAAAGCTGCAATTCCAAAAAACAACAATTTATTTTGACAGCAATTTCTCGAATTATAGTAAATTTATTTTTCGACGAATAAATCAAAGGTAAGTTTTTAAATTTTCAATAACGAAGCTAAAACTAAATATAATTTTTAGTTAGTCGATGATATTAAGATTATAATTCAACACTGGTATATACTTCAAACATTTTGATTTGAACATGCGATAGACTGGACTTTTTGCCTGGATACTAATCGCTTGTATTTAAGCTCAAAATTATTACTTCAAAATATATATTCTTATTTTAGATAATATTAATTTAATGTTTGTAGAGGCCGTTTATAGTTACAAAAAAAAAACAATTTTCCCAAAGTAGGTTCCCTTACAAGGCTGATCCACTTTGTAAGTTTTGAATTTCCCTGATTTAATCGATCCCAGATCAGTATTCTTAAGTTGGGAGTGTAGGGGACGGGAGAAAAGGCCAGAGTTTATGCAGCTTATATAGCGAAATATTTTTTCAGCCAAAATAAGTAAAATATGGCTCTATTTAAATAATCAAAGTCTAATTTTATTCACATGGTTATATAAACAGATGCTGTCGAAGATCTTTCATAAGTATAGCGGCATTAGATGACATCATTCTAATGAAGAGAAAAGGTTGTCATTAAATGCCAGCACACCTTTGAAAGATATTGAAGAATTTAAACACGTCAACACGTCAACACGCAAAGAAAATTATCAAACTCTGTTTCCCCACTGATTTCTTTTGACCAAAATAATGTTTTGGTATCAAAGCGCAAAAACACTGGCCTTTTGTTGCATTCCTACACGGGGACGGAGTGAAAGTCCTATCTTTTAAATAAATTAGATTATTACACTTGTCTTAAACTAGTAAAAAAAAATCATTCAAGAAATTAAAGTTGGAGTTAAAATATATACATGTTTTATGCATTCCCTCTTACCACCCGTTTGAGCTATGCCCTTGTTATATTAATAGGGCAGGTATTGTAGTGGTTAGGTATTATCAAGGTAAGCTGGACTTACCCAAGACTTGTATTTGTAAAAGGTTTTTTTGTATCAAAGGAACACTATCCATTGACATTTTAGAAGAAACTAAAAGCCTCAGAATATAACATACAGGACGAGTCGTAGCCAGGCGAAAAATCGCCCAACTCGAGTTTCCAGATCACAGGGTTTAAAGTAAAGCCTAGATAAATTTCTCACGTTTTTTGATATTCATACAACTCTACATCTAGAGATATCTTATTTTAAATATTTCAAGTTTTTTTTATGACATCAGAAAGCGTGTCTTAACACCGTTTCTACATTCACTTAATAATGTAAATTATGTTTAGATTGAGCTTCTGTTTTTTAAAGTTTGTATATTTTGATATAATAATAGTTGAAATAGATGTTTATATTTAAGAACAAAATAAAATTTCAATTGTTTTAGTTGAACTCTTAGAGATTTCTTTCGAAAGAAATGCTCATTTTCTGAGATTACGGATTCTCCTTTGAATATGTTTGTAATTTGAAATGTTTTGTCAGACTCTTGGCATAGAATCTTTCGTTTAACATAAATTATCAAAATGCATTCGGTAAAGTTATGTAAATAGTAGTAAAAAGGTTTTTTAATCACCATATCTTACTACCTATTCAGATTATAGGCATATATTTTCCTTTTTCTTTAATAAAGTGCAAACCAACAATCAAAACCTCTAGCAGGCGTGCACCGATAAAATACAGATCACAATGCATACAAAATAATATAATAATATAGAGGAAAAAACCAACAAAAAACCCATAAGGAGCTGATACAATATCACGCTTCGTTGGCCACATGGTCTGAGGCACTACTCTCTCAGTAGACAAGACTGCCAATGACGAGGAGATCGAGGTTCGAATCTAGGTTAGGTATATAATGAGGGAGGATTTTTTCAAAATGGTTTTCCACTCTCTTTCTCCCTCCACGCAAATGCGGGTAATATTCCTTTAAATATAACCTTCATATTTCCTAAAACCCCCAGAGTAGTTTGTATATAAGAATATAAACCAGAGGGGGTAGTAAGTAATACGCGGTGCTTAAAAAAAGAAAGACTAACTAGATAGTTCAATAATAATTAATAATGAACCATTAACAATAAAAAAAACTGTAAGTCATCTTATTATTTGGGTTTGCTTTGAATAACTCTCTAAGTTTGGTTTTTCTATTATGATAAAAGTCAAATTCAGGAAATCTAGAGTTACAGCGGGAAAAAGGACCAAGTTTGTAAGTGTTACTGATAGAAAATATTTGAGGATTTTGAGAGGCCCGAGAGGACACAAGGATGCCCAAATGTTGAAGGGTGGATTGACAAGAAATTAAGTTATTAAATATGTTAAAAGCATAAAAAGCCATCACTAGAGATAATAATTGATCGTATGCTAGTTACTCTAATGAGGTATGAATGAGTAAGTAACCATTTTAGAGGTAATATACCTGCATTTGCGTGGAAGGAGAGTGAGAAACCATAAGAGGGGGGAAAAAACTTCAGTAGACCTGACTAGGAATCAAACCCCGATCTCCCCATCATCAAGAGGCCAGTCTAACACGGGTGTAACGACTTAGACCATTCGTCCACTTAAGCGGGTCGGATAAAACCACTTTAAATTTTAAATCCCAAGAAATATTCAGTGTAAAAAGAGTCGAAAAAGTCTTCAAATCAACGAGTATCAAATGTTTATATTATTAACAGTTACAGTGAGTTCAATGTTGGTTTCACAACCTTGGAGCTATCAACACTACAAAGGTTATGAATAGCAAAATAAACATTTGTCACGGCGTACAAAATTGTGTTGACCGTTCATATATTCTCCTTTAGTTCCTTCAGTTCCTTTGTTTCAATATTCTCATTTTTAGATACATTATCTAGCGTAAGAATTTCATTTATATAAATAACTAGACTATTAACTTCTGTTTTAAGTTCATCAAACTCTTTCTAGTTCGAGATTGTTCGATCAAGCTGGTTCAAGGATCCTAAATAATTGTATTCGCTTTAACTTTTCAAATAAATATTTCCTTGCTCGGGCTTATTGACCTTAGTGACATTGTACTACTGGCTCAGAAGCTGGATTTTGAATTAATTCTCCTATTCGAGAGACAATCTGTCTGTTTTATATTTAGTTGCTAAAAGGCGTCACAGAGGAAGACAGAAGGGAGTTCCCCCTCCCCTTTACCACCCCTCTCTCCCAAGAGCCTCAAATAATAATTGTATTTAATGTTTTGGACACATGAAGTACCAATTTAATTTAGAGCTCTGAAAATGTGTCAAAAGCATACGATGAATTTTATAGCCAGGTCTAAGACATGATATTCAATAGGTATACCATCATACTACCCACAATAAAAGCTCCCTTAAAATTCCCAATAGGAAAAAAGTACACAGATAATTTATTCGATACATGTATTACAACTCCTCACCCCCTCCCCACCTCCGGGTAAATTAATGGGCACTCCTCTGTTAAATTAGACTAATCAATAGAAAGTAAGCCGCTTCGGTGGCCGCGTGGTCAAAGGCGCTACTATAGAAATACACTAGACTGCCAATCCTGGTTGAATGTACTGAGGTTTTTTCCTCTAAAAGGTTTACCACTCTCCTTCAAAGCAAATTTGGATACACTTCCTTCTAAATTCAACCTTCACAACCCCTAACATATTAGTGTAATTAGTACAGAAGCGTATTACCCAAATGGGCAGTAAGACGCGATGCTAAAAAAAAGAATATAAAGTTTGCGTCACAGATTCGATTTTGAAATAGTTTTAACCTGAGACTCTCTGCCAGTGATGGTAGATCTCCGCTTATATAGTTTCCTGAACGTGATAAAAAGATGAAAGACAGATAACCTATATAGCCTACATGCGGACAACATTAATTCAAAAGAGAGAATGTAGTCTAATTTTCACAGGAAGGCACTTTTAGAAAACATGAGTATAATTTTGGCATAGGTGGATTGTGAACTACATTCCGACCCATCTACCACCAACATTTCGCCCAAGGGGGATCGGGAACTGTTACCTATCAGTACAATTTCCTAACTAAGATGGGTTGGAAAATGCTATCCTAACCTAACTTTTCTCACTAATTAGTAATTTTACTTCTGATCTACTATACGGGAGTAGCCCTAACGTTCAGCTGGGTGGTTTATAATGAACTGAAGTCTGCTGGTGATTTATTATTTTCATTTTCAATTAATATTATGCTATAAGGTGTCCAATCTAACTGTTTACATTCACTTCTGGTCAAATCGAAGGTGGCCATTTAACTTGTTTACATTTCTTCCTAGCGAATCAACAGTGCCCAATCTAACTATTTAAATCCCTTCTAGTCGAATCAACAATGCCAAATATAACTATTTACAATTATTACTAGTCAAATCGATGGCACCCAGTATAACTATTTATAACTCTTTCTAGTCAAATTGATGGTGCCCAATTCACCAGTATCTCATACAAAGAGGTGCTCAATTCCACACCGACAATATAATTTTTGCGGCCAAAATTGATAGCATTTTGCTATATTATTAGTGTTATTTTATAGTGTATGAATACGTGAAAGTAGATCTAGTAGCTTTCTTTACCTGTCAGAAAAGGCCATTTCTATGAAAACTGGAGTATATATGGTCTAGTGTCTCCCTACCTGCGGTATACTGAGCAGGAAGCTAAGCACCCAGACGAAGGCGATGGCTCTGTTGAGTCTCCTGGAGGTGCTGAGCGACTTCATGGGGTAGCGGACCACTACGAACCTGTCCACGCCAATGAGGACCAGGACGAACGTCGACAGGTACAGACTGAACATCTGCATGAACTTGAAGAGCTTACAGGCGGCGTCCCCTGCTATCCACTCGACGGTGTAGCTCCAGGCCGCCTCCCCGGCGATACAGAACACCGTGACCAAGAGGTCCGCGACGGACAGGTGGAGGATGAGGGCATACACAGCTCCCCCGTGGCAAGTGTGTTTCCTACCCGAGGAGCGGCCCCCTCGGCGGATACTCCAGATCGTGGCGAGGTTCCCCCCAAGGGAGAGTACGGCCATGACGGCGAGCACCACTGCGCGTATCACCGACGACGAGGTCTGAATGGGGGCGTGTTCGAGACAGGTGACCGCGGTTGTGTTGGTGGAGAAGTTGCTGTGGTAGATGACCCCTATCTTGAGACGGTCGCATTCCTCCTCGGGAAGGACGAGAGGGTTGCCCCAGGAAGGGTCGGTCGTGTTGAAACTGACGTCGCCGGGAGTCAGATGGGGAGGCATAAGTTGAAGGGCTGCCGCCGAAGCCACTTCGAGAAAAGGGCGAGCTGTCCCTAGTACGCTCATCATCGTGATGGTAACCAAATATGGAGCTAACGATAAGCCACGCATTATTCAATTAAAGTCTTCGTTTTATAATGTGTCTACATTGTTCACGAAATTGTTTCACTTAGCTTGTGGGTCACATTTGGTAATTTTCTTCAGTTTATATTTTCATAGCACACCTGGAAAAAATATATATGTATGTTAAATTACATATTTTGATTGTTAAATTTAATCAACATTGTATACAAGATGTCACAGAAGGAAAGGTTGAGGGAAAGAGGAGTTTAGGAAGGAGGAGGATTCAAATATTGGATGACTTGAATGAAAGAAAACATTCTGGGAGCTGAAGGAGGAAGCAGAGGACAGTTCATATTGGCGGTATAAGTTCGCTGACAAAAGGAATAGACTGTGTTATGACAGAACACCTAATAATAACAGTAATAATAATAATGATGATAATATACCGTACACTAGGGGTGTGTGAAAAAAGCAAGATTGAATTTATAGAAAAGTACCCGTGTTTGTGTGGAGGGAAAGTGGAAAACCATTAGGGAGAACCCATCATCAGTACACCCGACCGGTATTCGAACCCCGACATCTCCGTTATAGGTAGGAAAGTGTATTGCGAAAGTGACGCCTTAGACCACGCGACCACCGAAGTGGGTTACATTCACACAAACCATACACACGTATATCTATATGTGTAAGTAGTAGTAGAAGTTAGCGTCTTGACTGATTTAAGGGTCCCGGGTTAGATTCCCAGCATGGCCTAAAAATGTATTGTTTATAAAATATGGGCTTACCCTTTCACAGTGATAAATTAACAGTCGAGGACTGGATGTTGTCTGTTCTAGTCTTAAGTTACTCGTAGATTATAAGACAGATGAAACTACGACAGACCTAACCAGCTGATAGTGGATAATATGTGTCTTGAATAAAAAACTGACCCAGACAAAGGATGGAAACAGTTATAGATGTACAAAAAGTAGTATTAGATTGCATGTTAACTCGGTTAGATATCCTCCCATTTGCCACATTTGACTCACAAAGGGACAGTTAAATGCACCAGAACATATTTTTTAAACATATGTTTGCTAGCTTATCAGACGTCATATGAAGTAAAGGTATCTAATATTTTAAATAAATGTTAATTTTACTCTAAAAAATATTGTTTTCAAATATGATTAGTTTTATATTTTAGTTTTATGATAAATTAAAATGAAAATTAATAAAATTCACAAAATTCGCAAATCCAGTCTAAATTTAAGACACACAAAAATGTATAGTAGTATCACCCCTACAATATAAAAATCCCCAATTTAAAACCAAAGTGAATCTGTAAAACTTATGATAAACATTATTTAATTTATTGAATAAATTTCACTACAATGCCGTATATAAAAAAATAAACCTTTTAAAATATAATTTAAGATATATATCTAATTTCTCTCTACCACTCTAAGAGAGAAGTATTGTGATAATTAAAAAAATCTAACTCGAGATTTTGACAACTCCCTGAAACAGAAAAAGTTGTTTTTGCGATGCCGTCCGTCCGTCTTTATCTCGGACTGGAGCCGAAACCATTTTACCGATCGGGATGAAAATTGGTATCTAGGGTGTTCATAAAGTCCCATAGAAAGGATTGTGGGGTGAGATATCTAATCCTAAAATTAAAGTTGTTCTGCTCTTTGGTGGACAGTGATGCTCCTCTCTTATTAATATTTCAACATTGTATATTATTACATTCATGCTCTTTGGGGGCGTGTTTCTGCAACAGTGTATATTATTTCGATTCCCAAATTTTAAGAGTTTTAAATAAATGTCTCGATTTTAAGATTAAAGAAAGAACATTTGTCAGGTGCACTGTACCATTTATTTTTTAACATATCAGATCTTACTACCCATCCGGGCCCTCATCATATCTACACTCAGTCGGTAACATGGCTGCATACTCAGTTTAAGGTCTAAGATTCAATTCCCGGCATAGGCGAAAAGTTATAATGATAGGACTCTTTCATAATTAATTAATGGTTGGGTTAATGGGTGTAGTGTAATTCATACATTTAATTTAATGTGTACTTCATATGCTAA
The DNA here is from genome assembly GCA_039000515.1 of Timema cristinae. NCBI lineage: Eukaryota > Metazoa > Arthropoda > Insecta > Phasmatodea > Timematidae > Timema > Timema cristinae. The sequence continues at coordinate 25,732,392 of JBCFYV010011172.1, forward strand.
TAAAACATTAGGTTCAAAAAGTGCACCTAAAATTTAAGAAAAACACTTTTGAGACAAGTTTGAGGAAGGTAAGATCTAGAGGAAATGTCTCCTCCACATATTCGGGTAGGAATAATGTAAAACTGTTAAGGATTACCCTAAATACACCCACTCGATATTAAAAAATTCTTTCTCCCTATCACCAGAAAACCAGAACAAATGAGGTTGATGACTCCTTATACCAGTGGTATTTAACCCTTTTGGTCTTTGTACCACCGGAGGTATATCTTCAACTTTGTCCCCTCAAAGTTGTTGGTAGATAATGCAAGTTAAACACATTCTATAATATACACCTAGGGGAGAGAAAGAAAGAGAGAAAAAAGAGAAAAGGAGAGAAAGAAAAAATCCAGAGAGAAAGATAGAGAGTAAAGAGAATAAAATATAAAGATAAATAGAAAAAAGACGAGAGAGGGAGAGGAAAAGAAGTAAAGGAAAAATGAAAGGAAGAGAGAGAGAGAGAAAAGAAAGCGAGAGAGGAAAAAAAACAAAGCTCCCAAATCTCAAGTCCTTAACGTACAAGACCTAGACCTAAATTTGGCCCTGATTTTTCAATGTTTATCATGAAAGTATTTATATGTACATTTAAATTGTACGTACCTCCTACGGTGTCTTCGCCTACCCCCGGGGGTTCGCATCCCCCCCAGGTTGAATACAACTGACTTAAGGCTGCGTGCCCACCGATGCGGGACACGTAGAGCCATAAATATGGCCATGTTTTATTGAGGCCCGCATGCACCAATCAAGGTCTTACCGGCAGCCTTTAAAGTACAAAACAAGGTTTAATCTGTTGCGGATTTCCGTAAACATATTAATATAGGAAGTAATAACTATCTTTCGCAACTAAATTATATTATTACTATATAGCCCAGTTCCTCAAGACTATTCCATTTGATCCCACGGATGTACGCCTAAAACCAATACATTAAAAAAATCTCATTCATTTTCCCTGTGAACCAATTTAAAACCTTTCATTAATACTCAGTACTATATTTGATCTTTGGAAAGTGAAGTTGAATGAATTTAGTTCCTAAACCTGAACGAAAGTTATATCCTTCAAGTACCTTGGTATTACGATAAATGAAAACAACATGGAGGAGGATATATTGGCTCGGATACAACCAGCAAATAAATGTTACTATGCGTTAAATACAATTTTTATAAGGATTGTGTCTAGAGGAACAAAGTAAGAATATGTTTAACAATAATAAGCCCAGGACTGATATAGGGATCTGAACTGTGGGAATTAAGTAATAAGATGGAGAAGTGGCTGTTATTGTTTCAAAATAAAGTGCTAAGGAAAATGTTTGGACTAGTGCAAGAAAATGGGAAATACAGAATTAGGAACTTTTTAAGGAATCAGACACAACAGCAATAATAAGAGGCAAAAGAATTGAGTGGTTGAGACATTTATTGAGAAGGGAGAAAGGAATTATAAGACAGGTGTATCTAGGAATCCCAGAGGGAAGAAGGACTCTAGGAGGACCGAAGCTTAGACGGAGCGATGGAATAAGGAGTGAGCTAAGAGACTACTGTTGTCGACAGGAAAGCGTGGAAGAGGATAAAGAGCGAGGCTATGAACCGACTGTGGTTCAAATGGTCAACTAGGTAGAGGTTAAGGTTAAATTCGAACAAAATGTACACTCCGCTTATACTTAATGTACCAATCCTTAACTTGACAAACAAAATTTTGGATCAATCCAATAAGTTGTGCCACAGTGGAACTAAACAAGGTAAGTTTGCAGGATAAACAAAGGGTGCATTAACTTAAACTAATGGAATATGTTGACATAATAAATTTAAACACTAAGCAATTTCTAAAAAAAAAAAAAAAAAAAAAAAAAATGTGGCAAAATAACTTCCAAACAAGTTAGCTTTATTTTAGGATTAGTTTTAACAATAGGACGTAAAAAAAACTAGATATAATGTCCAACTACTTTTCACTCTCTTCAATGGTACAAAATCTTTAATAATGACCAGTAAAAGAAATTCACGTGAACTGGATAAAGGATAAGGAAGGCAGAAAAGAAAGAAAATCCACGTGAACTGGAGAAAGGATAAGGAAGGCAGAAAAGAAAGAAAATCCACGTGAACTGGAGAAAGGATAAGGAAGGTAGGAAATAAAGAAAACTCACGTGAACTGGAGAAAGGATAAGGAAGGTAGGAAATAAATAAAATTCACGTGAACTGGATAAAGGATAAGGAAGGTGGAAAAGAAAGAAAATCCACGTGAACTGGAGAAAGGATAAGGAAGGTAGGAAATAAATCAAATCCACGTGAACTGGAGAAAGGAAAAGGAAGGTAGGAAATAAATAAAATTCACGTAAACTGGAGAAAGGATAAGGAAGGTAGAAAAGAAAGAAAATCCACGCTAACTGGAGAAAGGATAAGGAAGGTAGAAAATAAATAAAATCCACGTGAACTGGAGAAAGGATGAGGAAGGTGGAAAAGAAAGAAAATCCACGTGAACTGGAGAAAGGATAAGGAAGGTAGGAAATAAATCAAATCCACGTGAACTGGAGAAAGGAAAAGGAAGGTAGGAAATAAATAAAATTCACGTAAACTGGAGAAAGGATAAGGAAGGTGGAAAAGAAAGAAAATCCACGTGAACTGGAGAAAGGATGAGGAAGGTGGAAAAGAAAGAAAATCCACGTGAACTGGAGAAAGGATAAGGAAGGTAGAAAAGAAAGAAAATACACGCTAACTGGAGAAAGGATAAGGAAGGTAGAAAATAAATAAAATCCACGCTAACTGGAGAAAGGATAAGGAAGGTGGAAAAGAAAGAAAATCCACGTGAACTGGAGAAAGGATAAGGAAGGTAGAAAAGAAAGAAAATCCACGCTAACTGGAGAAAGGATAAGGAAGGTAGAAAATAAATAAAATCCACGCGAACTGGAGAAAGAATAAGGAAGGTAGAATGAAAAGGAAATCCACGAGAATTTGCGTGTAGGAAGAGTACAAAAAAAAGTTTAGAAAACATATCCTCCTCATTGCACTCTAATGGGATTCGAGCTCTGACCTCCTCAGTCAACGGTAAACCAGACCTTATGAGGTTGGTCCCTTCGCGCACTTGCTCACCTAATCGGGAAATATGTAATATACTTTAGGCTTAAATTAAATTATCCCCTTTGAGAGCTTAAATTGTTTTATCAATTTTAAACCATATTTACCATCAATCAAACACATCATGTTATTGAATGTATTTTTAAAAGTTATGAACTTCAATACAAAACAATAAAAACATATATTTGGGGCGTATGTATATAACATTTTACAATGATGATTTGAAACATAAAACATTCCAGGTTAAATTTCAAGCTAGAGATTCCAAGGCAAACAAGGCAATATATACAATTTATTTGCTTTGTGTGTGATTAGGAAAAAAAAAAAAAAAAAAAAAAAAATTTAATATCTTGTATGTTTCAGTAAAGCTTACATTTAATGTTAACTAAAATAGGATCCCCATATATACAAACAAAACTTTCAACTAAACTAATAAAATATATTGCATACTATTTAATATCATACATAGAATATTAATAAAATATAATTTAGATGTGAAGTATTATGATAAGTTTCACTTCTCTTAATCTGAAATTTAAATAATTGTTACCATGCGGCTTAAATGTCAAACTAATTTAGTTTGGTTTGCTGGTAAAGGTTAGAATCCCAGTCTAATGGACTCAAACGTGTTTAATTCTAAATTATTAATTATTTATCTCTCCACGCTAATGTGGGTAAGCGCTCCCTTACTCGTTGCTAACTTATTAAATTATTAATGAATTTGCATATAACTCAATAGTGTTAGTACAAATGGTTTTTCTTATATATTTATTTGTTTACTGTCAATAATCTGTTTGTATTTTTATTAGTATAATTTGGCGATATTTACAATATTTTAATTTATATAGTTACACATGTCTGCATTTTCGAATAGGCGCTACTAAGCAAATACAACCTCATTTAAGCAGAATGAACAAATTTAAAATGTTTTATGAAATTAATCCCTCTCCGAACTAATGCTTTGGGAGCTTCTCTATGCTATTAACTCCACTACTCCAATGTCTACTTTTGTACTACTATACGAGAGGTTGACCTTGATTATTGCGTTGTTGTTGTTATTGTAATAAATTATTAACTTTTAATCCACCCGCATCAGTAAACAGGTGGACTAAATATCAAACTCATCTAGTCTGGTTTACCGGTATTGCGAAGAACATGGTTCGAATCCTGATTGGTTGTCCTAAGAGTATTTTTTCATAAATGGTTTCCCCACTTTTCTTCAGCGAAAATGTGGGTAAACTTCCTCTAAATAATAAAAATTCCTACCCAATAAGTGTCTTATATATAATAGCATTAGAATAGTTTGACTGGATAGTAATAAGTGTTGGGGAAAAAATCATTAGCATTGTAACAACACTTAAATAAAATTATATCTATGTATATTTTCAATGACTATTTCTATTTCGTAGTTTTAAATAAAAGAATATGTGTGAATATAGCTAAATTATAAAATGGATACTATACTTTTGTTGCAATTCTTAAGTACGTTATTTTGGTGAAACCCACTAAGGCGGCCGCATAGTCTAAGGAACTACTCTACTAATTTATTAGACTGCCGATGACGGGGAGATCATGGTTCGATCCCAGTTGGGTGTAATAAAAGTAATTTTTCCTAAATGGTTGCCCACTTTCTCTCCACGCAAATGCAGGTACACTTCCGGGTAGTAGGACGTGGTGCAATAATTTTTTTTATATATATATTAGTGTTTAAAGCGCTCTTTACTTTATTGGTTTCGGTACAATAGCTGGTTTACTGTACGTAAACATTTTGTAAATACATTTTAAGTAACTTATATATAGTCCATTCACTATAAGCGTAACCTTTTTTACTACCGATATGGAAGAGCACTTTTTTTTCACCGCGTCTTAATAACCATTCGGGCAATCCACGTATCTGTACTAAAAGATAATTAGCATATAATTTAGAGGAAGTGTACCCGAATTTATGTAGAGAAATATTGAATACATATTTAAGAAAAATACTCCTCAGTACACCCAACTGAGATTTGAATCCTGATCTCCCAAGTCACTGGTAAACTGAACTAGACGTATCGCGTGATATTTAAAACTCGTTATTGGTAAATATACAAAGTATTTGACATTCTTAAAGAGGACAACTTTTAGCCAGATTGAATTAATGTTAGTAATTTGAATTTATGTTTTATTTTAAAATATTCAAGTTCCATGAGAATACAAACTCTTTATTAGATAGGCCCCATTTAAAATTTAAAATACAGAGGGAGAAATATTTAAAAGAATGCATTGTCATCATCTTTAAGTAAACAAAAAATTATTTTGAATCCCTATCATTACAAAAATAAACTTGAGATTAAATAAAATTGTAAGACTTACTCTAATTATTTTTTCTAAAGAAATTTGAAAATTATTTTACAGCAACGGTGTGAGTGTTTGATTTTAAATTATTGGGGTTAAGTCAATTTAATAATTTATGATGAATGTGTGTTTATGAGCCGTGATCTCTCGGTTGTTTGCTCCCCTTACATAAGAGAAAACAACTTTTCACACACAGCATTGCATTAACAAATATTTCACATTTATATGGAGCGGAAATTTAACAATTCTTTGAAATCGATCTCTGGTGAGTAAAGAGTAAATTTTTGGTGCAAAAAATTAACTCGCTAGATTTTCCAAATTAACGACCATTCTCCAAATTTAATAATCCTAAACTATGTATTCATACATGTATAATAAGATGAATCGGGCCGTATTCGATGCTGGTTCAGCGAAAGTTCCACGGATACACAAGATCATGGATCGGGCCACATGAGAGCCGCGGGCCGCAAGTTTATCATATCTAGTCCAACGAGTCACTTTCGCATTATATTGGATTACCTGTGACGTGAAGGTCGGAGTTTAAATCTTGGTCGTGTGTGCTAAACTGAATTCATTTCTCTATAGCCTTCAGAAATATAATTAATACGTATTATTATTTATGTATTTTGAACACAATAGTTCCTAATTTGTTTAGTAAGTTTTTTTTATGATTGGTTATTTTAATTTTATTATTAATTTTATATTTGAATAGCTTAATAATTTAGAGCGTGATATTGATGAATAACTTTTTAAGCCACGTCTTACTTCCCGTTAGGTTTATAAGCTTATGTATTAATTACTTTAATGGTTCCAGAAATTAGGAAGGTTAAATTTAAAGGGAATGTAGCCGCATTTTGGAGAAACCCAATTTTGAGAAAACCACCCTTAGCACACCTGACCGAGATTAGAACCTGATCTCCCCGTCACTGGCAGTCTAGTCTACTGTGAGAGTAGCGCGTTAGAACACGTGGCCACCAAAACGGGTTTGAAGATATTAAAGTGAAATTGATATTCTTTAAATATACTTATAAAAGCATTTTATTTTTTATAATGAAAATACAAAGTTTTATTTAAACTATATAAGTAAAGGAATTTATAGAATTCAACCACTAATGGCTGTTTTCCCTTTCTCTCTCCAAGTAAATACAGGTACATTTCTTCTAAATCCTATCTTGATAATTCCTATATACTTTAGTGTAAATATGCAGATAAGCTCGAACGGTAAGTAGAATAAATGGTACAACACACGCGCACATACGTTCTTATATCATCTATTAATGGTGACCTGGTGGTCTAGGGGTAATGTGTCAGACTTCTATGCTGGCGGCCGGGTTCAATCCCAGGTCCCGGCAAAGATTTATCTGATTACCAAACCCTTCCTTCACCTCTGACAAGACATCTTGTGAATGTGGGGAATGCCAGGCCTCCACCGTGGTTCGGATTCCACGTTAAACTGTAGGTCCTCATTTCATCTCACTATCACCCTACCATTACACATTAGCGTAAGTGCGTATAACCCGAACGGGTAGTAAGACGTGGTGCTATAATAATAATAATAATAATAATAATAATCTATTAATGTTTGTGACCAAATATTAAACTATCACCTTTAAGTAAACTACAACTTATTAAATTATCCTCATAAAAATAATTTTATTTAAATAATCATATGAAACTATCTTCAGATACACATTTTGAACCAAATTACTATAGCTGTTTCTAAAAATAAAATATAAATGTTTATTAAAATACATGTAAATGATTTTTTTGAATAAAACGATCATACATTATTATTTATCATGTAAACTACTACCCAATTGGACAAAAACAATAAAGCAATTTTCAAAAAATTACAAATTTAAAAATAATAGTTATCAAATTAGTCAAAAATTAAGTGCACATTAGGCTATTTTTTATCGTATCAAACCCTCCCCATATACACATTTTAAAATTTCAAATTTATCAAAATCAAAATTTTGTAAGCGACAATTAATTTGAGAAATAGAATAAAAATAAAAATAAACTTTAGGTATGTTCATATCACATATATCAATTTCAAACCAAATCCCAAAAACGATTCTGCTGTGGCCACAGAAAGACAGAAAGAATCGTCTCACTTTTTTTTTTTTTTAGGTTTGGTGGTAAATAGAATGTCAAGATTTATCATAGTCTTGAGGGCGAAAGTTCTCACAGCTACAATACTTTCTTAATATGATAAATTTACACTCTAAGGACCTATTTCCACGAGCGATTCTAGAAGTGTGATTGTTAGCAACGCTGCTTGACGATACATTGTTCTAAATGTTTGTGTCTGCACGAGCGTGCGTGATAAAATTAACAACGTGGCAATCCCACACGGTCGCACGTCCTTGCTCTATCACGTGATTTTATCAGTGCGGTTAATGTTCAGTCCAGTTTTCATATGAGAAAGAATTAAAAAAAAATTGTTTCTCAATATTGATAATGTTTTACTATATTATTAGTTTTATTTTATAACTATTGAGATCTCCTTTGTAGTCCAGTGGTCAGAGTTCCTGGATACAGATTCAGAGATTCCGGTTTTGATCCCCGGTTCTTTTCAAATTTTTCTGTGAATCAGAGGGTCTGGACGGGTCATCTCAATCTCAAAAGGACAATTGAGGAGCTACTTGTATGACAAATAGTGGCTCCACTCTAGAAAACTGAGATTAATGGCTGGAGGGTTTGTTGTTCTGACCTAATATCAGCAAAAGTTGGCACTAGCATCGCCAACAAATGGCAGCCACTAAGTTGGTATAGAGTGATTGTGGGCTGATGACATGGAGCAATTTTTTATAGCCATTGATCCCTCGTTATCCCTGGGATCTGGAGGGAAGGGGTAACTGAGTTGATTTCTAGAAGAAGTCCAGTCTATTGGTGACGTTGGTGGTCAGACACCGGTCTCGCGGGTTTTGTGTTTGGGAGTAGGGAAGGTAGATGGGGTAGAAAACATAGGCTGGCTGGGGTGGCTATAGAGTGCTGATGGTAGCCCTCGGGGCTCAAGGGAGAAATAGAAGTTGGTGAGGGGGTAAGACGAGAAAAGGAAGAAGAAAACCTAGGGGTAAGGACTTTAATAACTGTTGAGGTGGAGTGGGGACGTTTGGGGGCCCTATATTGATGTTCAGGCAGTAGAAGGTGGGCCCTCGGGTGTATTACTGCTTGGTCACCGACATCATCTTCAAGGTCTCTGTGGGCCTTGCCGGAGTGGCGAGTGTATCCCATCTCGTGATATCACCGGGAAAAGGACGGAGTTGGACGAAAAAGACAAGTGGGTTGGAAGGGGAAGAGGTTAGTGGAAAGAATCCTGCGATGAAATGGAAGGAAGTCCTGGCAACGTGTGTTGTGGTGGGACGGGAGTAAGTCCCGGAAACGGATGTTGCGGTGGGACAGGTAAAAATTTTCGGTTCGTGTATCATGGTGAGAAAGGTGAGAGTCCCAGAAACTTGTGTCACGGTGGGAGGTAGTGAGTGATATATTAATAGACACTCTGCCTCTTTCTGACCTTCGACAAGTTATTTGCCTTTTAAGATAATGCTCTTTTGAAACACGTGGCTGACCAGGATTGGGTAGCTACTGAATTCTCTACGCAAAATCATCATGTTTTATACCCTCCACTGCTGTCTGACCTTGTCCAATGGGTGAGACTGTAAGCTCCCTATTGTTTCGTGAGAACGGGAGAGACAGTGTCCGTGAAGCTAATAGGCTATTAGGATAGAGAGGAGAGTTCTCATTTGCGCGGAGTGAAGAGTGGAGTGGCCCAGGCAGTAGAGAGGGTGGTTGGCACTGTCTGTGCAAGTGTGGATAAAAGATGCAAGGGTCGAACAATGAGGCATAACAAACTATCACTAGTCATATCTGCAGATAAAGTGACTTGACGTATGAGGTAAATATAGTAGCTTTTATAGCTGTTTTACTATGAAAATGGGACTGTATGTACATTGTTTTCAATGACTGTTTCGATGGATGGCAGAACTACTCGCAACTCTTTCGAAAGATTTATACGTGTTATTTTTCTAGAGTAGCCATTGCCTGATTATAACTATATTAATAGAAAATGTCATGCCATAAATCCATTGAGAGTTTAGATTTGGAGTTTTTTTGTGTGAAAAAGTTAGTTGGTGATTCAAGATCATGACGTAATATTTCAGCAAAGGATCCTACGACATGCGAAAATACATGAAAAAATATGTTTTTGTATTTCCTTATTTGATTAAATAATGTATATAGGGCTAACTGTCCTGTTACTAGTCTTATTGAGAGCAAAGGTGAAGCCCGGAACCAATGAAGATGTTTTAAGCAAACTATCTTATGCAGTACCTATCAACATTGACGTACGCTGAAGAAACAAGGGTAATGAAGGATCAGGATGAAAGCAGAATGCAGGCGAGAGAAATAATTTTTCTGAGATGTAGGATCGTAGTGACAACATTTGATAGGATGAGAAATGAGAGTGTAAGAGGAAGAGTAAAGGAAGAGCCAGTCCAGGACGGGATGGAAAAGGCACGACTAAGGTGGTGTGACCATGTGAGAAGAATGGAGAGGGAAAGGAAGTAAAAGAGGATGTTGGATATGGAGGTGAGGGGTAGGAGGCTGAGAGGAAGACCAAGAGACAGATGGCTGATGTAAGTAAGGAGGAATGTGGAGGAGAGAGGATAGTACTGAACCAATTTGAAGGGAGAGAGGTGTTGGGTTGGAAAGGAGGTGGTGGAGAGGCTTATTTTTCAAACCCAGCCACTGGATGGAATCTGTTCATGATGATGATGATGATTTAATAAAATAAGTGCAATTACTTCATCCTCCAAGTCAATTTTATTGCTGAAATCTTAAAAGAAAACATAGGGGAATATTGACAGCATGACAGTCGCTTTGCTAAAGGCGTATTGTAGATTATATAATTTTCTCAGTCGTGAATTTAAAGGTTATTGTGGTCAGAACTGTCAAGTCGTTTAAAAATCTATATAGGATGTGTTTGTTTTAAGGAGGGTCATCCTGTCTTCTATGTTGGCTGCTCAGACTGTTTTTAAACTTAGGATCTGTTTTTTATAAAAAAATAAAAGTTTTTTTTTTACTTTCTCTCAACCCCGCTTAGAGAGACGTATTGTTATTGTTAAAAAAAACTCAAACTCGAGATTTTGATAAATGTCAACATTTCAAGACCCCCCTAAAAACAAAAAAAAAGTTATTTTCACGATTCTGTATATATGTCCGACTTTCCTAGCTCGGCCTAGAGCCGAAACAATTTTACTGATTGGGTGGAAACTTGTATCTATGGCTCCCATAAAGTTATACAGAGGAATTCTAGGAATTAGATATTTAACACTAAAATTATTAAGTGTAGTTTACTGAAAGAATAAAAGAGAAATAATCAATGTTCTCAAAATCCTCTCTGACGAGTTTGATTAGTTTTTGTATCTAGGCACTGTTTAGCATTACAAACAAAATTGTGATTAAATTGTCTCCATGAGATGAATTTAAAGGTACTTTACATAATAAGAAATTTCAAATTTTGAAAATATCATTGAAACTGTTTAAGATATGAAAGAGCTTATCATTGTAGAAAGTAGTCGATTAGTGAAAATAAATATGTTTTATTAGATTTTTTTTTTAACGAATAGTTCCTGAGATACAACCAAATATACATAGATATAAATATACAATTTTTTGGTGAAGTTCTTTGATATGTGAAATTGATTGGTGGACAGAGATTTTCCTCTTTTCTCAATGTTTCTGTAACCATGTATATTAATTCATTCATGCAGAAAGTGAGTCAGAAATTCCTACACTGTAGCCTCCACGGGGACATGGGGGGAGGGGGGCTTTTTTTTACCAGTAAATGTCCAAATGATATGAAAATAGTATTGAGAGAAACAGTGAAGATCGTTCTTTTTATAAAATCAAAAGCAGAAAATTACAGATTATTTGCAATCTTATGTGAAGAAATGGTTTGCGAGCATAACTATCTTCTCTTTCCCACCAAAGTAGGGTTTCTTTCCCACCAAAGTAGGGTTGCTTTACAAAGTAGATTTTCCTGCTCGTTTTTATGAAATAAGACAATAAGTAGTAAAAGCTTTCATCCCTGACAGCAAGTGTCAGTTTAGTGAAAGATTTACAGATGAACAGTGGCTGTGTAAGCTATCTTTCATGACTAACATCTTAAGTGGCTGAATGAGCTGAATAAAGGTAAACACACATCACCATTCATGGTTCATGACAAAATAAAATCTTTAAAAAGAAACATCAATTTGCAACAAATGAGGTTGTAAATTGACAACTGTAATTCTTTCCGTTCTTAGAAAAATTTTAAGGAGTAAACGAACTCAAGCTTCATCTATCTGTTGTAAATGACATACAAGAGCATTGTTTGGGTTTGATTGTTGACTTTAGCAAATATTGTTCTGAGAATTTAGAAAGCTAGTTCTAAGTGCTAGACCTTTTTCCTACAGTGCAAGACTCCATTCTACCAGAATTTTTTTCAGGAAAAAAAAAAAGGGAAGAAATTATTAAATGGTTCTGTGAGAAAACCCTCAAATTCAATCTTAAGAAAACTATTTGGCATAATTTTGTTTGCAGAGACTGAACAAGTTTCCTATTATCGTTAACTGTAATGCTATGACTAATTTTTCAATAAAGTATGTCATGTGGTTTCTCATCCATGGTGTACCTAAAAAATAAATTCAACAATAAGCTACATTTGGAGCCGGACCTCTGATTGAAAGTTTCAACGGGACAACCAAACAACATCAAAAATGTGTATGAAACAATGCAATCTCACTTAAAACTTTTGAGGTTTCACAATCTCTCAACTCCAGAATTATGATTAAAAGTTTTGATCTTAAAAATATGTGTTTGGATTTATTTTTGTTCTTTATTTTGGAAAGAAATTGCTGAAGAAAATGTATACAACTTTTCTACAGACATACATTTTTTTTAATGGCCATATAGATTCTCAATGAGAGATTAAGTTAAGGCTATAAAATTAGGATTCTTCAAATATATTTGTCACATTTGAAGTATTTTATTACAGATTATACTGCTCCATGGCTCTCTCTTAACTCGAGTCTTTCCAACCTTCGGTATTTGGTAGTTCATTCTCAAACTGACCACGAGCAGTGATGTTTATATTCAGTAAACCGGTTTATAGTGTGTAGCGTACTTTTATAATAGACTATAGCCTCTGGCAAAAACAAAAATGCCACAAACACATTATTTCGATTTTTTCTATGTAAAAAATGAGTAAAAAAAAGAATAATTTTTGTCAGCACGTTCTTGAGAGTAAGGTGATCCTTTAACATCTTGCATGTGAAATGTTTCTTTCCCAATATTCACATTTTTTCAACCATTTTGTTATAGTTTTAAGATAGGTTCATAGGATTTGCAGCTTAGTGGTTAGTGGTTTAAAATTATAATCTGGATTGGGATCAAATCCTCGATCAGAGGGCTGGATTAAAGAGGGGGGGTTACGGAGGCTAAGACCTCAGGCTCTACACTTTAAGGGGCCCCTGCTTCAAGGGGCCTCTAGATAGCGATGCATATTTCTTACAACAATTATTTTTATTTAATACGTTAAAAATCACAGCTTTTTATAAAATACTTCATCAAAAGTGTATATTATATTATTATTTAGGCACACCGTCCGGGTTATACGCTTTAAGTACTAATTACGCTAATGGATTTGGAATTGGGAAGGTCGGATTAAGGAAGTGAACCCGCATTTGCGTGGAGGGAGAGTGGAAAACCATTTAGGAAAAACCACCCCCAGTTCATCCGACCGAGATTCGAACCTCGATCTCCCCGTCCTAGGCGATCGAGCTCAACACGACAAACACGTTAGCCAACTACGCCACCGAGGCGGGTATCAAAAGTGTAACAAAGAGAAAAGTATACATTCCAATAAGTTTAGTTGAACGAATTTAGTTGAATTTAGTTTAGTTGAATTGAAACCAGGATTTATTTATTTTTTAAGAGGGTTGAAAAAAAGGTCAATTGGGCTTTAAATAAAAGAAATATAATCTTGAGGACTGATTAGTGTCACATAGTGTAATATTTTATAATTTTATTATTTGGGTTAAAATCTTAAGAAGTTGTATTTTTAGATTTAAGTGAAAAGATATGTCTAAGAGGATGGTATTCTGATAAATGAGTAGTATCTCAGCTGTACATGCCATCTAATATAAATACCAAAAAAATAATTTAAAGGTTTTGCTCCTAAAAGTTAAAACTATTAATGTGGTTGTTGACTAATCAGCTAAATTGAAAGAAAAAAGTATAAGATGAGGATTAAAGATTGTAGATCCTCATTATAAATTTAAAAAAGTCATGGGGCCACACATTTTCACAAGTGGCCCTCGAATTCCCTGATATGACCCTGATCAACCCTTATCTCAGTAGGAAGTTGCATTAACTACTAAGCTTTGGTGCTGGAATCACCTCGACTAGGTATTTAGCCAACAAGAACACAACCTTTTCCATTGGGAATGCAGACAAAGACGTCAGTCTCATCTTACAGTATCTGGTCTGCTCGCGGTGGTGGAGGTACACTGGGGTGCATTTTTTGATAAAATCTATCCCTGAACAAATTTGGGTATATTTACCTCTACTACAGCAGCTCCATGGCTTCTTTGGTGCTGACTGACAGCTGACAGCCGACAGCTAAGAGCTTTGAAAAGTTACCAGGCCAAATTATGTATCCCTTCACCGAACCATATGATCTGCAAAAAACATGTGTTTTAGCAGCTGTCACTTCTGACAGTCAAAATTTAGGTGTATACCTAAATGTTGACTATCAGAAGTCATCTGTGAGCTGTCAGTCAGCACCAAAGAAGCCATGGGGCTACTGTAGTCATCTATATCCGATTAGTGTAAAGTATGTGATCAGTACGGATGTGTAGTAAGACGTGGAGCACGATAAAACCGTAAAATACATAGACTCACAGAGGAAGGCTCGGTTAGACTTATAAGATAAGTTCTATTCTCGGGATTAGTGATTATAAAGAAGTATTTAAAAAAACTTTTTTTCTTAATAATTCATCTTTAAAGTGGTAGGCTAGTTCGTATTTCAAATAGTCGTGTAGATGCGATAAAAGTTGAAAATTTCTGCGAATACTATTAAGTACTCTCAAAGTAATTTCCAGGGGGGAAAAAAGAGTTGACATTTTGTTTGTGATATTAAACACTGTCTAGATATGAGTTTTAAACAAAATCGTTAGAGTGGATTTTGAGGAAATTGTTTTTTATATCATTTAGCCCTACCTTTAATTTTAGGTTTGATATTCAATTCCAAAACTTATTTTGGGGGAACCTTATGGAAACCATAGATAATCCAAGTATTAGTCCTATCGGTAAAATGGTTTTGGCTCCAGGCCGAGAGACAGATGTCATCGTGAGAACCACTTTTAATAAGGTTCCGTGAGTCATGAAACGTCATCCATAAAATTCTCAAATTATATATTTTTTAACAATTACAATACTTTATCTACCCGAGGGTTCGTGGAAAAAAGTAAATTAATTCTAAACGTGCTGGGATGCCAATACGAACTCACTTTATCAGATTAGAATAATTTTGACTTTTAGATTTACTAACGATTTGACGTACTATCTATCCATTCACGGTAGGAATTATTCTTTGAAAGGTCTTTTTTCCTACCAATATCCTAATATATGATAGAATTTTAGTAGGGAAAAAGGCCTTTCAGAAAACAATTCCTACGCTTAACAGACTTTACGATTGATTATGAAAGCTGGTCGACCTTGGTAGTTCTAGGCAGTAAAGTACTCGCCTCAGGACCCGATGATTTCGAAGGTTCAAACCCAGCTGAGGTCCACAAATTTTTCTTGATCGATAAAATATCCTTAGCACTAATTACTTCTGAGAGGAAGTAAATCCATCGTTCCCATATATAATGTGCTGGAATTTAAAAGAACCCTGGAAGGTTTGTGAAAATACCTTTCTCTGCAAAATTTGTAGGCCCTTTCGCTCTCGTTCAGAGAAATTATAGTATGCTGATATAATCAGTCAGTTTAGTAAAAAAATACGTGTTAAATACCCAAAATAAATAAATTTCACAATAGATCATGCCATTATTTAAAATAAGATATTTTCGAGTCCAAATATATTCTTAAAAAAACTCAATACTCGGCATTTTCACTTTGTATGACGAAACATTTGAACTACAGCTTTCAGCTTCATTATTTACTGAAATATTTGTTTATTTTAAATAAAACACAAACGAAAATGTAAGAATATTACGTATGACTATTTAGGGAAGCGTCACCTATAGGAAAAGTCCTATTAAATGGAAAGAGAACGATTACATATTTTTATTTTAAATAAAGAGATGAAGTATATAAATGCTATTGTGTATGAACAGTATGGATTTAGAATGATGTGCTTTACGGTTTTTAAAATATATCTCCGAATAACCTTTAATACGATTTTACAAAAAACATTTTATACTATTTGTAATTTTTAACATATTACTAGCTTAGTGGTTTACTTAATATATAAATTGAATACGCATCGGTGTTCACATGGTCTAAGGCATCACTCTCTCAATAGACTCATCTTCCGATAACGGGGAAATAAGGGTTTAAATCCCAGTCAGGTATATTGAGGGTGTTTTTTAATTAATTGAATTTCCACTTTCCTTCAACAAAAATGCATGTACACTTCCTCCAAAGTCAACCCTTCTCATCCTGTTGGCATGATTATTAGGTCTTTATATCAATAATTAAGTACAACCCGAAGGGATAGTAAGACGTGGTGCTAATATACATATATATACATAAAAAGGTAGACATGATGGATGTAAATGTAGAGGAATCGCACTCACATTTGCATGAAGATGAGATGGTAAAACCACAGTGAAAGATTATACTTAAATTCCCACGGTTTCTTGCATACACCAAAGTTTTGAACCTCACTCAACCCATCACAAAAAAAAATCAAATTTATAGCGAGCCTGACGTCTCAGACCACGTGACCTACCATCCATAACCTCGCATTAAAGTTTTCATTGAGATCGGTAAGAGTATTTTTCACGTCTGATTCTAAATTGAGAGCATGGGGTTTGATCCCAACCGATTCGTGTCCTTAGACTACATGTCAGTTCTATAACTAGAGAGAATTTATTTTTATTAAGAAAAAAACAGCTGGGAATATAATTGCACAAGCTATAAATAGGTTATTAAAATAGTATTAGGCTACGACCATACGAGAGCTAGATGTTGCTTGAACGACAAGTGTGGACTGTGGGACGACAAATAACATTCGTTATAAAAATCGGATCACATAACGTACCAAGATAGAGCAGTGTTTGTAGTTCCTCAAATTGACCCCGGGCACAGACAAATAATATACCCATACATTCAACCTCCAGGTTAAAATGATTGCGCTCCTTTTGGCAGCTTGAGTCCTTCACCACTAGGATCGCTACAGTTAGTCCTATCATCACCCAGCAGCGACACTAACGAGGCCCAGTGTTGAAGGACACACGCTTGCAAAAAGAGCGCAGCCAGACCCCCTTAAGGTTGAGAGTCTGTTTCTTGTTCGTCTGTGACCCTGGGGTATTCGAGCAGGTACATTTTCTTGAAAAAGCTCCTTTCCTCTCACCACTTAATGAGTGGTATTTTACTGCCCTGTCTAACCCGTTACTATTTAATTCACTGGCTACATTATTGCAGCCTCATAATTGCCGCTTGCTTCAACATAACTTTAATGTCCTGTCCAGCCATAGCCTTAGGATGGCGTAAAATCCTTAATTCGCTGATGTCATTCATGGATGAAGAAGGTTCGAAAGGCTTTTAAAATGTATATAGTTTCTGACAAGAACTAGTATAGACGAGGTTATCCCTTCGAGTGAATAAAACCGGATGTATCAAGAACAATAAAACAAGATTTGTTGTTCGTATTTAATACCCTGATTTCCTTTGATGCAGAAAAATGTAAAACTTATTTATATAATAAACAAGGTTAAAAGAAACAGAGCAATCATGCAATATTAACATAATACAAGGTGACACCCTTTTTTATTTCGGATCCATCGCAAAGTCTGTTTCATGGTGTTTTTACTTATTTTTAGATTTTTCAAAACAAGAGGTAGCGTGATTTGTGTCCATGGCTCTGCCTTGTTATCGGTTCATTTTACATCCGCCATATTTGATTTTCAAGCCTCAAATTTTGCTCGTAAAGATGGCATACTACATAGCGTCCATAACAAATTTCGGCTCTTTATTAATAAAATTGTACGTTGCGTCCACCATATTGGATTTTTCAAGTTTAGTTGTTTGTTGGGGGAGGGAGGGGGGTGTCACAAAAGGCCCGCAAGCTCTAGCGTTCAAACCAATTTCAACCCTTTAGGGCAGGACTCGGAAACTAGTCAATCACGAACGACCGGTCAATTTCAAAGCAATTTTCAGTCGATCACGTGAGAAAACTATATTGTTCTTAAAACTCATTATCTGAGTCTTCTAAGATCGCAAATATATAAAGTACTGTACATACTTTCAAATAATATTTTAGTGGGATCAAAATTCTGTGGGTCTCGGGTAAAAGGATATAAGTACAAAAAATGAAAAAAATTAGCTAAGTATACCATTATGTTCAGAAGGACATGCTCTATGTTGGGTTTGAGGTATACAAGTTCATCTACTTTAGAAAACGATATAGAGAAATGTGAAAATGGATATTAATCACAAAAAGCTAATATACGTTTGAATAAAGGGTGATGAGTTACTTATGCCCTTTTACACATGTAGTACCGTATTTACTGTACTTAAACATTACTGGCTGCAGGAATTTAAATCCGATGAACATATTATAATTATGTAAGAACAGTTAGCGTATATTCTGCAGTAGGTGGCAACCCTGTTGAAGAAAACACAACAATGTTGACTAACTGCTCATTGCATTTGAATGTTTTACTGACTCCCCATTAAATTGTTCTTGAGGTGCATTCAATGGATCACTAAACAAAGTACGTATAAAATTGGTTAGTGAAATTATAATTTTATCATTTTCCTTCTTGATTAATTTAGTGTATAGTTTTTTTTTAATACAATCATGATGTAGAAGTTGTAATGCTTCATTTATTTATTTTTAGAATGAAGTAGGTCAGTTCAAGAAGTCTCTGTAGAAATTAAATTAAAGGGCAAGAGGCTCTAACATCACAGTCTGTCTGATGACGCCATACCCTGCAATATCACAAGACAAAGAGCTCGTCATCAATGATGAAAACTTGGTGGTTCTCACGTTTAACTTACAACAATGTTTACCTACGCCAATGCTGAACAGTTCTGTTGTTTTCAATAAGTTACAACAATGGACATTTAATCTGACCGTACACGACCGTCTGACCGTCATTTCACCAATATTACGAGCTTTGAGTAAATATCTCCATTTCTAAACAATGGAGTTAGAAAGTCCGTGCGGAATTCCGTACCATCTATTTTATCAATTTTGGTCACAAACAATTTATTTTACGATTCTACCTACCACAATCCTATATTTTATCCAATTTCATAGGAAAGTTTTTTTTATAAAATACAAACATCATTTTTGTCGCCAAGATTGGAAATGTTTTACTATATAATTCGTTTTATTCAACGAGAATTACTACTATCTATAAAAATAATCCAACACCTTAGCATAATCGGTAGCATGTTTGCCTACTGAACTAAGGGTCCCAGGTTTGATTCCTGGTATAGCCGAAAAATGTATCATTGATTAATTATGGATTTACCGATCCACAGTGATAAATTAACAGCCTGGGACTGGATGTTGTGTCTGTCTTAAGACAGATTATAAGGCATATGAAACTACGACACGCCTAGAAAGCCGGTACAGGAAAATATATGGTTTGAATAAAAAAAACTGCCACAGGCTGAAATCACTAATGTACGTAAAAAAAAACCTATCTATCAAAAGTGACAGCTCCAGATCACATGACTTGACGCATGAATACGTGAAAGTAATCTATAGTAACTTTTCTAGCTGTCTATTCATATTAAAATGTGTCTGTATTTTTACGTAGACAAGCTCTGGTTAGATTTTGAAAGATGGATGGAAACAAGACGGTTCTAGTGTCACACTGTCAACTTGTCCTTTCATTACCGGCACGTCAAGTTAGAACTGTTTGCAAACATCCTTCATGAATATAATACGCTCTCAAACTGCTTGGGACGAAAAAAACTTAAATGGACTGCTAACCAATCTATCATTTTGATGTAAGTAAAAAAAAAAATACACAAGACTTCAGACTTTATAGTTGGTCTGCAAAAAAGTTTTTTTCCCCTTAATATGGCTTTTTTTTTAGCATCGTGCCTTACTACCTAATAATGTTATACGACTATGTACTAATTACACTAATGGGTTATAGGTATTAGGGAGGTTTAATTTAGAGGAAGTGAGCCCGAATTTGCGTGGAGGGAGAGTAGAAAACTATTTAGGGAAAACCAACCTCAGTGCACCCGACTGGAATCGAACCCCTATCTGCCCGTCTTCTGAACTATATGTTCAGGTTATATGCATGCTTACAAACTATGCTAATAAGTTAGGGCTGAGGAAGGTTGGATTTAGATGCAGTGTACTAGCATCTACTTGGAGGTAGAGTGGAAAATTAACCCTCAGTACACCCGACCGAGATTCGAAACCCAAGCTCTCGGTCACCAGCAATCTAATCTATTGCATGACGCCTAAGACCATTCGGTCACCGAAACAAGTTATGTTTTAATTGTGAAGAAATATTTAAACCAATATTTTTTTTATCTAAAACATAATAATTATATTAAGACATGCATCAGTGGTTGCATGGTCTAACGCAGGCGTGTACATCCTTTTCCTAACTGAGCGTCGGTTAAGTCGATTTGAGCTGTTGGGGTACACAGAACAAACTCAATGGCCTTCAAGGTGCCTCTGGGTGGGTCATATCTGCTCTAACGCGTCACCCTAGTCTTATATTGGATTTCCGGTGACGGGGATAGAGTGTTTCTCCCTCTCTCTCGCTCCACGCCAATGCGATACATTTATTCTAAAATTCTATCTTCTTAGGTCATAATTCATTAGTGTAATTAAAGTATGTTTATAAACCGAACGAGTAGTGAAATATTGTTGGAAAATATAATTATTTTAGGTTCATTCATATAGCTAAAAAAAAAGAACAATTTTATTTCCAAATGAACTGGTAAACTAATATGATTTAAATTGAAAATATCAACGGTAAGAGTATAAATAATAACTAAGAACAGTTCAAGTAGTCTAAGACGTAATACACCCTCCAATAGACTGAGCTGAAGGGGAAGAGGTATAGGTTCAAATCCAAACAAGATGGCCTGAGAGTAATTTTATCAAATGTGATTTACTATCAATGTATAACGACTTATTCAAAAAGGTGTGGCTGAGGAGAGTAAGATTTAGATTAAGTGCATCAGCATTCTCTGTCCAGGAAAATCGCAGTGATAAATCACATGTGGAGCATCATCCTCTGTCAACAAAGTCGGGATTCGAACCCCGACCATTAAGTCATCTAACAATACAGATGAGTACTATTCTGACAATTTAACCCAGTATTGGTAAACGAAGCTGATAATAAGGCAGCTATGGTGAAGGTAGAGTTAATATAAAATGTGTCCGCATTTGCATGAAGGGATAGAGGGAAACCATTCTGTAAAAAAAAAAGCCCTTTGGGAAGATCCAGTTGGAATTTGAACCTAACCTCTCCGTCACTTTCAAACCAGACTAGACAACGTTAACGCCTTAACCCACGTGCTCAACGATGAGGATAATTCAAAATAATTACAATGAATATGTCAACAACAAATAGCAGAATACGCAGCCTTTTTACCCAAGGAGTAAAGGAATCATCATTTATTAAAACGATAAAAAAAATTCAAATTAAATAATAATAATAACTTATCTCTCTCTTTCTATAAAGGATTTTCCTAAATCTAACTTTCCTCCTTGTAACACTATATCTTTCTAATTATTTTCGTCATTTAATTGGTTGCAATACTAATATTATCAAAGTATTTCAATTAATTATCTAGCACAATCCACATATAAATTTACAGTGTTATTATACAGTTATTTAAATTCTTAAAACTATACTTTGCATGAGATAAATAATATTCAATTTAATAAGATTCTAATTACATATGTTTCAACATGTGTTAAAATGATTCACTGTGTTTTTAACTAAACCTATTTGAACATTTTATGGCCTTCATTGTTTTTGTGAGTTTCAATTTGTAAATTAATATTCGCTCTTTATGTACATTTTGATTGCTTGTTAACTATTATATAACATTATTAATAAGCTTTGTTTTAATTAATCTATCTTACTTTAATATGATTGACTTCTCATAATATTATTATATGATGTTAATTATGATTGAAATAGGTTGTGGAGCTAAGTGAGTGTTTCTAACTATGATAAACCACCTGTGCAGAACTTTGGTTCGATCCCTATAGGGTACTAAATTAGGGTCAAATCTGTTTGAAAGTCGCAAATTGATATAATAGGAGTGTTTATAAATTGTACTTTAAATACCCAAAATAAGAAAAAAGTCTTATAAGCAGTTTCTGCACTGAGTGTTTAAAACATTCAAGTTAGCGATTCACATGTGTGAAACAGGTTTTAACGAGAGACGTATTGACGTCCGTCAAAGTTAAATAAATTTAACGTATTTGGCACACTTATTCATGAGCCTGTTGACACATTGCGTCCGTCGCATTGTGTAACAGTTTTTTAAATGATTTGTTGATTACCACGATTTGAATATGTCACTGTTCATTGGTTGACAATTGAAAAGTTAGCATTCATAATAAAAAAAAAAGAGGTGCAAGGAGGATATATATCACTTGCACCCAATCAAGAGGAGTATCATAGTTTTAGATTCTCTTTTTAGTGCTTTTTTTAACCTCATTTTTGTTTTGCACAACGTCCTACCAGCCGTTAGGGTTATAGGCTTATATACTGATTACAATAATGGTTTTAAGGGTTATAAAAGTTATAATAAAGGCAGTGTACCCACATTTGCATGTAAGGAGAGTGGAAAACTATTTAGGAAAAAACACCCTCAGTACACCCAAACGAGATTCGAACCTCGATCTCCCCACCCATTCTCGGCAGTCTAGTCTACTGTGAGAGTAGCGCCTTAGATTATGTGGCCACCGAAGAGGTCTTACTGTTCCCATAAGGAATTTAAATAGGGATGTACGAAGGACACTTTTTCAATTCAAAGCGAACTCGAATCGAATACGTTAAATATTCCCGAAGACAAATTGAAGTTCAAATATTTCTTGTTGGTGGCTTCGTGCTTGAAAAAAATATTATATTATAGCTATATAAACCTTACGAACCAACATTACTTTAAAAAAATTGGCTGGTCAATTGTTTGTAATGATTTCGTTATTTCTAATGAACAATTTACTAGATCACAACTTAAAATTTAATTACTCCAATTTTGTTACACATGAATATTTATTTGTTATGTAGGCTATAATTATAATAGCTCATAATGGCAATAAATGATTTTAAATATATACATATATACCATATATAAATATGTATTTATGATAAATACAGATTTAATTTGTAGAAATACCATGTAAGCTAAAAATAGGAGAAAATAATAAGATGTTCGTAATTAGAGAATATAACAAATTTGCCAAAAGTTAAATAAATTTATGTATATATATATATATATATATATATATATATATATATATATATATATATATATATATATATATATATGAGCTTAATTTTTTTTGTGAAAATTCATTGTAATTTATTTTTGATCAAAAATCTCGCCTGACTTCTTTAAATATTGAATTGTTTGAATTTCGAATTCAAACATTTATATTTCATGTGCATTTACAATGTAATATTTCATGTAGACCTTTGGGCATATAACGGTTTAAAAGAGTTTCTAAATCACATACGTTTATTTTTTAAAGTGTTATGTGAAAGTAGTTATATTTTGAAAATAAATGAGCTTTTAACAATAATAATAATATATTAAAACACGGGTGACGATGGTGGGGGATGAGGGAGTAGCATTAACCCCTCCCAAACAATGTATTTAACTAGCACACAATATCGGGATATGGTGTAATGAGGTGAACTGGATATAACTATCTCAAGATCGGGATAGGGTGTAATGAGGTGGACTGGATATAACTATCTCAAGATCATGATAGGGTGTAATAAGGTGTGCTGGATAGAACCAGATCAAGATAAGGATAGTGTATAATGAGGTGGACTGGATAGAAATATCTCAAAATAGGGATAATGTGTGATGATAAGGTGGGCTAGATAGAATTATCTCAAGATTGGGATAGCATGTACTGAGTTAGACTGGATAGAACCAGATCAAGATAGGGATAGGGTGTAAGGAGGTGGACTGGATAGAAATATCTCAAAATAGGATAATGTGTGATGATAAGGTGGGCTAGATAGAATTATCTCAAGATTGGGATAGCATGTACTGAGTTAGACTGGATAGAACCAGATCAAGATAGGGATAGGGTGTAAGGAGGTGGACTGGATAGAAATATCTCAAAATAGGATAATGTGTGATGATAAGGTGGGCTAGATAGAATTATCTCAAGATTGGATAGCATGTACTGAGTTAGACTGGATAGAACCAGATCAAGATAGGGATAGGGTGTAAGGAGGTGGACTGGATAGAGCTGGCTCAAGATAGAGATAGGTAGCGTACCTTAAGTTTGGCAATAAATATTATATTTCAATTTTCATACTCATACTGTCGTAGAGTAAGTAAGTATGGATCTGTTCTGTCTCCACTAATAATTAAGAGTTAACGACGCCTATGTGACCTAAAAAATAGAATTGTTTACGAAGGTTTGATTGTGTTCAGAATCAATTATATATTGTTCAAAATGATGGATTGCTTTGGAGCCACTTTGGAAATACTGTGTTTTAATTTAAAAGGTTTTCACATATATTTACTTTTCTTTCAAAAGTTGGAAATTTATTTTAGTAGTAATTCAACGCGTTTTGCTAAATTTGAACAATAGATATTGGTAGTAACGTTTTAAGTTCTTAAATCGTCAACTTTTGACATTTTCTTTTTAAAAATATGAATTTCCAAAAACCCGCCTCGATGGCGTAGTTGGCTAACGCGCTAGTCATGTAGAGCTTGGCTGCTGAGGACGGGGAGATCGAGGTTCGAATCTCGGTCGGGTGAACTGGGGGTGGTTTTTCCTAAATGGTTTTCCACTCTCCCTACACGCAAATGCGGGTTCACTTCCTCTAATTCAACCTTCCCAATTCCTAATCCTTTAGCGTAATTAGTACTTTAAGCGTATAACCCGAACGGGTAGTAAGACGCGGTGCTAATAATAATAAATAATAATAATTTCCAAAAATATTATTAGAATGACTACTCCTAGTCTCATAGCGCAGAGTAAATATAAAATGTACGAAACCTTTTAAGATTAGCCCAATATTGTATATAAATTTTAGTTGACAAACATGAGTGAAACGGTCGTTTTATTTTCTAAAATGTAAATAGTAGATAGGCTAAATAAAATAAAAAAATCTGAGCCTCTTCCTTGTGTTCAAAAATAAAATATTTACAAAGTCAGGACGGTGGGACAAAGGTGGGTAGGAGTAAGAGAAAAGCGTTGTAAACGTTATATTACCTAAATCAAAAGAATTGATCCTCGACGATACAAGAGTTTCGAGTATTAATTTAATTTTAAAAATGTCTTTGTTTTCCAGGTTTCTCAGAAGCTATTTTAATTTCCCCAGATAATTTAGAGAGTAGTACGGATGAATGAAATATTATATTTGATCAAATTGACTTGTTTGAGGTTATGTCTTTTGTGTTTAGAACAGGATGATTTCATCTTTATGGAAAAATGAATTTAGTTGTTACGTTTAATGTTTCTGTGTTTTTTTAAGGGGCATAAATCGTATGGTGGGGAGATAGGGGATGAAGGGGGGTAGGGTGGGGGACAAGTGTGTGTGTGTGTGGGGAGTTGAGGGGAGCTTAGGCAAGTATACGACTTTGTGTGCTTAATTTTAAGTTTACTTGTTCTTACTTACAAAAGGAAGACTATTTAAATCTTAGATTTATAAATGTCCCAAATTCATGAATATTCCAGTTTTTTTTATTAAACTCTCTGTGATTCCCCGTTTTTTTTAGACCTAATCAATTATTTATTTTCCAGCCAGACACCTGAGGTCTTGTGACCCCAGTTCAGGTTTATTTATATTTAAAAAAAATCACTGATAAGTTATTGGCTGCTTGAATTATAATATAAATAATAATTTTTATTTAAATAATTATCTTATTTTTTATTAGGTTGTGTAAGTCTGCTAATAAAAACTTGAGATTTTTGTTTATTTTATTTATTAGAGCTCTCTATATTGAATTTTATTAACCCACTTATTATGTCCGCACATAGTGAATTACAAACTTACTTAACTCTAAAACACACATAGTAATCAGTCAGCACTATAAAGGGGGAAGCCTCAGTTTCTTTAATGATTATTTTATTTGTAGTTTCGAGAATTGGAGCTTAATTTTAATAAATATAGGATATTTCATGTGGCCCTAACAAAAGTGTATTATTATTATTATTCTTTAAAGACCCATCGAAACAAAAGTATAAATCTATTAAAAAAATAGTACATTCCCTTGGATTAATCCAACTCTTCTCCGCTTTGCAAGCATCGCCCCAAACACTCAACTAAACAGTGTTTTTAGCTCAAACAATAACTGTTATGTTTGAATCTCAAAACCATTGAGTTGAAACTAATACAGGAAAAAAAGCATAACATAATTTTGTTAGTGAAAATTTGATAAATATAAAAAACTTTAAATAATATATATTTTGAACCTCCCTGTCATCCTAGTAGTGTTTATCTCCTAGATAGTGATCAATAAAACAACCTCCAAACAAGACTCATCTTGAACCTCCCTGTCATTCTAGTAGTGTTTATCTCCTAGATAGTGATCAATAAAACAACCTCCAAACAAGACACATCTTGAACCTCCCTGTTATTCTAGTAGTGTTTATCTCATAGATAGTGATCAATAAAACAACCTCCAAACAAGACTCATCTTGAACCTCCCTGTCATCCTAGTAGTGTTTATCTCCTAGATAGTGATCAATAAAACAACCTCCAAACAAGAAACATCTTGAACCTCCCTGTCATTCTAGTAGTGTTTATCTCATAGATAGTGATCAATAAAACAACCTCCAAACAAGAAACATCTTGAACCTCCCTGTCATTCTAGTAATGTTTATCTCATAGATAGTGATCAATAAAACAACCTCCAAACAAGACTCATCTTGAACCTCCCTGTCATCCTAGTAGTGTTTATCTCCTAGATAGTGATCAATAAAACAACCTCCAAACAAGAAACATCTTGAACCTCCCTGTCATTATAGTAGTGTTTATCTCATAGATAGTGATCAATAAAACAACCTCCAAACAAGACTCATCTTGAACCTCCCTGTCATTCTAGTAGTGTTTATCTCATAGATAGTGATCAATAAAACAACCTCCAAACAAGAAACATCTTGAACCTCCCTGTCATCCTAGTAGTGTTTAGCTCCTTGGTAGTGATCAATAAAACAACCTCCAATTAAGACACATCTTGAACCTCCCTGTCATTCTAGTAGTGTTTATCTCATAGATAGGGATCAATAAAACAACCACCAAACAAGACTCATCTTGAACCTCCCTGTCATTCTAGTAGTGTTTATCTCATAGATAGTGATCAATAAAACAATCTCCAAACAAGACTCATCTTGAACCTCCCTGTTATATTAGTAGTGTTTATCTCCTAGATAGTGATCAATAAAACAACCTCCAAACAAGACACATCTTGAACCTCCCTGTCATCCTAGTAGTGTTTATCTCATAGATAGTGATCAATAAAACAACCTCCAAACAAGACACATATTGAACCTCCCTGTCATCCTAGTAGTGTTTAGCTCCTTGATAGTGATCAATAAAACAACCTCCAAACAAGAAACATATTGAACCTCCCTGTGATCCTAGTAGTGCTTATCTCCTAGATAGTGATCAATAAAACATCCTCCAATCAAGACACATCTTGAACCTCCCTGTCATCCTAGTAGTGTTTATCTCCTAGATAGTGATCAATAAAACAACCTCCAAACAAGACACATCTTGAACCTCCCTGTTATCCTAGTAGTGTTTATCTCCTAGATAGTGATCAATAAAACAACCTCCAAACAAGACACATCTTGAACCTCCCTGTCATCCTAGTAGTGTTTATCTCCTAGATAGTGATCAATAAAACAACCTCCAAACAAGACACATCTTGAACCTCCCTGTCATCCTAGTAGTGTTTATCTCATAGATAGTGATCAATAAAACAACCTCCAAACAAGACACATCTTGAACCTCCCTGTTATCCTAGTAGTGTTTATCTCCTCGATAGTGATCAATAAAACAACCTCCAAACAAGACACATCTTGAACCTCCCTGTCATCCTAATAGTATTGATCACATAGCTAGCGATAAATATATGGTTATGATTTAGTTTTGCGCAAACCAATGCTTTAATGTGATAGACCTCTTTTGAAAAATCTATACCATTTCAAATAAATTTATTTAAAAAATACATTATTAACAATTTAAACAAATTTGAAACCAAAATGAACAATTTAATTTTATTGACAAAAAAGGTTGTAGACTATCACAGATTTAATTCTTTATGTTTATAATATTACTATTTATAATATTATTTATATATTGCTCATTTTAAAAACATGATCAATTAAATGTTGTTTTTATATATATTTATATAGTAATTTGTGAATTATTGAGAGATGAATAAGGATGTGAACTTTTTGAAGTATATATTACCAACAATTTAAAAGGAAAATATGTTGCACTTTGAAGGAAACAATCAATTTTGTATTGTAATTTATTTAAGAAGACGATTATATGAATTGACGAAGTAGGATAGGTGGACAGTAAACTAACCAGTGGCGGCTCATGTATAGGCACTGCGGAACTGCAGCATATATTCCTTAAGCTTAATGACAGTATTTAAGTAGCCATCCCCCAGTTTATGAAAAAGTTACAAAAATCTTTGTATGGAACTGTGCGATTCACAGTACCAGCGACGAGGTGTTTGACTGTTGTGCGCATGTGCCTACCTGCCAGGTAAAGAGAGCACTGTTAATCTCTCAGTGCCGGCTCTGGCGTGATGGTGAAAGGAAGTTTTTTTTACTCAACGTGTGTTGTTCTTAAAAACCGTGTACCATATTCTTGAATGTGATAAAGTGTAGAAGCGTGTAGAATTAGATTATAATTCTGCTTCCAGCTATTCTATTTGATTCTTTATATTTTTCGGTTCTTATATTTAACAGAAAAATTTAACCATGGTCTTGCATCCCCAAGAAATAAGATCTGTGACTGTAAGTGAACTTCAGCAGCTTAGGTTTTCACAGCTATCTCTCCATGAGAAAGTTACAGTCAAGAAAAAAGGTCGTTCAACACCTGATATGCTAATATCTCAGCCAGGCAAAAGCAACAACAATAAATATATTCGTAACTTTAATTTTGAATGATACCAACAGAAAAGTTGGCATTGCAGCTGTGGAATAAAAAACTTATTTGCTTCCCGTGTTTGCTGTTTTGAGGTGATGTACCGTGGACAAAAGATGGTTTTAGATATATAAACAAAATGGAAGAAAAAACTGAAATGCATGAGAAGTCAAAGAAGCACGTTGATAATGTTGTTTTACTGTTTCTTTTAGGAACCGTAAGTATTAAGAAGAATCTTAGTGAGGCACACAGACTTTCAATCAATGAGTATAATATAAAAGTTAAAAAGAACCGTGAAATTTGTTTCAAAATAATAGAGTGCATTTACTTTTGTGGAAACTTTGAAACTCCCTTATGTGGACATGACGAAAAAGAAAATTCAGTAAATCCATAGGTATTTAGAGGATTAGTACGTTTTGCATCATATTAGATTCAGATTTGAAGAATCTTTTAGAAACCAGTGCAGTCTTCAAAGGTGTTTCTAAGACTATTCAGAATGAGATACTTGACTGCCTGCTACAAATATACCATGAGGAGATAAGGACGGAGATTCGAAAAGCTTCTTTTGTAGTTGTCATGCATGGCTGATTACACAACAGATGTTTCGGAACACATTCAAATGGTTCTTGTTCTACTGTGCGTATTGAATGGAGAAATATTTGAGCGTTTTTGGGGATTCTTTATTCCAGACAATCAAACTGCAGATGACATATCAAAACGTATTTTAGAACAATTGGACACAATCCTTCAAGAAAATGGACAAAACTGATAGCTCAGACATTTGAAGGTGTAAAAGTCATGGAAGGTAAAAAAAAAACAGGAGTTCAAGCAAAAATAAAAGCATTTTATAGAAATGCACATTTCATTCACTGTTATACATATAAACTTAATTTAATAATGAGAAATGCAGCAAGTATTATACGAAACGCAAGAATGTTTTTCCCCAACATTTTGGCTATTCCAACATTCTTTTTAAGATCACCACAACGTGTGTCCGTTTTCAAGAAACATATGGACGCCAGCATTCCGCGTTCATCCTCTACAAGGTGGAATTTCAACATACGAACCATGATCAGAGTTCATGAAAATTTGGAAACTTTGAAAAACTGCCTTACTGAAATTCAGTCAACATCAAATGTAGATCAAACCATTGCAGAAGTAACAGGAATTTTAAAATACCTGAATGATGATAATTTCAAGTTTTGGTTAGATGATTTTTCATCAGATTATGCCTCATGTTGAAATAATTTACAACCAAATACAATTTGAGAAATTAGTGTGTTTAAAGTTAATGAATATATAACGATTTCAAAACTGCTATTTTAGAATTGATAAACTCAAAGTTCTATGGGAATCCTTCAAAGACACTCATGGCAGAAGCTAAGGAAGTGTGTGACTATATATATGTTGATATAATGAACAGATATTCTTCACCTATCACTTAGTAGCAGCTAAATTGTTAAACAAGAATTGATTCACTAGATTTAAGAATTAACATCCCACAAAAGAGATAATACTGACTACTGAAGCTTATCCCATGATTGACAAAGAAAAGCTTGAAACTGAACTAAAAGTATTCTATTGTAGGACTGATATTCATGAATATTGCAAATTAATAGAGCTGCTGTAATTTATCTTGGAAAATAATCTAGATGATGAAATTACGAAACTGATAACAACCCTCTTGACAATTCCCATGACTACATTAGAGACAGAGCACTGCTTTTCAACATTGAAAAGAATAAAAACTTTTTTAAGTAGAACTAGGAATTCGGAAAGACTAAATGTGCTTACAGTACATTCAATAAAGAAAAATTTCCTCAATTGTCATCCAGAGATCAAGGATAAAATTATTGAAATTTTTGCGTAAATTAAAACAAGAAGAATGGATTTCATTTTTAAACTGTAACAACTCAAGTTAAAGTAAGTAAAAGGGTATTTTTATTTTGCTAAGATTTTATCAAGTTCCTGAGTAAATTTTCTTTTTATACATGTTTTTCTCCTTTTACACAGTTTTAAAACAAGGCTAAAAATTTCCTGGAGCAGCAACCCCACTAATTTTAGGTACGAGCTGCCACTGAAACTAACACATAAGCCTGAATCAAAGAATATTAAAAATTGGATAAAAGAGGTGACATGGTTTGAGGTGAACTGATAATGTAATCAATTAATTAATGACTTGTTTGGGCTAAATCAATATGTAGCCCAGTTGGCGGGAAGATTGGCCAGTGCCTATATACCGCTATCCAGGGGACGCCCAAATGTAGGCCTACTTCTCGTACAGCCCTTCCGTGGAGGTCCTTTCCATGTCCCGTTGAAGTGGGAGGATGATGATAGTGAGTATGATGGTGTGAAACCAGTGATAATCTTAACCTAACTTGAGCCTAATTAACCAAACCTTGGTAACCATAGGAATTATTATCCACCCAAGAAAAAAAAAAAAAACCTTGCCACCAGCCGGGAATTGAACCCGGAACCTATAGAACAGTATCCAGGGGATCTGACCACCATACCACAAGGCCGGTTAACGGATAATGTAACGGACTCCGATACGGGAGGATGGAGTTCATTCCTCGGCCGAAAGCATTGGTGAGGGTGTAAGTTACCAAAGTGCAATTTCCAATAAATACTCTCTTTAATTCACCTGGAGAGTATGTGAAACATCATTGAGAGAACTAACCTCCTCTAGTAGGCCCTATGCCAGAGGAGTGATAGCATTTACTCCCCTCATGATAATAAATAAGTAGTCTAGCAGGACCACCTGGCCCACTACGTCACAGCTGTGTTTTTTACCGTTATTCCGCCCCCTGCTCCCGCCCCCCTGCTCCCCACCCCTCCCGCCCCCCTGCTCCCACCCCTCCCGCCCCTTTTCCTCCTGCCCCTCCCTACAAACCCTGGACATGTTGGTTATTTTTGATTAATTATCGTTAATTAAATATTGTTAATTGGTAGGATAGAGGTGTTGTAGTTTTTTTTTTATTTATTGCTGGCATACGCCGGACATGTTGGTTGTTAATTAATTAATTGGTAGGATAGAGGCGTTGGAGTTATTATTGGTAGGATAGAGGTGTTTTTATTCATCAATTAGGGCGCTGTAGTTTATTTGCTGAAGCATAGAGCCACCCGGGGCTCGCGCTCCACGTCTTTCTCCTCCGGATGCCCGATATTAAATGACACAAGCTGGCTCGCTGGCTTCTGTAACTCAGCCTTTCACTTTTCCCTCCCCCACCCCTCCCTCAGAGCCGGGTTGTTCATCCTGGTTTTCCCCCTCCCCCGGTCATTCCTCCTCCTTCGCCACCCTGACGCCAGCCTGCCGGGAAGACAAGTGACATCGATAACCTTGGGTTTTCCCAATGACGTAATCATCGTAACCCTGGCGCCGGGCTGGCGGGCAGACAAGTTGGGACAAGAATAGATAGTGACCTCAGCAACCTGGGTTTTTCCTATGACGTAATCATTGCGTGTTATGTCGCAACTCTAGCATCTCTAGTTATGCACAATCAGGGGCCTCGGAATCCACAGTTAGGGGCCACTACCCCCGTCACAAGTCTACTAAAATTGTTTGTTTGGTATCGTCTGTCGAAATGCATGGAAATGTTCCTCCACCCGCAGCTCTCGGACCGGACAACCTGGGTATTTTCCTATGCCGTAATCATTGCGTGTTATGTCGCAGCTCTAATTATGCACAATCAGGGGCCTCGGAATCCGCAGTTAGGGGCCGCTATCCCCGGCACCAATGTATACTAAAATTGTTTGTTTGGTATCGTCTTTCTCAATGCATGGATGTGTGTAACAGTCACGGACCGAAGGAGTAAGTTAGAATGGTTCCAGCGTTTATGTGGTGTGAGGGAGTGTATAAAACCACCATCCCCCCTGAGCGAGATATGAATCCACTGCCTCCAACGGCCATAACGTGTACCCGACCCTCCCAATACTTCTTAAACAAATAAATGTAATGTTTCCGTACATTAAAAAAAATGCATAAGTAATGACCGTAAATATATATCAGGGCTGAATACATGGCGACAGTTTGGTGGGTCGTCAAGACAAGAATGATGGCGCCAGGTTGGCGGGCAGACAAGTCAGGACAAGAATATATCGTGACCTCGACAACCTTGGGTTTTCCCAATGACGTAATCATCGCGTGTTATGTCGCAACCCTGACGCCAGTATGTCGGCACAACAAGACGAGTTGAGACAAGCTTAAATATCGAGGTCATCGACACGGGCGCCAAGTTGGCGGGCAGCCAAGAATATATCGTGTGATGTCAAACGAGGGAGGGTGGGGGTGGCTATAAAGAGGGGTGCCCGCTTGGGTGTCTATTTTAAACGTTTGTAGAGCGGGCCAATATGGACAAGTTACAGCAGCTGGTAAATATCGTCGACGCGGTGCAGACCGTCAAATTGTGTGATCTAGCCGTAGATCAAAAGTTCTCGGTTGATAAATTAAAAGCCGTCAATACAAAGTTCGGGAGACGTCTAATAGCCTATCTAGACGGCGAGTTTTGTGTATTTTTACCCTGCCGGTTTGGTACTCTTACAGATGAAGACGTGTGTGAGTTAAATAAAAGAAAAACTGGTATTTACCTGCGCCGGAGTAAAACCCGGTTCACCTACAGTTGTGAACTTTGAACGCGTTTAAGAGACACGGCAGTTAACAACAACGGGCAGCGGAGCACTCTACAGGACG
Source organism: Timema cristinae (assembly GCA_039000515.1). Taxonomy (NCBI): domain Eukaryota; kingdom Metazoa; phylum Arthropoda; class Insecta; order Phasmatodea; family Timematidae; genus Timema; species Timema cristinae. The sequence goes on from JBCFYV010011172.1 coordinate 25,766,091, forward strand.
TTTAGCTCTCAGGTACGCTCACCATGCTTCGATCCGGCTATATTAATTTAATGTTTGTGGGCCATACGATGGAGGGGCGTGCCTATATGACGGGAGAGAATGTTCACAGTGTCGCGGTGTGTGATAGACAGGTAATTTACAAAGTAGAGGAGCGAGGCTACATAGAGTTTTGTGACTCTACCTGTCACACGATACGCGCGACGGAAGTACTACCCTACGAGAGAATCGTGGAAACGTATATGTGTGATGTAACGTGCGCCGTTTACAATTTCCGCAAGGGGGACGTGGTAGCTGTGTTACCCCGACCTCCACCTCCACCCTTCCGAGCTCCACACCAGCCGTCACCGTACTTCATGCCACCGCCACCCTCAGAGAGACAGCCGTACACAGCCCCAGAGTCACAGCCGTACCCAGCCCCAGAGTACCCACCACCGGAGTCGTCTACCTACCAGACGTCACAGGCGTACCCGTCGTCAGAGTCGTCTGTCTACCAGTCAGTAGAGTCACCTGCGTGCCCACCGTCCGAGGCGTCTACCTACCAGGCGTCAGATTCACTGGCGTATCCACAGTCAGAGGCGTCTGTTTACCAGCCAGCAGAGTCACCTGCGTGCCCACCACCACCGCCGGAGGTAAAGTCTGAAGAACCTGTAAATCTCGAGGATTTAACAATTTATAAAAATTATTCAAATGTTAAAATTATAGGTGAAACGCACGCCGACTACATACTCGGTCTGGGCAGTTTCGGTAACGTTTTCCTTCCAAAGTCAATATATTATTTGGATTGTAAGCGCTTTAAATCTAAAGCCCGCTGTATGATATATCTCGGAGGACAAAGTGTGATGTTTAAAAGTGAATTAATAAACTAGACGTATTCTGCGGCTGTCATAGGAGCTAGTGGTGAAATTTTGAAAAAAAAACACGTTAAGAGCGAGTGTTTATTTCTTTTGCTGCATCTCCAATTGACATTATGCCGTTTAAATGCTGCGTTTGTGATGGATCCTACGCAAAGCTATCCAATCTTATTCGGCACAAAATTCAATGTCATCAAACTGCTGCTCACCAGAATACCTGTTGGGACGAGGAGGTATTATGCAGGGCGTTAGACATGATCGAGAAAGAGGAATACAATCGTGTCAAGTGCTTAAACGAACTTGAGAAAAACAAAAGTTATAACGTTGTGCTATCGGAAGAGCCCGAACCTAATGTTATTGTGCTTGAGCTTGTTGGAAGAGTAAGATTGCCAGGTAAAAACTGTGGAGACATTATCAATATACACTCTAGCGTCTCTCAACGTGTCTTGAACTATTTTGGAGGTGGCTCCTACTCATTTTCTAGATGGTAGATGTCTTTTATATGTATTGGTCAAAACACCTAAATAATATTGCTGCTTGTTGTGAATGTTTTAAATTAACCAATTGTTGATTGGCGATAAAATTTACTCCTACTCATTTTCTAACTGGTAGATGTCTTTTATATGTATTGGTCAAAAGACCTAAATAATATTGCTGCTTGTTGTGAATGTTTTAAATTAATCAATTGTTGATTGGCAATAAAATTGACTCCTACTCATTTTCTGCCTGGTAGATGTATTGGTCAAAAGACCTAAATAATATTGCGCTTGTAAATTAATTGTTGATTGTCAATAAAAAAAACTAGTAAGAATATGTTGTTAATATTTAAGGTAAGGTGACGAGTTCACACACGGTATTTAATATCTTGGGATAGTGTACCCGCATTTGCCTCAGTGTTCGAAGTCAAACCAATGATGAACCCCGCTAAGTAGATAGGAGGACGGAAAATGTACCCGCATTTTCACGAAGGGTGCGGAAAAAAACACCTTTGGTCTACGTTTGCGGGAGGGCTGACACCTAGAATGGTCATGTACCAGAACGGGAATCAAACCCGCGACTCCCCAGGCATGGCAGTGACGCCTTAGACTACGCTACCTGTGATGCAGGTGAATAACAAACGCATACCGAGCAAGTATGTTGATAGATACTGACCGCAGGTAAAGTAGCTATATGCTCTTCATACTATAGTTTTGGTCTTTCTACCAAACAAATTAAAATATTTAAGGTAAGGTTTCAAGTTCACACACACATAAGTGTACCCGCCGGGAGAATATGGAAAACCCCCCAGGCGCTGTTGAAGGAATCTATGGAGTGGAGTTGTTTAGCAAAATTATTAAAACTTATATACTAGGCTAAGTGAACCGCAGGGAGAGTTTAACTTTCACCCAGCCGTGATTTGAACCACGGATAGTGTGTTTGCGGTCACAAGTCAAACAATGAAGGTGACACCATTCGTCCTGATTCTTGATGCCCAAGATCAATCGTTAGCGACCCTTAGGTTCTAATGTCAACAGTTGAAACCAGGGAATTTATCACGTCAAGGTGGATGAACCAGGGATGGTTTGCGAGCCACAGGTTTAAGAAAGCACTCTCGATTCGAATCCTGGTCCCACGCTATAATTTTTATCGTTACTAGCGCGTTTTTTTTCTTTAAATTTCGAGTGTACCACACAATAAGTGTGTCGTTGAAAACTAATATTGCTCAAGTATTGGTGAGACAATACGTATTTTTCCGCTTCTATTTTCGATGTAAATTAGAAAGGAGGTCGATGGCTCTCCAGTGAAAGGGAGGTTTTGGTTCATATATATATATAGGGATGAGTTTCAACCAACCCTCTGCCTTCTTCAAGTGGAAACCGCACGTTTCAGAACGACTGATTAATCAAGATGGAAAATTCGGCATCATCCACCCAAGGTATTTCAATTCTCTTCTGTTACATTGCTTAAAAAGTGTCTGATTTTAAATTTTAAATTGTCTGTGTATTTGCTAGGGTTAAATTTGCTACTGTTTTAAAAGCTAGCATTTATTAATCTAATCATAATTCAGCAGTCACACAAGGTATTTCAATTCTCTTCTGTTACATGGCTTAAAAGTGTTTGATTTTAAATTTTAAATTGTCTGTGTATTTGCTAGGGTTAAATTTGCTACTGTTTTAAAAGCTAGCATTTATTAATCTAATCATAATTCAACAGCCTCCACACAAGGTATTTCAATTCTATTCTGTTACATGGCTTAAAAGTGCTTGAATTTAAATTTTAAATTGCTTGGGTATTTGTTAGGGTTAAATTTGCTACTGTTTTAAAAGCTAGCATTTATTAATCTAATCATAATTCAACAGCCTCCACACAGGGTATTTGAATTCTCTTCTGTTACATGGCTTAAAATGTTTTTGATTTTAAATTTTAAATTGTCTGTGTATTTGCTAGGGTTAAATTTGCTAGGGTTAAATTTGCTACTGTTTTAAAAGCTAGCATTTATTAATCTAATCATAATTCAACAGCCTCCACACAAGGTATTTCAATTCTATTCTGTTACATGGCTTAAAAGTGCTTGATTTTAAATTTAAATTGTCTGAGTATTTGCTAGGGTTAAATTTGCTACTGTTTTAAAAGCTAGCATTTATTAATCTAATCATAATTCAACAGCCTCCACACAAGGTATTTCAATTCTCTTCTGTTACTTGGCTTAAAAGTGCTTGATTTTAAATTTTAAATTGTCTGAGTATTTGCTAGGGTTAAATTTGCTACTGTTTTAAAAGCTAGCATTTATTAATCTAATCATAATTCAACAGCCTCCACACAAGGTATTTCAATTCTCTTCTGTTACATGGCTTAAAAGTGCTTGATTTTAAATTTTAAATTGTCTGAGTATTTGCTAGGGTTAAATTTGCTACTGTTTTAAAAGCTAGCATTTATTAATCTAATCATAATTCAACAGCCTCCACACAAGGTATTTCAATTCTCTTCTGTTACATGGCTTAAAAGTGCTTGATTTTAAATTTTAAATTGTCTGAGTATTTGCTAGGGTTAAATTTGCTACTGTTTTAAAAGCTAGCATTTATTAATCTAATCATAATTCAACAGCCTCCACACAAGGTATTTCAATTCTCTTCTGTTACATGGCTTAAAAGTGCTTGATTTTAAATTTTAATTTGTCTGAGTATTTGCTAGGGTTAAATTTGCTACTGTTTTAAAAGCTAGCATTTATTAATCTAATCATAATTCAACAGCCTCCACACAAGGTATTTCAATTCTCTTCTGTTACATGGCTTAAAAGTGCTTGATTTTAAATTTTAATTTGTCTGAGTATTTGCTAGGGTTAAATTTGCTACTGTTTAAAAAAACATATTTCATGCTTGAGTTAAATGTTAGTCTATGCTGTTATAGGACATTATAGGGTTGATTCAGCTATTTAATTTTTATAAGTTGTCTGTTTATTTGCCTTAGTTAAATTTGTGGGAAGGACGTCCCTGCTCGATTACCTCTTTGACAAATATTAGCTAATAGGCGGGCTACTTTCTTGCCTACATGAACTACTTAATGAAAATAACTATCCGTGAATAAATCCAAACTTTCTTACTGTTTGTGTTTATAATAGCTATCTGCTTTTCCACCGTCAAAAAAAAAGAACCTTTCTCGATAGTTAAGGAATAAGTAGGTTAAAAAACTATAATATTATATATCTACAATTACTTGTATAAATAAATGATGCCGGGACTTTCTCTCACTTCTTATCTTTATGCTAGTAAGCGGTAGGTAGGTCTGTAGAAACCATAAGTTTTGTGAAACTAAAATAACAGGTATTTACGTTGTTGTAGCAACACTACAGTAAATAAAGTATTGATTATTTATAACAGAACATGGATATACAACAGAAGATTTACTCCATACGTCAAGAGCCAATCCAGAGAGCCTATTTCTTTTCGGTCCTTCCCCACCACTGCAACGGACCAGCCCCTGACGGTCAACCGGACAACCCGACTTGTCTCGTCATCACCACCGCTGACACGCCTACAGATATTATCTGACACCCCCTTTAGTATTAGAATACAGGCATTTGCTCCTAATAACCCCCCAGAACCACAAGCAAGCTATTGGGCCCTACACAAGACACCCCACCCTATTCCTACTATAAGGAACCGCCCCGTTAGACCGGTGTGTGTTGTCAGACCGCAGCCAAGGGGGGAGTGATTCCGTAGGCTTTATAATGCTAATAATAATAATAATAATAATAATAATAATAATAATAATAATAATTGACTACACTAAGCCATAGTTTTTTTTTAATGTGTGCCACGTTCCCTTCACGTGAAAACATTTAGGGTTATGCGTGCCTAAAATACGAGCTTCTTGTTTAATTTCTTGCCGGCGCTTTAAATATATATTCATGAACCATACTTATTTTTCTCGATCAGGAGTCTCTGGTTTGATGAAAAAAAACCCCGCAATAACTATTATGTGTGTGTGTGTGGCTAAAATCCTAACTTTGTTTGTATTTATATTAGCTGCCTGCTATAGATTGACACTAAGAAAACTTTCTCACCCGTTAATGAATAAGCCAGTTATAAGTTATTTAAATATAAATGGCGCGGTGCAACTCAAAGTTAAACTTAACTTAATTGCTTAGATGAGTCCTGCTGGAGCGCTGATGGTCTGACGGTGGTACAGCAGGCAGCGGAGATCGCGCAAAACAAAGAAAGTTTGAGGTTGGCGGACAACTTTGTAGAGGCTATGGTAGCCTATATGGCCGACGTTGTCCGCCGACACCATTCAAGGAACCAGCTGCCTCCTACCACCGCTGTTCCAGAGAACGGGCAGCGCTCCACGCAAACCCCGGGGTACCCCTGGTCACCCAGGACCTTCCTCAGGCGCCTCCTCCAGCGTCTCCGGTGGACACGCTGTCACAATCGTCTCCAGGTACCTCGGGGGTACGCAAAATTAATTCAGGGATTTGGATAGGCCGTGTTGACAAGAGAAGAGCAACGCGGCCTATCCGGACCGCTATTTCAGGCGCAAGAACAATAGACTTGACATCCCCTTCACCAGGTGCCGAGGGTGATACGGATACTGATATTGATATAGACGACGTTATGCGCCGGATGATGCCCCAGTATTTTGATTTAAACATTTAAGGTATTTATTTTGAAAATTTAAATTTTGTTTGATAAATATTAGAAAAAAATTTGGTTAAACGTTTATATTTACAGATTAGTTTTTTTTTGTGCTCATCAAAATGTTGTGTTTGTTTAGTAATTATAATTTGGTCAGCTATTTCAATCAGAAATATTGTTAAAGAATAATAATTGATTGTTAAATATATATTAGAAAAATAGGCTGATTTTAACAGGAAAAATCTAATATTTACAAATACCGAATAAATCTCAGGTAATTCAAATTTATTTTGATTTAAACATATAAGGTATTTATTTTGAAAATTTAAATTTTGTTAAATAAATATTAGAAAATTTTTTTGGTTAAACGTTTATATTTACAGATTAGTTATTGTGATCAGCAAAATGTTGTGCTTGTTTTTATAAATAAAATATAGTAGTTATTATTTGGTCCGCTATTTTAATCAGAAATATTATTGTAGAATAATAATTGATTGTTAAATATATATTAGAAAAATAGTCCGATTTTAAGAGGAAAAAATCGAATATTTACAAATACCAAATAAATCTCAGGTAATTCATGTATAATTTATTTATTTATTTTGATTTAAACATATAAGGTATTTATTTTGAAAATTTAAATTTTGGTTAAACGTTTATATTACAGATTAGCTATTGTGATCAGCAAAATGTTGTTTGTTTTTTTTATTAATAAAATATAGTAATTATTATTTGGGCAGCTATTTTAATCAGAAATATTATTGTAGAATAATAATTGATTGTTAAATATATATTAGAAAAACAGACCGATTTTAACAGGAAAAATCTAATATTTACAAAATACCAAATAAATCTCAGGTAATTCATGTATAATTTATTTATTTTGAAAATTTAAATTTTGTTAACGATGGTGATTCGGATATTGATATAGACGACGTTATGCACCGGATGATACCCCAGTATTTTGATTTTAACGTATAAGGTATTTATTTTGAAAATTTAAATTTTGTTAAATAAATATTAGAAAAATTTTGGTTAAACGTTTATATTTACAGATTAGTTATTGTGATCAGCAAAATGTTGTGTTTGTTTTTATAAATAAAATATAGTAATTATTATCTGGTCCGCTATTTCAATCAGAAATATTATTGTAGAATAATAATTGATTGTTAAATATATATTATATATAATATTAGAAATTTTTTTGGTTTAAACGTTTATATTTGTGATTAGTTATTGTGATCATCAAAATGTTGTTTGTTTTTATAAATAAATAAATAAATGTTTCATTAAAAGAACTACAATTAGACTTATGAATTATGTTATTTAAGCATGGCTCCTCAATCACTACACCTGAGGTTATTTCCTAAGCTGATATAAATGTTTAAAAAACTCCTCGTGTCTCCACTTCACACATATCATTAAGTCAATTGTGTACTGAGGAGATAATTAAATCTTTTCCTACAATTTTACTTAAAGATTTGAATCAAAACATTGTTGATGATGAATAAATTTTCATAAATAATTTCAAAGATTTATCACTGAGGCGTGAACAAAATAAAGTTTCATTTATCAACAGAGAGTTTTTTTTGCTTAGCATACCGTCGACTGCTACGAATGAAGATAATAAAACAAGGACGGGAATTCTAATCCTGGTCCACTGGATGATTGCCACCAGCTCAAAGGATCATATTTGACATAGGGTTGGTAGCAACATAATTACTTTTTAAAGGACATGGAAGTGAACCCCAACTTTTGCACGGAGAGTGAGACAGGGAAACACCTTACAGGAATCCGCTCTCCCAGAAAAAAATCATGACATATGGCTAATATAGGGTTTCGAACCCCTGACATGTGTAAGACCGTCTTTTTGCTTCAATTGGTGTACTAGTTCCCATTCCCCTCTTGAACCAACATTTTCAGCCATACAGGGAATCGAAGCCTGGACACTTGACTCTGGTGGGGGACAGACAGACATGCTAACGCCTCGTGGCCAAGTGATTCCTTAGACGTCTTGACCATTGACCACGCGACATAGATTAACAGACCAATACATGTCTCCCTTCACAGAGAGAGAGAGAGAGAGAGTTATACATTCTTTCTGGACACTTGGCGCAGTGGGCAGTCTTCCTAACACCGTGATGAGAAAGCTGCTTCCTCCTTTATATGTAGCATTTTCTTCTTCACCCTTTTAATACATATCATATTCTGAAAAAAAATTACACCTGCACGCGGGAATCGAACCCTGGAAACTTTGGCTTACATATGTATCTTAGTACGTATACTGGCTTGTTCACATTAAGGGGGTAAGATATACTCGTAAATAATATTATGGATTAGATAAGCAATTCAACCCTGGATAGCAAACTAAGTCACAACAATGTTGGCGTCTCCTTCAGGTCTTTGATTCTCCAGCCGAGGATTTAAAAAATAATAACATTTTATTGCTAGTTTTTTTTATTGACAATCAGCAATTGATTAATTTAAAACAACAACAAGCAATATTATTTAGGTCTTTTGATCAATACTTATAAAAGATGTCTACAGGCAGTTTCCAGCTCAAAGTATCATATTTGACATAGGTTTGGTAGCAACATAATTACTTTTTTGAAAGGACATGGAAGTGAACCCCAACTTTTGCACGGAGAGTGAGACAGGGAAACACCTTACAGGAATCCGCTCTCCCTGAAAAAACATCATGACATATGGCTAATATAGGGTTTCGAACCCCTGACATGTGTAAGACCGTCTTTTTGCTTCAATTGGTGTACTAGTTCCCATTCCCCTCTTGAACCAACATTTTCAGTCATACAGGGAATCGAAGCCTGGACACTTGCCTCTGGGGGGACAGACCAATACATGTCTCCCTTCACAGAGAGAGAGAGTTATACATTCTTTCTGGACACTTGGCGCAGTGGGCAGTCTTCCTAACACCGTGATGAGAAAGCTGCTGCCTCCTTTATATGTAGCATTTTCTTCTTCACCCTTTTAATACATATCATATTCTTAAAAAAAATTACACCTGCACGCGGGAATCGAACCCTGGAAACTTTGGCTTACATATGTATCTTAGTACGTATACTGGTTTGTTCACATTAAGGGGGTAAGATATACTCGTAAATATATATTATGGATTAGATAAGCAATTCAACCCTGGATAGCAAACTAAGTCACAACAATGTTGGCGTCTCCTTCAGGTCTTTGATTGTCCAGCCGAGGATTTAAAATAATAACGACATTTTAGTGCTAGTTTTTTTATTGACAATCAGCAATTTATTAATTTAAAACAACAACAACAAGCAGCAATATTATTTAGGTCTTTTGACCAATACATCTACCAGGCAGAAAATGAGTAGGAGTCAATTTTATTGCCAATCAACAATTGATTAATTTAAAACATTCACAACAAGCAGCAATATTATTTAGGTCTTTTGACCAATACATATAAAAGACATCTACCAGTTAGAAAATGAGTAGGAGTAAATTTTATCGCCAATCAACAATTGGTTAATTTAAAACATTCACAACAAGCAGCAATATTATTTAGGTGTTTTGACCAATACATATAAAAGACATCTACCATCTAGAAAATGAGTAGGAGCCACCTCCAAAATAGTTCAAGACACGTTGAGAGACGCTAGAGTGTATATTGATAATGTCTCCACAGTTTTTACCTGGCAATCTTACTCTTCCAACAAGCTCAAGCACAATAACATTAGGTTCGGGCTCTTCCGATAGCACAACGTTATAACTTTTGTTTTTCTCAAGTTCGTTTAAGCACTTGACACGATTGTATTCCTCTTTCTCGATCATGTCTAACGCCCTGCATAATACCTCCTCGTCCCAACAGGTATTCTGGTGAGCAGCAGTTTGATGACATTGAATTTTGTGCCGAATAAGATTGGATAGCTTTGCGTAGGATCCATCACAAACGCAGCATTTAAACGGCATAATGTCAATTGGAGATGCAGCAAAAGAAATAAACACTCGCTCTTAACGTGTTTTTTTTTCAAAATTTCACCACTAGCTCCTATGACAGCCGCAGAATACGTCTAGTTTATTAATTCACTTTTAAACATCACACTTTGTCCTCCGAGATATATCATACAGCGGGCTTTAGATTTAAAGCGCTTACAATCCAAATAATATATTGACTTTGGAAGGAAAACGTTACCGAAACTGCCCAGACCGAGTATGTAGTCGGCGTGCGTTTCACCTATAATTTTAACATTTGAATAATTTTTATAAATTGTTAAATCCTCGAGATTTACAGGTTCTTCAGACTTTACCTCCGGCGGTGGTGGTGGGCACGCAGGTGACTCTGCTGGCTGGTAAACAGACGCCTCTGACTGTGGATACGCCAGTGAATCTGACGCCTGGTAGGTAGACGCCTCGGACGGTGGGCACGCAGGTGACTCTACTGACTGGTAGACAGACGACTCTGACGACGGGTACGCCTGTGACGTCTGGTAGGTAGACGACTCCGGTGGTGGGTACTCTGGGGCTGGGTACGGCTGTGACTCTGGGGCTGTGTACGGCTGTCTCTCTGAGGGTGGCGGTGGCATGAAGTACGGTGACGGCTGGTGTGGAGCTCGGAAGGGTGGAGGTGGAGGTCGGGGTAACACAGCTACCACGTCCCCCTTGCGGAAATTGTAAACGGCGCACGTTACATCACACATATACGTTTCCACGATTCTCTCGTAGGGTAGTACTTCCGTCGCGCGTATCGTGTGACAGGTAGAGTCACAAAACTCTATGTAGCCTCGCTCCTCTACTTTGTAAATTACCTGTCTATCACACACCGCGACACTGTGAACATTCTCTCCCGTCATATAGGCACGCCCCTCCATCGTATGGCCCACAAACATTAAATTAATATAGCCGGATCGAAGCATGGTGAGCGTACCTGAGAGCTAAACGTCCTGTAGAGTGCTCCGCTGCCCGTTGTTGTTAACTGCCGTGTCTCTTAAACGCGTTCAAAGTTCACAACTGTAGGTGAACCGGGTTTTACTCCGGCGCAGGTAAATACCAGTTTTTCTTTATTTAACTCACACACGTCTTCATCTGTAAGAGTACCAAACCGGCAGGTAAAAATACACAAAACTCGCCGTCTAGATAGGCTATTAGACGTCTCCCGAACTTTGTATTGACGGCTTTTAATTTATCAACCGAGAACTTTTGATCTACGGCTAGATCACACAATTTGACGGTCTGCACCGCGTCGACGATATTTACCAGCTGCTGTAACTTGTCCATATTGGCCCGCTCTACAAACGTTTATAAATAGACACCCAAGCGGGCACCCCTCTTTATAGCCACCCCCACCCTCCCTCGTTTGACATCACACGATATATTCTTGGCTGCCCGCCAACTTGGCGCCCGTGTCGATGACCTCGATATTTAAGCTTGTCTCAACTCGTCTTGTTGTGCCGACATACTGGCGTCAGGGTTGCGACATAACACGCGATGATTACGTCATTGGGAAAACCAAGGTTGTCGAGGTCACGATATATTCTTGTCCTGACTTGTCTGCCCGCCAACCTGGCGCCATCATTCTTGTCTTGACGACCCACCAAACTGTCGCCATGTATTCAGCCCTGATATATATTTACGGTCATTACTTATGCATTTTTTTTAATGTACGGAAACATTACATTTATTTGTTTAAGAAGTATTGGGAGGGTCGGGTACACGTTATGGCCGTTGGAGGCAGTGGATTCATATCTCGCTCAGGGGGGATGGTGGTTTTATACACTCCCTCACACCACATAAACGCTGGAACCATTCTAACTTACTCCTTCGGTCCGTGACTGTTACACACATCCATGCATTGAGAAAGACGATACCAAACAAACAATTTTAGTATACATTGGTGCCGGGGATAGCGGCCCCTAACTGCGGATTCCGAGGCCCCTGATTGTGCATAATTAGAGCTGCGACATAACACGCAATGATTACGGCATAGGAAAATACCCAGGTTGTCCGGTCCGAGAGCTGCGGGTGGAGGAACATTTCCATGCATTTCGACAGACGATACCAAACAAACAATTTTAGTAGACTTGTGACGGGGGTAGTGGCCCCTAACTGTGGATTCCGAGGCCCCTGATTGTGCATAACTAGAGATGCTAGAGTTGCGACATAACACGCATGATTACGTCATAGGAAAAACCCAGGTTGCTGAGGTCACTATCTATTCTTGTCCCAACTTGTCTGCCCGCCAGCCCGGCGCCAGGGTTACGATGATTACCCCGGCTCTTAGGGAGGGGTGGGGAGGGAAAAGTGAAAGGCTGAGTTGGTCATCAGAAGCCAGCGAGCCAGCTTGTGTCATTTAATATCGGGCATCCGGAGGAGAAAGACGTGGAGCGCGAGCCCGGGTGGCTCTATGCTTCAGCAAATAAACTACAGCGCCCTAATTGATGAATAAAAACACCTCTATCCTACCAATAATAACTCCAACGCCTCTATCCTACCAATTAATTAATTAACAACCAACATGTCCGGCGTAATGCCAGCAATAAATAAAAAAAAACTACAACACCTCTATCCTACCAATTAACAATATTTAATTAACGATAATTAATCAAAAATAACCAACATGTCCAGGGTTTGTAGGGAGGGGCAGGAGGAAAAGGGGCGGGAGGGGTGGGAGCAGGGGGGGCGGGAGCAGGGGGCGGGAGGGGTGGGAGCAGGGGGGCGGGAGCAGGGGGCGGAATAACGGTAAAAAACACAGCTGTGACGTAGTGGGCCAGGTGGTCCTGCTAGACTACTTAAATATATTGTAAAAAAAAACTTCAGAACAAACAGGGTTTTGAACCATAGTTTTTGAACTTTTTTTGTATCCCATATCATACTATCCAGCCTGGTTATTCTGATATTCATACCAATAGCATAGGGATAGAAAGGTAGAATTTATAAGAAGTGTACCGACATTTCCATGAGATAGAGTGATAAACTAAGGGAAAAACATCTAGGTAAACCCAACCAGGATCAAAGCCCAAACCATCCCATCAGCGGCAAATCAGACAACACTGGATTGACGACTTTGTCCAATGAGGTGGGACATTATTAATTAAATATGGTATATGTATGTATTTACAAAACAATTTGAACTAATGCTATAATTAATAAGACTCAATAAGTCCTGAACCCCTGAAAACCTTTGCCTATCCCTGGGGGTACCCGCACCACAGTTTAAGAAATACTGTAATAGGAAGAGAGAAAAAATTGGCAAGTTGTTTTGCGAAAAAATTGGTTGCTTATCTCAAACATAATAAAAAATATATTAGAAAAACCTTTGACCGATTATGTGTTTTGAAGCAAGAAACAGTTGTGTTTGTTATCATGACATTTTTTCTTCTTCTAAAATTATAGAAAGTTAATTATCAGCCTGGTTAAAGAAAAAAATGATTGATCTAGTGATAGCTGGACATAATACTTTTTTCATTGTGTTGTCAAACAGCCCTTTTTCATAATCTATTAATTTCCATTTGATGTTTTGAACCGTTCCAATATCAGACTTTGTAAAACATATCTATCCAAGCGTTTAAATATATAGTTTATACACTATTTAATATATTATTGTTCTAAAGAACATGTTTAAAATATATTTATTTTGCTAAAATAATGAGTCTTGTGTACATTTTAAATTAATATTTGGATATTTGGACCAAAAGTAAATAATGAATATGCCTACATCTCATATTTTCTAGAAATAGTCGAAACATATTTCATTACATATTGAGATTAATTAGGATATCTTACATATTAAACCTATATAGGTTTCTTTTTTTAAAACTTTTTTACTCTCCTGAAAAGTTTGTTATAATTTATAGGCCTATGGGTGGTGTTTGCATCAAGGCCTTCAATTGTTTGAAACAAATCAACAACTGTGTTGCTAGTAATGAATTTCAACGGGGCTATATTCTGATAATAGATGGAGCCAATACAAAAATATTGGGATCAATTGTTGCCAATTTAGCCTTGTATAGTGTTTAAGTACATACGCACAGAGTAAACTTCTCGTAGATGTGGATCAATAGGAATGACCTGGAGATCGAGGGGTAAGGTGTCAGACTTCTGTGTTGGGGGTCCGGGGTTCAATCTTCTGTCCTGGCACAGATTTATCTGATTACCAAACCCTTCCTTCACCTCTGACAAGACATGTATTAATTACAACTTGTAAATGTGGGGAATGCCAGGCCTCCACCGTGGTTTGGATTCCAGTTAAACTGTAAGTCCTCCATTTCATCTCACACAATCACCCTACCATTACACATTAGCGTAAGTGCGTACAATCCGAAGGGGTAGTAAGACGCGGTGTAATAATAATAATAATAATAATAATAATATAATAATAATGGATTAGTAGTATAGTAGTATAAAAAAAACTAGCAAACTTGCGCGCAAATTGCGCAATACTTAAGGAAACAATAGAAAAAAAATCATATTTTAGCTAATAAATACTTAAAATTGGAAATATTTTAGGTTAAGGTCTCGAGGGGTACCCCCCACCCGAAGGTAGACCCCATAGCACCAGAGGTTCTGGAGATGCGTCTAGGGTAGGGGGTGGGGGTGGGGTAACCTTTTTTGATTTTCGGTAAAATTTGTTGTAACTTTAATAGCGATTGCACATCTTCAATTCAACAGATTTCTATTAAAGTCATTTGTCAATTTTGACCTATAAAAAAGGTTGATATCTGACAAGAATATGAACTTTCGTAGATTATAGTCACGTAAACTCACAGTCTGCTCTTCCAGAAAATGTAAAGTTGTGTGTGGGTTACAAGATCAATGTTAGCAGTTGATATTCAAGGGTCCCCGGTTGTGGTAGGAGGGGAATTCCTTGGCTTTACCCCCTACCCTGCCCGAACCCTTGAATTAATTTAATTTTAAAAGAATATCAGAAGAACATTTTGGGACTCACAATAAAATACTGTCTGAGATTCAGGAAAAGATTTAACAACATGGTTTGGACACCTCAGTCACAAACTTTGACTTAAAATAATGTTAAATTTGATTCAAAACTTTTCTCAGATACTCACGATTTTCTTCTGTGTTTGAACTCTGAAATTCTAAGTGGTAAAAAAAGGCAACTGACCTAGCAACTATCGATAAGTGAGTTAACTCAGTGAAACATGTTCTTCCTACATTTATAAAATGCTACAATTATATTATAGGTATTGCCAGTATCCTCTGCTACTCTTTTTACTTTCTCAAATCAAGGAAAAGTACTGTGATCGTGGAAAAAAAAAACTATCTCAAGATTATGACACATTTTTACGTTATATGTAAACAAGAACCCAAAAAAATGGATACTACCATTCTGTCGGTCTCCATGTCTGTCTGTCAGTCTGTCCCTAGCCATGTTTCCAAAATGGTTTGATGGATTTGGTTCACACCTAATATGTATATATTATAGGGCTATAACACTTTCTTTCAGCCTAGCTCTTCAATTAAGGGGAGTTTACTGATGAGTAAATTTTTGAATTCCAAATTTTTCGGAAACGTATCTAACGATCTTTCGTTTAAAATGCATAGCTAGGATTTGTTTGATATGACAAATAGCACTATATAATTGGGTTTCGGGAAAAAAATTGTTAAAGGATAGTTTACTGATGAATAATTTTTCGAAAACTCTAAATTTTTACAAATGGCTTTAACGATTTGGTTCCAAGTGGGTATCTTAGGAGTGTTTGATATAGCAAATAACATTGTATATTTGTTTTGGGGGTAAAAACTTACTACGGGAAGTTGACTGATGACTGATTTTTCAAAAACTTGAAATATTTTACCAATTAGATTTGGTTCCAAATAGGTATCTAGGGATTGTTTAACATGACATAAACTAAAACTGTATCCTTGGTCTAAAAACTCATTTATGGTTAGTTTACTGATGAGTGATTTATCTTGAGAGTTGTTGGTATGACAAATAGCCTTGTATACTTAGTTATGGGTATAGATTTGATATTTAGAAGAATGATTTTTGAAAATTTGAATTATTTTGAAAAAAGTTTTAGGCTAAAGATTTTGCTTAAAATGTATATCTGTGTAGTGTTTGACATGGAAATGACAAATAAAACTGTGCACTTGTTTTGGAATAAGGGGTTTGGGGAGGATTTTTTTTATGGGTAGTTAACTGATTATTTTGTTTAATTTGAATATTTTAAAAAATGGCTCTAGCAATTTGGTTCAAAATTGGTATCGGGAAACTATTATGAATATCAATAATAATATATTTATTTATATAAAATAAACTGATTTAAGGATAGTTTGGTTACAAAAAATTATATAAAATTTGAATGTTTAAAAAATTGGCTTTGAAGATTGCATTCAAAATAGGATTATATGATTATTTTTTTCATGATACATAAGAATAAGTTTTTATTTTTACAAATAAATAATTTTAGGATATGGTAGTTTACAAATAATTTATTTTTGAAACTCTGAATTTTGTTAATTATGTTTAAAATTTATTCTTTAAGAGTGGGTACTGTGATTAACAAGATGATGCGTTTGTTTGATAGTGACTTGTTGGGGAAGGGGGAGAGAGGACCATATTAATGAAAAAGACTTGTATAGCTAAGAAATCAAAACTAAACAAGCACATGCTAAATATATCAAGACAAACATTAAGTGTATAACTTAAAATAAATTAAATGAAAGAATTTCACCTTGATATTAAAGGAATAGCCTATGTTACCATTTTCCCACTCAAACGGGGAAACCAACGCAACCTTCTCAGAGATTCATTTGTATAAGTGTTCTCTAATATTGTTAATACTATGTATGAACCAGAATGAAGGGGTAGTAAGTTAGTGCTGTGGCGCAGCTATATTCTGATTTGAATCGGTAGAACGTTATGAAGGTATTGTCCTTTCAGAATAATACTGTATAGTAGTGTTTAGGTGGGAAAAAATACCTTTTCAGAAAGTCTTCCCATAAAAATCAGTGTAAATGAAAACTTTATATGATGGGAGGGTATTTATATATAAGCCTTTATATATGAACCATTTTCAGTTGTGAAAATGTTGCTAATTTTTTTTTTTTTTAGTATATGTGTATCCGATACCTTTGGTCAGTAAATACAAATACAATAAAACAATTTTTTTTCTCTTTTGGCAAATTGAATGAGGGTTGGGTGGAAAGGGGATTAGAGACCCTAGCCATCCCTTTCTCGTGTTTATGCAGCCGATGTAGATTGATTAACAAAGGATTCATACGCCATAGTTTATTGGTAGTGCCCCTCTCCCCAAAAAAAGCTTTCACTAAACGCCCACAGGTTGGGCTCATCGACTCACATCGGCAACTGTCAACTGTCATCTAATTCATACAGATAATAATGCCTTAAAAGAAAGAGTAAAGTTAATATAACACTATGTTTGCACTATAGGAGGACAATCGCAGAGAGTTAAGGTGCGGTCAAAGGGAGCGAAAGTGTTTTTATATTTTTTTATCAAATTGATTTTTTTACCGAGATAAACCAAATATTTCTCATTAGAAATATAGAGTTTTGTTTTCTGCACATGCTAATATCAAAAGATCTTGAATATCTGTCAAGAGTGTCCTAGAATTTTGTCAAACTTTTTAAATAAAGTTAATTTTTTTTGACAACATTCCAGGTTACCCTTGATAGATATTCAAGATCTTTTGATATTAGCATGTGCAGAAAACAAAACTCTATGTTGCTACTGGAGAAATATTTGATACATTTTGGCCAAAAAATTTCAATTCTATAAAAACTGTAAAAATATTTGCGCTCCCTTCGGCCGCACCTTAATCCTCTAAGAACTGCCAGAACTAAATCTCCAAGCTACGAACAAATTATCCTTTTACGACGAGAAACGTTTGAAGAAGTTGCGGCCACACCCCTTCATTCCTACTGACTGGAGGAATTGTTGGAGAAGTTGATGAGATAGAGGTGGGAGGAAGATATTCTAAAAATCAAAATGTCGAAGAACTGTCAGAACGATATAATAGAACTAGAGCATGAGTCGGCAACCTTTTATTAGTGTTTTGCCAAAGTGATATTGAAAAGTCTCTCAGCGTGCCAACTAACCCCCCAAATCGTGTATATTTTTATACTAATAACTGGTAGACTAAAACTATTAAAACAAATTTAGGTTGAACTTGTAAAATGTAAATATGCAACAACATATTTCTAAATAGAATACATTAAATAATTACTTTTTCTAGAATATTTAAGGTTTTAATATAAATCAGATAACTCAAAATAAATACAAAAGTTATAAATGTGTTTTGCAAAATTTAGGTTCTAAAGACATCATTTATAAATTCAGAAATAAACAAATGAAGCTTTGAAATATAAAACACGTTATTAGAATTACTACTCACATCAATGGGTTTAATTAAAAATGAAGATTTTATGTAATTTTTTTAAATTCGAATCGCTCAGCGTGTCACTCTTGGCATGCGTGCCGTAGGTTGCCGACCCCTATCCTAAAGTTGCAATCAGACTTCCTTCGAAGAAAGCAAAGTATACTCCATTCACGGTAGGAATTTCTCTCTGAAAGGTCTTTTTTCCTACCAATATCCTACTATATAATAGATTTCTGGTAGGGAAAAAGGCCTTTCAGAAAACAATTGCTACGCTGAACAAACCTTAGTAATAAAATGTTTACACCCGAATGTATCGAGTGAGAAAAGAGCATGTCTACAGGAACCACACTTAAGAGCATAGGAGTGCGCATTATCTTAATATCTTGGTCAAAATTAAGTCCTCGGGACTAAATGGTCGGAGAGAGACAAACAATAAGTCTAAAGATCCTAGCTGACGCTAAACAGGATGTAGTTATTTGTGAGAGATTTAAAGTGGCAGATCCTGGATTTAAGACACTAGAAAAGACGGGTAGAAATTAATAAACGCCAAAAACCAAGTGAGTTTAAAACGCTACTGGACGGAGAACAAACAGGGGAATAGGAAAATACAAATTACAATATAATTTTTGAGTGACCTCCCCATATTAAATTACATCATTCGATTCACAAAGATACATTCTACGCTCCTATAACAGTTAGCTTTCGTTTCCCGGGAATTTAGCTTCTAATGATCAACCGAAATACGTGGATTACTGGACGTTTCAGAGTGGAAGATTTCAACTTTTAAACTACGTTTATGAGTATATATATTACGCATAGTTTCACAGAAAATAGTTTTGTCTCCTTTACAGAAAACACCTAACTTTTGTAATATTAAAGGCAGGGGATCCGGAACCGGGGAATCTGGGGTGTTAAAGCCCCCTTTATATTTTGGTGGGGGCTGAGACTATCCTTAGCTCCCCAATATTTGCAACGTATATTCAAAACTTATGAAGAAAAAATTCCCGTATAGCTCAGTGGTAAAAGTATTGGCATATTTAGCCAAGGGTACCGGGTTCGATTGCCATGTCCAGGTTTCATTTTTAAATTTAAATAATATGATCATTTGGATGCGGTTATAAGTGAGCGGGGAATGCCAGGCCTCCACCGTGGTTCGGATTCCACGTTAAACTGTAGGTCCTCCATTTAGTCTCACAATCACCCTACCATTACACATTAGCGTAAGTGCGTATAACCCGAACGGGTAGTAAGACGCGGTGCTAATATAATAATAAATAATATAATAATAATAATAATAATAATAATAATAATAATATATAAGTGAGCGTGGCTATATACTCCATTATTATTATTAATAAATTAAAAGGATATTAACGATTTAAATATTTTCCCCTGTGAGTCACGTCTTAAAGCCCCCACCTTGTATTTCGGGTATCTACAACAATTGGGTGAATATGAAGAAAGTGGAATTCAGGGTGAGTGCACCCACATTTGTTTGGAGGGATAGTGTAAAACTGTTTAGTGAAAGAACACGAGTTCACAAGGTACAAGACTGAGCCACGTCCTCCCTGTCACTGACAAACCAGACAAGATCAGACTAGAGCCTGGTCCGCGTGCCCTCTGATGCGGATGTTGTCAATCGATCACAATAATAGACTTTATATTTAATAAAATAATAATTTGTCATACTTCAATTAGGAAAATATTTTTATTTTTATTTTCTTGATTGTTGAATTCAGATAAACAGAAAGAAAATTGAAGATTTAAAAAATAATCACTATAATACTATGTTGCCTCGTTAAATCCTTGAAAGTAAGTACCTAATTTACTGTGCTACACAATTCACTTGGTAAGGATTACACCATTAATTAAATTACTGTGTAACAATAGGAACATAAATTAACTTCTTAATGAAGGTAATTATAAAAATTACATTATAGGTAAAAAGTACTCGCGATGATCCTGTAAGATCCTGTGCGGTTATCCATAGTACACTTTTATAAATTACGTAAACCAATTATTCTTTTAGCCGCTTTTTACGTGATATCTACAATTAATTACACTACCATAAAAAGGTAGATGAAGCTATAATTTTAAATTAAGTGTATCAGCATTTGCCTGGTAAAATGTTCAGGTTATACTCCCTTCAGCAAACTAGGCCGAGATTTGTTCGTCGATCTTTCAGTCAACAGAAAACCAGATAAGACGAGGTCAACGCCTCAGCCCGTATGCCCACTCGATCATCATCACCATAACTATCATCACCAACTATTTCCAGCCTGCGGCTGGGTCACTTTAGTAAAATTTCTTTATTTTCCTCTTTCCTTCCACCATTTTTACTCCTTTAATTTCTTCCATTCTACTTCTCTCACTCGCACACTTGCTGTTATATTATGTTCCATCTCTTTCTTGGACCTCTTTGTGGTCTTGTATAATGACGTTTTCTGTCAAAGCAAAACAGGGGAGGAAAGGGTGCCTCAAAGCCATCTACCTCCCCCCACCCCTTTCTCTTCCACCTACCACTATGTGGTTCGGATTTAGAGAAAATAAATGTAAATAATTTAAAATACTCAGAAATAATATTTAATTCTTAAAGTGGTTCACATACCGGTCGGGTCTACTAAAGGTGTTTTTGTCTAAATATTTTCCCTCTCTCCTTCCATGCAAATGTGGGTAAATTAGCTCTAAAATGTTTCGTTCCTCATCTCTACCCAATTATAGTAATTATCATATGTGCGTATAACCAAAATAGGTAATAAGATGCGGTGATGGTGAAAAACTCATATCGAAATTACCTGTTCGAGATTGTTCGCAACACGACAGCAAGCGACAGCCAAACTACAGCCCTACGAGTGTGAATAAGACTTTAAGGCGATTGGCCTTTTCATTTGGCGTGGAAATCCAAAGCCATGGGAAAAAACGGTTATCTTTAAGAATTTTTATTGTTTTGCAATTTTCTTTTAGGAAAAAATTTGTTCAAGAATGGAAGCATGTCGATTAAGTTATACTTTTTATATACACACCTCCTATATAATTTAACAGTGATCAAATATAAAAAAAATTGAAATTTTTCAATAGAAAACTGCTGGCTGCATAACAAAAAATAAGAAAATGTAACACCTAATCAACATTGATATATTATTTTAGAAGAGGTGTTGAAAATATTACTATAAAAATTTCACTCGTTTTTGACAAAACTGATTTTTCCAAACGTAGATTTTTTCCGCAAGACCTGTCCGGTAGCTAGCGCCATCTACCGTTTCCATGGTCTATCTGTTCTTGTTGGTGCGGAAGGATACTTTGGTAGGTTGTGAGGCAACGCCACACCTTTCACCCTCCCGCCCACCATCCCACAAAAGAGGTTTTAGACTTGTACTCGACAGGGCCAAGAGCCTTAAGGCACTGTTATTAATAACACACACGGTTTTAATTTTTTATTATTCCTTACTCAATGACTGAGTGGATGATGATAAATAATTGTGTTCGTGTTCATGGGCAGTAATAATTTATCAAGAATGTCCTGTAAGAACAAATTGAGACGATTAACTGTGAAGAAAAACAAAAGTTTTGTCATCATCACCATAGCCAACATATCAAAATAAACTTCACTAGCGGATGTGTTCCCGAACCAACAGTTGGAAAAACAAGACGTTTGAGTGGCATCTTGTTGTATTGGTAAAAAATGAAACCTGAATAATAATAATAATAATAATAATGGGTTTTTTAGCACCACGTCTTAGTTCTAACTAAGTAAATAAGTTTAAGGATTATAAAGGCCATATTTATAAGAAGTGTACTAGCATTCGCGTCAAGAGAGAGTGGAAAACCATTTTGGAAAAGACTCATTAATACATCTGACCTAGATTTGTACCTTGATCTCCCCGTCATCGGCAGTCTATTCTACTGCGAGAGAAGCGCCTTAGACCACGCGGCCACCAAAGAGGGTAAGATTTATAATCTTTATGAATTTAGATATCAATTTATTTTATGGGAGAGTACAACCTGAAAGAATAGCGAGATGCAGCAGTAAAACAAATTTTCAAGTTGGATGTCTACGGTGCGATATGATTCGTTTCAGGCTATTTCAAAGCCTGTATTATTTAAGTAGTTTATTGTTTTTTTAATCACCGTGTCAGGCTACATACATATATGATAATTACTCTGATGAGGCAGGGATGAGTAAAGAAGAATTTTAGAGATAGTGTACCCGCATTCGCGTGGAAGGAGAAAGGGAAACCAATTAATGAAAACCACCCTCAGTAGACCAAACCGGGATTCAAACCATGATCTCCACGTCATAATTAGGCCAGTCTAACTCAATAGTGAAGCCTTAGACCATTCGGCCACTGAAGCGGGTAGGCTTAAATGGTTTGTTAATTTAAAATATGGCTCACGCCATACTTGAAGTGAAAGATATCAACATATTCCAATGGAATTAAAATTCTTATATTTTAAGTTACATAATTAAAAGAAAACTATGAAAATATTTAATTGGAAAAATATTAACGACGTTTAACGTGAAACGCTGCACGTATAGGTTTAGGGTAGGTGGTTAGAAACATAGATCTAGCCTTCCTAAAACCAAGTCATTTTTAACAAGGTTAAAACAGTATATTTTAAGATAATAGAAGACTGTTTTAGTGATTTTAATGTTTCAGAGCTGCCATTATGATAATAATTAATAAATATCGAAGTTTAAGAATATTTTCCTTCGAGGGAGCGGCGCCTTTAAGAGCCCATTTAACCATACGGATAACACCTATCTTAGTATGATAATAAAGTTTGATCTAAACAACTAAATTGTTGCAGTATTTAGTATTATATTAACAATTGAAAATAAAGTGTGATAAAGACCAGTTAAATAGTTTCACCGTATTTTAAAAACTACAAGAGAAATTAAATCAAAACTTTAGAATAAAAATAAAAATACTAAACTTATCTTAATTTCACTGTCGTCAACCGTGGTGTGATGTGCCACCTGGTTCAAACGTAATCGTGTAACTAATATATCGATTAATCAGCCGCTAGATTTTCTCTTAAGGGGCCGCTTTGGTAAGCGAGACATTTCCGTGCAGACGTTCAACTCAAACTCAATACCTATTTTAAAATTTACGAGACGTTATTTCAAAATATGGTTCAAGCCAAAATAAAGTTGAAATATTCCTACAGAGATATTTATCTTAAACACTCGTATTGTTTTATTAATATAATGAGAATGTGTGAAAATGAAACATTAGCATTAATGAAAAGTGTCTCTAGATTTAGCCTTCCTTTAACAAACACAGTAGTTTATTGACGGTCTCACAAGAGAAAATGTTAGGATATTAAAGAACTATTAGCGAGCTTTCCTCATTACCACGAGATAATAAGTTTTGTAGTTTCCTTTACCCTCTTTCTTATCGACATGACATTATTATTATTATTATTATTATTATTAGCACCGCGTCTTACTACCCGTTCGGGTTATACGCACTTACGCTAATGTAGGTAGTATGTAATGGTAGGGTGATAGTGAGATGAAATGAAGGACTACAGTTTAACGTGGAATCCGAACCACGGTGGAGGGCTGGCATTCCTCACATTCACAAGATGTCTTGTCAGAGGTGAAGTAAGGGTTTGGTAATCAGATAAATCTTTGCCGGGACCGAGGATTGAACCCCGGCCGCCAGCATAGAAGTCAGACACCTTACCCCTAGACCGCCAGGTCACCACTCGACATGACAAAGAAAGGTTGTAGGTGAAGAGCGAAAGAAAGTACAAGCTTAAATAACATAGATTGATAGTTCCATAAAAAATACCCAGACCATTGTATTTTAAGCCGTGTATCCTATTTGTCCACTGACTATACAACATTTGCCAAAGAATGCGAACCGGGGCTGGAAGAGGAATAAAAATCGGTGGGCTTACGTCACTGTTGAAGATTTGTTATTTTGTCGTCGTGTCTTTACAAAAACGCGCTGATGGGAAATCCCTCTTCTATTCTCCTATGATTTATGTTTCTGTTGCATTTGAAAATAAATCAAACCCCTAAATTTGATTTTAAAAAGAACACAATACTTTTTCAAATAATATAAAGCCTATTGTTATGGCAAACAAGGACACTTAAAATAATGAAAGCAAGTGTTACCCAAAATAGTCTTCTAACAATACTATCATGTTCTCTGTTGTTTTTTTAAACCTATTATTAAATCAATTTTTAATCCTATTTTTTCATAGGACTTCAGTGCCCCATCCATTTAAAAAATATATATTTCCAATGGTTGTTTTGAAGTTTTATTTTGTACTAATTGTATTCAATAGTTTACTAAA
The DNA here is from genome assembly GCA_039000515.1 of Timema cristinae. Classification (NCBI taxonomy): domain Eukaryota; kingdom Metazoa; phylum Arthropoda; class Insecta; order Phasmatodea; family Timematidae; genus Timema; species Timema cristinae. The sequence continues at coordinate 25,790,698 of JBCFYV010011172.1, forward strand.
TTAACATTTGTAGAATTTTTGAAACTAGCATAACATTAAATGCAATAAGGGTTTATATCTAACAAGCAATATACATTTTTAGGGGAAGCATGTATTTTGATTTCTTGTGAAAAAAAAGAGGTATGTGAAACCTGGACAGTTCTCATTACCTAGGCTAGTAGCTTATTAGAACTTTATACAATCCAAAATGCCAGCATTCGCTATCATGTCATTAAACACTTTTAAATAAAAATAAAAAACCTCACCATTATTTGTCGCGGGACTTTATCACGAGCCATATCAAATATAATCCCCCTTCGCTCTTCAGAATACCCTATAAAAAATAAAACAGGTTTAGTGTTCTGAAAGTGATTATTATTAACTATATGAAGTAAAGTGAAGTCAGAAAACTTTAAGAAAAGTTTGTTTATCAACTTATTTTTCCTGACATTTAATATAACATTTTCGAATAATTTGTATGGTTTTTTTATAAAATAAATATTTTATATATGTTTACATATTTTATAAAGAGATAAATAACGTAGAAACGTATTTTTTAACATCTCACTAAGTTAATTTATGTTTTTTTTAACGTTCTCAAAAATTGTAGCGTTCACCTGCGTTTTAAATGAATAAATATTATATATTTGTAAATAAATAATTTATAAAATTGGAAATAACGTTGAAATTTATTTTTAACAGCAAACTAATTTATGGTTCATTTGAAACGTTTTCAAAACCCTTAAGTGTCTACCCAATTTATATAAAAAATATATAAAATAAATGGTACCACACAATCGCACAAACTTTTTCATACTGTGTATTATAGCTTCAAATATAATTTTCAAACATAGGTTTTGAGTTAATTACCCTTAATCATGTTTTCCTCATAAAGACAAACACATCAACTTGTTGGTCACAAACATTTGTATGTATAAATTTTAAACCAAATTTTTCAAATTAAAAAAAAAATCAAATTTCAAAAATAAATTGATTGTAATCAATCCTAAAGTTATTTGTAATTTGTAAAACTAAAAACGTATTCTTATTTTTTTATGAAGAGTATAACCCGAACGGGTAGTAGAACGCAATGCTAAGTAGAATTATGTATTATGAAAAACTATTCCCATATTCTCATTATAAATGCAATATTCAAGGTCAATTTTAAAAAAAATTGTTACAATTTATCCATCTATAAGCTATTTTTATATTACCGTTAATTTTATTTTATATAGATTAAGATATATTATTATTGATAATGTGCAATAGTCCGCCGATATTAATTTTGAACCAAATCGTTAGAGATATTAAAAAATTTTTTTTACACCAGTCACTAATTTACTATCATTGAATGATTTATTTTAGAAAAAACAGCTTTATGTAACTATTTATAATTCAAAAAACTTAACATAAAAGCCTACTCATTTTAAAATGAAACGCCAGAGTCACTTTTTAATTCATTCAAATTAAAAAAAAAGTTATCGGTAAGCTAGGTACTCATAACCGAGCAACCCCCGCTCCCCTAAAAAAAAACCACAACAAAAAACAAGTAAACAGCTTTACTTGTCGTGTTCATGTCAAATAATCCCCAGATTTATATTTTAATTAAAATCGTTTGAGCCATTTTAAAAATACTTCGAATTTTTTGCTTATCAGTAAAAAAACCATTTACTGAATTTCTAACCAAATCCAAGTATAAAAGCGTTATTTAGCATGTCAATACCTTCCCAAGATACCCATTAGGAACCAAATTGTTAAAGCCATTTGTAAAATATTTCAACAGTAACTACCCATAAATGAGCTTTCACCCCCAAAAACAAGTACCTATATCACGATGTAATTTGTCATAACATACAAACACCAAAAATATATTTTAAACAAAATTGTCAGAGAAATTTTCAAAATGTTTTGACTTTTCAAAGATTTCCCATAATTAAACTACCCTTAAACGAATTTTTGTTTCCCCAAAACAGTGCCATTGATCATCTTAAACCAATCTTACAGATGCTTTTTAATCAATATTGTTGTAGCCATTTTCAAAAATTTGTTTAACGAAAAAAATTGCTCATCAGTAAACTATCCTTAATTTGATGAATAGGGCAAAAAAAAAAGTCTTGAGGCATAGTTCTATAAAATCTAGATATCAAGTTTAAACCAAATCCATCTAATAGTTTTGGATCCGTGGTCAGGGACAGACAGACATGAGGGCAGACAGAATTGTAAAATAACTTTTTTGGGTTATTGTTCCCATAAAACGTAAAGATTCGTCATAATATAGGGATAGATTTTTTTCACGATCACAATATTTTCTCTTGATATGATAAAATGAAAAAGTAGCATACTAGGCTAGTAAATTATTAATTAATTATCCACGATCAAAAATGAAAATAAATATAAGTACATACACAAACATTTTGTTTCAGAATACATACAATCCGATTTTCATTTAAAGGTCCTTTTATCTTACAACTATAAAAGTTATTAGATCTACTTTCACGAAATAATACGTCTATCTAGTCATGTTATTTACAACTGTCACTGTTGATAAATTTTATCAATAGCTATAAAATAAATATAATAGGTTAGAGTAAATGTTTATCATTGTTGGCAGCACATTTTTAAAAGGCTTTTCCTTTGAAAATTTGACAATAGATTATCAAGTATTTACCTTTATCTAAGATCTAGTGTTTCCTAGAAATAACTTAAAAAAGTCTCGTGGTATATCTCTTCATGCAATTTATATTGTTGCCGATCCAACAATAAAGCAAACACTTCAACCACACGATAAATGTTGGCGCTCATTTGTTTAACAGAGAAGCCAAAATCACAAGATATATATGTTAACTTATTTTATAAGATATTTAATCTAATTCTATTATAATAATTCAGGAAAATGTCTTACTAGGAAATTAAATATTTATAATTATTATTTCTATGGGGGAATACAATTAATTTTCGATATAGAACATGGTTCTTAGCTTTTAATTAATTTCGTATAACTGTGATTGGATACATTTTTCTTTCACTTCACTTTGTTTTAGTACTATTTTTGAATCTCTTAAAACACGCTTGTTGATGCCGTGAGACGCGAGCGCTACGGGTGAGCAGGGAAGGATTTAGCGAGAGAGCACGCGGCCTCTTAGGTCACCGGTTGGAAGCAGACTGAATGGAGTGAGCTAGGTTCTCCCCGTTTACCGCCGAGAGCTTTGAGTGCGCTGAATCCTAAACCTGTGTGTCCCGCCCGGCGACATTGTACTGTGGTTCTCTTCAACCTTCCAAGATGATATTTATTATCAAGACCTTGAACTAACCTACGCACGACATGATATGCCTCTCGTCTCAAAGAAACTGTCCCCCTCTTTATTTATTTCAACCACTTCTCTACCACATACAAAAACGCAAGAGCAACATTTAAGCAAAGGGGTGGGGGGAACTTGTTTTATTTATTGCACCACGTCTTTATCCCTCTTCCAAGCTATCTGCTAATGAATTAGGGATAAGGAATTAATAGAATATGAGAGGGAATGCGTCAACATTTGGGTGGAAAATTATTTAGAAGAAAAAATAAACACCTTTAATTATTATTGTTATTAATATTTAGCACCGAGTTTTACTACCCATTCGGGTTATACGCTTTAAGTACTAATTACGCTAATGGATTGGAAATTGGGAAGGTTGAATTAGAGGAAGTGAACCCACGTTTGCGTGGAGAAGAGTGGAAAAGCATTTAGGAAAAACCACCCTCAGTTCACCCGACCGAGGTTTGAACCTCGATCTCCCCGTCCTCAGCAGTCGAGCTCAATACGACTAGCGCGTTAGCCAACTACGCCACCGAGGCGGGTAACACCTTTAATACATTCATCCAGGGTGACCTGGTGGTCTAGGGGTAAGGTGTCAGACTTCTGTGCTAGCGGCCGGGGTTCAATCCTCGGTCCCGGCACAGATTTATCTGATTACCAAACCCTTCCTTCACCTCTGACAAGAAATCTTGTGAATGTGGGGAATGCCAGGCCTCCACCGTGGTTCGGATACCACGTTAAACTGTAGGTCCTCCATTCCATCTCACAATCACCCTACCATTACACATTAGCGTAAGTGCGTATAGCCCGAACGGGTAGTAAGACGTGGTGCTAATAATAATAATAATAATAACAATAATAATAATATAATTATAATAATACATTCATCCGGGATTCAAATCCTGACATACCCAATACCGGAAAGTCAAACTAGATTAGTTTTAAGTATAGTCAGAGTGCGTTAATGCAGTTAAAATTAATAATAATTAAAACAAACTATGCAGGTATAATAGACCTACTAATAACAGTGGTGCCTGCCCCAGTCGCAGCATGGTCTAAGGCAATATACTAGTCTACCGATGACAGGGAGATCCGGGTTCGAATCCCGTTCGGGTGTACTGAAGGTGGTTTTTCCCTGGAATGTTTTTCCACTTTCTCTTCACACACATGCGGATACGTTTCAACTAAGCTACTATACTCAATACATATCCCTGAATTTAGCCATTGGTAATGCTGGTCTTCTGCCGATGACAAGTAGATCGGGGTTCAAATACCAATAACATGTACTGAGGTTTTTTTTTCCCTAAATGGCTTTTTATGTTCCTTCCATGCAAATGTGGGTATGCTTCATCTAAAACTTCATCTTTCTCATCCCTAGCTCCTTAGCGTCATTAGTACATATGTACATATGCGTCTGACCAGAACAAGAAATAATAAGCGGTGCTAAAAAAAAGTTCTTAAATATATTCTCATAATTAAAAGAAATAATAAGCGGTGCTAAAAAAAAGTTCTTAAATATATTCTCATAATTAAAAGAAATAATAAGCAGTGCTAAAAAAAGTTCTTAAATATATTCTCATAATTAAAAGAAATAATAAGCGGTGCTAAAAAAAAGTTCTTAAATATATTCTCATAATTAAAAGAAATAATAAGCGGTGCTAAAAAAAAGTTCTTAAATATATTCTCATAATTAAAAGAAATAATAAGCGGTGCTAAAAAAAAGTTCTTAAATATATTATCATAATTAAAAGAAATAATAAGCGGTGCTAAAAAAAGTTCTTAAATATATTCTCATAATTAAAAGCAACTAAATAATCGTTTATTTATTGCATCATGTCCTAATATCGATCTGAAATATTATTATTATTATTATATTATTATTATTATTAGCACCGCGTCTTACTACCCGTTCGGGTTATACGCACTTACGCTAATGTGTAATGGTAGGGTGATTGTGAGATGAAATGGAGGACCTACAGTTTAACGTGGGATCCGAACCACGGTGGAGGCCTGGCATTCCCCACATTCACAAGATGTCTTGTCAGAGGTGAAGGAAGGGTTTGGTAATCAGATAAATCTGTGCCGGGACCGAGGATTGAACCCCGGACCCCCAGCACAGGATCTGAAATACCCGTATTTTCTTTCACCAACGAGAAATATATAATATAGAGGTAAAATATTTTGTCCGCCTCACTCCCGTTAAAAACAAACCTGAGAAGAGAAAAGTTGTAATTTGGTAAGTCAGTTTAAATATTCACATATCGGAAAGAACAGGCCTCCATTTATAGCCTATATCATTTAACAAGATACTTGAAAATTAGTAACTGTTCGACGAATACCAAACAAATTGAAACCATAAATTAGCCCAAATTGTATATTATCGATAGTCAAAAGGTACTATATTCCAGGGTAGAATAAAAAAATCCCCAGGAAGAATTTAATTGGTTCCAATGACTTATTGTTAAATAATAAAATAATATAAGTTATGAGATAATATTTTGGCTCTGTTCTATAATTTACTGTAATCAGATCAGAAACAAACAAAACTTTTCAAAGAAACCAGAATATTTTTTCATATTTTATTGAAATAATTTGCTAATTTGCTGAACATCTAGTCACTGAAAAATTTAATTTCCTTCTAATTTCACTGTTTAAAGCTTAAATATATATATTAGTTTCTATTTAATTCTTTATTAAATTACAAGAGGTTTTTTATTTAAATTCTGAATACGCCAAGCATTTCAGCATAATGTTACCTTCAATTTGACAAATTATTTAATTATTATTCATGGTAGTAAAGCTAAAAGCATCGTGAGATTAACATTAAATTAAATGTTGCCCCGTATTTTGTCAAAGCGACTTCTTAAATTACACATCCGACTTCCTAGCTCCCTCAGTTAGTGGTGCGTCTTCCTTCTGTATCTAAGAGTCTCTGGTTCGATTTCTTGCGTGACTGAAAAATTGATAGGTGATAGAGTTGTAGCAATTTTTTTTTCATTTAGTGAATTATCCGTCGTAAAACTAGCTGTTGTGTTAATTCAGGACTAGTCGTGTGTTTATTTTATTAGCTGGGCAAGAAAATTAACGTTAGAAACCACAAATACATTTTTATTTTTATTTTAATATAATTTAGCACCTCGTCTTACTACCCATTAGGGTTATAGGCTTAAATACTAATTATGCTAATTGGTTAAGAATTGGGAAGATATAATTTATAGGAAGTGAACCCGCATTTGCATGGAGGGAGAGTGGAAAACCATTTTATGGAAAACCACCCCCAGTTACCCAGAGCGAGATTCTAGCCTCGATATCCTCATCCTCGGCAGTCTAGCTCAGCACGAAAGTAGCGCATCAACTTGCTACGCCACCGAGATGGGTTCACAAATAAATAAAATAAGGAAAGTTATTCTCTAATCGAAAATGTTTGGGATACTTTTTCATATACAAACATGACTTTTTTTTTTGGACATAACAGACATACATAAATGCTGTTCCTGATCTCCTTATTGTCAAAGAAGTTTTTTACTTTCTCAAGACCCCTCGGGTAGAGAAAGTATTGTTTTCGTAAAAAAAATTATAATTCGAGATTTTGCTTTATATCGACGTTCCATGACCCACTGAACCAGGATTTTTTTTTTGTTTGATGCCATCTGTCTGTCTTTCTGTCTGTCTGTCTGTCTGTCCTGGTCTGTAGTTCAGTACGTATCCGAAACCATTTTACCAATTGGGCTGAAACTTGATACAGTGTAATCCGACTAATTCGAACTCTCGTAGTTTGAAATCGTCTTTAGTTAGAATTTTTCGCCCAGTCCCGTGAATTCTGTATTAAAAAATAGTTAAAAAAATCGTGGATAATTCGAATTTTGTTTTGATTAGTTCAAAGTTTTCGTGAGTTGTAATGTACTGTTCAGTATCTTTTTCCTACTTCTAGTTGTGGTGCCATGTTGCTCTATTTTTGGAAACAGGGGAGGAAACATTGGGATGTGGTCAATACCCTTCTTCACGCTCATTCGTCTTTGTTTACACGTACAAATCTGTACTCCGTTAATCTTTTTGAAAAACAAACAAAAAATGTTGAACAATTAAAATGAGAATGGACAAGATAGGAAAAATTAAGAGGACCGGAAAGCCCATCAATGGACAATTGGGTGCTGAAGTGGTTCAAACAAGCGCGAGACAAAAAAAGTCGCAGTGAGTGGACCACTTTTCAGAGCAAAGGCTGAACATTTCGCATCTAAATTAGGAAAAACAGACTTCAAAGCGAGCACAGGGTGGCTAGGTGGATTCAAACCACGAAATGGAATTTCCTTCAAAGCTTTATGTGGTGGAAGTGGTGCTGTTGATGTGCGTTCAGCTGATAATTGGAAGGAAGACTTGAATACAAATGATCCAGGACATAGAAATGAAAAACATTTTTATCGTATAGGAGACGGCACTTTTTGACTATTGTACTTATGATATAACTCTTACACTTAAAGGTGAACGGTGCAGTGAGGGAAAGCTTAGTAAAGATAGGATAACACTGTTAGTTGGAGTCAATATGGATTGTTCTGTAAAGCTGCCGTTGTTAATGATTGGAAACTCTGCTAACCCACGTTTCTTCAAAAATGTAAAATCAAAGCCAGTGGAATAAGAGTCAAATAGAAAAGAATGGATGACAGATGATCTGTTTGAAAAATGGCTTTTTAAAATCGACAAACAGTTTGGGAACAAAATCGGACAATTTCTTCATTCATTGACAGTTGCACTGCTCATAATAGTATTCCCCTTTTGGAAAATGTAAAGGTTATTTTTTCCCAACCAAATATGACATAGGTTATTCAACCTATGGACCAAGGAATAATTAATAACCTAAAACATTTCTACAAACTATGGTTGGTTGTAAAAATTCTTGCTGGAAATTTGTCTACTCAGAAAATTTTGGTTGACGTTATTCAAGCCTCAATAATGTGTACGCAAGCGTGGGACCAAGTGAAAGTTGAGACCATTAATAACGTTTTTTTTTTTAACTGGCTTTATCAAGAAACAATTCTTCAGTAGTTCAGGAAAGGCCTATCCCGAGTGTGACAGAAGCCATGAACCATATCCAAGAATTTAGGCGTTTTTTAAAAGTCGCAACAATGTAAGTGATTCAATTTTCCAGTCAATAAATCAATTAGAATCATACACTGTGACACAGAGACTTAAATCAGGAAAACAGATTAAAATATCTGCCTTTTAAAGAAATTGTGAACAGATTATGTCAAAATACATTAAATAATGTTTTTGAGCTTGGTTGCAAACTTAACTGTGTTTCTTTTCAGTTCCTTTCAAGAAACTTATTTAATTAGAATTTTTGGATAGTTTGAGTTTTTTCCTGAGTCCTTCAAGTTTGATTTATCCAGGTTTCACTGTATCTAGACTTTTTATAAGGTTCCCTTGATGGTATTTTAGAATTAGATGTCCAAACCTAAAATTAAGGGTAAATTACTTACTAGAAAGAGAGAATAAATTGGTTTTCTCAAAATTGTATAAATATTTTGTGATGAAATTTCATATCCAGGCACTGTTTAAAATTACAAATAGAATGGCGCATCTCATTTTCCCGAAAAATTGTAACCACCTTTAAGTCCCAGAAATAATAGTCAATAAGGTTATAAGAGAATAACAGTATTTTATTTGATTCAAATGTAGGAAAAGTACAATGATCGATTATCAAAATAATCACATATAGTATGACGTAAAAAGGTATACTTTCTCTGTCATATTTTATTGCAGAAAAAATTGTTACCCCCCCCCCCCTTTTTTTTTACATGATGGGGGTGGGTAACGATAACAGCACATTTAGTTTATTAGTGATCAAGGTTTCGATAAGTAGTATACAAAGATTCATTTAAATACCTTAATCAGTTTTCATAATATTTCATACAATAGTCGTTTTTAGCTCTATGTTTAGGGGTGTATACCACCCTTAATATTTAAGATGAACCCTAGGCTGCTGATGTGAATTATTCTATTTTCACCCAAGGACTAGCCTGCCGAAGTTTGGTGCAATGTTTTAGATTTAGATACACGTTGTATACGAGTGTTATGTAATTGTTTCCATTTGGAGGAATAAGATAATGGTTTTTTTTCCATTTTGTTTCTGCAACAATATATATTATTTCGCTTCACATATATTACACGTTTTATCTAAATGTTTCCATTTTTTGTCTAAAGAGTGAAAAAGTCTGTGCGGTTACCGTACATCATGTATTTACATATCTAGTTTGGTGATTTTATTTTATCAGTTTTGATTTTTAATAGTAGTCTATTTGAGTCTTTTTGGACACGTTTGAGTATTTTCAGCATGTATAGTGAATAAGTATATTTGTAAATACTAATGATATTTTAAAAATTTAAAAATACTCAAACATAGTTTAGTTAACCATTCCATTAAATTATATCATGAGCGTGATTAAAATACATGCGTTCAGCCCAAACGGGTAGGAAGACGCTATGTTAAATAGAAAGTAATCGATTGAAATAAGGTCCGACACCTTAGATCAGTCTGTAGCGTCTCTCTCTCTCTCTCTACCTAGCTAAGGGTCCCTGGTTCGATTCCTGGAATGGCCTAAAAATTTATCATTTGATGAAATGGTGGTTTCCTCTTTTACAGTGATGAATAAACGGCTTGAGGCTGGGTGTTGTATCGTTTCTAAATTTAAGTTATTCTTTAAGTCGTGTGGATGTAATTAGTCGGTTCAGAAATTACATGTTAAATAACCCAATAAATAAAGGTATTTATTTAGCACCGCATCTTACTACCCATTCGGGTTATATGCTTATGTACCAATTACACTAATGGGTTGGGAATGGGGAAGATTGAATTTAGAGGAAGTGAACCCGCATTTGCGTGGAGGGAAAGTGGAAAACCATTTAGGAAAAGCCACCCCAGTTCATCCTACTTTGGTTCGAACCTCGATCTTTCCATCCTCGGCAGTCTAACTCAACACGAAACTAGCGCGTTAGTTAACTACTCCACCGAGATGGGTACCAATAAATAAATGAAAATAATTAAAATAAGAATTTTTCTTTTAAGGTTAAAATGAGTGTTCGATAGAATTAACGATTTTTTTCAAACTTGGTATATTTGAGACAGTCTGAACGGAGGAAGATTAGTGGTGGGAGGACAGTGGTAAATAGACGAGATTATGTTCGAGACAGACCCTGCCAGTGGCAAGAAACATTGGATGATGATGATGATGATGATGATGATGAGACAGTTAAACTTGAGTTCTAAGTTTTTTTTAGTGTGCTTGATACAAAGTTCCTACTGTGTTACACGAATATCCTTTTAACTCTCAACTATTATTAAGTTTACCAAACGCTTTATGTATTAAAAATTGCTTTTACAGTTATTAATACGAGTATTATTTTTTGGGGCTATAAAATATAATAATTGTTGAAATAAAAAAAAAGTTATTTTAACAGAAATAAAATAAAATCACATTACTCACTAAGCTTAACCCAATGTCTTATACCCATTGCTACTAACATCGTAATTCAAAGTGGTGTTTTTTTTTAAATATTAGTATGTATACTTTAGGGCTCTTTTATGCACGCGTTTAATGTCGCACGACACATGACGGCTGATTTCAGTATTTTTCGTAGGTTTATTTTATGCTCGCGACATTTGCCGTCCTTCAAAAAAATTAGTATGTGGGGGGGGGGGGGGGGGGGGGGGGGAGGGAGGGAGAGAGGTTGGATAAGTTGTATCAGAGCTGCTAGTTTCTTTTTGAGCGTTTCACATTTCAATTACATTAAAGTTAAGAAAATAATTCTTGTTGTGTTGTCTTGCGATATCCTTTTTTATATTTCTTTTTTTGTTTACACCTTCGATGATAAATAACAAATTGTTTCTTTTTTTTTCTCTTCACATAGTGTATAAAATGTTCATTATTTAAATCATACATTTTAAATCAAAAAATTAGAGAAAATATCACTTCAACTTACACAATACATTTTTTTAATTCTTAAAAATTAAAAATTAAACCCCATTTTTTTATCATGATGAACTATTACCAGATAACTATTTTGAGTTAATTCTTAAAGGCCATTTTCGATAAATGTGTAAGTCAAAGAATTCACTCTTCAGTAAACTGCTTACAATTTAAGGTCGATTGCAATTAACAAGTATGAACAAAATTCATCAAATTGTTTCAGATCTTTGGCCAAAGACAAACAGACCGACAATTGTAAAATACCCTTTCTTGTGTTCGAACACACACAAAACGTAAAGATTCATCACAATATATAAGTCGAAAATGTTCACTATAACAAAAAAATAATAATCTTTATATGAGAAAGTCTAAGGTGTTACAGACAAGTGGTTTATGTCGGGATCACGATCAACTTAACGTTAACCTAACGTAACTTAAAGTAACTTAACATAAAGGACCTCCTCGTGTGTTTAAATGGAAGCGATCACGATGCACTTAACTTAACGTTGACTTGCAGTTAACTTGAAGTAAGGTGACCTGGTGGTCTAGGGGTAAGGTGTCGGACTTCTATGCTGACGGCCGGGGTTCAATCCTCGGTCCCAGCAAAGATTTATCAGATTACCAAATCCTTCCTTCACCTCTGACAAGACATCTTGTGAATGTGGGGAATGCCAGGCCTCCACCGTGGTTCGGATTCCACGTTAAACTGTAGGTCCTCCATTTCATATCACAATCACCCTACCATTACATATTAGCGTAAATGCGTATAACCCGAACGGGTAGTAAGACGCGGTGCTAATAATAATAATAATAATAATAATAATAAAACTTGAAGTAAGAGATGTCTTAGGAGGTCTTTTACTTTACTTTACGTTACTTGAAGGGTATCACGTGATCTAGTCAGCCAATCATTATGCAAGTGACGTCAACAAGGCTATTTAGTAATTCATTTGTTGGTATTATGACCAATGTTTACTCTTTAGCGTAAGTTATAGTGATCAGACATTGAAACAAAATAATTAATCTAAAATAGGGAACTAAATTTATAAAAAAAGTTTAATAATAGATATTTATTATATTGATTGAAAACTGTAAACATTCACAGATCATCACCTTACAAATAGTACAAAACCAAGATCATACTCGAGAATGCATATGTTTGGCTCGAGTTGTTACGTTAAGTTAAGTGAATCGTGATCACACATAAGTTAAGTTAACTTTAAGTGAACGTTATATTAAGTTACGTTAATTTTACGTTAAGTTGATCGTGATCCCGGCATTAGTCAACTATGTCTCGTGAGTTTGCAAGCTATGTCTTAGACAAAGCGTCCACCGAAGTGGATCCCGGTCTAATTTCAACTGTAAAGGAATTTAAAATCTGTTTTGGCAAATAAAGTCATAAAAATAATTGTGCAGTGCACACACACACACACACACACACACACACACACACACACAAACACACACACACACACACACACACACAAACACACACACACATATATATATATATATGTATAGGCTATATGTGTATATTAATGCAGTGCGCATATATATGTATGTATTTGTACGTAATGCAACTAAGAAGAGAAACCGACTGGAAGTTTGAAAACGAGCTTCATTTGTTCCTCACAAAAATAGAACCTACCCATCCCTATGATAAAATCCAAATTATTCCTTTCCACTGACAGATAAATATGTTGATATATCTTTTAATGTTATATTCTACGCAGTCTATTGTCTTTTTCGAATGGTATTTATGTCATTAAATGTTAAACAATAAGGTTATAAAATGTATATATTACTATGGGTAACTATATAAAAAAAACTTTAGTATTTACAGTTTCTATAAAATTCATGTAGAAAAATATTGTAATCAATGGAAAAGTTGCATGCTTTATTTTTTAGTTTTAAAACTATTTGAATAAATACATAATGTTAATGAAGCTTAACAATTATTATTGAATTTTAATTGAAACTTAAGAGAAAAAAGTTTGTGAAATCCTGCTTTACGATAATAAATTTAAAAAACACATAACTCTATGTTATAAAGCCCGTGAGTGAGCTATATCGACCAGGCAGCCGCCCCATTATTGATGATAATGCCAACATTCGCGGATAGATGGTGTCACGTGGTCGGCACAACGAGCCCTCCAGCCGTCAATCTCAGTTTTCTAAACCAGAGCTGCTGCTTTCTTTTTATACAAATAACTCCTAATTTACTCTCACGTGGATGAGTTTGGCCCCTTTCTAGAGCCACCACTTTACAGATAAATTTTGAAAGCACTGGGGACCGAACCCAGGACTTATGGATATGTAACAAGAAACACTGACCACTGCAACACAGAGGACAATTTATTATTATAAACCTGATGCTGGTATCATAAGGCACACGAATTAATAGCTATTTAAATACAGTGCGCAAAGGAATGACTAAGCTGTAGCAAATTTAGTTTAAATATTCTTAATATATTTTAATTTCTATCAACTGTTAGAATTTGATTTTATGTATATACAAAGTTATGTATTTTAGATTTTATTTAGTGTATTTTTAATAAGGGATGAAATAAGAGCCTGAAGCTTAGATTAATTCTTCATAGATCACAATAAAAATAATTTTTATTTTATTAGCTCAGAATAGATAACATCTTATATCTATGTCTTTACTTTCAAATACAGTTTGTTCTCAATTTATGCTATTTTACTTTAATTTAATATAAGAGTTTTTTAAATTGTTAAAATATATAAGTCAAATTTAACTTCGTAAATACAAAATATATAAGTAGGTGAGATAGATTATAATTGTAAAGAACAAAATTAATAGTATGTAGCATATAGTTATTTGAGACTAATTTATTTCTGGATTGTATCTTACTAGCTACCAAGAATATCAGCATTTAATTTTATAATGTTATGGGGGCAAGGAATGTAGATTTGAAAGGAAATGTACCCCGTTTGAATGCAGAAAAATTTGGAAACCATTTCTTACACCAAATCACTCAATACAAACATCTATATTTTGAACCCTAACTTACTCGTTTCTGACGATAAAGACTATTGCAAGAGTAATGCCTTAAAATCTGTGACCACCAATAACGTGACCCTGCAGACCCAGGGTTTAGCCCTGGTATCAACAGTGAATTGGCTATTATAATATGGCAAATGAGTTTGCCAGCTCTCACAGACAAATAAACTTTTTCCTGTGAGCGTGTGTTGGGTGTAGCTTTATATTTCTTTGATATCGTTGGCCACAAACCTTCCAGGGTTATTTTACAAGCCACAATCGACATGGGACCAATGACTTTACTTCCCCTCCGAAGAAAGTTGTGTTATGGACTGTTATCATTTAAGAAAAATACGTTTACCCCAGTTGGGTTTGAACCCACACACATCGAGTCCTAAGAACACTAAGATCGAGTACAAGAAATTTGAATCACGTTTTCCTGATTTCAATTACTTAAATGGAATTTAAATTCTTGAGTGATTCATTCCATTTTGATATTTATCACAAATTCAAACAAAGAAATTTCCACTTATTTGTGTTTGGACAAACACGGGCTTGAAAATTAGTTGCTTTCTCTTCACAGTCCGGAACACTTGAAAATTTACCAGAATTCTTCAATGACAACAGATATGAGGAAATATATTCTGATAATGATCTCCATACTTTGAAATTGGACATTTCAAAATCGTTGTCCGTGTTTGGATCAAAGTATGAATTGACGTCCTCTACGATGCGGCGAATGTCAAAATATAGATCTAGAATTGGTGATGTAATTTTAGATACGGAGCTAAGATGTACATTGAATTCAGATATTCACTCAATATTTCTGTGACTGGTCAAACAAAATGATTGTAAAATTTCACATTAAACTGATTTACATTTTTATGTAAACCGTTTTCATAATTCGCGTTTCGAGTGTTAAGAGTTTACATGTTTTCAATAAACTTGTTCAGCCTGTGTGTGGTGTTTTAAAAGGTTCGATTGAGCAACCTAGTTTCTCAATTTGTACGTGGTCTGGGGAATTTATCTTATCACTTGCCACACACTTGGCTACATTGAAAAATATGTCGCCCCCCTGTGTTTTAGACCAGGGGTAGGCAATATGTTTGGGCCTCTGATTGACTTAGAGACTTATCAAAGGTCTCATGATCACCCACCGTTTCTTCATTCTATATTTACATTATTATTTTTGCCATACATCTTATTTATAGCCCTTAATTTCAATATTTCCCCAAATACTTTTTTTCTCACCTTCCTAAGTTAGAAGAAAATGTATTGAATATATGAGATGTACATTTTCATATAAACTATTTGACATTATATATTTGAACATTAACTACAATAGCTATTACAGCCTATCAAGATAATTTTGATCACACTAAAATATTGTTTTAAAGTTCTTCATACCTTTGTGAGTCTAAAAGACTCATAAATCGACTTTTAATAACGTCAAAGTATCCTTGCGTGATCGACTGCTATGTTGACTAGTTGCCAACACTTGCTCTAGACCATGCGATCGCCGACGATTTCAAATGACACGTTAATGACTATACCATCCAACCACCGATGCGAGTACACAAAAAGTCAATTATTGTAGTCCTGTCTTCATCTCGAGACTGGTTCATATTGGTAGGGGGGTTAACCTTATATTGCCTTTTAGCCTTTTATTGTGATACAATCCCTTCTCTCCTCACAACCTACTGACATTAAGGCCTATGGATATGGTGTTAGTGGACTAATGCAAGTTTAATAGTATAGGCCCGTTGACACGGTATTAGTTGACTAAAGTACACTAATTTGGCTGGGCGTGCACAGCTTGCACCGTGTAAACAGACAAGCAAGCTACTAACAAACCAGTCTACTTGCAATTGAAAAAGTAGGTCACTTTCCAAATTTACTAATGCAAGTAGACAATTCAAAATGGCGGCAACTAAATAATTGGTTGTGCGAGGGACACTTATTTGTGGAATGTTATGAAAAGAATGAGTTTTTGTGCAATTTAAGCACCGAATTTATAAAGATAAGAATGCGAAGGATATTGCACTAGAGGATATTGTAAAGTTATATCAGGTGTATATATTCTCCAGAAGTTTCCAAAATAAAATGTTAGGCCTACGTATATATTGCATTCATACCTTACTTGCCGATAACGCGAATATTATGTTGCCGGAACTAATCACGGTACTACAATGTTGTATTATATTCGGTGATTGTATGTAAGAAAAATTACACATGCCACGTTGATTGGTAGGAAATAATAGTTTGATAAAATTTTTGATAACATTTGTTTACAGATATTAAATAATATCCCTCACAAGGCACATTTGCAATAATTACGTAACATTTTAATTTGGACACTTCTTGAGAATATGTATGCCTGATATAACTTTACAATTTCCTTTAGTGTAATATCATTGACATTCTTATTTTTATAAATTTGGTGCTTAAAATTTCACAATAACTCATTATTTTCATAACATTCCACAAATAAATAGTTACCGCCATTTTGAATTGTCTACTTACATTATTAAAGTTGGAAGGTGACCAACTTTTTCACTTGCAAGTGGACTTGTTTGTTATTAGCTTGCTTGTCTGTTTACACGGTGCAAGCTGTGCACGCGCAGCCAAATTAGTGTACTTGCATTAGTCAACTAATACCGTGACAACGGGCCTTACCGAGTTGCTCATTTCGACAAGTTTTCGGGGACTGTTTATTATTTATTTCTTTACCTACATGCAGGCCCACAACTATTGCAATCCACAATATCCCAAGTCTATTGGATTATCTAGGCTAGGAGTACTATCAGATCTCGCATTTTTAAATGCATAAGATGTTTTCGATGCAATCCAACCAACACAGCCCCCTTAATGGGAGATCTACCTGAATCTCGTCTCACTACCTCACGACCATTTCTTAAGACAAGGGTGGATTATGCAGGCCCTTTCACAATTAAGTTACACATATTACGGTGATCGCAACCGATAAAGGCATACCTGTGTGTATTTATTTGTTTCACCACCAAAGCGGTACATCTTGAAGTTGCAACAGATCTGTCTACAAACGCTTTCATTGCTGCGCTAGCTCGCTTCGTGTCCCGTCGTGGGTTATGCTCAGACATTTATTCTGACTGTGGTACCAACTTCGTGGGAGCTTCTACTCAATTGAAGAAAATAAGAACAGCATTTTTTAAAGAAAAGAAGAATCAAGATCAAATTGACCGATTTGCCGCAGAAAATGGAATCAAGTTTCACCTTCCTAGCCCTGTCTCGCCACACCAAGGTGGACTCTGGGAAAGCGCTGTAAGAGTGCTAAATACCACCTAACCAGAGTTATTGCAGCCAAATATTGACACTAGAAGAATTTATTACACTCACCACCAAAGTTGAAACTATGCTCAACTCCCGATCCCTTACACCCTTGTACTCAGATCCGTCAGAGATTGACGTACTCACCCCGGGTCATTTTCTCATTAGAAACTCTCTTACGGATCTCCCTGAGTCGCAAATAGAAGAAATGCCTCTCAATCGTCTCAAGAGATGGCCGATAACTACAACGATATTGGTCATGATGGCACCGGGAGTATCTCCATAATTTAAGTACAACAACGAATCAAGTGGAGTACTCAAAATGATAACCTCAATAATGGAGACCTTGTAGTCATACATGATTCGGAATACCCCCCCCCCCCCATACACCCCTTACTTGGCCTCTTGGACAATAGTTTCAACGTCTCCAGATCCTGTGGTGTGGTACGAGTAGTAACTCTAAGTACATCAAGAGGATCCCTCACTCGGCCTACTGTAAAGGTTTTCCCTTTACCTAGTAATTAGGTCTCAATGTGTTCTGTGTTTCTTCATTATTCTTGAACCTGAATGGTTCAACGGGGGAGGATATTTAGAATGTATTTCTTTATATTTTTTTATTTTAATATAAATTTCATTATTGTTTACTTAATTAAATATTTCTTATATTCATTAATTATTAATTTATATAATCATTACATTTTTCTGCCGACCACCTTTATTTCAATAATTATTTTTTGTTAGGGTGGTACAATTGCTCTCTCGTGCTTTTACGCACGTTTTCCTTTTAGTTCGCAAAGTTTTTCTCTCAAAGGTGGACGTGCATCACTACCGCGGCTCAACGTTTAAGTCTCTTTTCGTGTTTTGCACTCTTTTTCGTTAGATGAAATAACCGTGTACTCATCCTAACTTCTGTAACTGTGCGTTTGACCATGATCCACCAAGATCATCCCATCACAGGCCCAGGTAGGTCCTATTTGGGTTACTGCTTCAACAGATCTTCAGCAGCAGGAAGGATCTCACCATGTCTACTTACACCAACATCAAAATAATTAATTCTCTCCCCTCAATCAAATTAAAATCAGGGACTGTAGATAGCGTCACACTACTTCGGACATCCAATCACTGCGTCGCGTTGTCTGGAATTTGCTTTTTTTTTATAACGTTCCTTTTATCCTTTTTCTCCCCCTCCCTCTCTCTACCCTAATTCAAATAACTCGTGCACACGGACGATGGCTTACCTACTTATTCCACCAAATCAGCATCTGTGGACATGCGCAAGGCCATAGCCAGCCAATAATTTCAGGGTGGTTTGATGGGTACATCCCCTAATTTCCTGAGTCTAGGAAAAATTATAAATATTAAACACCTCTAGAAGCTATCTTAAGTGTCTTTATGACAACTCAGCCCTCTTAGTGCTGGAGGCTAGGGAAATTATAAATATTAAACACCTCTAGAAGCTCTCAGAAGTTCTATTTGTGGCAACACAACCCCCTAAATTGTACTTGTACCTTAATTTTTATATTGTTTGAACCATAAATAAAGCCATATATAATTTGCCATAAAATTTCAGGGGGGAGGAGGGTTGAACCCCTAAATCTCCCCTTGACTACGGCCTTGGACATGCGGTTCAAATACAAAGCTGGTTAAGTTTGGTGTTCACCTGTGATGTACAAATCAGGATTCAAACCTAAGCCGGGTGTACTGACCCAGTTTTTTAAATATTTAATGCTTTTACACTCTTCTTCCCCAAAAATGTGGATATATTTCCTCTAAATGCTACCTTCTTCATCCTAAATGCATATTTTTTTTAGCGGGGGTGTCTTACTACCCGTTCGAGCTACACGCTTGTGCAATAATAACATTAATTTGTTTAGTGATGAGATAGGTTGAATTTAGAAAAAGTGTGGCCACAGATACGTGGAGAGATAGTATGAAAATCACTCTCAGTACACCGAGCCCTAATAAACTCATCATTGGCAGTCCATTATAACGTGAGTGTGATGCCTTAGACATCGCGGCCACCGAAACAGGTATTTGCCCATGTTAAATTAGGTACATGTTTAGGCACATTTATCTCTGTATGTAATAGAGCTATAGATTATTTTTTTTACCAAATAAACTTTTTGTCTGTATTGAATACTTAGGCATGAGATTTTGATAAATGATTATATATTTTCATAAATATATATATTTTTCAATGTTGTTGTTAAATTTTAATTTTTTATGTAAATAATTTATTATTTGCTAACAGGATATTTTAAAATCATATCCTCTGGTTGAAATGTGTATAGATATCTCTTTGATACATAGTCAAAATCCCACTTTTTTATTTTATTAACTTACAAGAAAAATGTATTGTATCTTTATCTTAAAAAGAGTATTTTTTATGTAAATTAATGATAAGGTTTTATTAGTATCTATTTTAAGAAAATAAGTTAAGTTTTTGTTATTTTAGTAATTTTGATACAGTGTAATTGTTTCCCCAGCCCTATATAAGTGTTTATAAGTCCCTAGTTTCATTTTCTAGGACTCTTAGATATTGTAAATTCAAAATTAAAATTAAATTTTTGATGAATTGATAATATTGAATATTGACAAGTAAGTCTACTATTTTAAACAAGCAAGTCTTTCAGATAAAATTATGATTGATAATTCTCAAAAACATAGAAAAATGACGTCTAGACATGGATTTGAATGACTTATCGAAATAAAGGAAATCCCAGATAGCTCAGTTGGTACGCTAAGTGGGACGACCAGGGTTCAAATCCCTTTGTAGGTGTCATATATATATAAGCCCACCATTGTTGCATCTATCAATTTTGATTTCATCTGAACTAGAACATTGTTTTCAGAAAAAAAAAACTATTGTGACTACACAGTAATAATTCAATATTTATTACACTATGGATATAATTACTTTCACATCTCAAATATTCACTGTAGGCCTATTAATTTGATGCTTTTTGAGGAATTTTGAGGATTCTAGCCAGAAGGATTATTTTAAATTTATAATTGATATGAATCCATGTCCAATACCAAGCTAGCAGGGTTTTACGGTTTTATCCTACATTGATTCTTATTTTTTTAATACTCATGTAGATTTTCTAGGTATTTAATTTCATAAAACTATACCAATTAAATCACAAATACTAAAATATCTAGTTAAATTAAAAATAAACTTCAATAAACAAAATACAGCAAAACTATTACCACTGTAATTGTCAAGCAAACAAACGGTATGAATAAAATTTTATATATTATAAATGTTACTGAACTCCGCACGGACTTTCTCGTTCTATTGTTTGAAAATGGAGATATTTACTCAAAACTCGTAATATATGTGAAACTAAATAATATACACTAGCAAACCCAAGCATAAATTGGACTATACTTATGAAAAACTTTTTTTTTAGTCCAGTTTTAAATTTGATAATTGTATTTTTAAAGAATTAATGTCCTCATTTGTATGTTTGGACCGATAAAAAGAGATCAATGTTAGATCCACAAGGGTCAACACTTCGTATTAAAATTTCAACTTCCTATTAAAATTTTCTACATTTTATTAAGTGTTACAAATATTCATGCCATCGCATTGCTATTAAATTCCTAATTTATAAATTTGGACCAATAAAAAATGTAAATATTTAATATTGAGTCTAAAATGGGTATAGATTATTGTTGTACAGACATTTCTCCTAAAAGTTTGAAGGAGAAACTACATACAATTTTAAAGACTTACTTATATTTAATTACTCTTTGGCATTGGAGAATTATTACGTTAAAACTTATGCAGTATCTCTCTACAACTAAAGCTCACAAAATTGGATTAATATATTTGCCAATATCTCAGAAACTGTTGGTTTTATAGAAAATATAATTCATATAAAAGTTTTTTATTTTTAATAGTACTACACTTTTTCAATGATAAGTTATTCAGTATTTCAAATAGTTGCGGAGATCCGGAAGTTTCTGCTTCTGTAAATTACCCTAAAATTCATTTTCATAGTAAAATGAAAATAGCCAGTTTATTTATAGTCATAATCAACAGCTAGATACGAGTTTTAATCAAAATCATTAGAGTCAATTTTGAGATTATCGATTTTTTCTCTTTTCGCCCTTTCTTAAACTACTCTTAATTTTAAGTTTAAGCCGACACATTGACAGACGTCATTGCAAGGACCACTTTTTAGGGTTTGGGGGATCTTTAGACATTGACATCCATCAACATTTTAGTTAGATTTTCTTTTGCGCTCACAATACTTTTACCTTTTCTGTTAGAGAAGTTAAAATATATATATTTACGTATAGCTTGAAAGCTATTGGTTTTATAAAAATATTCTTCTTTCAAAATATTTGTATTATAAATAGATCGACTTGTTTGCAACGATAAGTAATTTCATATCTCAAATGGTTTAGGAGATATAATTAAAAAATATAATTTACGCAACTGACCGTAGCCCTTAAAGTCATTTTGCCGAAATATTGAGTGAAGCCAATTTGTTTGGAATATTTATAAATTTTTATAAATGAAATTTAATCAAAATCGTTAAGACCGATTGAGAGAAAATCGACTTTTTCTCTTTTTGCCCTTCAGTAAACTACCCTTAATTTTAGAATTAGATATCCAATTCCAAAAACCCCTCGGGGCAACCCTATGAAAACCCTAGATACCAAGCTTTAGCCCGATCGGTAAAATAGTTTAAGCTGTAGTTGGAGGTACAGACAGACAGACGGACGGAAAGTCAAAAACCACTTTTTTGGATTCGGGGCCTCATGAAACGTCAAGATTAATAAAAATCTTGAGTTCGATTTTTTTTTACGATCACAATACTTTCTCTACCTGTAAGATTGCGAGAAAGTAAAAAGAGAGTCATACAGCTATATATAGAATCGTAGGTAGATATAAATGTAATTAAATAAGTTTTGAGCATAAAAAATATTAATCTTGGAAAATTAAAGTAAAATACACGAATCAATGTGAGAAAGCACACATATACACTTCATAGGTTTTGAATTATTATTTTTTTAATCATACAAACGGAAAATATTGAAATACGAGGCATGGTTTAATTCAGAAAAGAATGTATTTTAATTAAATGAAATAAATAAGTATTGAAAATTAAAACAATATCATTCAGGTTCAGGTAAATAAATGAAAATTATATTTACATATATCTGTATCGGAGTCGCAATTAATACATATTTTAGTGGGTGTTTTGATATTAAGTTGTTTTAAAAATAAATACAAAGCAACAATATAAAATTTAATATTATCTAAATTTCTAAAAGGTCATGTTCATAAAAAGTTTAACTTTCTTTAATTATTTTCTAGAAAATAATAGTTTTAAATTTTTTAATAATAAAATATTCTAAATTGTAAAAGAATTCACATGGTGTAACGTAATTTTTTTTAAACGTTTTTAAAACATTTTAAATATCTTAGAAATCTAGATGCATTTAATTTTTATAATAGATTTCTGCTATAAAATGAAACGTCCTCATGTCTCATCTATACTTATAAAATAACATGTCCTGACTGACTGACTGATTCATCATCGCGAGCGCAAACTATCAAGGCTACAAGCATGAAATTCGGACTATATATTCAATTTGTTATGTAGGCACCACTAAGAAAGGATTTTAGAAATTCCACCCCAAAGGGGTCAAAATAGGGGATGATAATATGTATGATAATATGTATGAAAGTCTGTCATTTTGAAAGTTACATAAACAACATTTGTATTTCGATTATTGACGTAAAACAAATAAATACGTGTTTCAGGAATTTTGGAAATTTTATTTAATAAGGGATGAAAAAGGGGGTGAAAGTTTGTATCGGACTTGCATTATTTTTGATCTGAGGTCAAGTTATGGTCATCAACGTAACGTAATATTTTAAATTAATCTGTAAATACATATGTATATTTTCGTATTTGTATATAATCAACTTCCACGCGAGCAAAGCCGCGGGTAACAGCTATCTAGTTTTACATATACGAATTTACGAAAATGTATGTACTAATTACTCCAATATGTTAGAAATTAGTAAAGTTGAGTTTATAAAAATAGTGATTTTGCATTTGCGTGGAGCTAACAACAGTTTTTATAGATAAGATACATTTAACACTTCCTTTGAACTTTGAAACATATTACGGAAACACGGTACACTTGACACCGGTAGACTACCAACGTTGCTAGCTTAACTTTTCCTCATAATTAGAATGAGAATTTAATTACAAGCTTAAAGTATTGTAACTTCATACACTAAACAAGTTAGGTAAATAATTTACAAGACATAAATCTAAATTTTAAGGTGTTTTTTCCCCTAATCTTAATTCGCGCCCTTGTTGTAACTATAGGGATAATTAGGTTCATTGCAAAACAACTAAAACTATCTGATTATAATAATTATTCCTAAAGTTAATTAGCATCCCACATATTATTACTATAAATCTTAAAAAAAAAAGTGTTTAATTAAAAATCAAAGGTATTACTAATTAAATACATGGAGTTGAGATGAGAAATGTTCCTTTGTAAGTGCCCAATACCACATTTGATTTTTAGTACCAAGTCTTACTACCCATTCGGGTTACACGCTTATGGATTAATTGCCCTAGTAGTTTAGGGATGAGTAAGGTTATATTTTAAGAAAGTGTACCCACATTTTATTGGAGGGAGTGTGGAAAACCATTTTGAGGGAGGAAAAAAACACCCTTAATACACCCGATCGATATTCAAACATCGATCTCCCCGTCATCGGCAATCAATTCTACCGCTATAGTATCACCTTAGACCATGCGGCCACCAAAGTGGGTTACACAATATTGATGAAAGACTAGAACGAAAACAAATTACACTTTGTAAGAACCGTCTAGTGTCCCTGGCCAAAACTCGAAGTTTGACCTAATAGTTAGAGGAAATCCAATATATTTTGAGTCTGAAACCTTGGCCGCCATGACCACCAGTGTAGGCATATTATAATAGACCTTTATATGATTTTTCGGAGAATAAATTAAATCGTTTATAACTTTTATTGTTATTGAGTCACACACATTGAATCACATACTTACAAACAAAACTTTATTCAGGTTATTACTTCTCACACACAAAACTAAATATTTACTAATTGAATGAGAGGATTGGCCAGTTTTGAAGAAATAAATACATAATTATGTCAGAACCATTCATAAGACTTGAGACCCGCCTCGGTGGCGTAGTTGGCTAACGCTCTTGTCGTGTTTGAGGACGGGGAGATCGAGGTTCGAATCTCGGTCGGGTGAACTGAGTGTGGTTTTTCCTAAAGGGTTTTCCACTCTCCCTCCACGCAAATGCGGGTTCATGGGTTCATTTCCTCTCATTCAAACTTTCTCATTCCTAATCCATTAGCGTAATTAGTAATTAAAGCGTATAACCCGAACGGGTAGTAAGACGCGGTGCTAAATAATAATAATAAATATTTGAGGTTGAATACTGGATGGGTCACACTGTGAGAAGAAATTTATTATTGAGTGAGGACGTCAAATTCAACTGATTGATCTCAAATGAGCAAAGAAGAAGAATTTCAGGATCTTAAAAAGGAATATGCCATTAAGAAATGCCTGAGGACATAATTTAGACAAGACAATGGAACTTCCAAGAGTCAGAACCCACATTTATAACAACAATAATAATAAGTGAAACGTAGAAACGTAAATATTGACTAATTTCGGGTTTATTTATATTATTTACGTTAATAGTGAAACTCATGATCGTTTTCCGGTTGATGACGTCATCCTTTCTTATTGAAATTGAATTTCTTATTTGAAAAATATTATTGGTAACTTTAAATTTACTAAAGAATGAAAGGTTAGGTCTAGCTAGGTTTGGTGGTAACCATAATAAAATTCATAAACTATCGAAGGTTTGAATGTTAGGTTAGTAACCTGGTAATTATTTTAAGTACTAATATGGGTTTTTATATTTATACCTTCATTTCTCATTTTACATTTGAGCTTTACAGTTTAAATCGATTTAGCTGTGATGAAAAATTCCGTGAGCCTATTTCATGTGGTCATTTTTTTTAAACAGGACAAAAAGTAAATTTGTACCGTACTTGAAAGATTTATTTTTTCTACTGAAAAAGGTCAAATATGGCTGTTGTAGACTACTCTTGCGTGTTTGTCAAAACTATAATAGTTATTAACCTATTTATTATTGTTTGGGATGAAATTTAAAGTGTGCTACTTTTTCGGATACATTAATTCATGGGGCATTTTTTGATAGAGTGCATTTACCAATTTCATTAGTTATTACAATATTGTAGTTTCAGTGCTGCCAATTATTTAATTGTACGATAAATCAGTGATATAATATACATAGAGGTTCGGTCGTGTAATTTTACCGATCTTTTAACGACCTTTGTTCTTCTACTTCAAAATATGACCGATTGATATATTGTGACTTAAGATTTTTTCTCTCTTCCTAATCGACGTGTCGCAATTTTTCACAAAGAATAATATATGATTAAAAAGGAATACTTAAAAATAACTCAAATTAACGATATTGTGTGTACAGTCCCCGTATTTAAATACCAGCTTTATCTTCTCTCTTTGCGTTTCCTGTCCTTCATGAAGCCTAGCCAGTCGGCATCACGTGATTAAGAGTGACTTTATCGGCATTTTGAAAGCATAATTACATGGAAGGTCTTCCTTTTAACACAAGGTAGATAATGAGTGGCTGAACGTAAAGTGTTCGTGAACAATCGCCATTTTAAAACAATCATGTAATCATCAATGGTAAAACAGCCCATATCATTGAGATTAAGTTTAGTTTATGTATATAAATATATACTCCATTCACGGTAAGAATTACTCTCTGAAAGATCTTTTTTCCTAACAATATCCTACTATATAATATATTTCTAGTAGGGAAAAAGTCCTTTCAGTAAACAATTCCTACACTGAACAGACTATATAGTCTTCGAATATATAAATCGTATCCGTTTATTTTCCTATTTTTATTTATGGAGCAAAATGCAATTTTAAATAAACTCCCAGGTGGATTCGATTTAGTCTCGTTTCTCACAGAAGTGATAAATTTAAAGTTAGATTGAGATATCAAAGTATATACAAATTAATTGAGAATATGACTACTATAAGACAGTAATTGAGTGGTCTCTAACCTTTTTCAGAGTTTGACCCCAATCTCTCTCCCAGATAACTTACCAGCTTTCAAATTCTGATTTTTGTTTATTTTCATTGAGTTTTACTAGCCATACGGGATCTCCACAATTATTGCTTAGGTGAGATAGGTATAATCGAGTGGAAACGTACCTTTATTTGCATGGAGAGAGAGATAAAGAGAGATAGGAAACTATTTAGGAAAAGTTACCCCCAAAACACGCTGCCCATAATTAGAATCTTGATCGCCACGTCACTGACAATACAAACCAAAAAGAGCGTTACGTTGAGCCTGCCTGCCCACCGATGCTTGTTTTAATTACTATAAATTGATTATCTTGTGACTAATATGTAAACGAGAATAAACAGTTCCACGGAGGGAGAGGGGAATTTTTTTTTATGCTATGCTAGTTCTGCCACAGTAAACTAGGCTGGCATTATTCCAGATCAAACAATATTGTCTTAAGGCCCACTTACACTATGTTACAAAAAAAAAATATTGTACAACAATGTGATTTTGTAACTTGTTTTATCTGAGTATTTTATAACATTGATAAAGTAGGTGACCTGGTGGTCTAGAGGTAAGGTGTCAGACTTCTGTGTTGGGGGTCCGGGGTTCAATCCTTGTTCTCGGCACGGATTTATCTGATTACTAAGCCCTTCCTTCATCTCTGACAAGACGTGTATTAATCACAACTTGTGAATGTGTGGAATTCCAGGCCTCCACCGTGGTTCGGATCCCACGTTAAGCTTTAGGTCCTTCATTTCATCTCACAATCACCCTACCATTACACATTAACATAAGTGCGTATAACCCGAACGGGTAGTAAGATTCAGTGCTAAATAATAGGGGAGAGTCGTGTAGTACCGGACACTTAAGATTTTTAAATTTAATTTTTAATTTTATTAAATGAAAATGAGACAAATGACATGTAAATATTAAGATTACATGTGTATTCATATACCTGCTGTATTAAAATAGCTTATATAAAATATTCTTATTTCTAGAGTCATTTAAAAAAATAGGCTTAGTTCACTTTAAAAAAGTACTGTCGGGTAGTACCGGACATATTACAATATTACAATTTTTTAATCAAATTTGGACACCTAACTTCTCTTATTGTCTTAAGATGCTTTCTCACAAGAGTCACATTTATAAAAAGAAGGATTTAATTCAGTATTGGCACAATTCTCGTGCGCCCACCCTTGGCAAAAGTCACACTTTATCCAATACTCGTCAAAATTTTCTCCGCATATTATGCAGTCGGTTTTATCTTCAACTTCTTCGCTCATAAGTTGTGCCGAAGTTTTGTTAACTTTTCTGTTATTTTGATGTAATTTTTTTTCTTTTTTTATCGTGACTTCCAACTTAGTTTTTGATTTTCCCATTTTCGTTAATTGTTTTTCTTCTAACTGAGCTTTATAAGGACTTGATGTTAGTATTTCGCTCTTAGCACCACGTCTTCTTCTAACATTTAACCTACGTCCCGCAGCGACAGGCACTGGTGACACTTGTGTGATTATGGTGTGGAAAAATCCAGTTGAAGGAGTTTATGACTGTGGAGTCTTTGATGTTGAAGTTTGTACGGTTGAAGTTGACTGTTGTGAAGTCATGGAAGTAAATAACTCTGGAAATGGAGGTTGTGGAGATACAGAAGTTGAGGCTCTTGGAGATTCAAATGATGGCTGTAAATTTTCGTGTCCATAATTTGATGTGTGTGGAGTCTTAGGGGATATTGATTGTAGATTTCCTGGATCATCTTTCAATAGCTCTGAGTCTTCATAGACAGAGTCGGGAATATCTAGTCCTTGCAATGGCAAATAATCCAAATCTGTGAATATGTTTGGATTATATGGATGTATACCTGTACATTCAAACCCATTTTTAGCTATATCCATTCGGCAAATTTTGGTAAAAGCATAGCTTACTAATCCAACAACATCATAATCTGTTATCCTGGAAAAAGGATTCTGTCGCATCCAAATAGCACAAGCTTCATTATATGACTCTTTAAAAGGCTTCATTATGGTCCTATCAAGTGGTTGCAGTTTGTGCGTTGTGTGGGGGGGCAAACTTAATATATGAACATTGTGTTGACGTGCAAACAGAATCACGTCAAGCTCCTTGTGGCTGCAGTGACCATCTAAAATGAGCAGCACAGGTTCATGTTTAGTAGGATGGACACGTTTGACGAACTCTTGAAGCCACTTCAAAAAAATTTCACCAGTTATCCATCCACTAGTTTGAGCAGCAAACAAACTTCCAGGGGGTGCACCAATCATGAGGCGGTTGTTCATCCTCTGCCTAGGAAATATAAAGAGAGGCGGGATAAACTGGTCTCCAGAAGCATTTACGCAAAGAAGCACAGTGACCGAACGACCTCTTTCCCCAGACGTTAATTTTCCAACTTGTTTTTTCCCTTTTATGGATATAACTTTAGAGTCATTTGAATGAACGCACGTAACTCCTGTTTCATCTGCATTGAAAATTCTACATGCAGAAAAGGAATATTTACTTTGAAGTTGATTAAATTTTCCAAAAAATCTAGAAACCTGAGGTTTGTTGAAACCAACTGCTCGTTGTATGCTAGTAGATTCAGCGGTTCTTAATGTGATTTCAGGGTGTCGTTTCATAAAATCATAGTAGAAGTCCTTACCAGCACACTTATTTTTCTTGTTGAAGCGGTGATCAAGTTTCAAGGCTTCGGCCACATCGAAAGCCAACTTCCCAAACTCCTTACGACTCAATGGCATCGAACGGTTATCAAGGTCTTTAATGTGTATTACAAGTTCCTCTTCAAAATTTTCTGAGAAAGTAGGTTTGAATTGCCCCATGTCAGGACCTATTTTTACTTCATTTCCTAATTTTAACTTCGCTACTCTGTCTCCTAAGGAGCTTTTAGGAACAGCGTATGTATTTGCCGCCTGTCTCACTGTCATAGAGTTACTTAAAACTTTCTCTACAGCTATTTTCATGTTCTCTTCTTGCCACTTCCCACGTAAGCCTACTTTTTCCTTGTTCTTTAATTTAGGCATAGTGTAAAATTCCAGAATCGATTACCTGAAAGAAAAAGTTCTATGAAGACAAAATAAATAAATATATATAATTTAGTATTATATATATATATATATATAATTTAGTATTATATATATATATATATATATACCTAATCTGAGTAATCTTATCTAACCTTAAATTAAGTGTTTTATTTGAGATTTATTTGTTGTTAATGTTGATTCAAACTTTGTGGCATCCCTTAGTTTGTCCGGTACTGGACGAAAACAACTTGTCCGATACTAGCCGATCTGTATGGCAATAAAATAATGGTAGTCATTCCAATAATATTTTCTTTGTTGACCAAATCAATATTATAACTTATTCATGAGTTTACCCTTTACCTTATATCCAATAAACAAACTAATTGTAATTACCGTGTGAGAATGATAAGTCTTGAAAATGTAGTTGTAACAATGAAACAAATCACATAAACTACACAAACACTCGTGGGAACCGTACGGCTCGAGGGCGCGCCTTCAACTAACGATTGTCTTTGGCTGCAAGCAAGAGGAGTAATATTATATCCGAGAGGATTCTCTAGCTAATGGTAGTTTACTGAAACATGATCTGTCCGATACTAGCCGCTGTCCGATACTATACGACTCTCCCTAATAATAATAATAATAACATTGATAAAAACGACTCAAAACTGTCTTACAAATTAACTATATCTTAACATGTTTTATCTAGTTCGTATCATGGCGTCTGAGTAGGATTATTTTTGTAACGGCTGCAGTTTCAGAAAAATAGCCGGCGTCCACATTATAATAAAGTATACCAAATCACATTTTTCAACACAAGCCATTTATTTAAACAAAACATATAAAAAGGTTATAAACTGTGTAATGCCTCGTTGATTAGTTCAGATGTTACCTCTATGTCGTTCATATGCGAGTCGAACTGTCCTACCGCCAGGAAACGGCGCGACTCCCTTCCATACGCTCGCGGTGCCTGGCGGCGGTCTCATCAACCATACCCGCCAAAGGAACGGGGAGAAAATATGCTATAGCATGCATTAGTATGCTACATTTATCATCTTTGCATCCGTGGATTGTCTAGTGGGCCAAAAGATGATTTTGAGTTCGATCGAGAACTAAAATACTGTTCGAGTAATCTTTGGCCTGATCTTCAACGTGATAGTCATGCCCAGGTTGTCTGGGGAACTTGGAACTGATGGCAGTTTTAGGAACTTTTTTAAGATGACAAGTCATGACGTTGAGCACCTAATTAATTTGATTGTAATTGAATAGAGAGGGGAAAAAACCCACCTTTTTTAAAGATGCTATCACATTGAAAGATCAGTTTAGCCAATTTGTTACATAATGTAAATAGTCCCTTAACACCCGCTCCGGTGGCCGCATGGTCTAACGCGCTACTCTTGCAGTAGACTAGACTGCCGATGATGGGGAGGTTGAGTTTCGAATCTCAATCATGTGTACTGAGGGTGGTTTCCCAAAAATATTTAACTACTCTTCCTCTACGCAAAAGTGGGTACACATTATTTAAAACCTTCCTAACCCATAACACCATTAGCGTATTTAGTACATAAGCGTGTAACCCGAAAGGGTAGTGAGACGTGGTGCTAAAAATAAAGGTCCAGTAACAGGCGCAATATATTAGAAAACAAAGGCTACTTTTTTTTTTATCTTTACCTACGCTGGACGGGAAACGTATAACTTGTTAACATGAAAAATGTTCTAAAACTTTTTAAATTTAATCCAACAAGTTGTTACGAAACACAAAGTTTTAAAACTTGTTAAATAGTGTAAACGGACCTTAACTCAGCCTTAGTAAAAGAAAAACTGTAGCAAAAGGGTAAAGATTACTCTGAATAAATTGGATTAAATGAGGCGCCGAACACTACATTGGTAATTTTGGTTTGAGACAGCTTTGGTGTCGATTAGTCACGACTAGTTAAAAACACGACGGTCTCTTGCACCTCGTTTTGTATGAACGGGTTATTAGACCGACTGTTCTGCGCATGCGTTGCTCGTCACCCTAACTAGCTCAACTGACATCCACGTGGTATTGTTTACATTGAATTGTTGTGTTTTACTGCAATTATTGTGTTTTTAATCCAATAGTTTATGTAATATAATGATAGAACATGACCCAAGGTGTAAACAAATTTGGCCCAAGATAATTAAAATTGGAGAGACGTATCAAACCAATCACCAGATTGATGACTTAATTATTCTATTTTAATGGAATTAGATGGCGAAAGCTGATGGTGCTGGTAAGCAAATACCAGCTATTATATTTTATATCATGGACTAAACCATTTCTATTCGTGTTTCCTTCCAACATAAAAAATTTCAATTTCTACCTCCTTGTCCCACTGCATATTGGTGTTGACTGAGCAACAATCTTCAAGGTATGGATATAGAATTTTGTTTTAGACAAAATAACTGATCTGGTGTGCTGTCGGTGTGCGGTCTCATTCCATATGAGACAAAATGTCTTTAGCTAAGAATTTTTGTATGAGTCATTATTGGCTGATCCAGAGTGATACCACCTCCTAAATGTTTAATTGAATTTCTCACCGTCTTTAAATTCATTAAAATCACTCGAAAAAAACAAATTAATATAAAGCTAAAACCAAAACAAGCATTGCAATCTCACCCAAAACACGCTTTGGCCCTAAGGTTGTAAACCGCTGCAGACTGCAGTAATTAAATGTGTGCAGAAGATAGATATTTCCTGTATACCGGATAACTGGTGTCTTCCAGTGTTCCTTGCAATGTCATTGTTTGATTCATTTCATCAAGGTCTTATACATAATGGCCCTTGCCCACTCCAGTTTGGGGTTTCATGTCCATATGGGGGTCAGTGGGTGTTTTCTCAAAATCCATTCTCCAAATTATATACCCTAATTATATACACCTATTTAATTAATTTATAATCTACATCACAATAATGTAGGCAATAAAAATATAACTGTAATAATTATTTACGACTATAAACTATTGAATCTTGAAACTATCATTTATTTATAATTAGACAACGTCAAGGAATACGCAAACTAAATGTCAAGCTCACCTAATCTGGTTTGCTGGTGATGGAGGGGTCAGGGTTTAAATCTCGACTGGGAGTACTGAGGGAGATTTTTCCCCTTTTTCCTCCTGAATGGAGTTCTTCTTTCCTTTTCCAAGCCACCTGGGTCAGCGAGAAAGTATCAATATCTGTCAGGCCACAAGGATTAAAAATATAAGAGTATTAGTAGTTTAACGAGGCTACTTCTATATTTTGTCTAAGCTTACACTCCCTTGCGCCTTCATATAAAACCACCCTTTGTCTTGTCATCAAGAAAGAAGAGAAATAAAATTACGAAACTTTTTATCTCTAGTTAAAGAGGAGAGCTCGCTACCAGTTCTCAAATATCTTAAAAATGTATGTTGTGATTCTATTAAAAAATGACTGTATTTGTTAAAGGAGGATGAATCTAGAGACCATTTTCATCAAGCCTAGTTGAGGAAAAAGAGCCTAATTGAAATATTTCAACTTTATATTGGCGTGAACCATATTTTGAAATAGCGCTTCGTAAAATTAAATATTGCTTTAGAGCCGAACGTCTACGCGGCAATTTCTCGTTTACCAAGGCGGGACCCTTACCTTTCTAATTTATACCCTTTTGGTGTAGTAAAATGCTTTTAGCCCGGTAGGTTAGCAAAACGAAGAGCAAAAATAATAATTTAAGTGCTGTTTTTGATATAAAAAAATAATCACTTGCGATGAACAAGGGATAATGAAAGAGGGAAGATGGTGAGTAGGGGGGAAGAGAAGGAAGATGTTGGGGGCAGGACCAGAAGATAGATAGATATAGATAGATAGATACACTCTCCACTTATGTATCACAGCTAAATAACACAGCTAGCCTGTTTCTTTTTTTTAAGATAAATATCGTCAGTGTCGACGAACTATTATAGTGCCACTAACGGATCTAGGGTCAATTTTTTTTTACTTGTTTTTACATACTCTGTGGTTTAGTGTGTGTTTTTATTGTTGCCCGTATGTAAATGTTAGCCCCTTGAGCAACACTCTATATTGTAGACAGACATACATACAGTCCAATTTTAATAGGAAGAGTATTTTAGACAATGCAAACCTATTTTACTATGATCAACATTGATAGCATTTTACTATCTTATTAATGTTATTTTATAGTGATTGATAATATCTATCAAGTGCGACAGTTGCAAATCACATGATTTTACATGAATAAGTGAAAGTAGATATTGTTTTAGCCTTCAAATAAGGACCTTCCAATAAGAATTTACCTGTTCCTATATACACACAAGTACATATTCACATACTGACATATCTCCCGATTTTATAAGAAATAATATTTCTTAGTTATTTCTATCTCGGTGCGTGATAATTACACAACTATGGGTTTTAGCACGTGGAGCCACAAAGATAGGATATATAAATAGAAGAGATAGAAATATAGGATGAATAAAGATAGAAGAGAGATGTGCAAAGTAGAAAGATATAGCTCATAGGTTTCAAGTCTCCAAAAATGACAAGATGGCGTATTTGTCTAATTCAGTGGTTACCGACCTTTTTAAACTGATGCCCCTCTTTGTATATCATTAAATTCTCATGACACCGCTTCTCACCTCACTATTTTTTTGGGATAGTTATAAGAAATATTTAAATTGTTTATTTCTAATTGTTGTAGCTCATACTTTTTTTTTAGCACCACGTCTTACTACCCGTTCGTGTTATGTTCTAATGTACTAATAACGCTAATGTTTGAGAGATTAGCATGGATATGTTTAGAGTAGGTGGCATTTGCGTAGAGGGAGAATGAAAACATATTTTTTAAAACACCCTCAGTACACCCGACCGAGATTCGAACTTAAATCCCCGTCAAAAGGAATCAAATAATTCTACAATAGAGATATAAATTTTAATTTTCTTTTTATGGTGATATCAATACCCTAACATTTCTCTTCATTTAAAAAGTTTATAATCTAATACCACTAATACCACTATACTCGTAACAGAGACTTGCCTCGGTGGCGTAGTTGGCTAACGCGCTTGTGTTGAGCTCGACTGCTGAGGACGGGGAGATCGAGGTTCGAATCTCGGTCGGGTGAACTGGGGTTGTTTTTTCCTAAATGGTTTTCCACTCTCCCTCCACGCAAATGCGGGTTCACTTCCTCTAATTCAACCTCCCCAATTCCTAATCCATTAGCGTAATTAGTACTTAAAGCGTATAATCCGAACGGGTAGTAAGACGCGGTGCTAAATATAAAATCATGACAGATATTCAACAAATGTTGATATCAACCTGTGAAGAAAATTGAACTCGTTTCTACATTGGATATAAATTAAATAGAAAATAAACTTAATATTATAGCTATGATAAAGATTGTTAACTATTTTTTTTTCGACGTTATATTTAGTGATAAATTTCTGGTTTTATATAGTGGTTGGTACACTTGCCTGTTAAATGACACTTGTCTTTTTAACAGCTACGTTTTATTGTCTCTGTGGAAATCAACTAATAGGGTTACGGTCATGGGTCACTGTGCTGTTATTTACCTTTACGACTTTTATAAACTTCTGACCTTGAGGCTCGGGGTAATATAAGGTGACTTTAATTCATACAAAAAAAAATTGTTATTTGTTTTATTAAGATTATCACAATGTACGCATCTAAATCATATATTTCTTAGCCGAGACTTTAGCTCATTAGGTAACGTGTCTTCATTTTGATTTAAGGGTCCCGAGTTTGATTTCCGGCATGGAAGAACAATTTATAATTAGACGAATTGAAACATCCCCTTGAATGGTAACTAATGAACGTGTTACGGTGTGTTTATTATATGGTAAAGAGAGTGTGTAAGTCGTGTGCTGTGTCCTCTCAGAATGTGTACTATAAAATATATTCTTCACTCTATTTCCGGAGAACGTATGAATCGAGCTTAACGCCGAGCCAAGCCCTCATGGCAAAATTATTCATTTCTCGTCTAATTGACGCAACGAAAATTTAAGTAAAGGATTTTAATATTCTATTATTACTTCAGTTTATGAATTAGTATGACACGAATCAATTTTGAAATGTATAATGACATGTAATGACTCGGTTATTATCTACTGAAGAGCAATTATTTTTTAGTATATTTCTCAAAGAGCTTTACTAAAACCTCATATTTTTACGTTTGTCTTATATCGCCTTTTTTTTTTTGTTATCTCTAGCTATGTGACGAATGATAATGAAGCTATTAGTATTCTGTTTTTCTCGTTTAAACTTCACAGCTATGATAAAAAAAAAGTTGTATTTAGTACTGTTAAAAAACGATGGCTTCTAAAACCAGTAACTATACTACCGGTATCTACTTTAATCGACTATTGATGGTGTCATAATTAACACTTCATAGAGGTTTGGGAAAGAAAGAGCTATCGTAATCCTTAAAAACTAAAATTGCATTTAATATAATTAAGCGTTATTGTTTGTATATATTCTTTGTGTCATAGCTTAGTTTGTGTTTTTAAAGGAAATATGTAAATTTATTTCCAAAATGATTGAGAACTGTTTTTGATCCGGAATCAAATCAAGCTATTATATATGTATATGAGGTATTTAAAGTGTCCTTTCTGAACCTACAGATCACACGACCTATAAACTACATTTAATCTATAACAGACACAACTTCTAGACCCCGGCCGTTAATTAATTACCGTAAAAATGGGCATCCAACATTTCATCAATGATACATTTTTCGTCCATGCTGGGAATCGAACCTGGGACTCTTTGATTATAAGGCAGACTCACAACAGATTGAACTAATGTGTCTATTTATTCGTCAAAGAACTCGATGCTAGTCTGTCCCTGTTATAAAATATAAAGTTTATCTACGGTGAGTGTCTAACAGCTATCAGAAGGTTCTTTATTGCAAACATTGAGTGAAAATATTTCTAGAAGCGTTTGATTACAATTTTTTATTGATAATATAGTATTACTGAGCACATAACAATTATTTACTAATAGGTTGACATTAGTGTATTATTATTATTAGCACCGCGTCTTACTACCCGTTCGGGTTATACGCACTTACGCTAATGTGTAATGGTAGGGTGATTGTGAGATGAAATGAAGGACCTACAGTTTAACGTGGAATCCGAACCACGGTGGCGACCTGGCATTCCACACATTCACAATATATCTTGTCAGAGGTGTAGGAAGGGTTTGGAAATCAGATAAATCTGTGCCGGGACCGAGGATCGAACCCCGGCCGCCAGCACAGAAGTCTGACACCTTACCCCTAGACCACCAGGTCACCCGTTGACATTAGTGACTTTCAGACAAAGTTTGCAATTTAAAAAAAAAAAAACCATTCCTACCGGAGATATGATATATTTTAGTTTTCTATTTACCGCGTCTTACTGAGCTAACCAAATTTGACTACACTAATTGTGTCAAGATGAGTAAGGTTGAATTTAGAGCAAATGTACCAAACTTTGCGTGGTTGGTAAGGGGGAAGGAGGCGAGAAAATATTTTTAAAAACTTTTTTTTTAGCACCGTGTCTTACTACCCGTTCAGGTTATACGCTTAGGTACTAATTACGCTAATGGATTTGGAATTGGGAAGGTTGAATTTAGAGAAAGTGAACCCGCATTTGCGTGGAGGGAGAATGTAAAACCATTTAGGATAAAACTACCTCAGTACACCCAACCAGGATTCGAGCCCCGATCTCCACATTGTCAGCAGTCCATTCCATTGAGAGTGATGCCTTATACCATGTGAACACCGATGTAGCTCTCTTGATGATGATCATTAGGATAATTTTATAGTAAAGTTAACACAGTTAAATTGTATTAATTGATATATTTGTTGATCTTACTACATTTCCGAATCAAGAGTGAAACAATCAAAACACAATTAAAAACATTAAATCAATTTCTTAGCGCCCATTAATTTACAAAAGTGTTTTCCTTTGACAGCATTCTGTAGCTTTCATTTTCCACAAATAAAAAATCCAAGGTCAAATTTTTAATTTAGTAAACCCTATATTGGTGAACATTTATTGATTTAAAAATGTATTTAAAATTTACATATGAATAGGGGAATTGAGCGCAGAGGCGCTAAGCGAAGTGTCTCAAGTTCGATTCCTGTATCCAAGTGTCTTTTTTTTTTACATATATTTAAGTGAAAGTTTGGAAACCACAGTCATCCGTACCAAAAAGTTACATTTTATTTTATTATTATTTATTTGACGCTGCTGTTTAAATACATTTTATTATTGAGAGTTGGGACACTCTTGAATTAAAGGTAGGAAGGTTCGTGTTCACCAAACTATAAAAAGAGTAAAAATAAAATTGGTTGGGATCGTTGTTAGCGATTTGAAGAACGAGAGCGGGTGTATTTCCAATGTGCTGTTACTAATATTTTATGGGCATTAATAATATATTCAATCAAAGCCGACACGTTGAATTCTATTTTATTTTGACCTCCACACCTGTGCTAGTTAATTTACTGACTCATTGCTTCAAGGGTCTAATTGATACGTGTGTGTGTATTTGTGATAATATACGATACAAGTCGACTAATGGATAGTGGACTACTGGTAGTTCATATCGCTACTACAGTCTTACTAGTAGTTCTGTGAACAGTAGACCTCGCTGCCTCCATGTTATTATCGTTACTACAGTCTTACTAGTAGTTCTGTGAACAGTAGACCTCTCTCCCTCCATGTTCTTATTGTTACTACAGTCTTACTAGTAGTTCTGTTAACAGTAGACCTCGCTCCCTCCATGTTATTATCGTAACTACAGTCTTATTAGTAGTTCTGTTAACAGTAGACCTCGCTCCCTCCATGTTCATATCGCTACTACAGTCTTACTAGTAGTTCTGTTAACAGTAGACCTCGCTCCCTCCATGTTATTATCGTTACTACAGTCTTACTAGTAGTTCTGTGAACAGTAGACCTCTCTCCCTCCATGTTCTTATCGTAACTACAGTCTTATTAGTAGTTCTGTTAACAGTAGACCTCGCTCCCTCCATGTTATTATCGTTACTACAGTCTTACTAGTAGTTCTGTGAACAGTAGACCTCTCTCCCTCCATGTTCTTATTGTTACTACAGTCTTACTAGTAGTTCTGTTAACAGTAGACCTCGCTCCCTCCATGTTATTATCGCTACTACAGTCTTACTAGTAATTCTGTGAACAGTAGACCTCACTCCCTCCATGTTCATATCGCTACTACAGTCTTACTAGTAGTTCTGTTAACAGTAGACCTCACTCCCTCCATGTTATTATCGTTACTACAGTCTTACTAGTAATTCTGTGAACAGTAGATCTCGCTGCCTCCATGTTATTATCGCTACTACAGTCTTACTAGTAATTCTGTTAACAGTAGACCTCACTGCCTCCATGTTATTATCGCTAGTACAGTCTTACTAGTAATTCTGTGAACAGTAGACCTCTCTCCCTCCATGTTCTTATTGTTACTACAGTCTTACTAGTAGTTCTGTTAACAGTAGACCTCACTCCCTCCATGTTATTATCGTTACTACAGTCTTACTAGTAGTTCTGTGAACAGTAGACCTCACTCCCTCCATGTTCTTATCGTTACTACAGTCTTACTAGTAGTTCTGTGAACAGTAGACCTCGCTCCCTCCATGTTCATATCGCTACTACAGTCTTACTAGTAGTTCTGTGAACAGTAGACCTCGCTCCCTCCATGTTCATATCGCTACTACAGTCTTACTAGTAGTTCTGTTAACAGTAGACCTCACTGCCTCCATGTTTTATCATTACTACAGTCTTACTAGTAGTTCTGTGAACAGTAGACCTCGCTCCCTTCATGTTCTTATCATTACTACAGTCTTACTAGTAGTTCTGTGAACAGTAGACCTCACTGCCTCCATGTTATTATCGTAACTACAGTCTTATTAGTAGTTCTGTTAACAGTAGACCTCGCTCCCTCCATGTTATTATCGTTACTACAGTCTTACTAGTAGTTCTGTGAACAGTAGACCTCTCTCCCTCCATGTTCTTATCGTAACTACAGTCTTATTAGTAGTTCTGTTAACAGTAGACCTCGCTCCCTCCATGTTATTATCGTTACTACAGTCTTACTAGTAGTTCTGTGAACAGTAGACCTCTCTCCCTCCATGTTCTTATTGTTACTACAGTCTTACTAGTAGTTCTGTTAACAGTAGACCTCGCTCCCTCCATGTTATTATCGCTACTACAGTCTTACTAGTAATTCTGTGAACAGTAGACCTCACTCCCTCCATGTTCATATCGCTACTACAGTCTTACTAGTAGTTCTGTTAACAGTAGACCTCACTCCCTCCATGTTCTTATCGTTACTACAGTCTTACTAGTAGTTCTGTGAACAGTAGACCTCGCTCCCTCCATGTTCATATCGCTACTACAGTCTTACTAGTAGTTCTGTGAACAGTAGACCTCGCTCCCTCCATGTTCATATCGCTACTACAGTCTTACTAGTA
Source organism: Timema cristinae (assembly GCA_039000515.1). Taxonomy (NCBI): domain Eukaryota; kingdom Metazoa; phylum Arthropoda; class Insecta; order Phasmatodea; family Timematidae; genus Timema; species Timema cristinae. The sequence continues at coordinate 25,830,932 of JBCFYV010011172.1, forward strand.
GTTCTGTTAACAGTAGACCTCACTGCCTCCATGTTTTATCATTACTACAGTCTTACTAGTAGTTCTGTGAACAGTAGACCTCGCTCCCTCCATGTTCATATCGCTACTACAGTCTTACTAGTAGTTCTGTGAACAGTAGACCTCGCTGCCTCCATGTTATTATCGTTACTACAGTCTTACTAGTAGTTCTGTGAACAGTAGACCTCTCTCCCTCCATGTTCTTATTGTTACTACAGTCTTACTAGTAGTTCTGTTAACAGTAGACCTCACTGCCTCCATGTTTTATCATTACTACAGTCTTACTAGTAGTTCTGTGAACAGTAGACCTCGCTCCCTTCATGTTCTTATCATTACTACAGTCTTACTAGTAGTTCTGTGAACAGTAGACCTCACTGCCTCCATGTTATTATCGCTACTACAGTCTTACTAGTAGTTCTGTTAACAGTAGACCTCTCTCCCTCCATGTTCTTATTGTTACTACAGTCTTACTAGTAGTTCTGTGAACAGTAGACCTCACTCCCTCCATGTTCTTATCGTTACTACAGTCTTACTAGTAATTCTGTGAACAGTAGACCTCACTGCCTCCATGTTATTATCGCTACTACAGTCTTACTAGTAGTTCTGTTAACAGTAGACCTCTCTCCCTCCATGTTCTTATTGTTACTACAGTCTTACTAGTAGTTCTGTTAACAGTAGACCTCTCTCCCTCCATGTTCTTATTGTTACTACAGTCTTACTAGTAGTTCTGTTAACAGTAGACCTCTCTCCCTCCATGTTCTTATTGTTACTACAGTCTTACTAGTAGTTCTGTTAACAGTAGACCTCACTCCCTCCATGTTATTATCGTTACTACAGTCTTACTAGTAGTTCTGTGAACAGTAGACCTCACTCCCTCCATGTTCTTATCGTTACTACAGTCTTAATAGTAGTTCTGTGAACAGTAGACCTCGCTCCCTCCATGTTCATATCGCTACTACAGTCTTACTAGTAATTCTGTGAACAGTAGACCTCTCTCCCTCCATGTTCTTATTGTTACTACAGTCTTACTAGTAGTTCTGTTAACAGTAGACCTCACTCCCTCCATGTTATTATCGCGACTACAGTCTTACTAGTAGTTCTGTGAACAGTAGACCTCGCTCCCTCCATGTTCTTATCGTATTTATTTTTAGTCTTAAGATTAGTTTTTTCTTGGACTTTAAGATTTTAACCTGGTGATAAAATTAGACAAAATACCAATTGATACTATATTCAATATTACATTATGTTAATAGAGAATGACGGGGGTTTATTTGGTTTAAGAAGTTACTCTCGCAATAGGTGTCAAATTTAAAAAATATACAACCTAATTACACGATCGATTGTTGAGAGTTATAAAATCAAATCACTTATGATGAGATATTAAATTAAACATCTTTTAAGCTGCCACCATGTCGATATGGATAATCATATTGAAAAACCCCTTACTATACATTTTTCGGATTAAGTTCAAAAAAATATCTTAGCATAAAGGTTTATCGTTGAAATTGGTTCACGCATTCAGCAGTTATCGCGGGGAAAACAGATAGAGATTTTAGTGGCCTTCATAATGAAAATGATGAACAAATCGAGGAACTATACATACACTTTGTTTGGCACAGGTTTAATGGCCCGTCTACAACCAAACGCACCCGCTTGTCGGACTCGCGACTACGCAATAACGTAATTGTGTCTGTCTACAATAGCTTACGCAAACACAATCGTAAGTCACAACTGTCGGACCAGTTTGTCAGGAGAAGATAGACACTGTCCATCTCTGCGTTTATTTAGTTGCATTGGCTTGCATTCAGCCAATTAAAAAAACCCAATATGGATGGACTACTAATATCAAATAATATGAAGTTATTTGGTCTATGACAAAAACGCTTGGAAATGTATAGTAATGAATACAGGATTTTCAATTAAAATCATATGTATTTAACCAATTAAATATTTTTTAAATATTTATTTCTTATTTGAAAACATTAATATGAATTTGACTTTTATAGTCATCATTGGTGTTTGTTCCTATTGGTTGAAATTTCGTTTTACGACTTTTCATATTAGACAGTCTATTTTGTATTTAATAAAAGCGTAATTACGAGTGCATTTGTGATTGCGTAGTTGCGAGTCCGGCAAACGGGTATGTTGGTTGTAGACGGGCCATAAGGAATGTCTTTTCCAAATTTCGTAAAATATTGGTCTATGCACGTATCTAAATATCATATTATTTAAATTGAAGAATAACACCTGAACACAGGAATCAAACACAGTTAATTTCTTGGGTAGTCGTTTAAATTTTTTCAATAGTTTATCCTTGTAATAAATAGCGAATAGTTTGTTTATCATTAATAAATATTCATATTAAATAAATAACAAGTATCAAGACTTTAGATAAGAAAGCTCATGAGATTTGTGAAAGGAAATAATAGGTCTATACTTGTTGTAGAAACATTACATCAAAGATCATAAATGAAATAATTATATACGTTGTTACTCTAGGCATTATACTAGGAACATTTTGTCCACCAAAGAGCATAAGAATCAATTTCATTAAATCCTGAATTGAAAAGTATAAATTATATTTGCCTATAGTTAATATATTATTGGTCTTAAAAATATATTTCATATAAAAGGTTTTTTTATCTTTAATATTACTACAACTTTACAACGATAAGTTATTTCGTATCTCAAATAGTTGCGGAAATTATGAAAATTGGAAATATTCCCCCATGCAAAGTACCCTCAAAATTATTTTCATGAGTAAATGAGAGTTTCCATTTTGTTTATGGTGATAAAAAGTGTCTTAGATATAAAATATGATCCAATTTGTTAGAGCGAATTTTGAGAAAATTGATTTTTCCTCTTTTTTGCTTTTCAGTAAACTACCCTTAAATTTATGGTTTATTATCTAATTCTAAAAATGCCTTAGGTGGACCTTATGAAAACCCCATGTGAGCTCAATCGGTAAAATAGTTTGGGCTTCACCCCAAGGTACAGACAGACGGACAGACAAACAGACGGCATTGCGAAAACAACTTTTTTGGTTTCAGGAGATTATGAAACGTTGACATTTATCAAAATCTAAAGTTCGAGTTTTTTTTACGATCACAATACTTTCTCTACAAGGTGTTGAAAGAAAGTAAAAATGAGTGGTTCTATAAATATGAGAATCTTTAATTTGAAAACTTTGGCTGGTTCGATTCCATTTTCCAAAGAATATGTTATGTAGCTGTGGATGTAACCATATTTAACTGCTAGAATAGCTTGTTTATATAATCCATTAGACTAGATAAGCTAGACGTTTAGGACGTGAGTCCACAGGAGTTTGGTGCTATATTCCAATTAGACCTATGTATGTTTAGCGAGATATTTGATACTCAATTGGAGCGAAAGCTAAAATATTAGCTGAAACATGCATTTTGTGAATCTCAGCATTAATTAAACTATAGTAAGATTCCAGCGAAAAGTACCTTTTAGTAAATAAAAATGTATTTATTTTTGGTCAATATTTATGACATTTTACGATAGTATTGATGTGATTTAATAGTTTTTGATAATATTTAGCCAAAATATCATCTCTAAATCATATAGCCTGGCGTATGAGCATAACAAAAATAATTTATTAACCTTAATAACAAGTCAGATACTGTCCTTCCAATCGGATTCCAACTTTAAACGTATTCTATTGAAATTCCTCTTGACTGCTCATTTTACCAATTACCGCCAAACAACATCCACCACGTCATGATCTCGTCATTACGTTGTACTAGCGTGTACACAGAGAACTAACAATATTGTTATTATAATCCATTCCTGTCATGTTTGTGCCTTGTGGGAGTATTTCCAAACATAAACGCACTCATTGTAATCTATACTAATATTATAAAGAAGAAAGATTTTTTGGTTTTTTTGTTTGTAATGGATAAACTCAAAAACTACTGGGCCGATTTTAAAAATTCTTTCACCAATATAAATCTACATTATCAGCGAGTAGCATAGGCTATATTTTATTTTGAAAATTTAATTGATTCCTCATAAAAATGTCGATAGTATATTATATAGTCATTGGAAAAAAAGTTGTTGAAGTGAAAGTGGGGTTGGTGAAGGGGTAGGGGAGTAGGGGTGAGGAAAGAGGAATGAGATGAAAATAGGAGGGAGGATAAAAAGAGAGAGGGGGCTATACAGTGATGGTAGGACTGTATTTTCAAAAAAAAAAAAGTAAAAAAAAAGTTTTGTTTTATATTGACATGATGGATGATTTGAAGCTTTGTTTTACAGGATTCTTTAGAATATTTTTTTACGGGGAAGAGGGCTAGTGAGATAATAAGGTGAAAACATTCAGGTAAAGTAGTATATGATCAAATACAAACCCTCACCTGTCATTACGTGGCGCCAATATCGTATAGTCTGGCTTTTCAGTGATTGAAAGGTCAAGACTCAAATCCCGGTGTAGTATTGTTAACGCTACAAGAGTTGAGTTTTCATATGTACTCACCAAGTGCGAACGATTACCCCATTCTTTCCGAATATTATCTACACACACATCCGGTTCCACGGAATCGATGGGTCAAAATTGAGGTGACGTTGCCCAAAACACTCAATTCATCTAAAACATATATTAAATAAATAAAAAAAGAAGCGTAGATAAGCTTGTCAACATACAAATTTCATTAGAGGCTATCTAATCTGTCCAGACGTCAATACTAGTCGAAACTGGGTAACATTTGAGGATTAGATCCAATACAAGGTCGCAAGTGGTCGAAATGTAACGTTGACATTAAATAAATCTTTACAATAAAAGAAAATTTATTTCAGTGACGCTTTTAAATGCTTTCACTGTTCATTTTGTTTTTATTTTTTGAATAATGATTATTGAAAATAAAGAAAAGTAGACCTCCCTTTCACTTTTAATGAAAACGTTAACTAATTATTCAGTTTAATTAAATGAGTGTTTTGGTGTTCATTTTGTATTTATTCTCAACGAATCATTTTCAATGATTCATTGAATAATGACGCGTGAGGAGTCACCTTAAGCTACAGCTACTTCATCACGGCTTTCTGGAGCCTTCTTCCACGTTCGACAACGGTGTATATTGTTCCAGTAACTATGTCCGCCAGGAGCGTGAAAGTCCAGCAAAGTCATACAGGCCCTCTGGAAACATCTCCTATGTTCTACGACAGTGTAGATCAGTCAAGCTTAAAAAAAAAATCTTCTGTTCACGTCACACAATTTCTTTTTGGTGAGTCCTTGCGGCACACTGAACCTGCAGGTAGGTGGCATTACCGGAGAGTTGGGTATGTTCAGAGAAATTAATTAAATCAGTTGAACAAAAAATTCGTATGTTTAATGTTTATGCTCTATTCGACCATAAATTGTGTAAGAAATGACGAAATTTTCATCGACTATTCAACTCTTTGATTGTAAGCCATAAAACTGTCTGAAAAATAAATATATTAGAGCTTTCAAGCATTTTTCACTTATTTATTTTTTAAATTTAAAATTGAATGAAAGTATTTTTGATTATTTTTTATAGATAACATATTTTAGAAAATAAACACTGGTGTTAATATTTTTTATCACCACGTCTTACTACCCGTTCAGGTTATACACTTATTTATTAATTAATTATACTAATGTTGATAGGGATAAAGAAAGTTATATTTTTAGGAAGTGCACTTGCATTTTCCTAGAGAGAGAATGGAAAATTATTTTTGGGGGAATCATCCTCAATACACCGGACCGAGATTCTAATCTAGAGATCCTCGTTGTCGGCAGTCTAGTCTGCTGCGAGAATAGCGCGTTACTGTGGATCCACATGTTCACCGAAAAACAAGCGTAGAACAGAAACGGGGTCATGTGACGAGCTCTAAGCCAATCAAAGGATTTCCGCCTCATCGTAACAAACCGTTCCGCTAAAGTTAAACTCATATCTACTTTGTCCGCTCCACCTGAGATGTTCGGCACAGGAGAACCAATCAAATCTCGGAGCCAACCATCTCAGATCAGTGCGCATGCGCATTTGACAACGCATGCTCTGTACAGCAAAAAGCAATCAGACAGCTTTGTTTGCCTTAGGCCATGTGTACACAGGCAACAAATTGTCTAAGCACTTTTTTGTCGTTACCTTTCTGGCTAGCAGCTGCAAAGCAACAGATGAAAGAAGAAACAATCGTGTCGTTGATGTGTATGTTCACAGGGAACATATTTGTTGCCAGAAAAAACAAAAGTTCCATAAACTTATATTAATTACATCGATTATCATAACAGACGTAGAAGAAGTAGGTGTTATTTTTGCTCTTATATCCTGCAATATAAAACGATGAGGACGCCAAAGTTTATTTTAGCTACACCCCATTTACAGTGAAAGACTTTCACTTGGAACGTTTTATACAAGTTTTGAACGTTGGAACTATATTAATTATTCTGATAAGTTTTTCCCTACTATAGAATGTGTGTTTCCAGTTTTAATGAACTTTTGGCTCTAGTTGGACAATCAATTTCTCGGCAGGACACCAATAGGAAAAAGAGCATGATCGAACGATAGATAGGCGCTATATACGGTATTTGTTCCAAAACTAGACTGAAGTCATGGGCTGGTCCAAGCACAATCTGGTGAGCAATGACAGAAGGAGCACGATCGAACGATAGATAGGCGCTATATGCGGTATTTGTTCCAAAACTAGACTGAAGTCATGAGCTGGTCCAAGCACAATCTGGTGAGCAACGACTGAACTGTCCCCGGTGTACACGGCTCCAAATGTTGTGAAGCTCCACAACTCTTTTCAACCGCTGAAAAACAGTTCTGGAGTGTCGTTTCCTGTGCACACACTTACATTCAAGAATACATTGTAACGACAAAAAAGTGTTTAGACATTTTGTAGACTGTGTACACATAGCCTTAGTGAGGAGATTTGAAATAACCCGTTAATGTAACACGTGTATATCGGTGTATTAGATTGTACCACTATACAACGTAATAATTTGAAGACATCCATCAGGAGAATGATCTAAGATATATGTTTATCCGCTAGAAAATAAAATATTTTGTTAATCAGCTGTTTTAAGTTAGCGTTGCAATGCATCATGAGTCAACAAACAGCGTCACTGGGGCAGATTCTGCTTTCTATTTTCGGCAAACGTGTAAATGAAGCTTTAGACCATGGAGCCACATAAACGGGTGTGTAAATTGCTCCAGTAACTTCGTTGCCAAGGGCACGTGAGTCAAGCTACGTCATCACGCCATGAATCCCTATCTCACGGTCCTATCCCTATCTTCCTGGTCCTTCCTGCCATTGGTTCGCGTGATTTCTTCTTTGGGACTGGGCCATTACATAAATGCACAGAGCGGAGTGGGCGAGTGGTAATAGCCCGGCTAAAGGGTGGAGTGGGCGAGTGGTAATAGTCCAGCTAAAGGGCGGAGTGGGCGAGTGGTAATAGTCCAGCTAAAGGGCGGAGTGGGCGAGTGGTAATAGTCCAGCTAAAGGGCGGAGTGGGCGAGTGGTAATAGTCCAGCTAAAGGGCGGAGTGGGCGAGTGGTAATAGTCCAGCTAAAGGGCGGAGTGGGCGAGTGGTAATAGTCCAGCTAAAGGGCGGAGTGGGCGAGTGGTAATAGTCCAGCTAAAGGGTGGAGTGGGCGAGTGGTAATAGTCCAGCTAAAGGGTGGAGTGGGCGAGTGGTAATAGTCCAGCTAAAGGGCGGAGTGGGCGAGTGGTAATAGTCCAGCTAAAGGGCGGAGTGGGCGAGTGGTAATAGTCCAGCTAAAGGGCGGAGTGGGCGAGTGGTAATAGTCCAGCTAAAGGGTGGAGTGGGCGAGTGGTAATAGTCCAGCTAAAGGGCGGAGTGGGCGAGTGGTAATAGTCCAGCTAAAGGGTGGAGTGGGCGAGTGGTAATAGTCCAGCTAAAGGGCGGAGTGGGCGAGTGGTAATAGTCCAGCTAAAGGGCGGAGTGGGCGAGTGGTAATAGTCCAGCTAAAGGGTGGAGTGGGCGAGTGGTAATAGCCCGGCTAAAGGGTGGAGTGGGCGAGTGGTAATAGCCCGGCTAAAGGGTGGAGTGGGCGAGTGGTAATAGTCCAGCTAAAGGGTGGAGTGGGTGAGCGCTGCTCTTGATGTATCAGGAAACAGACCAAAACAAACTTCAAGCTGTAAACCCTCGATCCAATATATTTCAGGCACTGCTATGACCTGTCAATTAAAAGGTTAAAAATCATGGTCTGCACACGTGGCCACATGGTCTAAGGACTCACTCTCGCAATATATTGGACTGCCAATGACGGGTAGATCAGGTTCGGAATTCCAGTTGGTTGGTTGGTTGATCAGGGTAGTTTTCCACTATCTCTAGCTCCACGAAGATGTGGATACATTTCCTAAAAATTAAGCCTTCCTCATCCCTAACCCATAAACGTAATTAGTACGTGTGCATACAACCCGAACACGTAGCAAGATGCGATGTTACAAATATAATCCTAGTGTGATTTAAAACAAGGGTAAGCAAACTACAGTCCATGAGCCAATTCCGGCCTACTGCCTATTATTGTATGCTAAACCCTTAGGGTTATTCCCCTTTCAGGAAAAATACCCAAAGTACCAGCCAGGAATCGAACCCAATACCCCTAAGCTTGTAGTCAGGTGCAACGACTACTACACCACGGTGCTGGTTAATGATTTCAGTCATTACAGTTGACTAGCTATAAGGGGTCAAACCTGATTATTTTATATTGTTAAGGTGTGGCAGAAGGGAGCGCGAGTAAGCTTACAGTTTTTATAACATTAAATTTTTTTTGACAAAATAAAACAAATATTTCTTCAGTAGCAACATAGAGTTTACTTTTCTGCAAATGCTAATATCAACAGATCTTGAATATCTGTAAAGGATGTTCCGGAATTTTGTCAAAACTTTTTTAAATAAAGAGAAAAAGTTTTGACAAAATTCCAGGAAACCCTTTACCGATGTTTAAGATATGTTGATACTAACATATGAATAAAACTAAACTCTATGTTGCTACTGGAGAAAAATTTGATTTATTTTGGCCAAAAAACTGTATTTCTATAAAATTTGTTAAAATACTTGTGCTCCCTTCTGCCGCAAAGTAATTAACATGGAAGAAAGCAACGATAAAGGCGAATCTTGGAAGATGAAAAGTTATAATTACAGACATGAGTCATATTTTAATCATAATCTAATAAATATTCGTAAATTCGAAAAATGACACGTGAGCCCGGGACCCTTAAATTTATCAATTTATTGCTCTACCACTGGGCTATAATATTTATTGGAGGGAGAAAAGAAAATGGCCTACCTTCCCCTATCTAGGTTCACCATTATCACTAGTCCTAGAAGCAAGTAAAAAATTAAACCTAAGGCGATTTACTAAATAACAAGACACATATTTATTATAATCGACCTATTTTCATTTCAAAAGTGAATTTTCTACTTTTTATTTTTGAATCACGTTAGGTAGCGCTTTCCAAATATTGAAATAAGATTTTAAAACATTTAGGTATTATTATTATTACTACTACCATTATTATTAGATGTTCTGTCTTACGAAAGGTCTATCTATACCTTTTGACAGTGAACTCAGACCGACAATGCACCTGTACTCTTCTCCTTCAGCTTCCATAATTTTCTTCTTTCCTCAAAGTCATCCAATATTTGGATTATACTTGTTCCTAAGCTCCTCTTTCCCTCAATATTTCCGTCTATTTAGGGATATGATAAATTTAAAATAAAAAGCAAGAAAAAAACTTTGGAATCGCAGAAGTTTGGTTTCCGTGTAGATGACCCTGATAATGGTCGTCGGGCGGGAAAAACCGGTTAATAAAATGCGCCAACCTCATGTTTTAGTTAACATTTCCAAAATCCTTAGATTAATTTATCAACAGGTTATTTCCGTAGCGTCAGAATCGAGAGAAAAGCAAATGCCCCGTTGTTTGTTTTATGTGTTTTGTGCTCAATATTCAATTAGCAAGGAAATAAAAAGGATGTTGTAGTTTTTTATTGCGAGCTTTTAAATAATGATTGCCGCACGGTATAAGGTACTATCTGACAGTTTCAAAATCTTTTAGAATGACTTTGATATATTTATACATCAAAGTGTATTATATGAAGTTGTATATTTCAATGGATAATATTAATGCTGATAAAAAAAAAATACACAGTCCAATTTTCACACCAAAACAGCTAAAAAAGTTTTTATAACTACCTTTACGTACTCATTCTTCAAGTTATATTATCTGCAACTGTCACTTTTGATTAATATTATTAATAGGCCTATCTATAAAATAATTATAAAGGAAAATATTATCAATGTTGATAAATACAATTGTTTTTATTGAACTTTGCAATATTTCAATGTAATAGCAAAAAAATTTGATCAAATAGCGCCAAGCCGTTATATTTGTTAAGTACGGCTCTAATCGCATTTGATTATTATATTCTTTAAATTGAAAAATAACACCTGCACAAATTAATCGAACTTGAGAACTTTAGTTTAGAATCCAATGCTCTTGCCATTGAGCTATCCAGAAGTTGTTCTGTGTTCAGGGTTGTGGTAGTTTCAGGAGTAAGTAAACTCACAATTTGTATGTATATATATATATATATTATTAAATATACATATATATATATACATATTATACACATATAGCTTGCATACACAAATTGTATATATGTTATATAAACGAGTAAACTTTTAATTGGGTAGTTGAGTGAGGGCTTATTATTATATAACTTTTCCCAATAATAAGTTTAGATTATATTTTATTGCAATGATCCAATAGTATGTATATTAATATATATTTAATTATTTATATATAATCTGCAGCCATGTCTGCAGATTATTGCACTAAAATATATTTCTAAACTTTTCATTGGAAAAAGATTTATATAATAAGCTCTAACTCAACTTTCTAGTTAAAAGTTTGCTCGTCAACTATACCTTGATTTTTAGCTCTTGGTATTTAATTTGATTCAAAACGTATATTTTCCCCGTTACACCACAATGGGCATTTTAAATCGACCCTTCTTCCAGCTCTCGATCTATTTGTTGCACCAAACCACTCAAATAAAAATCGACTTATTTCTAACCAAAGGGAAATACTTTATTTACTATTGTACAATCAGACACAGATCATGGTTTCCATGGTTATGTAAGCAAAGATTGACTATACATATGAGCCACTACAATCACAGAATGAAAATATGGAGCACTTGATAGTAAAATTAGGTTATAATCCTAACATCCTGGAACCCTATCCTTTAAAATGAGTGCTCGTTGGTCAAAATCGGTTAAACCATTTTCTCGTAAATTCAATTACCGTGAGTGGGCTTAACAAATGATAATTGAGATTGAGAAATTATGAGAGAGTGTATTAGTATGTTATTGTGTAAATATGTGAGTGAGTGTGAGATTGAGATTGTTAGTGGTGAAGAGTAAGTGTGAGAAAGTGAATGTGAGAAAGTGAATGTGAGAAAGGGAGTGTAAGAAAGTGAGTGTGAAAGAGTGAGAGTGAAAAAGAGAGAAAGCCAGTAGGAGTAAGAAAGAGTGTGTGGGGAAATAGTGTGTAAAAGAGTATGTACGAGATAGAGTGTGAGAGAGTGTGTGACAAAGAGTGTGTTATAGAGAGTGTGTGTGAGAAAGAGAGTGTGAGAGAGTATGTGTGAAAGTGTGTGAAATAATGTGTGTTTGTGATAGAGCTTGTATGAGAGAAAATGTGGTAGAGAGTGTCTCAATAATAAAGTGTTTCAAAAAGAATGTGTGTGTGTGTGTGTGTGTGTGTGTGTGTGTGTGTGTGTGTGTGTGTGTGTGTGTGTGTGTGTGTGAAAAAGAGTGTTTATAAAAAGTGTGTGTGAAAGAAAGAAAATATAAATGGGAAAACCAAATTATTTTTAGCACCACATCTTACTACCCGTTTGTGTAATACTTATATATGCACTAATTACACAAGTGGTTTTAGGGATGAGGAAGGTTATATTTATAGGAGGTGTACCCGCATTTGCGTGGAGTAGAGTATGAAACAATTTTGGAAAAACAATCCTCAGTACACCCGACAGAGATTTGAACCACGATCTACCTGTCATTGGCAGTCTTATAGCCTATTACCTGAGTCACGCCTTAGACCATGCAGCCACCGAGGTGGGTCACAAGATATTACTTTAAAATATTATTCACTCAAAATTAAATAGTAGCTAGTAAACATAACTGAATATATTGGGATTGTGATAGTCTACTAATTGAAAAAATTAACAACAAAACCCACAATTAAAATGGCTATCTAAATATATTTTAAGATCATTTTATCAATGTTTTGAAATTATTATATACCAAAACATATTTAATCATAACTGTTCCGTTTTTAATTTTAATTCATGAGCAAAAAAAATGTAAAAAAAATGTTTTCGCTAATTTGACTAATTTAGCATTAATTTGTGAATTATAATCAATATTGTTGATTTAAATGCGAATTAATACTAACAACACTCCAATAATTATAGATAATTCCCCAGTCTAGGAAATTAATTCCTTCAATAAGAAAATGTAGGTGAAAGATGTGCTGGAAACAGTTATTATAATGACAATTTTTGTGATCAGAGGTAGATATTCAATAATAATAAATTAACAAGAAAAAACACTCCCGGAATATTTTTAAAAATCAAGGCCTCTAAACTTGAGCTTTAGACCTATTTATGACATAAATCTTGTGTATTTCAATTAAAAATTCATTAATTCAAACAGCTTGATACAACAAAGCTGTGCTTGGATATTATACCACAAAAACAAGCTTTCTCTTTTCGGATGTAGGAGGAGATGTGTGAAATATTTATTAAAAATGGAAACATACATTTACAAAATATTTGACAGTTTTATTGAATAAATATTAAAATAAAATGAGCAAGGAAATTTAAATTTAATACTATCTATTTAAATAATATAAGAAAATACAAAATAAATACTCAATAAACTCTATCAAAATTACTTCAGAATAAGGCAAAAGTTGTTCTACGCACTGGGTTGCTTTTAATGAACTCTTTTAAAAGTGGTCTAAGATTCAAGTTATCCAGCACAGCCTGATGAGCATCAAGTACTGATGCATTAAAAGATCGGAGGGCTCTGCCCCTCGCCGACAACATTGGGAGGCTCAGGCGCGCCCCCATACCCCCATGGGGTCAGCGCCAGTGCTTGTATGTATTATATATGTTTTCCATATGTTTTATATTTGTTGTGCCGTACAACCTAGGTAAGAGTTAATTTATTATTTTAAACCAAAGAGAAATATTTTATTTACAGGTATAAAACAATACAAAAATCAGGATTTCCATGGTGATACAAAAAGAATGAAAAGCTGAAAATTCACTGGGGAAAATAGGGTTTTCTTTAAAAACTTGGTGACCTGGTGGTCTAGGGTAAGGTGTCAGACTTCTATGCTGGGGCCCGGGGTTCAAATCCTCGGTCCCGGCACAGATTTTATCTGATTTAAAACCCTTCCTTCACCTCTGACAAGACATCTTGTGAATGTGGGGAATGCCAGGCCTCCACCGTGGTTCGGATTCCACGTTAAACTGTAGGTCCTTCATTTCATCTCATAATCACCCTACCACTACACATTAGCGTAAGAGCGTATAACCCGAACGGGTAGTAAGATGCGGTGCAAAATATAATAATAATAATAATAATAATAATAATAAATAATAATTTAAAAACTTTTTTTTGTGACATACTGAGCCCCTAAACTTAAAAATATGGTTACCATACCTTCTAGAGTTATTTTACAAGCCACAATTGTCATGAAACCGACGGCTTTACTTCTCCTCTAAAGGGAGTTGTTTTACATATTTTTATTGCTCAAAAAACTCCGTTGACCTCGGTTGGGTTGGATCTAACGAACGTTGGGTTCTAAGTGAAGCACTTTACCCCATTACCACCGAGGTTGACCAAATATGTACTAACTACGTTAATGTGTTAGGGATGAGTACGGTTGAGTTAAAAGGAAGTGGAACCGAATTTGCGTGGAGGGAGGGTGGAAAACTATTTAGGTTTAACCATCTTCAGTACACCCAACCGGGACTTGAACCTCAATTTTCCTGTGAATGGCAGTCCAATCTAATGTGAGAGTGACACCTTATACCATTCGGCCACCGAGGTGGGTGAGTTAAAAGTAACAGTTAAACTACATTAACATTACACTATCACTAAAAATACACTGATATTAAAAACTTTTATTCAACAATTTTTTTAATTAAAATTTGCAATTATTTAAAATAGAAAATATAAAGCTCGTTGGCGTATGAAATATGAACTAAAAGTTACCCGTGAAACAAAGTGGGAATACAATATTGTAAGCGTCCCTTTTAAACTAATGATAGAAAGACGACGTAATGTGGGAGTATAAGGGACGAGAGAGAAATCAGTATTTTTGCAGTTTTTATAGAGAAACTTGCTTTGGCCAAAATAAATAAAATATTACTCTAATTCAAACATGGAATTTAATTTTCTACACATGGTGGACTCAACATTTCTTGTATATCTTTCAAGGATGTACTGGAATATAATGACAACTTTTTCTCTTTATTTAAAAAGTTTCCCATCTATGTCGCTATGCTCATGACGGATATTCAAGAACTTTTGATATCAACATGTGAAGAAAATTAAACTATATGTTTGTACTGGAGCAATATTTTTTATTTTGGACAATAAAATGTTTTACTATAAAAGCTGCAAAAACACTGGCTTTTTCTCGCGTTCCCTTCAATCGTACCTTAAGATAATAATAATAATAATAATAATAATAATAATAATAATAATAATAAAATATTTAGCACCGCGTCTTACTACTCGTTCGGGTTATACGCTTTTAAGTACTAATTACGCTAATGGATTAGGAATTGGGAAGGTTTAATTAGAGGAAGTGAACCCGCATTTGCGTGGAGGGATAGTGGAAAACCAGTTAGGAAAAACCACCTCCAGTTCACCTGACCGAGATTCGAACCTCGATCTTCCCGTCCTCAGCAGTCGAGCTTAAAACGACAAGCGCGTTAGCCAACTACGCCACCGAGAGGGGTCGTACCTTAAGAGATACTGAATTCAATCACGGGGCTTAGCCTCGAAAATACTTAACAAGCATCCTATCAATTATAGAAAAGTTAATATAAACAATTAGGTCAGGGTCACTATTCTATGAGCCTAGCTGCGAAAAAGAACTGAGGAAATCTAAAAAAAAATCTGAAGAAGCAGTAATTGGAGGTAGTGGGGATAGCCCCGGGTACTAAGTAATACTAACTTATTATTGTTTGGGTAGTAGCCAGTAATTTCCTTCCTCCATACTAACTTCCTGGTTGTCACACAAGCACTCAAACACTCCGCCTAGCTCTTGAATATCGAACCAAGTTTGTTCAAGTTCAGGATAGGAACTCCATCCAACTTTGTATTCAACTATGAATTGCATTTTAACTTTTATGATTTACATATGCATTTTTTTTTTGCAGTAGACTCATTCAATGTCAGCTTTTTAGAAAACAGCATTTGGAAATATTAGTATAGCTTTTTTTATATATATAACCTTGAACTTTATAAAATTTTGAGTCAAATTCAACTTTCTTTTTTCTCCCCGAATACCTATATAGATTTTAATATTAATTGCTTTCTTGACGTAAAATATGGAAATGTATAGCACTACTCCTAAGGGGTTGAGATAGGGGGGCTACCAGAGTGCACCACAGATGTTCAGAGGAAACCCTGCGTTATTTAAGTCAAAAATAAGGTTCACGCTAAAATGAAGGAGAACTATATCAACCGTTCTTTTTATTTATAGGCCTATTAATAAAATGAATAGTTTGTTTTATATGTCTGTCATGGGTATATCTTGATATCTAACACAGGTAGAGGTTTGGAATTTTAATATTAGAAGCCCCTGTAAACAAACACGTGCACTTCAAAGCTTAAATTTTAAATTTTTTACTAGAATATTTTTAAATTTATTTAAAACTGGTCGTAAGAAATAAAATGAAGATATATTTTTCTCTCTGTTCTAAGCAAAGAAAAGCGTTGCCCAGGGTAACCACGCAGTTCATTGCGTGGCTACTTTGGGCAAGTCCACTTGTGGAGTCAGATTCGGTAAAATTATAATATTACAATTAAAACTTATAATGTTTTAACAATATGTTATACTTTATTATTTATTTATTTATCACCAAAATATATAATTTGGATTGACAAATTTATTTGAATATACATTCACAATGTCATTGAAGCATCCTATGACGTCATTTGCTATTGGAGAGTATAGTGCAGTCAATTTGTCCTTACTAATTAATATACTTTAGCCATTTATGAAAGAGTCGGAGTTGAAGGCTTGACATAGCGACGCCACAGTCCTGCGGACAACGCTGGGTGCTTCCATTACTAATTAATAAACCTTGAATTTTAACATTTTAGAAAACATTCTATCCCAAATCATTGTTTACTTTAGTATATTGCTCAATCTCTGGTATTAAACTGATAACACATTTACATCATTCTCGTCTATTCAACTTTTAGTATTCAATTCATTTCTTATTGTAGTCTTTGTTATTAAATATACTTGAATTTTAAGTTACATTTTTTAATGAATGAAAAGGTGAACCTTGATCATTTTCATCGACGTTTCACGCAAAATTTCGCCACTCAGAGAGTAAAGTAAAAGGCAAAAAAAAAAATATATATATATATATAGTAAAGAATTTATCAAGACTTTCTAAATCAAAGTAAGTCAATTTTTTAAACGGTCTCAGCAATATTAGTATAACTGAGAGTTTATTTGGTGTTTTTTAATTTTAATAATTTACTTACACATTGCACTCTTCAAAACATATTTTCTAACACTAGTTTAGTTATAATTTCAAATAAATAATAGGTTTTGATACATACAATCTGGTATCTGAAAATAATGAACGTTTCTCTGAATGAAACGAATTATCGGATCTGAGGAAAGTAGACAAACGTTTTGTTATAAATGGTAAAATCATACTTTAAGAACTAACAAGATGAAATAAAATTTTATATAAAAGAGCAACTGCCAGAAACTAAGTTGGTAGCTTATGATCATGGTTCGATTCTGCCAGGTACCGTGAGGGTGATTTTTCTTTAAAAAGGTTTTCCACCCTGCCACCACGCAAATTCAGTTGCACTATATATAAATTTAATCTTCCTCATTCTCAACACATTAACGTAATTAGTAAATAAGCGTATAACCCAAACAGGTGGTAAGACACAGTGCTACAAAAAAAATTCTAATTGCACTAATGGATTAAAGAAGAAATATTGTTATTATAAGATATGTACTCTCATTTGCATGTAGGGAGAATGTAAACCATTAATGAAATATCACCCTCCTTACACCCAGCTACATTTGAAGCCTGATATTCCCGTCATTGACAGTCCAGTCTATTTTGAGAATGACGCTTTAGACCATCAACCATCGAAGCTAAGAATATTTTCTTGATGTTGTGTTAACACCAGGTTTATTAATGGGTTAGAATAAGGAGCTAAGTTAAGATGAAATAATCCCGCATTAGTGTAAAAGTTAGATGTAAAAATCACAAGGGTGGTAACTATCAGCCCAATCCACTCAGTCGGAATGATTACGCTTATTCAACCTACTCTAAAACCTTATAAGACCGTATGACAAACAGCGTTATTTAGGAGGTCAGACAATACTTAGACCTAGCAAACAGCGTTATTTAGGAGGTCAGACAATACTTACACCTAGCATAGTGTTATTTAGGAGGTCAAACAATACTTACACCTTGCATACAGTGTTATTTAGGAGGTTAAACCATACTTACACTACTTGACATATGTTTGTAGGGTTTGCTAAAGTATGAATGTAGGTGAAAATAACTTGAAATCAAGGACAAGCATGTATTGAATTAACTGTTCTGTCACTTAGCCCACTCTTAACTGGATGATATCAAAGTTTGTCGAGCAGTTGGTCCTCTCGTGTCGATCGCTTGGTTGTCTATCACTTTGTACTCCTATACTTGAGCTTGTCTAGCAGTTGGTCCAAGTCGTGTCGGCCACTTGACCCACCCAGCCTTCCAAATAATTGTTTTCATTTTGTCTACCGGTTGGTTGTCTATCACATGGTCCAGCTCGTGTCGATCACTTGGTCCGTGTCGTTTCTTCGTGTCTAGCAGTTTGCTGTCTACCACTTTGTCCTCTCGTGTCGACCACTTTGTTGTCTATCACTTTGCCTGCTCCCATCTATCACATGGTCCAGCTAGTGTCAATCACTTTGTCCATGTCGTTTCTGCGTGTCTAGCAGTTGGTGTTTTTACAGATTTGTTCTCTCGTGTCGACCGCTTGGTTGTCTATCACTTTGTACTCCTATACTTGATCTTGTCTAGCAGTTGGTCCAAGTCGTGTCGGCCACTTGACCCACCCAGCCTTCCAAATATTTTTTTATAGCTTGTCGAGCAGTTTGTTGTCTAGCAGTTTGTATGGTGCCGACTTACATATAATATGGGCGCCACTACTAAGCATTCCATCTATGAGCTCCGACGGTGTCACGACTATCAACGACTTTTGTCTCCAGGTCAGTGTGTGTTCAGTTATAGAAGAACAACTCTTCTCACTAACCGTGTTAAATAAATCTTGCTATGATCATGTGGGTAAACAGTGTACACAAATACACAACACTTCCTCATACGTTTAGAGGGATGGTAATGTACAATGCAAAAATAAACTATAAAACACAAATAAACAATATGTGAGGTTATTATTCCATATTAATTAAAAACTTAACCAAAATTCCTACATATGGCATGCCTTCCTAAATACAATAATTAAATTGTTAAAAAAAAAAAGTTAGAGAAAATAGTAGAATAAAGGGTACAAATGTTAAATTTACACAAATTTCAATTTATAAAGAACAAATTTTTAAATTTAAATTTGAATTAAATAGTTGATTTGCTTGAAATGTAAGATATACTATAGCAAAACAACTATTTTTTGTATCAATAATACTTATATTAAATCTTCTTATATCATTGCTTATTTAAGGTGCAGTAGAAGGAAGCACGAGTATTTTTTACAGTTTTTATAGCATTAAATTCTGTTTGCAAAAATAAGTAAAATATTTCTTCAGTAGCAACATAGAGTTGAAGAGGAGAAGGACACGGTCTTGCGAGTAAAGAGGGGAGGGCAAGTGATTGAATTTGAAGAGGAGAAAGACACGGTCTTGTGAGTAAAGAGGGGAGGGCAAGTGCTTGTATTTGAAGAGGAGAAAGACACGGTCTTGTGAGTAAAGAGCGGAGGGCAAGTGCTTGTATTTGAAGAGGAGAAAGACACGGTCTTGTGAGTAAAGAGCGGAGGGCAAGTGCTTGTATTTGAAGAGGAGAAAGACACGGTCTTGTGAGTAAAGAGGGGAGGGCAAGTGCTTGAATTTGAAGAGGAGAAAGACACGGTCTTGTGAGTAAAGAGCGGAGGGCAAGTGCTTGTATTTGAAGAGGAGAAAGACACGGTCTTGTGAGTAAAGAGGGGAGGGCAAGTGCTTGTATTTGAAGAGGAGAAAGACACGGTCTTGTGAGTAAAGAGCGGAGGGCAAGTGCTTGTATTTGAAGAGGAGAAAGACACGGTCTTGTGAGTAAAGAGCGGAGGGCAAGTGCTTGTATTTGAAGAGGATAAAGACACGGTCTTGTGAGTAAAGAGCGGAGGGCAAGTGCTTGTATTTGAAGAGGAGAAAGACACGGTCTTGTGAGTAAAGAGGGGAGGGCAAGTGCTTGAATTTGAAGAGGAGAAAGACACGGTCTTGTGAGTAAAGAGCAGAGGGCAAGTGCTTGAATTTGAAGAGGAGAAGGAAATGGTCTTGTGAGTAAAGAGGGACGGCAAGTGCTTGAATTTGAAGAGGAGAAAGACACGGTCTTGTGAGTAAAGAGCGGAGGGCAAGTGCTTGTATTTGATGAGGAGAAGGAAATGGTCTTGTGAGTAAAGAGGGTAGGGCAAGTGCTTGAATTTGAAGAGGAGAAAGACACGGTCTTGAGAGTAAAGAGCAGAGGGCAAGTGCTTGTATTTGAAGAGGAGAAGGAAATGGTCTTGTGAGTAAAAAGGGTAGGGCAAGTGCTTGAATTTGAAGAGGAGAAAGACACGGTCTTGTGAGTAAAGAGGGGAGGGCAAGTTCTTGAATTTGAAGAGGAGAAGGAAATGGTCTTGTGAGTAAAGAGGGGAGGGCAAGTGCTTGAATTTGAAGAGGAGAAGGACACGGTCTTGTGAGTAAAGAGCGGAGGGCAAGTGCTTGAATTTGAAGAGGAGAAGGAAATGTTCTTGTGAGTAAAGAGGGGAGGGCAAGTGCTTGAATTTGAAGAGGAGAAAGACACGGTCTTGTGAGTAAAGAGCAGAGGGCAAGTGCTTGAATTTGAAGAGGAGAAGGACACGGTCTTGTGAGTAAAGAGCGGAGGGCAAGTGCTTGAATTTGAAGAGGAGAAGAAAATGGTCTTGTGAGTAAAGAGGGGAGGGCAAGTGCTTGAATTTGAAGAGGAGAAAGACACGGTCTTGTGAGTAAAGAGGGGAGGACAAGTGCTTGAATTTGAAGAGGAGAGGGACAATTTCTTGTGAGTAAAGAGCAGAGGGCAAGTGCTTGAATTTGAAGAGGAGAAGAAAATGGTCTTGTGAGTAAAGAGGGGAGGGCAAGTGCTTGAATTTGAAGAGGAGAAAGACACAGTCTTGTGAGTAAAGAGGGGAGGGCAAGTGCTTGAATTTGAAGAGGAGAAAGACACGGTCTTGTGAGTAAAGAGGGGAGGGCAAGTGCTTGAATTTGAAGAGGAGAAAGACACGGTCTTGTGAGTAAAGAGCAGAGGGCAAGTGCTTGTATTTGAAGAGGAGAAGGAAATGGTCTTGTGAGTAAAGAGGGTAGGGCAAGTGCTTGAATTTGAAGAGGAGAAAGACACGGTCTTGTGAGTAAAGAGGGGAGGGCAAGTTCTTGAATTTGAAGAGGAGAAGGAAATGGTCTTGTGAGTAAAGAGGGGAGGGAAAGTGCTTGAATTTGAAGAGGAGAAAGACACGGTCTTGTGAGTAAAGAGCGGAGGGCAAGTGCTTGAATTTGAAGAGGAGAAGGAAATGGTCTTGTGAGTAAAGAGGGAGGGCAAGTGCTTGAATTTGAAGAGGAGAAGGACAATTTCTTGTGAGTAAAGAGGGGAGGAAAAGTGCTTGAATTTGAAGAGGAGAGGGACAATTTCTTGTGAGTAAAGAGGGGAGGGCAAGTGCTTGGGTTTCAAAAGGGAAAAAGGGAAAGATACAGACTTACTTGGATTTGAGGGGGAAGGAAGCAAGTTAGCAAGTAAAATGTTCAAACTTGTTTAACTCAAAGTATTTTTGCTGAAGTTGCAAGCTTGATCATCCTGGAAATATTATTCTTGAAGTTGGAACGTTGGCGAATTGTCACCGGGAAGCGAGACTCACAAGATTATTTGGGAATAGTTGTGAAAATAATAATAGTTGGGTGCGCTCCGTTAATTGGCTCGTTAGCATTTTACTGCTTAGTGAATTCTAGGAGCACTAATTATTTTGATTCAGGAAATGTCAAATAGATGTGTCTAACATGATTAGTCAAGTTCGTAGTCCCGGATGAGTATTGGTGTTAATTATATTTTCTCAGAAGGAATGTGTGTCAGGAACAGAGCTTCTTACTTCAAAGTTGTGTCTGGGGGTTTAACTTGTTTCAAACGATAGATCGTTAGATTGAGACAGCAATAACTTCGTGGTACACCGCTAGGGGCGCTTGTAGGAGTTTCTTATGAGGGAGGAATGTGTGAGTGTGTTTATATTCAAAATAGGTTTAGTCTATTGTACTGGCACGTTGAGTAAACAATCCTAGTTTCATGGTTTGCCTTGCCGGAGAGGTCAGGGTTCAAATCCCAGTTGATTTTATTGAGAGTATTTTCTTCCTCTAAATAGATTACCGTCTCCCTCCACGCAAATAACACATACATAAAGAGAGACAGAATGTTCAAACGCAAATGAAACGTAGATATTCGACAAAAACTTTGTCGGAAATTTTCACGAATACAGTACTTTCTTTTGATGTTTGAAAACAAAATTGTTTTGTAAAGGAAATCTTGTGATATAAATTGACTTTAACAGCCAATATGAAAGCATATAGGCTAGTTACGAGGCGAATGGCTATATCTGACAACTAGAAAAGTTACTGGATCTACTTTCACGTATGTATACTTAAAGACATGTGTTCAATACTTATCACATTTGTGAATATCATTAATGCCTATAATAATAATAATAATACATAATAATATAATATTTAGCACCGCGTCTTACTACCCGTTTGGGCTATACGCTTTTAGTACTAATTACGCTAAAGGATTAGGAATTGGTAAGGTTTAATTAGATGAAGTGAACCCGCATTTGCGTGGAGGGAGAGTGGAAAACCATTCAAGACAAACCACCCCCAGTTCACCCGACCGAGATTCGAACCTCGATCTCCCCGTCCTCAGCAGTCGAGCTAAACACGACAAGCGCGTTAGCCAACTACGCCACCGAGGCGGGTATTAATACCTATAAAATAATATTAATACCATAGTAAAATAGTATCAATTCTGACAGAAAAAAATTAGTATTTTCTAAAAAAGGCTCCATAATGTTTTGTAGGTACCCAAAAAGGAAAAACAAATTTTAGGTTAAAATAATTTTATTTTAACATTAAAAATTTATACATCGAGATTTATAAAAATAAGTTTATATAACCACAGATATCTCTTCAGAGTCTGTTAATGAAAGAAAACATTTGAAACAAATCTGTAATTAGGGCAAAGTCGTGGCTGTGCTGAGTTGAGTACACACGCAGCGTTATACGTGGATTGTCGAAATTTAGAATTTATGACAATGGACACAATCTTGTTTGAAATACATGACCTAATTCTAGAATCGTATAACATGAGCAACAAAGCCCCTTGAATTAATATAACCAGCTCTAGCGAAACATGTCCTGTAAAAAAATTACAAGGGAACATTGTCACCTTAAAGCGCAACCATGAAGCGTAAGTGAGAAAAGGATGACAGTTATAGCTGAATGCTCTCTCCTTAATGTACACGCGTGAAGTACAAGAAATATATATACAATAATAACAGGATGCCAAAATAACTCCTTAAAGCAATGGTACTATCTAGCCTCTATGATCTCACCTTCTAGCATCGTGAAGCACCTTAAGGGTAACTTCCATATCTGTCTAGAACCAAGTGTAATTGTTAATTAAAACCATTATAACAACCCAATATATACGATCAGAGATACCTACACTACCCCACAATATGCCCATAAAAGGTAATACATTCTTGATCGTGGAGTTAGCGACCAATGGGAACAAGACAGAGCAGAGGTGTGTGTGTGTGTGTGGTGTGTGGGTGTGTGTGTGTGGGTGGGTGTGAGAGAAAGGGAAGAACATTACACGTGATGTTGAACCGAACTATCGTCAGGCAAGAACTCCATGAAATCATATTAGTCTATATATATGTTGCAGTCAAAACAGGTTTTTAGTTAGAACGCGTTTTCTCTAGTTAAAACTAGTTTATACTGAATGCCTTTGTTACAACTAGAACTTACTAGTTATAACTAGAATTTACTGCTATACATGTTTAGATAAAACTAGTTTTAGCTAAAGAAACTTGTTTGGGGGAAATAATTCAATCAAATGCAATTGAGTGTTGATTGGGATTATAAAAAATTGTATTGTTTAATACAATATTTATTGAAAATATTGGTCACACATTTATGTCATTAATATTAATTAAAGTAATACAAATATAATCATACACTTAAGGAACATTTTTAAGGAACATCACAGAGCCATGTCTACAGTATTAATTTTTTTAAATTAATACTGTAGACATGGCTCTGGGAACTGAAAATAATCATACATTAAAAATATATTAATTAGTCTAATACGTTTAAGG
Source organism: Timema cristinae (assembly GCA_039000515.1). NCBI lineage: Eukaryota > Metazoa > Arthropoda > Insecta > Phasmatodea > Timematidae > Timema > Timema cristinae. The sequence continues at coordinate 25,854,883 of JBCFYV010011172.1, forward strand.
AAAGTAGCTTGAGTCTTAATAAAAGACAAACATAACATAAAAAAAGGGATCAAGTAAGTTTACATTACTTGTTATTGCAAGGTAAACTATCGTGGCATTTCGAGTTACACAGGTTGCCTTTTTTTCTTACCAAAGCACCTTTTTGACATACACGCCTTCTTACACACACAGCGAACAAATTCTTGGCCTGTTCCTAAGAGTGCTGTCTTGGCAGCAATTCTTAAAGATAAATTTGTCTCTGACACTTCTTCTAGTAGAAATAATTTTTCTTTGGACACATCGAATTCGGACCTGAAAAAGCACATTTAGTTAGTTTACTTAAAAAGCGATTAGGTATTTAATAGGTGCTTCTACACACTATGCATATTACAATAAAAATATTAAACCTTACATTAATGAATTACTTGCATAGTTAGCAACATTAAACAGTGGCAAATTTTCAGTGCTTTGAACCAAGGAGACACTCAAAGCGTTTGCTACTACATTCGTCCCTAATTATTGAAATCATTCAACAATACATACCTCCAATGCAATTTATCGAGTATCCCATATTTCGTTCCAATATTGTGCAAACCCTGTTCATCCTTTTGAAGAACAACTCCAATTATATTGCGGGGATCTGCTTTTCATTTCCTCTGTCGACATCAGGAATTGGTATAATTATATTATCACTGATTCTACGGGAGCGTGTATTGAATCCGAAGCCAATTTCATTCTCTTGGCCTGTTTTGTCAAGTTTTCATGAGCTTTTTGTCTAACTGCTGTTATTTGGGAGTGTCGGTTCGCATTAGCTACAGCTTCTGGATCTTCGTCACTAACTGAAATTATTTCATGAGCTTTTTTTCTAGCTGCTGTTATTTGGAATTGTGGAATCGCATTAGCTACAACTTCTGGATCTTCGTCACTAGCTGGAATTATTTGAGACTCTGCACTCGTACTAGCTACAGCTTTTGAGTCTTCTTGTCTGGTTGTAGCTGTACTCTGAAACTGTCCACTTGTACTAGCTACAGCTTCTGCGTCTTCTTGTCTGGCTGCAGCTGTAATTTGAGACTGTCCACTGCTACTAGCTACAGCCGTTACCTCCTCTGAGTCATGTAATATTTCCACATCATAAGGTGCCTCATTTTATTCATCTATCACATTAATTTTATTTAAAGCCTCTTTAAGACCACCTTCATCACGTCAGGTTTAGCTGAATCATTTTGTCAAAACGCGTTTTGTCTAGTTAAAACCAGTTTTAACTGACATTCATTTTTGACCGGCAGTAAATTCTAATTGTAACAAAGGTATTTAGTATAATCTAGTTTTAACTAGTAAGAACACGTTCTAACTAAAAACGGGGTTTCACTGTAACACATATCTTCTGTCGCGTCGGTATGTTTTGTTGTTGCACTAGCACATAGTCACTTCACGTGGCAGACTCGGTTAGATTGTCCGTGGTCCTATGTTTATTCCATAACGTTACAGTTTAATCGTAAGAAAATCAAGTTATATTTGACTTGAGCATAATTTCAGTAATTTTTCAACTGTCAAATAAATACTAAAGTTACCATGAACAGGATATAGTGTTTTTTTACCCCTTTCTTACCACCTCACAAGTCGTCTGGACTATTGGCATATTTACACTAATGGGGTGAACTTAAGTATTCAAAAGGTAGAGTTTAAAGAAAATATATCAGTATTTGCGTGGACTTGTAGCAACAAACCGTTCGGAAAAAACTACTTTCAATAAACTTTGTCAGGATTCTAACCTTAACCTACCTGTCACTAGCAAACTGGACAAGATCTAATTGACGCCTTCCTCCAAGCTCCCACTGGTGTGAGTAGTGGTGTTTTCATCTGGATATTTTTTTTTTTGTTAATTAGGTGTGAATCAAAATCAGGTTTGAGCTCAAAGTGACCATGACCTGTTAGGTAGTTATAATAAGGTATCACGTCTTGTCAAGGTATAAAGCGCATATTTTCAAGGCATAAATCCCATCTTGTCTTGTTTAAGTGGTGAAGGGAAAAGGCTCATGGCTCGAATTTTGACCAGTCGCAATGAGACATATTTTTTTTTATCGGTGACTTCATTCTAATTTCAATGCACGCAAATGTGGGTACAATTACTTTAAACTCTACCTTACAAATCGTTATACCATCAGTGTAAATATCTGGATACCCCGGTAAGATTTGGTGGCGCACATGCTCTACTCGAAATTACCAATCAAAGAAATGGGTATGCTCCCCCTTAATGTGCCGTGAGGGATGATAGTTACGACGACTCTCGTTTATTTCAGACCTGCAACATCTGTTGAAATACTCCCACTCACAAGACGTTATCATGGACGAACAGCTTCAAAATATTGTTACTAGTTTGTAGTTTAGTTTCACGTTGGTCAAAACTTTATTTGCTGACAACAAAATACACCACCCTCATACTTCACTGATCACCGATGTGGAGACGGCATTGAAGAAATATATCAACAAGAAGTTTTAACTTGTTTTGAGAAAAACTTTGTTAACTGAAATGTTCCAAGTCCAATAAAATGGTATTTTTTATTTGCACGACATCCTGTTATCATCCTTCCAGGATATTCGTGATAGTGGGAATAAATAAAGAACATGGAGTTGAGAGGAAAATCTATCGTCAGAACATCCAACCGGGACTCGAACTCCAACCTCCCCAACATCGGAAAATCAGACTAGACCAAACTGACGATTTTTTTTTTTCTGGTTCTTACGGGTGCAAATAATTTTTTATGTAAAACTCATTTCCACTTCAGCGATTATGAGGGTTAAGACAACCTATTTTGGTTTGGTTCACTGAGGATTTGAGGATGTTGGTGGTCAAATTATGGCCGAATTTACTGAGGCATTTCTTTCCAAAGATTTTCCCCTCTTATCTTTCCGCAAATACGGGTGCCTTTACTTTAAATTATACCTTCCTCATCCCAATCTCTATGCTTATTAGTACAATTATACGGATAGCCCGGAAGAGTCGTAGGACGTGGTTCATAAAAGAAATAGAAACATGATAAATGTAAAAAATAAAAAAGCTAGAACAATTTTTTAGATTTCCAAGTCATGACAATATTTTTTTTAACTATTTGGTATGAATGCATTTTAAAAAATAAAAGAAATTGAATAATTTTACAAAATTAAAACGTCCTACCTTTTGTAAATATTGCGATGAATACTTTTTAATATCCTCCGGAAAAAATCTAAAAAAGGTCAATTCAATCCAATATATTAATTTAAATTGAGAGATAGCTCTGCGAGTAATAATAATAATAATAATAATAATAATAATAATAATAATAATAATAAAGGGACTGTATCTTATTTCCACTATGAGCGCAGTCCTCCTTATTTATTTGCAATCGTAAAAATAAATATTGAAAAGAAGAGTTTCATTATTTAAATAAGGAGATAAGGAAGTTGTAAGAAGTAATTATTACAGAAACTTTTTAGTCATTTCATGGTAAATAAGACTTTATTTTATGAATAGTCTAGTATCTTCGTCAATAAGTTTTGAAGTATTATGGTCCCTTTTGAATATTCACTAAAATATCAACTTGGTGGTAAAAAAGCGTGAATGACATTTATTACAGACTTGTTTGGCAGATGTACTGTGCGTGGTGGATATTACTATATTATAAAGTTAGTTGTCAGAGATTTATAGTATTCGAGATGGAATATATAAGTTATATGATAAAATGCATGCGGTTTCTGTCTGTCCAGAGTTTTTTCTTAGAATTCCCGTTAAGGTACAAAGCCAAAGATTCACACACTGATTAGTAAAGTTGGGTGGAAGTGTGGGTAACGAGAGAAGAGGCCAGTGTTTTTGAAGTTTTTATAGCAAAACATATTAATGGTCAAAATTAATCAAATATTTCTTCAGTACAAACATAAAGTTTAGTTTTCTTCACATTGTGATATCAACATTTGTTGAATATCTGTCAAGGGTGTCCTGGAATTTAATGACAACTTTTTTTCTATATTTAAAAAAGATTGTCATCAAATATTAATATGCCTTAGACAGATATTCAACAACTGTTGATATCACAATGTGAAGAAAATTATTATTATTATCACCTCGTCTTACTACCCATTCGGGTTATACGCACTTACGCTAATGTGTAATGGTAGGGTGATTGTGAGATGAAATGAAGGACCTACAGTTTAACGTGGAATCCGAACCATGGTGGAGGCCTGGCATTCCTCACATTCACAAGATGTCTTGTCAGAGGTGATGGAAGGGTTTGGTTATCAGATAAATCTTTGCCGGGACCGAGGATTGAACCCCGGCCGCCAGCATAGAAGTCTGACACCGTACCCCTAGACCGCCAGGTCACCGTGAAGAAAATTAAACTTTATGTTTGTACTAGAGTAATATTTGATTTATTTCAGCCAAAAAAAAGTTTTGTTACAAAAACAACTAAAACATTGGCCTTCTATCACGTCCCCTGAATCCCCACTTTAAGTGTCGCAGTTACCCCTAAAATTCTTAAAAGTGAAATTTTTGCAAGGAGTTGGCCCCAGGGAGTATTAATCACACTGTGACCACATGGTTACAGTTAGAAATATAGCTTAGGTCTTATGTGGCATGCCAAACTTATGAGAAAAATACGAAATTGAAAAAAAAACTGATAACATACTGTTTTGAAAAATCTAAAAATAGATAAAACAACAAGGAACAAACTTCACGAGAAGTACAAAATTGATCTTGTCTGAGCCAGACCTCACCATTGTTAGGTAAAGAGATACAAATATATAAATAAATATTTAAACCACTGTAGTTTAATGGTAATTATTTAAATTAAATCTGGACATGTAGACAGGAATAGGGCTAGTCCCGCAATCAGGGAACACAAAGCTCGTGGGATCATTTCTCATGTTAGTTGCTACTAAACATTAATACATAATCTACATCTTGTTTTACATATGAGTAATACATCCTACCTCGGGAAAGTTTAAAAAACAAGTTGACCGTAATTAGAATTAAATACTAAGTGAATATACAGTAGCCCCATGGCTTCTTTGGTGCTGGCTGACAGATCACAGCTGACAGCTGACGGCTTTGTAAAGTTACCAGACCAAATTATGTATCCCTACGCCAAACCATATGATCTGAAAAAACATGTGTTTAGCAGCTGTCAATTCTGACAGTCGAATTTAGGTATATACCTAAATGTTGACTGTCAGAAGTCAGCTGTGAGCTGTAAGTCAGCTCCAAAGAAGCCATTGGGCTACTGTACCTTGACTGAGCCATGGAGAGGGAGGGAGGCTCTCGACCCCCTAAGAAATTAGTATATTTTATATGTATACAGCGTGGTCTTGCTAATCAAAACTTCAGTAGTCTACAAAAAATGGTAAACTGAAACTCTCCTACTTTTGCTACCTTTAAACCAACTCAAGGTCACAATGGTATTTCCTATCCATCTTAACGTGATAACCGGTTGTTGAAGTTTCTTTTGTGACCCTCCAAACCCCCTCAAGGTCACAATGGTGTTTTACCTCTATCTCAACCTGCTGTTGAAATAACGTCTTGCTACTGTTTTTACATGAATTTATTTCAATCTGTTGTAGAACAAAATAAAACATAGCACACTTAAAACGATAAACTCCACAAAGATACGTAAATGTGTTTCAAAGTCAAATTTAGAAGACATATCTTAAGAATCAATTTAAGAACAGTAATATATCAATAAAATATTAGAAAATGGTATTATACCTTTTATTCAAATCGTTCCCTGATCATCTGAGCTCTTTGATAATCCAAACGTTCTTGACAATATTAGGTTCGACAGTTTAGAAAACATTCTAAAGTAGTTTAAAGTAAGGAGTGGTAATAATTAAAGTTAAGACTTAGATAGAAAACTCAGGAAATAACTATAACAAAGTATAATTTATTTTAATGAATTAGATAGCTTCAAAATTTGTAGATGAATTAAGTGACATTAAAATTCAAAAAGATTGATTTAAACTTGCTTCTAATGAGCAACAAAGTGTCATACATGAAAATTTCCAATAAATTGATACAACGTCATCAACTGAATTAAAATATAGGTTAACGACAAGTCTAAAATATACGCAATACATATTAATTAAAATGTTATTACAAAACTTGGATACAATGAATTAAGGACAAAACCAAGTTTAAAGTTCAACTGTGTTGTAAATAAATTATAAAAATTGAATTGGTAGGTTAACATCTCCCATATGAAGTTAATAAAAGGGGAATATGTGTTCTTGTTACAAAGATTTGAAGAATATAATAATTTTAATTGTAAGGCTATGTATGAAATGAAAGCTAAGCTTTACCCTATTCAAGTCCCATTACTCCTTGTGATAATCAGCTATAGAATTTTAATGCCACTTAATTCATCAACCAATTTTGAAACTATATAATTCATTAAAAAAAATTTTTATAATTTGTTATAGTTATTTCCTAAATTTTCTATCTAAGTCTTAACTTTAAATATTAAGTTAGGATTAGCAAGATTGGGCTGTATAATTATATAATTTCTTTTTACCGTTAGTTTCTTATGCTTCATGGTTTGAATATTAATAATAAATAATGAGCTGGTCTGATTGTATTTAGTTTCAAAACCTAAATTATAATTGAATGAGTGTATATCTACATCACGCACTTAGTCCTAGTGCCGCGGCAGAGTTTTCATCACAACTACACATTTTAAACACATTTAAATTGAGTTAATGGGGCAGGAACGAGGTAGATATAATTTCAATTAAATTTACTAATTGTTGCGTAGGTGGAAAGAGTAAAAATAATTTAGAGAAAAAAAAAACACCTCGGAACACCAGCTAGAATTCAAAACTTGACCTTCAATTCACTGGAAAAACCCAGATAAGGCTGACGTGTAATCCACATATGCACTGAAGAGGGGTATTTCCAAATTGGGAAGAAAAACTGGGGATGTAAGGAAAGTGAGATAAGAACGGTATTTTTTTACGTTTTTATAGCAAAACTCTTTTTGGTCAAAATAAATAAATATTGCACCAATAGTAACTAATTGTTTAATTTTCTTCAAATAGTACAATAATTGTTATTGCGCGTCGGTGCTACATCATCCGTAGCCCAATGGGGAAAAATTTTCCAGTACTAAAGTATCGTCGCTCAAGGGAAGCCCGAATGTACTAATCGAACATCCGTTTCGTGGAGGCTCTTTCCATGTCTCGATGAGTTGAGATAATGGTGATAGTGAGAATTAGGGTGTGGAACCAGTGGAAATACTTAAACTTAACTGAAGCCTAACTAACTAAACTCTGATAACCGGGAACCGAACACATAACTCCTAGTCCCTTAACGAGGTGCACTGACCATTACACCAAGGGGATTGTTTCTTTACATGATGAAAATACACAGTTGTTAAATATCTGTCAAGAGCATAGCATTATCATTATTATTATTATTATTATTATTATTATTATTAGCACCGCGTCTTACTACCAGTTCGGGTTACACGCACTTACGCTAACGTGTAATGGTAGGGTGATTGTGAGATGAAATGAAGGACCTACAGTTTAACGTGGAATCCGAACTACGCTGGAAGCCTTGCATTCCCCACATTAACAAGTTGTGATTAATACACGTCTTGTCAGAGGTGAAGAAAGGGTTTGTCAATCAGATAAATCTGTGCCGCGACCTAGGATTGAACCCCGGATCCCCAGCACAGAAGTCTGATACCTTACCCCTAGACCGCCAAGTCAGCCATAGCGGCATTATATGACAAACTTTTTTAAGTTAAAATAAAATGTCAACAAATTGAAGGAAACCATTAATTATTACAAAGCTTGAAGCAGAAACTGCAGGTAAACGGAAATGATGTACCAATATTTTGACTCTGCACTACCAATTTGGCCTCATTCAAGATAGCATCCCAATGTTCACAAAACTTCTGTATTATCAGGAGTGAAGGATGTAGAATGTCTAGCTTACATTGATGACATCATAATTTTTAGTAGAACTATAAACATTTATACCATTTTGACAAAGTTTTAGACTGAATAAAAAGCGCTAATCTTAAAATACAGCCGGAAAAATGCAAATTGGCAGTAAGGCAGGTAGAATATCTAGTTCATCTGATATAGATCATCAGATCAGGGAATCAAACCTATCTCCATGAAGATAGAAGCCATACGTAACTATCCAACACCACGTAACATAAAGGACATACGAGAATTTCTAGGGTTATCAGGCTATTATAGACGCTTTATAGAAGGATACGCTAGAGTAGCAAAACCACATACTGAGCTTACAAAATTAAATTCAAAATTTAATTGGTGTAAGGAGTGTCAGTAGGCATTTGACACCTTAAGGAATGTGCTCTGTATTGAAACAGTATTGATATATCCGGATTTCACACAACCCTTCATATTAGTGACAGACGCAAGTTGGACAGCAATTGGTGCTTTGCTGTCGCAGGTTTTTGGGAGAGGAAAGACCTGTCGCTTTTGCGTCAAGGCAATTAAACCGAGCTGAACGTAACTATGGCACGACCGAGAGAGAATTGCTCACCTTTGTCTGGGCAACTAAATATTTTAGATGTTTTATTTACAGGAGGAAATTCTAGGCAATAACTGATCACGCAGAACTCAAGTGGATGCTTACTTTAAAAGATCCCTCACCCCGTTTGACTCGTCGGGCCTTAAGATTAGCTGAATTTGATTTTATGGTGACACATAAGTCTGGTGTAGAAATACCACATGCCGTCAGACTAAATCGACAAATAAACAAAATTGAACATGCAGAATATGTAACTTTGCTAAGTAGAGAGGTATTACTTCAAGAACAGGAAACAGACAATTATTGTAAGAATAAGAGTTTAGGTTTGCCAAATGAAAATTTATAATTTTATTATTTTTGATAGGGACTCATTGTTATACTTCACTGACGTCAACAAGTGGAGGTTAGTGGTTCTATGGTCAATGATAATATGTGTAGTTGGACATCATCACACAATACACCATTTAGCACTCATTGGGAGGTCGATAGAACGCAAGACATTGTGAAAGAAATATATTTGTGGAAGGGCATGTCAAGTGGCATTGAAAATTATATGTTAGGGTGTGATACTTGTGCTCGCAAGAAAAAAGGCGACAAAATAACAGTACCGTTAGGGAAATATGAACCGACTTCAGAGCCATTCGAGCAAGTATCCATGTACCTAGCAGGCCCACTTCCGATATCTAACAATGGAAATAGGTATGCGCTCACTTAGTTTACCCAGTGTCCGATACCATGTATCAAGCATCTTTTGTAAATAAATTTATATTTTATATTTCATGTTATTAAACTAGTTAGTTTTAGAATAGTAAACACCTCTCTATTATTTGAATGTGTGCGTGAGATCCCATACTCTATGAATCGGTTACCGGTCAATACAGTTGGTTTTTTTTACTGAAATAAAAATAAATCTTAGGTTAAAATTTAGTGTTTAATTTTCCTAACATGGTGATATCAACAGTTGTTGAATATTTGTCATGAGCATTGTGGTATTAGATGACAAATAGTTTTAATGAAGATAAAGATATGTCATTAATTTCCAGAACACCTCTGACAGATATTCAACAAATGCTGATATAACCATGTGAAGAAAATAAACTCTCTGTTTCTACTAGAAAAATATTTAATTTCTTCGAATCAAAAAAAGTTTTGATCCAAAAAATACAAAAGTACTGTCCTCAACTCGTGTATCTTACAATCCCACCTTAAACTGGTTCACTGGATACAAAGAGATCTGGGTTTCAATCCCGGCAGGGTGTATTTAGGCTGGCGTTATCCTCACGCTCCTTTCACGTAAATGTAGGTACATTCCCTATAAATTCTACCTTCTTCATCCTTACCACATTATTGTAATTAATATAATATAATGCGTACAGCCCGATTGGATAGTAAGATGGTGTGCATAAAAATGTAATGGCATAAACTTAAATAATTATAGTTTTCGTGCCTTAGCGATTTCTAAAAATGAAAATAAAATTATATATGTGGGTTTGTAGAACTATCTTTTTGCCTACTAAAATTCTACTCACTAAAATAACATAAAATAAAAAATATTTATGAGATAAGAATAAAAACAAATCCTACTAAATTAATAGGTATAAAAATATACTAAAACCAATTATAAAAACCGTGAAAGTAAAACGATTGACAAAATTATAGTATTAAACAATCATTTTACTAGCCAGTATAATGAACAATTCAAATCCTTTATGTGCCATAAAAGAGAATTCAACAACTTTTTTACTTTTCCACTTTTTTTATTAGTTTTTTTATTTGAATTTTTCCAATGAATGTTGACTGAAAAGTTGACTTCGGGATTGTGCAATGGGAGCAGTTGAGCGGATTATTCAACCAATCATTGGTCAATAATAATTATTATTGGTCCTTTTATTTATAGATCCAATAAAATAATAGCCGTAAGCAGTGAGTGAGAGGGAAATAAATATTAGTAAAGTAGAGTTAATCTTTAAAAGCATTTGCATTGTGAAAGAGATTCAAGTTTATTCACTTGTTTTTATCATTAAAGCTGAATAATTGAGGTGGAAGTGTAGAATACGTAAAAAAAAGCCAGTGTTTTTTGAAGTTTTTATATCAAAACTTTTTTTTTAACAAAAATAAATAAAATATTTCTCTAGTAAAAACATAGAGTTTGGTTTTCCTCACATGGTGATCCCAACAGTTGTTGAATATCTGTCATGAGCATAGCGGCATTATCGGTAGGCTATCTAAAAAACCTTTTTAAAAGACAAAGAAAAGTTTTAATGAAATTCAGGACACCATTAAATCAATGTTTTTATTGGATAAATATTTGGTTTATTATGACAAAAAAAAGTTTTAAACACAAAAAATGCAAAAACACTACCCGTTTTTTTGCGTCTCCTAGATCCCCAGCTTAAATTCAATGTCCCTTCATAAATCAGCGCTAGGATATTTTGATAAATCGTTAATGTGATTGTGATGTAATGCTGACATGTTCTTAGTATTCTCCCACCCCCTTCCCCCCTCCGTGTTGAGCCAGACTGTTGAAGACGGGGAGATCGATGTTCGAATCACGGTCGGGGAAACTGGGGTGGTTTTTCCTAAATGGTTTTCCACTCTCCCTTCACACAAATGTGGGTTTACTTCCTCTGAATTCAACCTTCCCAATTCCTAACCCATTAGAGTAATTAGTACTTAAGCGTATAACCCAAACTGTTAGTAAGACGTGGTTCAAATATGATAATACTCCCCCCCCCCCAAAAAAAATTAAAATTAAACAAATTTAGGCGATTTACATATTTTATTTCCACACTTAAATATTTTATAATGTTATGGTTCGGGCTATGTGCATAGTATTTACTAATTACGCTAGTGTGTTTGGGTTGAGTGAGGTCAAATTTAGATAAAGTGTACCCGTATTCGCGTGGAGAGAGAGAGAGAGAGAGTGAAAAACAATTTGAGGAATAAAAATCCATAGTCCGACCGGGATTCTAAACTCAATTCTCGCCATTGGCAGTCCAGTCTATTGCAAGAGTGATACCTTAGAATATTTAACCACAGGAATGGGCTATAGTGTAATTAATATTATTGCTTGCTGATGACGAGAAGATTGGGGTTTGAATCTCGGTCGAGTCTAGTGAGAGTGTCTTTTTCTAAATGGTTTCTAAGTCTCCTTCCACGCAAATACGGGTAGACAACCTCTAAAATGCTTCCTTCCTCACCCTACCCTATTAGAGTAATTATTATCATATATGTTTACAAGCTGAACAGGCAGAAATACATATATATGATTGATCACAGAAGTGATCAAGTGGATTGAGGCATTTTAAAGGCAATGTACCTACAAGATAACCAGCCCTGTGGTGTAGTGGTCAGTGCATCTGGCTATGAACCTAAGGGTTTCAGGTTCGTTTTCCTGTTGGTACCTTGGGTATTTTTCCCCAGAAGGGAAACCAGGGCTTGTTTAATTAGGTTTAAGTTTTTCCACAGTATTCACTATCACCATCTTCTAATTTCATCGAGACATGGAAAGAGCCTCCACGGAAAGGATTTTACGATTAGTACATTCGGGCATCCCCTGTACAATGGTACATATACATTCAACGACATTAGTACTGTAGTAATGGCTAATCTTTGCACAGACTGGGCTATGAATGAACTAGCCCAGACGCGAAATATATATACATATCTCTATCCTCATTGATACTCAATTATAATAATTATCAAATATAATATTTATAAAATTGCTCACAGAGGTGTCCATGTGTACTGAGGCATTAAAATAGCGATGTACAAAGTCACCGATTATAAAGAGGTTGGGATGTAAATCCCAACAGGGAGTGGTGGGAAGTGGTCAGACAAATTTGATCAATCATTATGGCTTTACCATCCTCCATTCTCTCCCCGAACTAGTGTGTGTGTGTGTGTGTGCTGTGTGTGTGTGCATGTGTGCATGCGCGCGCGCGCGCTAAGTCTGAGACTACCCTTCTTTTATAGGTATTGATATCCATCAAGTGGTCTAGGGGTAAGGTGTCAGACTTCTGTGCTGGCGGCCGGGGATCAATCTTAGGTCCCGGCACAGATTTATCTGATTTCCAAACCCTTCCTTCACCTCTGACAAGACATCTTGTGAATGTGGAGAATGCCAGGTCTCCACCGTGGTTCAGGGTTCCACGTTAAACTGTAGGTCCTTCATTTCATCTCAAAATCACCCTACTATTACACATTAGCGTAAGTGCGTATAACCCGAACGGGTTGTAAGACGCGGTGCTAATAATATAATAATATAATATAATAATAATATCCATCAAACGTGACATTTTTCGATCATACGACTTGAATTATGACTATATAAAATATTTTCGGGTTACTTATATAACACCTATTTTATGCCTTTGGAATGTGTTGAGAACGTTGCCTAGCTGTGAAATAGCGGCAAGTCCAGATAGGATTTCCCATGTTAATGTATTTCGGTTTTGTTTGGCGAGTTTTAAATATATAACATTAAAATAAATACCATTAATTCATTAATATTTCTAAAAATAGTTTTACAGTGTCACAACATTATTTTTATGAACTTGAAGTTTTTTTTGTAAAGGTGTTTTTTTATCTTGTACAGCGCATATTTCTCTTTAGTTATTCACGTAAATGACACACAGGAATTTTCCTGTCAGGATATAGATTTTAAATGCAAGTCACTGTTGTCTGGGTGCAAAGGTAACGTGAGTGTTTAAACCCATAAGAGGAAGAGGGGAAGTGTTATCAGCAGATTAAAAAGAGACCTCGCCAGGTGAAATACACACTTTCTTCCCTTTTTTTCTATATTGTACATTAGCAATAAGTGATTAGAGTGCTTAGGTATGTTAAGCTAAGATGCAACCCGCTTCACAACAACAACAACAAACAACAAAAAAGCTTCGAATTTATCAAGTAGGCAGTGTCACTAATACCATCTCATTACTTTGGCTTTCTATATAATACAGTCCGCTTTAGAAAAGAAGGATTTTTTATGGTTAAATCTGCTCCGGGATGCCTAAATATTACATTAAAAGACAGACAAGCTACCATATGACCAAAGTTTGTTTGTATTTTATTAGAAAACAAAGTTTAAATAATCAGACCAGAAGGTTAAACATTACATTTATTAATAATTGTTTTGTTAACGCAGGTTGTCAACCAATTCATATGTGTAAAAAAGGTAACCTGGTGGTCTAGGATTAAGGTGTCAGACTTCTGTGTTGGGGTCCGTGGCTCAATCCTTTGGTCCCGGCACAGATCTATCTGATTGCCAAACCCTTCCTACACCTATAAAAAGATGTGAATTAATCACAATTATGAATATGTGGAATGCCAGGCCTCCACCGTGGTTCAGATCCCACGTTAAACTGTAGGTCCTCCATTTCATCTAACAATCAACCTACCATTACACATTAGCGTAAGTGCGTATAACCCGAACGGGTAGTAAGATGCGGTGCTAATAATAATGTATGTCAAAACGTCTAAAAAACAACAATTAGCTTTATGTTTAGTTATAATAGATAATTTATCAAGTGCAATGAACAATAACTAAAGAAGTACAAAGCTTATTCACCTGTGTTACATTCTGTAGTCTCAATTTAATTCACCAAATTAAAATAAAACTTATGGACAGATTACATACAGCCTAAATGCAGAGGGGTGCAAAAATAGGTATACAGAATAGGGTACTGATATTTTCATATTTAAATGATGGTAATATCTATTGCAGATTTACCTCGGTGGTGCTATGGTAAAAAGCTCGCCTTGAGAGCCGATGTTCGTGGGTTCAAATCCAACCGAGGTCAAAGAATTTTCCTCGTTCCGATGAAAACTCGTAGCACAGCTTCGTTCAAAGGAGAAGCTAGGCCATTGGTCCCATGTCGAATGTGACATGTAAAAGAAGCTTAAAAATTATGTGAGAATTAGATTTCCGGAAAAATTGGTAAGCTATTTTGCTCTTACTCATTGGAATTCAGTGTGGAAGACAACGGGGTATTAACACACTTCTTTAACGACATGAGATTTCTACCAGATGGTGTCGTCAGCACTAACCACCCAAGGAATGTGTTATAATTGAGAAAAAAAATTGATTACCTTAGAAATTAATTTATGTTTATAAATTTACGAGTAATTAATAATGGCCTGGTGACCTGGTGGTCTAGGGGTAAGGTATTAGACTTCTGTGCTGGCGGCCAGGGTTCAATCCTCGGTTCTGCCACAGATTTATCTGATTGCCAAATCCTTCCTTCACCTCTGACAAGACGTGTATTAATCACTACTTGTGAATGTGTGGAATGCCAGGCCTCCACCATGGTTTCGGATTCCACGTTTGACTGTAGGTCCTCCATTTCATCTCACAATCACCCTACCATTACACATTAGCGTAAGTGCGTATAACCCGAACGGGTAGTAAGACGCGGTGCTAATAATATATAATAATAATAATAATAAAAAATAATAATAATAATAATAATAATAATGGCCTGTTAAAGATACATCAATCTGTAGCCCAGTAGTGTAAATATTATCCAGTACTAATACCGTTACCCAGGGGACGCCCGAATGTACTAAGCGTACATTCTTTCAGTGGAGGCTCTTTCCATGTCCCGATGAGATAAAGGATGATGATAGTAAATATGACGGGGTGAAACCAACCAAGATTTTAACCTTACTAAAGCCTAATCAAACCTTTGTGACTGTGGCAATTATTACCTTTTCAAGAAAAAAAAATCCCTCCGTACCAACTGGAAATCAAACCCAGGATCTCTAGGTCAACAACCACTGTAACACCAGGCCGGTTAATCTACGAACTAACATAATTTATTAGACTAGTTAGGACTTTTGTGTTGTATACTTACTTTTGCACTCCTCTGTATAGTAATGCTATGACTATTTGATAAAGAATTTATCATAAGAGGTAAACCCTATTAAAATTACATTAATTCTTTAGTTGACAAATTAACCGTAGCTCACACTTTCCAAGCAAGTTGTTTAAAATATAGTCAGTTTAAATAGTTATTTTTTGTTACAATTTTTTTTAATACTTTTAAATTTGTTGTTTTAGAAATAAACTTGCGCCTTAATGTTTGATTGAAATATGATTTATTATTTTTGCCTGTAAAATTCAATATTTAATTTTACACAATAACTTACATGTAGCATAATTCAAAATAATTATATACAAATAACCTGTTTAAAAAAATACATTTATAAACTCTTAAGTTAGAGTGGAAATAATAATCACCCTAGAATTTTCTCAAGCGCCTTTCTTAGCGCACTTGTTGTATTATCTTGAATTATTAGTTAATTATTCAACTTGAATATTTAAAAAAGTATGTCTGATAGTATAACAACATCCCAACAAGTGCGTCTGGTATTGTCTAGTTATATAAAACTGAACTCTTAGGAATAAGATAGTTCTGTAAGCTAATTAGAGAATTTCATTTTAAAATATTCTCCAGACGATTCTTAACTAGTCTAAACATATGGGAAGAGGTTAAGAATAATTTAGAGTAAATTTATTCACATTTGTGTTAAAAATAATAATGGGAAATAATTAATATAAAAACACCTACCCGTGACTCGAACCCTGATTTCCCTGTCATTCGAGATGAGACTCACACCATTGTCCGCTTGCTTGCCTCTCGCGTGAAAGTGTAAAAGAACGGAAAATGTTATCGTCAATGACAAGAAATACGTTCTAAAAGGTTGTGGCTTAGATTACTTTTGAGCAAATATCTCGTGTTAGATAGGCGTAATGGCCCTGTTTATTAAGATAATTAAGATAATTTAACCTTCTGTTTTATGCACATTTTTACATTAATCACACAAATAAATAAACGCAGATATTTTAAAGCGAGTTTTCCTCACTAAATTGTTTAACTCAAAACCGGTTTTTACTTTAAACGTGTTTTTCTTTTTTATCGAAATATTACTTTTGATGTTTGGATAACAACACCGGTAGTTCGAACTTGTTACAATCAATGCTGTGAGCTCTTTCCTTTAGGCGTGTCCTTAAGGCGGCCGCCTCGGTCACTGAGAAATTAACAATCGCTGTCATGTCACACTGCTTAAGATACAATGTCCTGTGTCTTTTTCTGGAACCACGCTTATTTATGTATTTACAAGCTTATACTCCCTTTCGCACTTTACCTACAACCACAATTTGTCATGTCAATAGGAAAGGAAAGAAAACTATGAAACTTACTATCCTAATTAAGAATCAAATAGCCAAAGCTGTTATGTATGTATTTAGTGAGGGATCACTTAACACAGATATATTCTGAAAAATTGAAAAATGATTCCCGTGTACAGGTGTCAGTTTTCAATTTTCAGAATTACTATTCTAAGGTAAATCGGAAAGCTCGCCGCTAATTATCAAACAGTAAAACATTTTGTTGTGAGCTTGTCAAAAAATGACTATTTGTTAAATCTAAAGGCTCCGTAATCAATCCTAGTCTTGCAGCTCCACGAATATATTATTATTATTATTATTATTACCCGTTCGGGTTGTACGCACTTACGCTAATGTGTAATGGTAGGATGATTGTGAAATGAAATGGAGGACTGGTATTCCCAAAATTCACAAATTGTGATTAATACACGTCTTGTCAGAGGTGAAGAAAGGGTTTGGTAATCAAATAAATCTGTGCTGGGACCGAGGATTGAACCCCTAACCCCCAGCACAGAAATCCGACACCTTACCCCTAGACAGCTAAGTCACCACGAATCTGTTAGAAAGTCGTTTAAAATGAGCTTATGCTACATTATCACACATTTCTATTTTCTATTAATAAAACTCCAACTGAGGGTTGTTAAGGAAAAAGTGTAATGTTGGAACTTTTCGACTCTATTTTAGTTTGAACCATATTTCGAAATAACTTAGTATCGTAAAATTAAATATTGCATTAGAGCTGAACTTATGCGCGGCAATTTTTCGTTTACTGACGTGACTCCTTTGGTCTATATGCATTCATGACCCATAGAAAATAGTCCATATCACATAGTACATAGTGCTCAAGAAGTTTAAACACATATTTTCTAATGACAGTGAGACGTGCACAAACCATAACATTGGTTTAACTTTAACTTTTTATGTGCTATGAATGGAGTTGAATATGTACTGTACAAGACTTGAACTTGAGTGTATCATTGTATCAGCCAATGAGAATACGAAAAGAGGCTCTAGCCAATTCAAGCGCAGTATCCACAGCAGACAGGAAAATAAATTATGTACATGTTAAAAATTCCTTGTGGTAGACATAATTGTTTATTATTAAATAATCTTTTTTGTTTTAGCATGAATGACTAAGATTGTAAATAAAATTTGATTCAAAATATAAAGAAAATGTTACCATATTGATTTGGTTATTGAGAATTAGGTCTACCACAATATTCATGACAATAATAAATTTAGAAGAAAATCAATTTTGATTTTAAGAGTACAGGAAACGTTAAGTCAAGCTAATTTTATGTTTGAAAATATAACGTTTAATTAACGTTGTTTTTCGAATGAACCATTAAGGGAAGTATTTTTAAATACCTTATCTAATAGAGCAAAATATGCTAGGCCAATTTCTATTTTATTAAAAACAAACGATTTAACCAAGACTTTAATCATAACAAATAATTTATTTTACTATGAATGCATTATTAAGTTTTATTTATTTTGCATGCCTCTTATATGATTGGGTTGCACGTATATGAACTAATTGCTCTAATGTGCTAAGGATGAGGAAGGATAAGAATAGACAAAATGTACACATATTAGCGTGGAGGAGGAATAGAAAACTATTTGTGGGAAACCACCTTCAATACATCTGAACCAGATTCGAACTCCCCTCCCCATCATCGGCATTCTAGTCTATTGTGAGAGCGACACCTTAGACCGCGTGGCCACCAAAGTATGGGCTACCCACTATTATTCATGCATTATGTATGAATATAAAACCAGCTTAAATTACGCTAAGAAAGATTCTGGCTACACTTTGTTTCAATAGGGAGTAAATGTACCCGAATTTGTGGAGAAGAAGAGTGGGAAAAATTTAGAATAAAACTCCCTTAGTAAATCCAACTGAGATTCGAATCCCAATCTCTTCACTATTGGAAATCCAGCCTGTTCCGAGAGTTACGCATTAGACCATGTGACCACCGAAGCGGAAAGCTAAAGTGTTAAACTTTTAATAATATAATATCAAATATTTATTTCGTAAATTAATTGGGTTTTCCTCATTTCTAAGTATATTCACAAAAATTCTCTCTCTCTTTCTAAAAAAAATTAATTTATCAAGGCCAAAACACTGAAATTTATTTCTATAGTTCACGGTCATTGAAAAAAAGCTCTTAGTTGCGGGTTTTCCTTTGTTTTAATTCTCTTAATTAAGGTGGGAATGTAGGGGACGCGAGAAAAGGCCAGTGTTTTTGCAGTTTTTATAACAACATTTTTTTACCAAAATAAAAAAAATATTGCTTCAATAAAAGCATAGAGTTTGATTTACTACACATGCTGACATCATCAGTTGTTGAATATTTGTGAAGGGTGTCCTGGAATTTAATGACATCATTTTCTCTTCGTTTAAAAAGTTTCTCATCTTATGCTGCTATGTTCTTGATAGATGTTCAAGAATTATTTATATCAACATGTGAGGGAAATTAATACTCCAGGTTTCTACTGAAGCAATATTTAATTTATTTTGAACAAAAATAAAAGTTTTTATATAAAAACTCTGACCTTTTCTCGCGTTGTCTGCATTCTCGCCTTAGTTTACAACCGACTTCTGTCAGAAATATTAGCGTAATATCACAGTAACTATATTACATTATCTCCGTTTCAATCTGATGTGTCTTGTTATCCCCTGAAGCTCGCTGTCGGACAAGTATATGTGTGCGTGTGTGATGTTATCATGTTACTCATAAAGGTTTGACCTTCATCCCTGACCTAACTTAACACTCTTGGGAAATTAATCGCTTCCTTTCCGAGGGACTTTTATTTTTCAAGTGTTAACTGATCGACTTATATGATATAAAATAATCACTTTGATAAACAGTGTAGCAATGATTAAGAAGGCTAACCACTAGGTGGAATAGTCCTGATTCGATTCCCTGGGGGTGTTAATTTTACTTCTTTCCTTTTTCTATGAATACATTACTATGAAATTATATACAGGTTGATTCAAAAAGAATTGAAACCTTTCAAATGTGTTTAACTCAGTGACTAGGTTAAATCATTTTTGGACAATATGTTTAATATTTATCTATGTAGCCTATTATAAATATATTAATGAAGTAGCAGATCTGGTTTAGAAAACTTATCTTAACAGTCGAAGGATTCGTTGTGCTGACTATATGACACCCTCTATTCGCAACTGTTGGCATTATTATCGCTAACGGTGGTGGCCTCTCGGTCGATATAGCTCTCTTGCGGGCTCACACCGTGAAGTTATATATATATATATATATATATATATATATATATATATATATATATATATATATATATATATGTTTGTGTGTGTATACAGTAGGGTGGTCCTTATCAATACCTTTCAGATATTTTTTTTTTGTTTCTTATTTATCACCCCCTATTTCTTTTTCCTTTGGATAAGTATCTGGTAGAAATTTGGAAAAATGTATTCGACCTTAAGGGTTCGGCCAGACTGATAAGCGTGCGAGAGAGCGCGTGACTGAGCGACTGGGTGGCCAAACTGGCGAGCGCGCACGTGATTAACAAATAGCTCTCGATAGTTGTTGACGAGGAGTCAAAGGTTCGAAGAATTGAGGGTGGTTTTGACAAGTGATTTATTGTTGTGGTTTTCTCATCCTATTTCTCACGATAATGGTGAATCTTATTTGTAAAAGGCCTACTTTGATTATATATTGAAGTATTTTAACACATCAGTTATATATATATATATATATATATATATATATATATATATATATATATGGCCGTTAGTAGAAAGTGTGCTAAGCCTATCGATGGTAATAAAATGTAAAAATGAGAAGTCTTCCTAGCACTCAATGAACCAACATACAATAATATTGCCTAGCGCCTGTAAACTAGATTGTGCCGGCTCGAACGCAAGCTCCAGTCTGGCCACCTCTCATTACAACCAATGTGTTATATTTTAGTCGCTCGCTCAGTCTGACCGTCCCCTAACACGTGACCCAAGGAAGGTGAAAGTTTAAATAAATTTGCTTATTCCTGAGTTCTCACAATAAAACCTTTATTAATTTTGTTTTTAATTTCAAACAAATATTTAGGAGGGAGAACAACTAAAGTAAGGCCTATAACTGCTTGGCTACTAAAAACAAGTTTTTATTACATCAATTATAGTAATAAAAGGTTTAATATTTGCTTGCTATTGAATGCGTTGAGAAAGGTGTAAAATGGCTCCGATAGTCTTTTACGACTTGCAATAGATATTGCTTTTGCTCTTCATCTTTGGTTATAAGATTGTTGTATTCTTACATAAAATACACAACTCTTCTTGCACTGTCATTGGCAATTGTAAGGTTTCCGACTACTCTAAGACCATGTTTATAATCATGAAGAAAATGCTAGATCGCATGATCACGAGCAATGAAATCGGACAATATTTTAAACCACCTAAAAACATTGTATGTGCTTTTTGACACAAAGTTATGTAGTTATTTGTGTGTAAATGCGGTCATTTCCTCAAAATGAAAATTTAAATGGTTTGAGTTAGAATTATTTGTTTCTTTTTATTTAAATACTTTGGCCTTCTTTACTTTTTGTTCAACAGGAATTGTATCATAAAATAAGTGCTAAAGCGACTGTTTCTTTGGTAAGATACCATAAACGACCACATATTTTTGTTGTTGCTGTTTGGGAAATATTTTTATTTATTTCGTTGTAAAAGTAAAGGTCCTTTAAAAAAAAATCAAACACAAGGATTTTACTGTATCTAAAGGTTGATTTTTAGCAAGCAAGCTGTAAATATCTGATGCCATGTTGTCTGCACTGCTAGAAGCCAATTTAGGGAATCCCAAAAGACAATATTGTCCATTATCAGAAATAATTACTGGAAGCTTGTCAACCTTTTCGTTTTTTATTGCTGGAAGAAATTTTCCGTCCCAATCAACAACAGCAAACTACAACTTTATTTTAAAGTCATATGTTTAATTTTTAACACTGAAGCAAGCTGGGAACGAATCTTTCAACGGCATCGACATTTTGAGGTTTGATTTATAGCTAGATCTTCAGTGTTGTGACCCAAAGCTTTAGGAGTAGCCATTAAAATGTGGACAGAATCTGTCACTTAACTTGCATTTATCAAGAGCTGATGCCAGTTTGGTGTTAGTAAAATTAATGTTGTCAGAGGTTTGGATGGACCTGGCTGATTTGTGGGACAGAATGTATTTTCAGTTTCATCATCCTATGAAATCTCATTTTCTAAAGAAGATGACACTAAAACAAAAACCTTTTGTTTACATAACACAAAATACTGCTTAAAAAATGTAATAATTGTACCAAATATACAAATTTCAAAAGTGTAGTATTTGTTAAATTATTAGTAAATATCTTGCCTTTTTCGCCTCATAATAAATAACTTATGATATATTTAATAATTCTATGTGCCAAAACATGAAGATTAGTTTGTCTACAGGTGACCTGGTGGTCTAGGGGTAAGGTGTCAGACTTCTGTGCTGGCGGCCAGGGTTCGATCCTCGGTCCCGGCACAGATTTATCTGATTACCAAACCCTTCCTTCACCTCTGACAAGACATCTTGTGAATGTGGGGAATGCCAGGCTTCCACCGTGGTTCGGATTCCACGTTAAACTGTAGGTCCTTCATTTCATCTCACCATCACCGTACCATTACACATTAGCGTAAGTACGTATAACCCGAACGGGTAGTAAGACGCGGTGCTAATAATAATAATAATAATAATAGTTTGTCTACGATAGTATTGAATTATAAATATTACAGGCTATTGCAAACACAAGCTAGATTTATGTTTCAGAACTACGAACTAGCCTACATAAAACATAAATTCATTAAATATTTAATTATATATTAAATATAATAATAATAATAAACTTAATAAAATATTGTATAGTTATATTAAATAGATAATTTCCTAGAAACTATTTTCCCAGGTAAAAAAAAATCAAAAATATACTTAAAAACAAAAATTTATTTTTGGTTAATTTTTTTTTTTTTACCTACACGACTCTTTTATATACATTTTTTCACTCATTTTTATATCTTATTAAAAAAAATCGTCGCTTTTCTGCACAAACGTTTTAGGACTTTGTCTTCTGGTCCAGCAGTTTTTTTTATCGATGGCCCCTAAAACACCAATTCTTTCTTTCTATCTCTGGGGCAGTTACAAATATTTCCTTCAGTTTTTCTTGAAATTTGTATTATTTTTGCTTCTGTGTTTTGTTCTTATTTTTTAGAACGTTTAGAAAACTTCTCTATTCATTATACAAGGCTTCCATTTTAACAATGCAGTGCTGAGGTTCTCTCAGTGGTATTTATGTTTTTGTCAACAACAAAAAATCACCTTTTCACAAATTACTAAACAGGCACTTTCGTGGACTTTTTATACATCTCATATTATATTATATTAATTATTATTATTATTATTATTATTATTAGCACCACGTCTTACTACCCGTTCGGGTTATACGCACTTACGCTAATGTGTAATGGTAGGGTGATTGTGAGATGAAATGAAGGACCTACAGTTTAAACGTGGAGTCCGAACCACGGTGGCGGCCTGGCATTCCCACTCATATTATAAATAACTTGTTTATTATAAGGTCATTTTCTATCTAAAATTTGATTTGTTTCACTTCCAATCAAATATATTATTGCGAAATCTACTTTTTAGTGTCATTTTAACACTCTGCGTAAGCGTCGTGTTCCTACAGTCCGTGTTCCCGACAACTAGAATTTTCGCCACGCGCGGGCATACTGCGCCTCTATCGTGACTCTTTTAAGTGTTGGCGGGTTATTTAAATCCCTGTTTTGGTGTATATTTTGTATTATTTAGTTTATTTGGTATTATTTAATTTATTTACGAGCATACTATCATATTTTATATTTTTTGTTAAATTTGTGGAAAATCTTTTTTTTATATATAGATAACGACATTCACAGCCTCTGGGGCACTAGTTAGAGTTATGCGAATGACCCAATTTTTTTTTTCTTGCGTTAGTCTTAGGTTAGTTAGAAAAACCCTAGGGGGTGAGACCTTGAAAAAACTAGTTTCAAAAATAAGGACCACCCTAGTACACAGAGTGTCTGAAAATTATCTTTACAAATTGTATGGATCGTCTGGATCACGGCCGTCTTCAGATACAGGCCGGAATACTGAAGTTTGGCAACACAGCGTTGAGGCCGGGCGACAAAACAGCCACGTGCCGTAATTCAGTTTGTCTCACTGTGTGGGATGTTGGTTTCACGTGTAATTTACTTGATTTGAAATTTTTCGTTGTTCAAGCTTCTATTGCATGATTTTTTGGGACATATAGCAAAATATACAATATATGAAGATTTTGTGGATGTGATAAGTGATATTCAATTAACAGATGGCGTTATTCCAGAATCCTCAGTTTTGTACATTTGTGTTTATGGTTATTACGAATTGTCTGTTCATTTAGAATGCGGGTGCATAATTTTTTAGTTGGGCATGATACAGATGCTAACTATTTGAATGATCTTATCAAATAAGGACTAACTATTACATCAACAACTGTTTTAAGGATTGAAATTAATGAAGATTTTAATAACAGAAAAATTCAAATATAAGTTTCTTCGGTACAAAAATCAGGAGCAACTTTTCCTCTGCACTCACTTTGGGGGCCACATGGTCTAAGGCGCTAGCCTCGCAGTAGATTTGACTGCCAATAATGGTGACGTTAAAGTTCGAATCTAGGTCAGGTATAATGAGGGTGGTTTTTCCAAAATGGTTTTCTACTCTCACTCCACGTAAATGTGGGAACACTTCCTCTAAATATAACCTTCCTAATCCCTAAAACCACTAGCGTGATTAGTACATAAACGTATAGCCCGGACGGGTAGTAAGATGCAGTGCTAAAAAAACTTTCCTGTGTTTGACCTATAAATATATTGTTAGGATCCAGATTTAGATCAATTTATTAACAAATGTTTCTGAGGTAATACCTTGTGTTAATTATTTTATTTAGATTAGTCAACGCTTGGAAATATACTTCTTATCAACTATATCCAAATAATGTAAGAATGGTAAACTTTGCAGTTAAAACTCGTGTTCATAAAAGAAGTCAACCACTTTACAAAAGTGATGTTTCAAAATTCTATATTCTATGGTTGGTAAGTGTGCAAAGCAATTACATAAATAACACTATTAATTTTATTTAAAATATATGTTAAAGGATATTGGATTTGAACCCAGGACTTTTGGATTAGTACAACAATAAATGTTATTGCTATATTGTAATTTTCATTAGCTCCTAATCATGTCTGTGAACGTTATATAATCCTTACCTAGAAAATTTATTTTAAAATAATTATGTACATGTTTATTTGTTGTATTTTTTAACCTCTAAAGTATTTTTATTTGGTGATATAAATAAAACATATTTATATTAATTGTCAGTATAGTTCAAAGTGACTAATCAGTTTTGTAGCTAAGAAAACTGTAAATATTCACACAATTGTCCGTTAGAACTAGCAGATCGCTAGGCCTCATGACATCATTACAAGCGGAGTTGCCACATTTAACCCTCTGGCCTGTAACTAAAGAAGACCGTGCCTGGATGCTTTACGAATCACTAAAAGCGCTCATATTGAATGTTTATTGCTTGGTTATTTTAATCAAAAACAACATTGTTTTTTCTGTGTCTTTATTTAATTTGATTGGTAACTCTATATGCTTGTTAATTAGTTAGAAGCTATTTTGTTTAGTATCAAAGATGTAAAGAGAATTTTCTGGCATTGTGTATATAGCTTAAAACATGGGTTGGTGACCTTTTTGTGACTCTGACCGACTTAAGAGACTTGTCAAAGGAGCGTTATTACCCATCTTTTATACATTCTGTTTTTTTACTTTTTTTTTTGTACATACATTTTATCCTTATTTTCAATATTTCCTCAAATACGTGTGTCACTTTCTATATGAAGTAAAATGCGCATTTCTATATTCAACTATTTGGTTTTCTTATAAGATCACCGATTAAGACTATTTTGGTCACACTCAAATTGTATTTGATAGTTCTTGATACAGTTGTGATCTTAGAAGACCCAAAGATTGACTCTCAATGGCGCTAAGATTTCCTTATGTGATCAACTGAAAATATCCGTGAGATTGACCGGTTGCCAACCCCTGATTTACAATCTGATTAACATTGGGACTACCCCCAGGTGGCGGGAATTCAGACACTCCGTTTAACCTGAAAGGTTACAGTCTTACCTCTATTGAGTTCACTTTGGCCCCATCGTAGGGAAATAAACGGCATCTTTTATCTTTATTTTTATCTTAAAATATACATTAACTAAAATCTTGTAAGATTTGTGAAAGGAAATAACATTGTTGCAGAAATTATTCAACAAAGCTCATACAATAAATAATAGACACTGTTAGAAAAACATTGAGAAAAGTGTAGCATCTTTGTCCATCAAAAAGCATAACAATGAAATTCATATTTAAAAGACCTCCATAAAAATTTATAATTAAGACTTATTGGTTTTGTAAAAATATATATCAAATTAAACTTTTTTTTAAATAAAACTTTACAATGATAATTTATTTACTATTTCATATAGTTGTAGAGAGAGATGATACAAAATTGGAAAATTTTGTTTTTATAAAGTACCCATAAGTCATTGTTATTGTAAAATGAGAACTACCATTTTGTTTGTAATGTTAAACAATGCTTAGATATGAAATTTAATCAAAATTGTTAGAACATATTTCAGAAGATTGATTTTTCTCTTCAGTAATAAAACTGGGGAATGCTATGATAGTAGTATTGTTTGATGTATGTTATGAACTTATGATGAAAGATTTTAAAATGCAAGCTTTTTTTTTAAAAAAAACTAACATTTTTTCCCGGTCTGTTTTGTACCTTCCTTTGACTCCTAAAGTTAGAAAGCAAGTCTTGCTTACACCCAATATCATCATTTGGAGAACTGTAGGAGAAAATCTTCATCTTCTCTCTAAAACAATTAACTGTTTCCGAATCTCCTAGCTCACAGTTATGTCGTCAGTTATTTCGGAAGGTGGTGTGTTGGGGTAAGAAGGAGCTTACTGGCGGTATCGATGAACCGAGGTGCAATTATTTTCTTTTATTCGAGGTAATATCGACCAAACGAAAACCAGAGCATGACAATCTTCTCCATAGCAGGACTCTTACACACACATAAAACAACCCTCCGTGTGGTTCTCTTCTCATTAGGTAATCTCTACTTCCATCTTTCTCCTCAATCCCGCTTCCAAGATATTTTACGTCCTGTATTTTTCTCAGCTCTACTTCTTGTACATTTAAAGCTTCACTGGGCCTTATCCTCTTCCTTGTAATTACCATCACTTCACATCTCGCCATGCTAGATTTCATTCTATTTCTGTAACTGTTCCTGGACTTCCTCTTCCTTCTGCCCTCTTACCATGAAGTAATCAGCAAACATTAAACAAAAGGTAGATGAAATATTATTGTTTTGGAAAGAAAAAAATTTGATGTAACTAGTTTTAGTTAATTGTATTGTTTAGATATATTGTATTTGTAGGACTATTTAAAAAAAAGAGGCCAGTTTGTTTTATAGTATAGGCCACATAACCTAAAACCTTGAAACATTTAATCCTCTCTATATATTGAAAGGGAGCTGTATTTGAAGGAATGTTGGTAGAATCTCCGTTCTAACAATAACCTGGTGTTATTGTTTAGCCTCATCCTTTTTTGTTGAAGGAATATACAAAGAAGGATGGAATTCCTACATCGAGGTATTGGTGTGTGACTGGCAACCCTACGTACGGTTGGACATCTTGTCTCTGGGAATTTCGCCAGGATTTGTGTGTGTGGTTGTTTTTTTTTCACTCACATATATATATATATATATTGTAACTTATATTTTGATGGCATCGAATTGGAAATATGAATCTTATAAATGTGTGATTTATAGATAATTTGAATTTATCTGTGACTGCAAGAAATAAATTAATAAAAATTTAATAAGTAAACTGATAGTGTGTTTGGTACTAACCAAAAATCCACGATACAATAAATATATAGTTTGGTGCTATTAGATCTTATCAATTATACTTAAATCGCTAACACTTTGAAATATCATATTACAATCTTTAATTTATACCATAAATAAATAATTTTTTTGAAAATAATTGTTATATTTATGTTGATAACACTAACTATTCTCAAAACAAGAATGAAAACAATGACCGTGTGAGTAAGGATCTTTGTTGATAGTCTTAACAATTCTTAAAACAAGATCTCAAAACAATGATCGTGTGAGTCAGCATCTTGGTTGATAGTCTTAACTATTCTTTAAAAAAGGAACTGAAAACAATAACCGTGTTAGTCAGCATCTTTGTTGATAGCTTAACTAATCTAAAAAAAAAGAGAAGGAAATAATGACCGGGTGAGTCAGCATCTTTGTTGATAACCTTAACTATTCTCAAAAAAGGAGCTGAAAACAATTACCGTGTGAGTCAACATCCTTGTTGATAACCTTAAATATTCCCAAAACACGTATTAAAACAATGACCACGTGATTGATTATCCACATAGTATTTTTATTTTCATTAATTTTATTCAATAGATTATGAAAGGTTAAAAAGTTCTGAGAGGAATATTAATTTTATTTTATTGAAAATAGTGATTAAGATAATTAATATAAAACCGTGGAATAATTTACTTACCAATAACCTGGTTGGTTACTGGTTATTTCATACGTGTAGCCATTGTTATTTGCGTATTAGTTTCTTTATCGAATAAAGTAGGGGAACATCTCCCGTGAGTATTATGTCCCCTGCTCTAGAGAGGGTCAACCACGGTCCTCAGATCCAGACAGATCCTGATTAATCCTCGTGAGGATACCGTCAAGAAACATGAACGTGCGTGCGGCTTGAAGGGTTCGTTAGGAGTGACATCTAGATAGACCTTGCCCAGTCTCATCAGGGCTGCCAACTCTCTATAGTCTCAAGCGATTACACAGACCAGAGATAGATTGCGTTTTGTCCAATAGGATTAGATAGTACATTATAGAACCTTGTCTGACAGCTAGAAAGGGCTTCTAATCGTTATTATCGGCAACACGTCTCATTACCTGAGCGGGTTGTAAGCATAATTATGTATTAATTACGTTAGTGTATTAGAGAAGAGGAAGGTTGATTTTAAAGGAAGTGTTACCGCATTTGCGTGGAGAAAGTGTATAACCATATATGAAAAACAACCCTCAGCAAAACCAACTTAGATTCAAACACCGATCTTTCTGTCGTTGGTAGTCTAGTCCATTTGCAAGAGCGACGACCGAGACCAAGTGCCCATCTTCGTGGGCTTTAATCAATGGTGGTTCGTAGGTTGTTTCCGATGCTATCTCCACTTGTCAGGACTGCACTAATTAACAGCCCACCCCTTCCCCTCTGCCTGCATCCACCCCTTCACCAACCCAGTTCTGTCCATCAAGCCCTGCTTGCTGTAGTAACATAAGACACTTCTGATTTGAGTTATGTAACGTATACTTTCTGAATAAACTGATTATATCAGCACACGATAATTTTTATGAGCGAGCATGAAAAGGCCTACCAATTTAACCGGGAAAGATATTTTACCGGGTTCTTTTACACGCCACAATCTACATGTCCGTCGGCTTTACTGAAGCATACATCTCGATGATTTATACGTAAGTGTCCGAACAAAAATACAAACAACTCTATTCATTTCCTTAAGGTCTGACAGTCATCGTCACAGAAATAATCAGAAGCCCCTTTAAAATATGGTCACCAAACCTTTACCGGGTGGAAAGACAAGATACGACCACCTCTTGTTTATATATTTCACTCTTACGCGGCGACTTATACAGATAAAACAAGGAAACAAAAAGTTTATCTTTTAATCTAGGTCTAACTTTAAAAGATAAATCTTACTTATTAAATCTGAATGCGTAGCTGGAACTATTTTATGTTTATGTGTGTCGTATGGATCGTAAACCACTCAGACTATTTAATTTAGGTTATTCTAAAAATGGTTTCAAAAACTTCCCGGAAGATTGTAGTAGAAATAATTGGTAGGGCTATTTATTTTACGAATATCTAAAATAATAAACAAGAAAAGTGTTGTTTTTTAAAACTTGAATAAATGATCACTATTATTATTATTATTATTATCATCATCATCATCATTTTTATCACAAAAGAAGAGCCAAATTCAGATAGCAATTAAGGAACTTCCCTATCATGTTAATATTCTTAGTTTTATGTTCTGCATAGTTTTTGATTTAACTTCTATTTCCCTTCCTTCACCTCTGACAAGACATCTTGTGAATGTGGGGAATGCCAGGCCTCCACCGTGGTTCGGATTCCACGTTAAACTGTAGGTCCTTCACTTCATCTCACAATCACCCTACCATTACACATTAGCGTAAGTGCGTATAACCCGAACGGGTAGTAAGACGCGGTGCTAATAATAATAATAACTTCTATTTAATAATGATCATATTTATTGTTTTAGTAACGGTCCTTCCTCGTGACGTTTTTTAACGTCTATTTACTTTCTAAAATCTTTATTTCGTTATAATTGTTTTCTTGAATAATTGTTATTTTTAACATGTATTATTATGTACGTATCTGTAATGGCCTATTATAAGTATAGTAAGAAATATAATAGAGGAAATTGAAGTTGAAATTAAGATAATAGTAGTAATTATTATTATAGATATCTAACATTATGTAATAACGCACTGATTACATCAGTACACGACCCATAAAATAACAATACAAGGATATAAAAATATATTCCCCATGGTGAAACTACTATTGAAATAAGGTTCCACCATAATGGGACTCAGCCTACTTTGAATCTAAACCATGGGGAGGGGGAACAAACAGCATAAATTGTTTGTGTATAATTAAACAGGAGGAGAGGTAGAACCTATAAATACAGTATATAGAGTTTTGCTGTTTTACATTAAAAAAAAGGAATGAAAGTAAGGCTGAATTTAGGAAAATATGTCCCGTATTTGTGTAGGTAACGACTCGGAAAAAATTAAGAATAAACCTTCATCAATACACTAGGCTGGGATTCAAACTCCAACCTCTCTACCACCGGAAAAATAGGATAAACGTTCTTTACGTTTAGTCCGTGTGCCCGCCTTCTAGGGTACAATTTATTATTATAATAGTAAAAACGTGCTTTCTTTTCTATTACAAACTCTCTATATATACGTATATTATTGTCTATATATATATACATTTGTATATATTTTATAAGCATAGTTGGGGAATGCCAGGCCCCCCCGTGGTTCGGATTCACGTTAAACTGTGGGTCCTCCATTTCATCTCACAACACCCTACCATTACACATTAGCGTAAGTGCATATAACCCGACCGAACGGGTAGTAAGACGCGGTGCTAATAATAATAATAATAATAATAATAATAATAAAAATAAGCATAGTTGATCTAATGGGATAGAGATGAAGAACTAAGCATTTTGGAGCTAGTCTAGCCACATTTGTTTGGAAGGAGAGGGGAAAATCATTTAGAAAAAATGTACCCTCAGTAAAGCTGACTTAGATTCGAACCCCGATCTCCTCTTCAACAGCAGGCCAGTCTGGCACGAGAATAAAGTGAACTAATATGTTAAATATTAAAGATTCAAAAACGCTAATGTATAAAAAGGTTATGATTTATATATAGCTAACATTTGTTCCCCATTATATACAAAGTAAAAGATAAGTTTTGGTAAGTATATAAAGTTTTTAGTGTTGAGTCATGGACAGAAACTAGGATAAGTGGAGTTTGTTAAAACTTACCTGTGATATATTACCACCCATTCTATTCCCATTTGACCAATAACACGTAGCCTCCGCACTTTTATTATTATTATTATATAGCATCGCGTCTTACTACCCTTTCGGGCTATACGATTAAATACTAACCACGCTATTGTATTATGAATTGGGAAGGTTGAATTTAGAGGAAGCGAACCTGCATTTGTGTGGAAGGAGAGTGGAAAACTCTTTAGGAAATCCCCCCCCCCCCCGGTTCACCTGACCCAAATTTGAACCTTGATTTCCCCGTCCTCGGCAGTCTGGCTCAACACTAAACTAGCGCGTTAGCCAACTACGCCACCGAGGTGGTTCTCTGCACTATTCATCTCACATGAGAATGTGTTTATGTTGATAACTGACCAATGAGTGTTCTACTGAGTAATGACGATATATCACAGGTACAATCTAAACTATGCTTACCCTGGTGACACTTTCTCAAAGACTATGAAAATGTTATATTTATGAGCAAACCAATTATTTTACTTTGAAATGTTTCTTGGAATAGATTGATATCGAATTAAAAATTGTAATCAAAATACTCGATCAGGGCCGTACGCACGGTGGTGGTGGGGGAGGGGGTTAGAAGGGGTTGGGAGTTTAAACCCCTCCCATTGAGAAATACATTTACATTAGATAAAACAACATTGATATAATGAGACGCGAACAAAAAACTATTCCGGAAATAGATTCCAACGAGAAGTGATATTTGTAAATTCTTACTTAAACATTTCACTTCAGGGAAGAAATTATTATCTTGGACAAGCTGTTGGTATCAATGCGCTATGAGTGGACGAGTGCTGATTATGGGAATTTTTTTTTGTGATAACATTTTTTTATCGTCCCAATAAAATATAAAATATTTAATTATTTTTTATTACTTACGGAAACATCTCAATAATATTTTATGTGTCACCATAACTCTATCATATATTAGCTTATCGTATTCTTACCTAATCATAAAAAAATTGGCTACCCCACCCCCATTTGCTACAAAAATCCTAGTATGGGCACTGTATTTGATAGTAATTTTGTGATGCATATACGTTACTTATTACATTTAATGAAAATACGTAATTTTACATCTGTAACTAACATCATCTTCTAATAAAATAAAACAGCTTAAAAGATTATGTTTTCAAAACAAATGCAAATAGCAATTACTGGTGCATAAATAAAGCTCTAGTGCAAATATTTACTTAGGACTTATATAAGTATCAAGATGTAAGCGATATTTAAGGAATAAATACAAATATTAAATTCAGCTCTTAAATCATTTACAAATGATTTAAGATTGTTGATACTGAGAAATGTAAATATATTAACATTTTGAAAGGTTTGTTTATTGAGCCAAGTAGTCTAAATAAACTTCTCGGATAGTAACACAAATTATTATAACGAGTTTCATGAAATGGCATATAACAATATACTCTCGCCATAAACTGAACTGCCGATGAAGGGGAGAAAAGGGTTCAAATCCTGGTCGTGTGCACTAAGGGTGATATTTACTAAATGTCTTTACACTCACCCTACATGCAAATGATGGCACACTTCCTCTAAATTCTACCTTTTCCATCCTTAACGTGACATCCTAGCTAGCAAGTAAGCGTACAACCCGAACGGTTAATAAGACACGGTGTCAATAAAGCCTCTAATGTCCATCTTCAGTGACAACATTTTTTTTGGACATGATAAAATAGGGGAGAAGTATCAATTTTAATTTAATTATCTATATCACCACTTAGCTTCAAGTGATGATTATGGTGATTTTATGAAAAAGTGCTCGGTACATCCTACTGTACCCTTTGTTTACCTTGAAATGTAGTAAGCCTACCTTACATGGTTCCACCATGGTCTATCTTATAAGATAGAGCCATAATATAGTCGGTCAAGATAATAAACCCACTACGTTTAAAGGTAGACTAAGGCCGGGTTTATACATGCCGTTGCTGCAGTAGGGACAACGGCCGTTGATTTTTCTCCTTGTTCCCACATACTGTGACAACGCAGTGTGCTAGGGTGGGAGAGACCTCCCCCGACCTAGTATCGTCTTGACAACCAATAGTTTGTATATTCCTGTGCTTTCGTTTGAACTGCGGTTATTAACGCGTATAGAAAACGCCTTAGTAGTAGTGTGCATGGAGCAGACATCAAGTTTACTAGATGACCACTCCAGTAAGAAGATTCTGGGTGCATCCGTAACATCAGTCCGTCAAACAATTCTTCCCATTTTTCCACAAATCTTCCTGCTACTTTCAACCAGCACTTTTCATTTTCCGTGCGGTTTTTAAAAAGGTTGTGGTTTTTCTCCCAAAGCGGAGGTTTATCTTACACGTATGCTATTAGCTTATCACAATCCGCGGTGAAAAAAAATCGTTAAAAAGAAAAATGTATAGGAGGTGGGTCACCGACAGACTGTCCAGAGGGTTATGTGAGACCAGCAGCTCCTTCCGATTCTTTGTGTTTTGCCCCTCCCTTCAACAGTAACGTTGACTTAACGCCGCAACAATCCTCCGTTGTAACTCTCGAACTGCCGGTGAAAACACCGCACCGGTTCATGTAGGAACCGCCACGCTGCGATCACCGTGTTGATTCTTCCACTCCGTTACCGCACCTCAGCAATGGCCGTCGAAAAAGGGCATGTGTACGTACACCCGCACTAAGTATACGAGATGCTGTGCCCACAATTTCGTGTCATGTCAACACCAAAAAATATACAAGTAATCATTTACACTTATTTGTAGCGTACGATATTTTGTACCTTGTGGGAAACATATTATTTCGGCATTTTTTTTAATGTAGGTCTGCAACATTTTAGCTGTAAACATATAAAGATGTGTACTTTGTGTGGTTGTCAGCTAATATATTTACTGTATAATCTTGATGGTCTGAGGTACCTTCAAGTTCAAGGTAAATATATGTCCAGTGTTTGTCTTTTAAGGTCATTCAACGATAGATTATTTTTAGTACCGCATCTTACTACCCATTCGTGTTGTACGCTTACGTACTAAGATACGTTAATGATTTTTAGGGATTAGGAAAGTTAAATTAATAGGAAGTGTGCCAGAATGTTCGTGGTGGGAGAGTGGAAAACCGTACTCTGTACACCCGACCGAGATTTGAACCCCGATTTCCCCGTCATCGGCAGTCTAGCCTACTGCAAGAGCAGCGTGTTAGACCACTCGGCCAATGAAACGGGTGAAATTTACTGCACAAATTTAACGAGTGTATAGTTATAAGTTATAAATAGTGAACCAATAAATTAAAATCAAACTTAACCTAAGGGTTCACCTTTGCTTTTTCATGCTTTTTATGTGCCATCGTCAAGGTAAAGTACTTAATGTATGGGGCTGATATGTGGTATAATTATACATTCAAATGAGCTGTAAGTCCACCCAGTGAAATATTTATAATATTAATGATATGAATATTAATAATAATAATATTGTGCTGTTTAGACCGGGACTAACTTTATAACCCTCAAGGTCTCGAACAGGTATTTTATTTAAGCTGGAAAATACATCAATCATTATAATATTATTGGCTCTGATCTCTTTAACAACATTTCAACATGAATTATTTTAGTCGTAAATGTTTATCATAAGTGATGTATTTTCTTTTTTTGACTGGCTGTCGTCATTAAAATATAATATATGTGAATTGGTTGAAGTTAAAAATAAGCGTAATGCCTGTAATGACGTAACAATAATTATCATACATATCTATGTACTGTACATAATATTAAGTAAATTTTAATTAAAACTCTCTGCTTTAGAAACCATAATATGAAATTATATACTTGTTGCTTCCATAGTAATAATTTCTCACGGCTAGTCCATCTTAATGTTCATCATAATCTTTATAACCTTGTTCATAATATTTTCTTTTACTGTTGCTGAATCATAAATCATACTCTTTCCCTCTCTTACTAGGATTGAAGCTTAAGGTGGGAATTTAGGGAATGCGAGTTAAGGCCAGTGTCTTTGCAGTTTTATAGCACAACTTTTTATAGTCAAGAGAAATAAATAATTCTACATTACAAACATATTGTTAAATTTTATTCACATGATGATATCAACATTTGTTAGATATCTATCAAGGATGTCCTGGAATTTAATGAGAACCTTTTTTTCTTCATTCATAAAAATTCTCATTTATTACCACTATTCTCACGACAGATATTCAACAACTTTTGATATCACCATGTGAAGAAAATTAAATCCCATGTTTATAATAAAACTATCTTTTTTAAATCTCGGGGAAAAAATGTTTTTCTATAAAAACTTCAAAAACACTCCTCTTAACTCGCGTTTCATACATCCCCAACTTAAAACACAACTATTTATATTTCAATGTGGCTGAAGTCCATTAATGAACGCCTTTGATCGGGGTGGTAAAAACAAAATCACTGTAAAATCTTCTCGGCACAAAAATTGCCAAGAATATTAATTATTGCAGAGATGTAATATGGATGTGTGTGGTAGATAAATTTATTGTTATTAAATTGTTATTTAATCAATATGGATAGTAAATATTATCATCAGCATTGTAACCTTGTTAATTTATTATTTTATACCTCCATATGGGTGTGTATATATATATATATATATATATATATATAATATATATGAGACATACACATGTGAGTGTATAGCTATGTCTTTTCTCCCGTCTATTCAATTTTTTCTCTCTTCATTTATCTCTATTTTGGAATGACCATAAATTTACTCAATTATTAGAACATTCGTGTATCAATAATACACACTTATAACATTATGTTTATACATTTCTCTATATCATATCCGGTAGTTGAAATTAAGAGAAAATGGTTCAATAAATTCTGACCAACGCTCACTCATTTTAACGAATAGGGCTACAAGATGCCGGCATAAATAGTAGCCTAAAACTGTAACCTAATTTTACTAGCAAATGTTCCGTATTCTCCTTTTGTGTGGGCAGTGACTCATCTGTACAATTAATCTTTGTCTACATCTCCATGGGAACCATTATTTGTGTATATTGTATATCGGTAGTTAAAGTATTATCTTATGGAATAATAACTCGATTCTCGCTTGAGTGGTTTGGTGAAACAAATAGATAGAGCTGAAAAAAAGAGGTCGTTTTAAAGTTCTCATCGTGGTGTAAGAGGGGGAAAATATACGTTTTGATTCAAATTAAACACCGAGAGCTAAAAATCTAGGTAAGGTTGATTGCTTTTGACAAGAAACTTTTAATAAAGGGCTTATTGTATAGATCTTTTTCGATTAAAAGTTTAGAATAAATTTTAGTGCAATTATCTGCAGCTATCGATGCAACTATCCACCAGTTTTATATAATTGGTTGATTAGGCACTGTACTTAACTTTTCTATGTAAAAGTGTCATTACAGGAAGAGAGTGAGTGAAAGAAATTAATAATATTAATAATAATAATAATACAATAATATTTCCATGGTGTCAGCCCGCAAGCAAGCTATACCGACTGAGCGGCCACCGCACGTTGGATAAGGTAGTGCCATAATTTGCTGATATAGGGTGACACGTTATCAGCAAAATAAGCCGTACAGCCCATTAATCTCAATTTTCTAGACCGGAGCCACTACTTTTTCATTCAAGTAGCTTCTCATTTTTCCTCATGAGGCTGATTTGACCCCGTTCCAGACCTATTGCTTCCCAAAAAATTATGAAAGCACCTGGGATCGAACCAAGGACCTTTTCGGAGTAGTATACAGGAAATTTGGGCTTTGGGATTGTTTAGGCTTTGTTATTTAAAAAAATGTTGGAGCCACCCACCGGAATTTTTGAGTCACGACGTATTCCTGCACCCTTTTTGGGTTCGGGTTACTCGACTGCAAAATTTCAGCTCCTTAGATCTTCTGGGTTTTGAGATTATTTTAGGCTGGACAGAGGTACGGATAATTATTATAGTGGAAATGGGGATAATCATTAGTTAAACAATATATATTAGGACAAGGAAATCCATTACATGTGTAACACTACCATTATTTTGGTTAGGTTTTTTTTTACTTTCTCATGAAGAAATAGGTTTAAAATAAAATATTTTTGAAAAATATTCATATTATGAGTATTTTGAAAATTCACTTTTCATCCTCTTCCAATGACTAAAAAGGTTTTTACATCATAATGTATGCATTTCTTTAGGCCCTCAGGCTACCCACAAATTTTAATTTAAAAGGCATATACAATCTAGTGCAGACAACATAGAACAATAATACTTGGAATTTATTGATGAAAAGTATTTTCACAAGCTCAAATTAGAGAAAAAGAACAATAATTTATATTTGGTTTGCCGGTGCCTGCTATTGTTGATCCATGGAAGAAACGCAATTGTTTGGCTCCGGTTGTTATAGGCAACTTGCTGCACTGCGACATTACACGGGTGGTCTACTAGGTATCCTGCAGGGGAGGAAGAACGTAACAGAACCTGCTCAGCGTCGCAAGGTCTAACGCGCAACTCTCGCAGTAGATTAGATTGCCAATGATGGTGAGATCAAGGTTTGAATCTTGGTCGGGAATCCTGAGAGGGGTTTTCCTAAAGAAAATTCCACTCTCCCTCCAAGCATATGCGGATACACTTCATCTAAATATAGCGTTCTTAGTCACTCAAATAATTAGCGTAGTTAGTACGTAAGCGTATAACCTGAACGGGTAGTAAGAGAGGTGCAAAAAAAAAGAAGAAGAACGGAATGTATCTGGTAGAACAAGTTGTGGTGTGGTGAATGATTCAAATATGTAGGGTTTTTTCATGTTTTTACTGGATAATCACAACTTGTGAATGTGTGGAATGCCAGGCCAACCACCGTGGTTCGGATTCCACGTTAAACTGTAGGTCCTCCATTTCATCTCACAACACCCTACCATTACACATTAGCGTAAGTGCGTACAACCCGAACGGTTAGTAACACGTGGTGCAAAATAATAATAATAAATAATAATAATAATAATTTACTGGTTCATACAACAACAATAGCAACCAAGAACATTAATGGCAGAAGCCTTTCTCTATCAAAAAGATATGATGATACGAGTGACGGGTAATTGCATGTTGTATAGTAATAAATTTATCTAAGCCATACTGGACATCCCCACCTAATATCAGGAGAAAATATTTATCTTCACCTCTCTCTCTCGGTCATATCTGACGGTGGTGTGTTAAGGTAGTAAGGAGTTACTGGGAAACTCGCGTAACCAGCGTTGCGAAACTTGTCCTATATTTGAGGGAGCATTACCACACGAAAAGGGAGAATGATAACGCTGTTTCCCAATAGTAAACATGCAGTTACCTCAGAGATGATATCCAGTGTAGTGGGTCATTTACCTTGACTTTTATGAACATTCATTGGCCAAGTATCAACGAGAATGTAATTACCATAATTATGAGTTATGTAAACCCTGATTTTTATAGGCCAACATTTACTGAGAGTCACTAACATTTGGAATAATTGAAATATGTATTATTTGATTTATTAGCTATAAAGTTCAAGTAAAATATTATCAAAATATCCCAATATACTTCCTTATGGATTACTCTATAGTTTTTATTTCTTTACATAACTAACTAAATGGACTAAATATGTAATGTGCGCCACCTTGTAATTTGGGAGTCCATAAAAAGTTTAAATGAAAAAACTTTTCTTGTGTCAAGAAATTACAAACTATATGATTAAACTGTTTCTGTGACTAGTGAAACCAATACAAAACGATTACTTATAATGAAAAAAAAAAATATATATAATAAAATGATATATATAATATATAATAAATTAACACCGTTTAGATTCGCAATTTTTACTTTCTCGCTATCTTGCAGGTAGAGAATGAAACTATTATGCTCGTCAAAAAAATCGAACTTGAGATTTTGATGAATGTCAACGTTTCATGACCACATGAATCGAAAAAAGGTTTTTTTTAATTTCCATCTGTTTGTCTGTCTGTCTGTCTGCAGCTCGGACTAGAGCCTAAACTATTTTACCAATCGGGCTCAAATTTGGTATCTAGGGTTTTCATAGGTTTGCCCAAGAGGGGTTTTGGAATTGGATATCTAATCCTAAAATTAAGGGTAGTTTTTGGGTGAAAAGATAAAAAATAGATTTTATCAAAATCGGCTTTAACTATTTTGATAAAATTTCACTTCAAAACATTTATAAATATTCCAAACAAGATGGTTACTCTCAATATTTCGGCAAGATTACTTTGTGGGTTCCGGTCTGATGCGTAAATTAGCTTTTTTTATTTTATCATATCTCCGAAACTATTTGAGATATATGAATGTCGACGTCTTATAACCCCTTGAACACTAAAACGTAGTTTTTGCAATTCCATCCGTCTCTGTGTTTGTTTAACCCTAAAATTAAGAGTAGTTTCATAAAAAGCGAAAGAGAAAAAAACTATTTTCTCAAAATCGGCTCTTATGATTTTGATTAAAATTCGTATCTAGGCGTTGATTAAGATTATAAATAAACTGGCTATTTTCATTTTCGCATGAAAATGACTTTTAAGGTACTTTACAAAAGCAGAAATTTCCGTTTCCCCGCAACTATTTGAGATACTTAAATAATTTATCATTGCTAATTGTAGTACTATTAAAACAACAAACTTTTATATGAAATATATTTTTATAAAACTAACAGTTTCTGAGATATTGGCAAATATATTAATACAATTCTGTGAGCTTTAGTTGTAAAGAGATACTACTTAAGTTTTAACGAAATAATTCTCTAATGCCATTGAGTAATTAAATATAATGTAAGTCTCTCAAAAAGTTATGTTGTTTTTCCTTAAACCTCTTAAGAGAAATGTTTGTACAGCAATGATATACCTCCTTCATTTTACACTAAATAGTCAATATTTACATTTTGTATTGGTCAAAATTTATAAATAAGGAATTTAATAGCAATGCGATTACCTTAAGATGTGCCATACCTAATAAAATGTCGAAAATTTTAACCGGAATTCGAAATTTCAATACGAAGTGTTGACCCTTGTGCACCCAATATCGATCATTTTTATTGGTCTAAACATATAAATGAGGACATTAATTCTTTAAAAATAAAGTTACAAAATTTAAAAACGGAATTCAAAAAATGTTTTACGTAAGTATAATGCAATTTATGCTTGGGTTTGCTAGTGTATATTATTTCGTTTCACAGAATATATTACGAGTTTTGAGTAAATATCTCCATTTTTAAATAATAGAGCGAGAAAGACCGCGCGGATTTCCGTATCATTTATTTCTATTAAAAGACCAATAATAAGTTTATCGAGCATTGGAGATACATTTTAAGCAGGGTACCTGGTTCTTTTATATCAATTAAAGAAAACTGTGCAATTAAATCTTTCACCAGAACAAGTTTTGATAAACTAAAACATAAATCCATAATCCACTCCCACACTTTTATGTACAACACTATTCCTGGTCCGAAGATCTTGACCATTCAAACTTTAAAAAAATATACTGCCCATCCAGAGAAGTGAACCACTAACCCCTTACGCCAGCGACGTCATACGGGCACAGATCCATCTGGTGGTGGGGGTGTGTACTACAGCTAACACACGTGACGTAGAGGTTAGCCCTGCAGTCTCACCAACACGGCGACACAAATCCATCTGGTGGTGGGGTGTGTACTACAGCTAACACACGTGACGTAGAGGTTTAGCCCTGCAGTCTCACCAACACGGCGACACAAATCCATCTGGTGGTGGGGGTCGTGTACTAAGCTACACACGTGACGTAGAGGGTTAGCCCTGCAGTCTCACCAACACGGCGACACAAATTCATCTGGTGGTGGGGTCATGTACTACAGCTATCACACGTGACATAGAGGTTGGTTGCCCTGCAGTCTCACCAACACGGCGACACAAATCCATCTGGTGGTGTGCCATGTACTAACGCTATCACACGTGACATAGAGGTTTGGTTGCCCTGCAGTCTCACCAACACGGCGACACAAATCCATCTGGTGTGTGTGTCATGTACTACAGCTATCACACGTGACATAAGGTTGGTTGCCCTGCAGTCTCACCAACACGGCAACACAAAAGATGACGCCTGTATAAAATGCCCAATTGAATATGGTGTATCCTGGATCGTCTTGCGTCATTTTTGACGCGGTGATCTCAGGATACGGCGACACACTTTTCAGACCAAGACGACATAAATCACGCGTGACAGAGTATTAAAGCACTCATTGTCTCCCGTGTATTTAGATAACGCGCGTCACGAAATGCCTGTATAAAAGAAAGAGGCCTTAGATACGTCCCTATCCCATGGATTATGTCGATGTCCCCTTTGTGATGGGCAGCTCTTTGGAACTGGTGCTCTACCAGTGCAATGGTGTGCCGCTAAGTGTCAAAAAGTTTATCGTGGGAGTTTGAAGGAATATTAAAAATAAGCGAGAAAACATATTTGAGGAATAAAAAATAAATCTTTTTATATTCATTATGAACTATATTTTTTTTTAAATAACACAATTATTGTAACTTTAAATATTGTACTTGGTTTTTGAATGATAAAATCTCTCCTTTAAAAACTAATATGTGCCTTAACAATTTTAGCGCCTTGTTGAATGTGAAGTGAGTTGAAAATGAGTTGAAAATCACGGATGTAAGAACTCATTAAAGTGGTTCTTTTAAGGGTCGTAGAACATTAATCCGTTATCCAGCTGGAATATTTCTTATCCTCTTTTCTAACCACCTTCCTTATCCCTCCCCCCAGCTTCGAAGGAGCACTTAATCCCCCTTCCAGGGGATTTCTGACATTCGTTTTGTCTGTTCCTAAGCCTGCTCATACAGTTTCCACCGAAGCTCACAGACCAAAGTGGTAATCTTCTCAACTCAATAATTCGAAAAAAAGAAAAAGAAAAAAACTTTCTATCTTTTTCAACAAGCTGTCAAGAATAACATGAAATTTGAGGCGGTTGAGAAAACAGCTGTAAAAGTCAGAAATCATGACATATTTCATCTCAAAATGAAATTTGTATAAGAAAAGACTATAGTGAGAGGTAGGACTATAAATCTATAGCTCCAACTACCTCATGGCTGAGAGGTTAGTTTTTGTGACTTTTATCAAAGC
The DNA here is from genome assembly GCA_039000515.1 of Timema cristinae. NCBI lineage: Eukaryota > Metazoa > Arthropoda > Insecta > Phasmatodea > Timematidae > Timema > Timema cristinae. Next base: position 25,897,494 of record JBCFYV010011172.1, read on the forward strand.
TGCATTGAATTGAATCCTATTTTTAAAATAACCTGTATATAACATTTTCCTTCTAATTTTGAATCCAAATTTGATACCCAAGATCTTTTAAAAATTTACAAATTTAATAAAAATAAACTGAATAACAAATACTTTGCACTACACAGACTTTCTTCCAATTTACCGAAAAACATTTATTCAAAACTCGATAGTACATAATATGTAACTTTTAAAGAATCATAATGAAAAAAGCGCATTACATTCTATTAAAAAGCATTAAAATAAATTTCTCATTTCAAAAGCTTCAACAAAAAATACATATACTTGCTTGAAGCTCATAAACTATTTGTTTTATAAAAATATATTTCAAATAAAAGGGTTTTGATTTTAATAGTTCAACTTTTCAACCATAAGTTATTTCGTATCTCAAAGGATAAAAACCATTTATAAAATCATTACAAGTCTTTGTATTTGTAGGTTAAGTGTTTATGGTTGTGTGTTTGGACAAGTTAGCTTGTATTATTATTATTATTATTAGCACCGCGTCTTACTACTCGTTCGGGTTATACGCACTTACGCTAATGTGTAATGGTAGGGTGATTGTGGTGATTGTGAGATGAAATGAAGGACCTACAGTTAAACGTGGAATCCGAACCACGGTGGAGGCCTGGCATTCCCCACATTCACAAGATGTCTTGTCAGAGGTGAAGGAAGGGTTTGGAAATCAGATAAATCTGTGCCGGGACCGAGGATTGAACCCCGGCCGCCAGCACAGAAGTCTGACACCTTACCCCTAGACCCCAGGTCACCTACGTTAGCTTGTAGTTCTGTGACGATAAACCACCATGTCTAGAAAAGCCTCACATAGCACATAAATGAAAGGAGTATTGTAGTATTTCGGTAAAATGGATCTATAATAAAGTACAAACTGTTTTGCTGTCAACATTGACGTTATTACTATATTATTGATGTTATTTGATTACAACTGCTTATCACATCACTATGCAAGATGTGAGAATGCACAAACATGGGGTGCTTTTAACTTTCTCTCGAGATTTTGATGGTGTCGACGTTTCATGACCCCCTCCCTCTCTCCCTGAACCCGAAAGGGTAGTTTTTTTTTGTTTTTTTTTTGCGATTTCGTCAGTCTGTTATTGGACTATGGGGACTATGTTAAAACAATTTTACCTTTCTGGCTAGAGCTTGGTAACTAAGGTTTTCATAAGGTTCCTTAGAGGGCTCGTTGGAAGAGAATTTACGAACTAAGCCAAAGGTCTCGGGTTCTATTCTCGTGTACAGGTTTAATTTTTCAACTTAAATTATATGATACTTAGATTCAGATATAACCGTAATTAACAAATTAATAGCCTTGCTCAAGACGTGTATTAATCACAAATTGTGAAGGTGGGGAATGCCAGGCCTCCACCGTGGTTCGGATCCCACGTTAAACTGTAGGTCCTCCATTTCATCTCACAATCACCCTACCATTACACATTAGCGTAAGTGCGTGTAACCCGAACGGGTAGTAAGACGCGGTGTTAATAATAATAATAATAAAATAATAATAATAATAATAATAATAATAAAAATATAATATATGCCTTTCTATTTAATCCATCATACTATGATCATTTGGTGAGCTGGTGGTCCAGGGGCAAGGTGCCAGACTTGTGTGCTGGGGGTCCAGGGTTCAATCCTCGGTCCCGACACAGATTTATCTGATTGTCAAACCCTTCCTTCACCTCTGACAAGACGTGTATTGTTACAATCCATAACAATCCCTCTGCCTCATACAATTCCATAAATCTATTATTTTGCCTATCCGTCCATTTGATTTTTTTTTATTATTATTATCATAATCATATCATCATCATCATCATCATCATTATATTATTATTATTATTATTATTATTATTATTATTATTATTAGTACCAAGTCTTACTACCTATTCGGGTTATACGCACGATTTTTTTTTATAACATTCCTTTTACGGGTTTCACTCTCCGTTTTTTTGAGACGACGCCATTTAGAATCCCATCAAAGTTAGACTTGGATCTAAGTAAGTTGGCCACCGTCCTATTAACTTAGATATAACCTCCCCGTCCAAGTGAGCTGGGATGAATTGTTGACACGATCCAAGTAGTGTTCAAGTGATGCGCGCGCATTGTCCAAGTTTTCTTTGACCAAGCATACTTGGAACCAGTGGCGGCTCGTAGCTAAAATTAGTGGGGGTGCTGCTCCAGAATATTGTTAGCCTTTGTTTTAAAATTACGTAAAAGGAAAAAAACATGTATAAAAAGAAAATCTATTCAGGAACTTGATAAAATCTTAACAAAAAAAAAATCTTTTTTACTTACTTTAACTTAAATTGTTACAGTTAATGCTTGATCTATTCATTTAAAAGTGAAATCCATTATTTTTGTTTTAATTTGCGCAAAATGTTCAATAATTTTCTCCTTGATCTCTGGATGACAATAGGTAAATTTTCTCCATTGAAAGTACTGCAAGCGCATTTAGTCTTTCTATTGAATAAAAGAACCGAAAAAAAATCAAATAGAATAGCTGAAGTAGAGTAATAATTTAATTCTAAACTCTTCTACACTTTATCACATTCAAGAATATGATACACGGTTCTTAAGCACAACACATGCTGAGTAAAAAAAAATTCCTTCCACCATCACGCCATAGATGGCACTGCAAGATCAACAGTGCTCTCTCTACCTGGCGTCCCACCTTCCTCCCCACTCCCTCCTATGTGCGCATGCGCACAACTGTCAAACACCACGTCGTTGGCACTGTGAAGCGCACAGTTCATATACAGATGTTTGTATTTTTTTATAAACTGGGGGATGGCTACTGAAGTACTGACATTAAGCTTAGGGAATATATATTGTACTACAAAAACAAAGAAAGAATTAAAGAAAAAAGACTCATTATATTAAATGTTATCGATATTATCAAGTGGAAATAGTGGGTGCTGGAGTTCCGCAGTGCCTTTACACGAACCACCACTGCTTGGAACATGTCAACGCGGCTTTATAAATAGACTCACGAAAGGTTTAATAATGTACCAGACCTGTGTATGCTTCGTGTATGTTTTTGTTTTATTAGATAAAAATAGACGCGGGGAATACGTGATAGGTATCACATGTTTATATGTGTAGTAGGCAGCTTAATTTGTAATTATAACGAAGCTGACACGATCAGTAGATGTAATCACACGCATTCTATGCGCATCAACTCAAGTTTTTCTTTATAATAACGTAATTATAATAAACATACGTGGTGAATACGTGGTTGGTATCACATATGTATGTGTATAGCGGGTAGTTTTCTTTGTGATTATAACGAAACGTATGCGATCAGTAATTAGAGGTAGTCAGTCACACGTACTCTGTGTTTAGCGTGTCAAGAGTTTCTTTATAATAATGTAATCTAACTAAACAGAGGTGGTGAGCATGTAAAGTAGGACACACTTCTGTGTGGAAGTGTCCAGTTTTATTCTATTTGAAAGACACGTGAAGTATTCTAAAATAACATTATATACATTACATGTGATCGGATATTATTTTATTAATCTGTAACAATTCATCAAAATTATGTGAAATTCTAATAAGAAAAACTAATATAATCATTATTATCATCATATCATGAAAAATATCGCCATCCTCGGGAAAGGTCATCATTATTTTTGTCTTGTGAAAATGACACCCTTACGTGGAGCTGGTCGGTATGTTTTGTAGCAAAAAAAAAATTGATGTGTTTAGTAGAGTGAGGGTAACTACCCATTTTCGGTGCTATCACAAATGACTCCCAATCGCTGAGCGATCCTTGAAATAAGACCTTTAGATAAAGAGAGATGAGTACTTTAGGCACCAAGAGAAGATTCAGCCACACTTGAGATGGGAACTACAATTTGAGGTATTTTATATTATAAAGGAGGTAGAGAAGGCAAGCGACACATCAACAGTTTTAAGATTATGGTTGAAATTGGCGTAGAGCTAAAAAAAAAAAAGCTACTTTGTATATATATATATATAACGTTCTTCTCTTGACATAATAATTATTTGGTTATTTTTCACCATAATTTTGGTGTTAATGAAAAACATTTTTTTCGGTGACAATTTGTTTCATGGTATGAAAAACCATTTATATGCATGTTTATCTAATAAAATACAAAATTACGAGATATATTATATAATATATCTAATATATACGCATTTTATCGGTCTAGAATGTGTGTATATATATTTAATAAAATAAAGTAGATAAAAAACACACAATTTATGAACTTATGTTCTATATATGGAACGATAGAGTTAAAATGATGCCATGCCCTTGACCTAGATTCGTTATTACCAATAATTAAAGTCAGATCCACTAAAACTTTCAATCATTGGAATATTTCCGTGTTTTCTAATTGCGAAATTACTTTCTGCTGTCATTTCTATGACATAAAATATATTTGAGTCCAAATGGAAATCACATTAGAAGTTAAGTGCTAAGAACGAAATACACAAACCTTGTTAGTGTTTTAGTGGTGTGTCGACAGTAATGTGCTGTGTTTATAACGGATGACAGAACGTGCATTAATTATAAATATAGTGTCGATAATTTATTGTCCCGAATTAAAAAAAAAACTATGTTATATCGATTCTTTAATTCAGTAAATAACGTTACTAGAACCAAAATCAGACACAATCATTTCCTATCGCTCTTCGTTGCAATGAATATCCATCCTCCAGCGATAAAACACAAAGATGAATTATCGTGCTTTATTTCCGTTGGTGACATTTTTAATATTTATGAAATACCCGAAAAATGCATTTTCTTACAAACTGCTTGATAGGATAGAATGTTATAGTGTGACCGTATCTTTCTCAACCGCTTTTCAAAATGTACTGAAATGGTCCGCTGAAAGTTCTACCACGTCTTTTGTTGCGGTAGACGACGATCTATTGAAGCAAATGTCAGAGGTGGGGAATATTTTAAAGAGCATGAACAATATTGGAACTTCGGTTTTCGTTACAACTTCAAAAAGTTTCTCGACTTTATATCCTAGAGTAAAAAGTTATTCATTTGATAGGAATATTATCATTTTCATAGTTTATAATATGAAAACCTTATTACATATCAACGACACTAGTGTTTGGGATCCAAAAGATACAGTGATTTTTATGGATGTACTTGAGAAAAGATCCATAGTGGAGGACTGGTACATGGAAGTGTTTCGGAAACTTTGGAAGGATTTTGGTGTTTATAACGTTTTGATTGTGACTTTAAGTTTGGATCAAAGAGGTGTCATTGCGGTATTTAAACAGGACACGTGGTACTACCATCCTTTTTTAAACAATAAAGATTCTAGGGGTCTAGTCGTGAGATTAACAGAAGAGGAAACCAGCAAGATAACACACATCCTTCGGTCGAGGTTTTATAATCTGTTTGGGTACCCTCTGAAGGTCTCCTTCACACCTGGGTTTTTCATCAACGTCACGTTCGCACCGGACCGGCCCCCTCGGTATTCGGGACGAGACGGGAGCGTACTTGGGGTTCTGTCTAAAGCCATGAACTTCACTCCAGTCGCCAAACAGCCGGACGATGGGAAAGGGATAGGCTTCAGACTTCCCAACGGTTCTTACGTTGGTTCGATCGGCGAGATGATGACCAGGAAGGTTGACGTCACATTGGAGGCGTTCTACATCAAGTATCTGGGGACGTTCGGCGTTCAGTACACTCACTCGATAAACGTAGGGAAGCTGTGTGTCGTCGTACCTAAAGCGGGGCCTGTACCTACCTGGACGGCCATATTCAGAAGCTACACCTGGGAGGTCTGGTGTGGTATAGCCATATCGTACGTTGTGTCCTACTCCTTCTGGTACGCGTTGAAATATAGCGCTGGGACCATCTCCCGCAGCCTCTCCTCCTCTTCCGTCGAGATCCTGACGATATTAATCTCTATACCGGCCAAGTGGATCTCCAGAATTCATCGTCCAGCCCAGCTGATCTTTTTATCGTCCTGTCTCCTCTTCGGCCTGGTCATCGTCAATGCTTTCCTAAGCTCACTCGTGAATCTTCAGACAAAACGAAGTTTTTACACCGATATCAACACACTCGAAGAGCTGGACGAATCCGGATTGCCGATTGTCACTTACAATCCTCTGTATTTAGACACCTTTAATGACAGCCGTAGCATTTTTGCCAACCTTCAAAGGAAGTTGACACTCTCAGAGAACAAAGATGTCGATCTAGATATTATGCGAAGAGTAGCGATCGGGAGGAATTTCGCTTACCTGGTGACGAATATAAATGTCGCCAAGTTCATGATTCAGATCGCGGACGCATCTTCTCTTATACACGTGGTGGAAGAATGCCCTCGTGTGTATTTCCCCGCGTACTTGCTCCCAAGGTCATCGCCATATTTACAACCTTTTAATAGTTGGCTTCTCAGGTTGAATGAGGCGGGTCTTTCAATCAAATGGTTTCATGATTTCCAGGACTCTTTGAGAAAATCGCGCAAAGTCTCGGACGAATCACAGAGCGATGAGTCAAATATCAGTCCAATTACCTTGGACCATGTGTCAGTTTCATTCTTTGAGCTTGCGATGGGGTTAGGAATAAGTATAGTAGTTTTTACCATAGAAAATATTATTAGTGTGTTGAAATTTAAAAAATTAGGTCAATATCTCAAGACTTATCATAAATAAAGGCATGTTTATCAAAATTCGGTATAAAATATTAATTTTACAACACTCATCAAAATTAAATATATACATGGTTTTTAAATATTAATAGCTCACAAAAGTAGCCGGAATTTACTAATTTAAAATTACAGCTTCGAGGTGCAAATGTTTGTGCACATGGGCTACTAATTTTTAAAATTTCAGACCTCTGCGTGTGGTAGATATCACGTAATCAACCCCCCTCCCCCCCTCCCTCGAAGTGTTAGGAACAAAATATATGTGGCTTTTTTAATGGTTCAAACAATATCAAAATTAAGGTACAAGTACAAATTAGGGGACTGTGTTACCATAAAAAAAGAGCTTATGAGAGTTCCTAGAGTTGTTTAGTATTTAGAATTTTATTCTAGCCATCCGCACTTCGAATAGCTCCTAGAGGTAAAAATAATTAATTTAATTAGTATAGATTTATTTTTATTACATTTAAAATCTCTAGTAACAAAAATAGTTGTAAGTAATCTCAGTTGCTTACCACGCCATTTATATTTCTCAACAATGAGCTTGTCACATTCTGAGAACTCAGTTCAAGTGATAGCTTAGTGGAGCGGAGTCGCTTAGGTACTTACAAAATTTGTCTTGAAAAAACATTTATTTCGATAGTAAATTTAGTAAATCCATTTGTGAATAGAATAAATACTTTACCAAAGTAGATTATTGTCATTATTTCTTAGCGTATGGCGTCTTTGACCTGGAGAGATATGGTATCTAGTTTATCCGCCTGCGTATGTAGACTTTTAGCCGCTCTGATGGCACAGAGCATTGCCCAGGGTACACCTGTGGAGGTTGTTTACACGTCATACCCGCAATGAGATGACATGATGACAGTAATGTGGCCGGGAATCGTGTCTGGGAACCCTATGATCGTAGCTAGATGCACTGACCATTGAACCACGAGACCGGATTAAACGAGATATTAATTTAACATTGAGTTTGTGGCTATGGTTGGTCTTTTCTTGGACTTCTAATTTCTTCGCAACTGGGGAAATTACCATCGTCATTACTAATCTTTGTTAGCGGAAGCTATAGAAGAAGAATATACAAGAGTTTTCTTACAATATTTTTTATAACAACCTTGTATTATTTATTAATAACCATTTTTATATCTTAAATATTTGTCGTGCTACGAAAATATCTTTATTTGGCAGAAACCAAACTCGGCTTACCTTTTACGCACTATTATAAATAAATTCATTCAAGTTGTGAAGAAAATATTGCTTTTCTGTTTGGAAATTGAACAAGAAACGACTGTCGCACACTTTAAGCCACTGCATTGTGGTCGGAAACTAATCGGCTGACAGGAGCCGAACTCACCCAAAGATTTCCCGAGAAAAAATTAGAACATCAACTAGAGAGGCGGAAATCCAGCCGTTTGGTTTCCGAAAGTCATGAGTTCGAATCTGTGATCAAAGACATGGATATAAAGATTTCTCTCCCCCATTCTGTTTCTGACATTTTATGTTTCAATTATTATATTAATTTCCCCACTATTTCCATCTCTTATAGTGATTATTCTTGAACCAGTAATTTTCTCCCTAAGGGCCACAATTCGTGTCCAAATTAGAACCTTTTCTTCAAATGTTGCCAGGAGGAAGTGTAAATTTAACATTGTAACATTGTTGTTTTATTATGAGCTGGGCTCTTTCTTTCCTTCGTTTGGATGATGTAGGTGCAAATCTATGTTGCGGTGAGCCTAATTTCAAGGAATAAATGGTGAAATATTATCTACAAGACATCTATAGCATGGAAGGCTAAAAGAGTGTTAAAAGTTCAACCATTAGAGTTTGTGGGAACTTTTTTTTTTTCAGTATTAAAGTGTTTCAGTGTTAAAGAAGAAATAAAAAAAATTCATTCAAATTTTTCAATACTAAGCCAATTATATTTTTAAATTATTATTCTTGGTAACCTAAGTTTCATTTTTTTTTAAATTAATTACATAGTTATTTTTTCCCCTTTAAATTACTAAATATAATAGCTAAACAAAATGTATATATATATATATAATATATATATATATATCAAATTTTAATCTTTATCTCATCAAAAATTGTAACATGTATGTGTATATTTATTTTAAATTATTTCGCAAGAATTAGTTTTATACTTGCATGAATATCCCTTGGCAGATACAATGACATGAATTTTTTCTTAGATTGAATAAATAAGATTCAACAATGATTTTAACATTTCTATTTTATTACTTCCTGGTACACATTTCTCTGTGCAAACTGATATGTTCTAAGTTATGTGTTTTCTTCCATGTACATCTTTTAGCCTTATTAGTTTCAAAGTTTCAGGAGATTTCAGTTCGCTGCAGTTAATACTTACACTTGTTTTCAAAGGCGCGACTCTCTCAATTAAACACATTTCTAAGCTCCTCCATGTTTCTCTGGATTATTAATGCACGCTATCATGATCTCTTCCCACTCCTTTTCCGGGAATGGTGGGTGAGACCGCCACCAGTGTAACATTACGTGGTATAATGTTACAACTGGACCCCGCCCCATACTGACGTGATTAGAGATTTGTAACATTACGTGGTATAATGTTACAACTGGACCCCGCCCCATACTGACGTGATTAGAGATTTGTAACAGTACGTGGTATAATGTTACAACTGGACCCCGCCCCATACTGACGTGATTAGAGATTTGTAACATTACGTGGTATAATGTTACAACTGGACAACAAAGCATACTACCCGCTCCAATAAATTCAACTCATTTAGGATCCCTACAATAGTATTTTTCTCTGTTGTAGTTCTTGTAGGCTAAGAAGACATAATAGAAACAATGCTGGACAATATATTTATTACTCAATCCAATCCTAAGTATTAATTTGTTCGTGTACTTACAATACTAATCTGCTCACAATAGAATCCTGCAAGGCTGGCCGGCACCTGGATTCCTAGATTGGCGAGTGGGTCAAGTGAGATCCGGTGGGTCAACAAAGCGACCCGGCACTCCGACTGTACTAGCGTGAAATGAACCGAGAACGATCAACATCAACTAGAAGACAATTATGTATCCGACCCCTGACGGAGACTAGAGGAACCTCCTTCAAAACATCGGGTGATTGGAGATATTCACGGATATTCTGATGGAGCAAGCGGAATCAACAATGGTGTACGTGACTGTTTGAAGGCATCGTTGACGTCATCATATGCGCGTTTGGTGAATTACCACCCCTTTCCATAACAACGAAATCCCTATATAATGGCTGTGCAAGCTTGCCATAATCGACTATCCTACGATCAACGATCGACGACAGACCATTGTCATGGATCTGGACAATGGCTGGAGAAAACTTGTATAAATGTATCAAAATCGTCGCTTAGACGGGTGGATTTATGAACTCTAACTTCTTTATAAACTTTAAACTTTTTGCATATAATATTCAGTTTCAAAATCTAACGTATTACTATTTTGATCGCCAAAAAAATGTCTAAATATTCTATCTTAAATAGGTCGCCGCTCGGGCGCTGTAACTTTTGCTTATATTTTTATTCTCGTAAATATCCTCAGTTATGTGCTGAAGTTTGACTTGTTAATATTATATTGTTTGGAATCGTAGAGTAATTTTTTTTTCGAAGTAACTTTTCATATTTAAAATTATGGTTTGATTTAACGTAACGTGAAGTAACTTTTTATTGGAATTTAAATTAGGATGACTTTAATCTTTTGTAACGTAAGTTCTGTTTGAACAGCTAAAGTTTTGTTAATTGATGGAACTGTTAGTTCCATATTCTAAGTCAGATCTGATAGTCCCGTGGGAGTTTGGCTTATGTCTGGTAGTCAAACCCTAACGTTATGTAGACTCTGTTGTATAGTCGTCAAATTTAAATCATTATATTTATGATATCGTTTTCTGTGAATTACGAAACCTTTGGAACCATATCAAGGTGCCCATTAGGCCCTTATATTTTTGTATCGCATATATATAAAATATTCGCTTTGTTATTGTCTCTTATAGACTGGACTATCAATATTATGATGGATTTCATGTTTGCTTTTGTTTGAACACTTGCGCAACTTTAATGTTATAAAGTTGTTGACTTCGAGCATAATTTCCAACTGTACTCATAATGATATAATGAGACAAATTTTTGTTATCTGCGCTATTGTCATTTAATTGAATAAACTGCTCATTTTGTTGAATCTATATATTTTTTATAATTTGCATTTTTTGTATGTTAAGTTCATCCTCTCCCTTTTATCCCTTTTTTTGGCCGGGGGTACAGGACTAAGAGAGGGTGCAACACCAGGAGCCGCGAGCGTAGCAAAGGGAAAAAGCATGATTTATTATAATTTATTATAATGTGGATGCCAGCTATTTTTCTGAAATGGTATGGAATATATTCAAAAGACGTTACACAGTGCATTATTTATTATTGCAGACATTTTTCCTAGCTTTATGGTGTAACAAATTATCCATAAAAATTGGATATGTTTTTCAAAAAGTCAATCCTGGGTATGAGCCTAAAACTAATTAAAGAAAAGTGATAATATTTACTTAAAGCACATCAATCAAATTATTTGACCAATGTTTGAGATGGAAACTCTTATTTGTGTGACCTTTAAAGTTTTTACGACTTGTTGTGTAGGTTTAACACCTTATGTTTAAATCTAGCCCATACTAGAAAATAATTTACAAAAACATCAATAATAAAACTTGTAATGAACTAGTCATTGTTTAGTTCAAAACACAAGGTACATCATTAAGATTTCTAAGTGGCATAGTGAGCATATATGAATAATATGGACTACAAAGGTTAATGTGTGAATATTTATCAGTGTTTTTATGTCGAATCATCCTATAATTCACAACTTTTATTTCATATTATGAAGCTGTTTACAAGATTCTTTGAATCAAAAATTAGTATAACAACCAAGTTTAAACAATTGTGAATGATGAATAAGCAACACTTAGCTTTTGGTTTCAGTAATTTTCCTCATTTTATGCTGCAAGTTTTTTTTACAGTTTTGTGGTATCATCAACACGCGGTGTCTTTCTATATTAATAAGATAAAGAGTTTGTTTTATCTGTGCATCATTAGTATTGAGCGATATCTGCAGCAGTTTAAAATTAGTAGCCCTTGTGTAAAAACATGCGGACCTAAGAGTAGAAATTTTAAATTTATGACTAAGATTTTTTAAATTTATTATAAACTGTGTTATATGAAATAAAAGAAGAGATTTTTTTTTCTTTCTGTTTGAAGCAAAGAAAAGTGTTTCTTGGGTAGTGCCAGGTACAGTACTTATGCTAATAGTAGCTATAATAATTGTAAATATATTACTTTTATGATATTTTTTATTGAAATATTATTTATACAAACTACACACAGTAATTATAGTAAAGATGTAACTATTAACTAATGATACAGTTTTAATTTTTTTGTAATCTCTTTACAATATTTTGTACAATAGAATACATTATTATGAACTACTATAATTATAATATTACATTAAATTATCAATATACTTTACATAATTTTACAAAAACAAAATCTGATCTTGCAAATGTTACACTATTAATATTTTAAGAACTGGTGATAAATATCACAGAATACACACCATGTTTTCCGAGTGCAATCTTTTGATTACGAGGATAAAATGTCTGGCATCAGTCACATTCAACCACACCAATAGCAAATTATGTATAATGTAACAACTCTCTTTGATAGCTAGCAAAATATCTATTTTTTTCATTAGTAGCACTCAATAGTTTATACTAACTATAAATGTTGGGATATGTTTGTAAGAATACAATTATTATTTATACAATACTTTCTTCGGCGCTTTGGATATTATTATATAGTATAAATATAGCTACAAAATTGTAACAATTTATAATCAAGGAGGACATAATCCAACTAACAAATATTCAGAGTTTAAAAGGTCAGTTGGGATTCAACTATAATTAACTGCAATAGATCAATATTGTATCTGACACCTTATCTCAGTCAATAGCGTATCTGTCTGTTCCGGGTTCGGTTCCTAGGATGCCCAAAAAATGTATAATTGGTGAAATGTGAGTTTACCCTTTTTGCAGTAATGAATTAATGGCTGGGGACTGGATGTTGTGCTTGTGCTAGTCTTAAGTTAGATTATAAGACATATGAAGCTACGACAGGCCTTGCAAGCCTGTAGTGGGAAAAATATATGACTTGAATAAAAAACTGACCCAGGCTACAGGCTGGAAATAGTAGTGGATATAAAAAAATATAAATATTTGAAACCACGATGAGCCATTATGTCTAATTATACATTGAGGTGTAGGTGACACAGTAGAGACAGCACAGAGTAAAGGTTGCCAACGGGCCTGCATGGAGTTGAGGTTCAAGCACAGTTTCCTGTTCCTGCTCGCCATATATTGATCAACCGCTGTGTGTGATTATAACAGAAATCTGTCCAACGTTTTGTTTATCTTTCAATGCACACACATTTTATGTTCCGTGTTGTGCTGTCCTATCCTGCCTAGCTATGCATCTTGATGTGTGCTAAGAAAACTTGTTCTCCTGTAATGGAAACTTCAAAATAGGGGAATGAATACGATTTATTTTAAAACAAAATGAGAGTTAAGTAAGGTTGGTAAGTGAAGCTATTGGGCGTCAATAAGGGATAAGTATCCAAATGAAAGAAGGAATAAGAAGTTAGCAGAATAAAATGGACCATAGGATGTATATTTTTTGTACCAGCCATGAAACCACCAAAAAAAAAACCCCAATAAGCTTACCAATAGATTCAAATTGACAAAAGACTAGCAAAAGATACACAATTTCTTAATTTTTTTTTACTCACTTCAAAATAGTGTAGATTGGTGGCAAGTTGTGTTTTGTGGTTATGCGTTTGTCCCCTTTGATTTGATAAAGGCTTTATTCGAGTTAAACCACTATTGAAGGTTGAAGAGATCAAAGTGATCACCAGTTTGAATGGACATTTTAGCTATAGTTCGTTTATTTTCTGATTTGCATGTTCTTCATTATTTTTATCTATAGTATACCTTTTCTTAATTTTTTCATTTAAATTGTTTAGAATATCAAAAATATATTGACAGAAATGATTTACATAAATAGAAAACTTTGTATCAAGTATCCCAACATATATTTCCAAAACTTTTAAAACATCGTGCAAAAATTTATTTTACAAAGGCAATGTCAGTCAAATTCACAATTCCTTCTCGTTCTAAAAAAGAAATTAAAGAAATCTTAAACCCAAGCATTAATCACAGATTTGAAATAATTAAAGAATGTTTCCTAGATCATAAAAAATAATTTCATCCACAGAGCTATTTTTTTTCAATGCATGTGTTAAAACATAACTTAATGAATGTATTGCATGCTTTAGCACATGTTTAATAAGTTATTATTTTTCAACATTCAAAAAGTGTCACATAATATCTTTATTAACAAACATGAATCAAAAAATTTCAACTGTGATGAAAATTATTACAATTATATTAAATATATGGTGTATCCAAACAACATAATAGCCAATAAATTTATGTGTGGTTTAAATTTGTAAAATCTGAATAAAGAAGCTAAGCGATTAGATTTTAAATTACCAGTATAGTAATAAAGAAAGAGTAGAAGACACATTAATAACACTAATAACAAGATAATTTATTGATTTATATCTTTAGATGGAAGATGGTACAGGAAATAGACACAGAAACAAAATAAATAAGCGCATAAGGATATTGTTATTAAAAATAATCGAGTTCAATCCTAACGATGTTGCCACCAGAGTGAGGTTGTAACTACTGCCTCTAAAAAACTCCATGACATGAGCCCACAATTAAGCTATACCAACAGAGCGGCCACCATTGTTAGAGATGATAGTGCTAACATTTAAGGAAAAGGGTTTCCATGTGGTCAGAACAACGAACCTCAGGCAGATAATTTCAGTTTTCTAGACCGAGCCGCTACCTATTTATTCAAGTAGCTCCTTATTTGTCCTCACGCGGTTGAGTTTAACCTGTTCCAAATGACCCCTTAAGAAAATTAAAAGTTAGAAACCCATATAGATGTTATTCTTTCGAACTATTACGGAAAGAGTGTGAATAACTCAGAGCAACCCTATAAAAGAAAGAACCAAAAAAACAAAAAGAGAAAAATTTAAATCGGCAAAGAATGATTGGAGAGATGTTCGTTCAACCTCTGTTACTGTACTTTCTTTCGTGTAGATATTTCAAAGAGTGAAAAGAGGTTTTCTTTTTAATGAAAACGTGATTATATTTTTGAAATCTTTTGACCTTTATCATTTTATAAAAATAAATTTTCTCAAGTTGAAAGCTTTTCCTTGTGAAGGAAATTAGGAGCATGGGTTTCTATTATTACTTATGTAATGTTACTGCTGTGGGTCTGTGTTTCTTAGATGTATTTGTTACTAGAACATCTTTTCTCTTTCTTATTATAAGTAGGCTCTATGTTTGTGTATTTTTATTTTAATAATAATTGGTCTATCTGTACAACATTGTTTAGTCTTTGATTCTCATTCTATTGTAAATGTATTGAAAATTATTGGAGTAAAACTTGTAGAAAAATATTATTTTTTAAACTCATTTGCTTGGTTGAAATAAATAAAATATATATAAAACAAATTCAAATTATTAACATAAAGTTAAGTTAAAATAAAATTTAACCAAATGTTTGGAAAGAAACGTTGGAAATAAATAGAACTTGAAACAACCAATATTTATGCTTTTGAAAAATAATAGACATTTTCAAATCTCCTAGCTCTGTCATAAAACAGTCAATATGTTTTATAAACATCAATAGAATTTACATAAAAAGTTATTTTTATTACTGACAACTAACAAAATACCAAAGATAGTATTTACAACATTTTAATTTGTTATCAGTTATACAAAAAAAAAATCCTTCAGTAATAAAATGGTCAATAGTGCTTTTGTCTGGGCAGCCAATCTGACATCTGTCATTCTTTTCATAAAGGAATGTTTGTAAAATGTCTAATAAAGATTTAGTCTATATTTTTATTGCCATGATTACCAACATTTTTATAAATACTTGAAATCCACTCTCAAACCAAAAGATAACTCTTACAAATTAGTTGCGAGTGAGCATGCCGTTGATCATGATGTTAGCCAATGCGTTTCGCCTTTTTCGCCATGCCCCTAAACCTTGGGCGTGATATTGTAGTTGTCTGTACCAGGCTTTGGTCCTCTCTCCGTCTTCAGCCTGATGAGTGAAAAAGACAACATATATTTAGCATATTTAAAGATATATTATTTATTTATTTTCAGAAAATCTAAAACCTAGGTCAAGGGATTGGGTGATTACAACCTATTTGGCCACTTTACAATATTTTTGAGAGGGTTCAAATTTGATAGAAATGATAGATTAAATAGCCAACTATTATATTTGTTAATTACAGTTATAGCCGCATTTAGATATAATAACCTGTAAATTAAAAAATGGCACCTGAACCGGGGATTCAAACCCGAGTCAAAGGTTAACTGATAGCACAGTATCATACTATCCATTCGGGTTATACACTTTTGTATTAATTACACTAATGGTTTTAGGAATGAGGAAGGTTATATTTATAAAAAGTGCAACTGCATTTGTATGTAGAGAAAGTGGAAAACTATTATTGAAGAAATAACCACACCCAACCGAGATTCGAACCTTGATCTCCCTGTCATCGGCATTCTAGTCTATTGTGAGAGTAGCGCATTAGACCATGCAGCCACTGAAGCTTGTGTGATCTTAATCGATCAATCATATGTAGTTGACAATTTCAGCACATACATCACATACTCTGTCATAAAATATGAATGAAGAATGACTATGGGTTCACGACTCCTGTATAGCTCAATGGTTAGAGCATTGGCGTATTAAGCCAAAGGCCTCAGGTTCAATACCCATGTCCAGGTGTAATTTTTCAATTTACAGAATATAATATGGGTGTTATTAATTTTCAGAGATGGGTCTGATCCACTATTTTACAAATCTTAATATTAATTTTATAATCAAATCTCAAATTTGAATCTGAATCTGTAAAAGAATTTATAAACAAAGAGGAAATAGAAATATAACAGAATAATAGAAAATAGAAATAGTACCGTAACTAAATGTTAACACTTCTTGTTAAATTAATGTATTCATTTTAACATACATACATTCAGTTACTGTAACAGAAGAGATAGAATAAAGAATGAGGATGTATGGTCAAGAGTTGGGGTGGAGGACGTACATGAGACAGTTGAGGGAGCAAGGATGAAATAGTATGTAAACCTAATGAGGATGGAAGGAAAGAGGATTCCAAGAAGATTAATGGATATGAAGTATGTAGGGAATGGACCGCAAGAGAGACCAAGGAAGAGATGAAAGTAACAGATAGCATCAAGTGCAAGTGAGCGGAGGAGAGTGGAAGAGAGTGGGTGAGGAAGAATGGTGGAACGATAGAGGGAGATGGAGGCATTTTACTAAACAGTCCCGACCATATGCTGGAAACAGTTCATGATGATGATGATCATGATGATAGAATTCAATTAAGTGTTTGGTTAAGTTTGCCCTATAATAATTGTTGGGAATGAATCACTAATAAGTAGTACTACAGCTCTAAAACAAATTCTTATTCAAAATTTAGAAATTAATAAAAATATATATTTTTGAATCTGGAATCCTGAAGTAGCCTTAATATCTCACGTGATTGAAGGATTCCATCCCTACTTGTTTTATAATCTCACCTTTGAACGATATTATTCTGGATTACTACGATAAAACTAAAATCCTGAGTCTCTAGTAAGACTAGAATATTTTTTTCTCAACAAATCTAGTGTGTTGGTATTTTTTTTTCTTTTGTGAATAGGTTTAATATCTTAATTTTTAAATATTGTTTGACCTTGTCTTGACCCTTCCTACATTTTCTTAAGCTAAAAACACAAACACATATTAATTTACACACACACTCTTTTTTTCTCTTTCCCCTTCACAGTTTCTTTCCCCCTTCATGTCTACCCTGCTTACTCCTGTTTCCTTAATCTCTTTTCTAAGGATCTGTTACTTTTCACATTTCTAAGTGAAGCTAAACTCTTAATATATACTCGAGGAGCTCATCAAATTGTTTGTCTGCTGATGGATGAATGACTAATTGTTTAATTTTCTTTATATTTGTCTGGATGCTGTTTGTGACGTGTTGTTAGGGTGAAGAAAATGGACAGAAATAACTCAAACAAGAGGGAGGTATGCAGACATGGGGGAGGGAGGGAGGACAGTGGAATGTGCTAAGATCAGAGACTGAGCAACTGCTTATTGAATGGAAACAGACATATAAAAATAATGTGTAAAAAGCATCCCTACTGTAAGGTATGTGTAACACAATATGGCTTAGTCCAGGCTCTAAGTAGACCAATACCTTCGTGCAAAAGTGTACTATGTGCATCTTCACCATTCCTGCTTTAAATTTTTTCTTTGATAGAAGTAAAATGTTTGTCTTTCTCTCTCTCTCTCTGGGATAGGATCAAGGTCAGTGCCAAGTAAATAGCTACATTCCCACTGGGAAAGGGGAATGAGGAGTATTTATAGAAAAGTATTTACAACCAAACTTTACTTTCATGAAGATTGCTTTGAATTTGTACTTAGGGTATATCAAATTGAATCATAATTAATTTTACATCTGTTAATAGTTTCACAAGCTTATATAAGAATTCATTTTATTTATTTATTGAACGCCGCTAAATGTTTATAAAAATAAGTTATTTTCATTTTTAAAACACCATTTATTTTCTTTTCACTGTCAAACTATTATTTCTAATATAATTTAAAAACTATTTAATTATAATAACTGTAACATATATTTAACTTATATTTACCAAGCTAGTTATTAATATTAGATATTTATTGAACTCCATCATTAATTTATTTTGCTGTTTAAGTGTATTATAAATTATAAAATCAGATTTTCCAATTTCGTTGTACAAATGGATTTCCTACAATAAATCAATATTTATAGTGTAGTTGGATAATACTAGAGATTATTATTATTATTTTTAAATTATTATTATTATTAGTATTATTATTAGTATAAATTCCTTTAGCTCCTGATGTGGAGCATATATGTGGGACAAGATTCACTATTCCATGTTGCAGTTTCTATGATAGGCTAACTTCAGTTGAAGCGGCATATATAAGTCTCCCCTAATCCCTATCCCATGGATTTCTAAGAGCGAGCGAGAAAGAGCCTACAAATTTTGCCGGAAAGGTACGTTACCATTTCTTCAAGGGAACTTTTACATGCCACAATCGACATAGGACCAGCAGCTTTATTTTCCCTCTGAAGGAAGTTGTACAACATAATTCTATGCTATGAACGTTTAGGGATTGAAGCTTTTAACTATATTCTATAATGCTTAGCTTGAAACATGTGGTTAGGGATTCGATCCTTGAATGAGTATACTCGAAGGGCGTTATTTCAACAATGTAGTTTTCCCATACCCTCCCCAAGAGAATTCTGGTTTATGTTTTAAAAATGTTTCCTCATTTAGTTTCCTTAAATTAGTTTTAATTTGGTTTTATTGTAAAAAGTACCAGTAAAATACAAATCTATACCTTAAAAATGAAGGTGTCCTTGGATGCAAGTTCTTGCACCTCAAAGTATTCCTCCCAGTCTGCTTCGCAGCATACAATGCACTTATCGAGGTACAGAGGCTCCTGAAATTCACACACATGCTACTATCATCATTATCATCATTACAGGACAGTTACATACATTAATGTGAAAATATAGATAAACAGTAGGAATTCATGGGTTATTTTCAGATTTGTTTTGTACATAGCTAAATACTAGATTTCGATGTATCAACTGTTTCCAGCCTGTAGCTGGGTCAGTTTAGTAAAATCTTCCTCCATTCTCTCACAATTCTTTCTCCTTTAATTTCTTCAATTCCTCTCCTGTCACTTGCTGTTATTTGATCCTCCCATCTCTTTTTTGGCCTCTCTTCTGGTATTTTTCCTATATACTTCCTTTCCATCATTCCCTTTGGCCTTCTCTCCTTTTCCATCCTCATTAAATGCCCATACCATTTCTATCTTTCTTCCTCCACTATCTCATGTACTCTCTGTACCCTTACTCTTTCCCAGATAACTTCATTCCTAATTCTATTTCTCATCGGGACAGCTAACACGCTCTTCACAAACTTCATTACCATGGCCTCTACTTTCCTTGTCTTTCTTACATTCAATGTCCATGTTTTTGCTGCATATGTGACAATGGGTACAAAGTACACCCTGTACAACAATTCCTTAAACTTCAAGAGCATTTCTCTCCTTCATAGCAGGTCTCTTACACACCATTATATCAACTTCCTCTGCTTCCCTCTTTTTATTAGATTCTCTCTACTCCTACTCTTTGCCTCAATCATGCTCGATTTTAGTGTCAAACTTTGGAATACATTATAGCCTACAGCTAACAATATATATATTTATTTATTTTTGTTGCAAAATGTTTAAAAATACATGATCTAATCTCCAAATTGTATCTCTTCTCTACTTTATTAAGCTGGTATATCCAATTATTCAGTTATTTTGTCATGTGAGCTAATATAAAATGTAGTAAATAATTTTTTTGTAAATTTAGTTATTGTGTATTGAAAAAATTCTGCAATTACTTTCTCCTTTATCTTGATCAATTAAAATTTCTAAAATTAATAAGCGCATGTAGTAAGCGAATAAACTAGTCATTGACAATTTAGAGCAAAAAATAAAGAGAATCTCCACCCTTATTTGGTGTTTACTAAATAGTAAAAAAAAATTCAATTTTGTTCCTTAGACATTAATACACAAACAATTGTTTTATCTATAATCATCTTGGTTGAATTATTACAAGCTAAAAATGTTTATAGATCATTGAGCACTTGCACATTTATTTGAATTTAATTATAAATGGTAGAGCTTGGCGTCAATACTGAGGACTTTAATTCCAGAGAAGGTTCAAACCTCCAAACATGTGTGTAATGGTGTGCTTTAGAGTGTTGCCAGGCTAGGTAGAATCAGTAGAGTATGTAAGAGTGTTAAGTGGGGGGGGGGTAAGGGGTTTTTAAGTTAGACCCCCCCTCCCCCAACCACTATAGGTGTCCATTATATACACCTAGAAGCTTTTTTGAAAGGTTTTTAATTGATATTTGTTAACTTGATCATTTATACAAAAGAGAGGTAATCTTACTGACCAAAGAATAATATTTTCTCAGAGCGTGAAGATATCCCACTTCCATTCCATGAAAAAGAGTCCACTCCTATCAAATAAATACATTTGGTGATTGTTATAGAGACAGTTTCTGATCACCTGATATTTTCTTTGCGCACAAAGCTTAACTGGTCATATCCGTCCTCCCACCCCCATTTTATTTTCTCTTCAGATCTGCACAGATCTCAGGGCATCCCCAATCTACGGTAAAGGTAGGGGGTCTCAAGCCCCCTCAAATCCCCCATGGGTATGCTACTAGTCAGATATAGATTAAACTCTACATGTTAATTGTTCCCGCCACTCAGTAGAGTGCTCATTAACCAGGTATCAATGAAAATATATTCTTATGTGAGGTGTTTTAACAAGCTCTGCTTACCCTGGCGATACTCCACAGCACTGCTAAGTAGTGACTAGTTATCATAGATGACAAGGAATCATTCTACACATATTGATTTTTTTTTTATCTTTTAGCAATGTTTTACAAGAAAATGGCAAACTATAAATTTACACAAAGGTGACACATTTGGCGATACGTCGATAGTTTTATTGAAACCATTGGTATTCTTTTAAGCTATGCTCTACTTTATTTGATTATAAAATATTCGCCATAGTCATTTTTTCCATTAAAAATGTCTATACAATACATTAAAAATATTTTACTATATTTCTAATGTAACAAATATGACCATAAGCATTTCACTCATTGTTAGTTCTTAATAGTTTAATAGTTTTGTTGTCTTATCAAGTAACAAAATATCTAATTACACAGAAAGATTTAAATACAATACTATCAAAATAACCAAGGGTGTAGAAAGCTATTTTTTCTATAAAGAGGGGGGGGGGGGCATTATAAATTTTTACCATACCTTTAGCCTTGTGGGGGTGGGGGGAGATGGGGGCACTAGGAGATTTTACTATACCTTTTGTCTTAGGAAGGTCCATAAAATGACAGGAGGCTCCGGACTCTCCAAACACCCCCCTTGTTCTACACTCTTGTAAATAACCTTCAAATTAATGTTATAGTAAATAAGCGGGAAGGTGTGGGAACACCGTTCAGGCACTACTTTTCATGGAAGAATATTTAAAAAAAAAATTAGTAAAGTTTTATACCATGAAATTCTAAGTTAACAAATTGATTTTATATCAATTTTATATTAATACTTTTTTTTCATACTATGAATCAATAAATTCTGTTGAAATTTACTGTGCTCTATGTAAATTTTTGGGATCCTAGGGGACTTGCGCCAACTAAGTTTCTACCATAGTAACCATTAAAAAATTCTCCAAATATCTTCTAGAGGCATTTATTTTTGTTAAATTTTTTCACCTACGCATATGCCCTTCCTATATCTATTTTCTATCCTTGTTATAGAAATTAAGTGATTTAGGCAAGGAGAAAATATGGTTTACAGCCGTGGTTGTTTTGAAGATACAGTTAAATTCATAGGAAGAGCCTTATATGACACATTAAAAGTTATTAGATCTACTTTCATATATTCATACGTCAAGTAATGTGATATACAGTTATCACTTTTGATATCCATTTTCAATACCTAGCAAATAACTACAATAATATAGTAACATGATATCAAAGTTGAAAGAAAAAAATATATTGTATATTCTAATAGGCTTGTCCAATAAAGAGAGGGTTGTAGGTATGAGTTATGAGTGGGTTATTTTGCAGAATATAGTAATAATAGAATAAACCCAGAGTGAGTATAACAGATCCCTCCCCATTCCTTAAATCAATAAAAATGTTTTTATACCCTTATAAGGGAGTATCGACCACATTTTTCCTTGAGCAGTAGCAGCGTTGCTTCTCTGACACCCGTTCTTTTTGGAAACAGAAGGACTTCATCCTCAAGGTCAGGTCTGTACTCTTCTGTTGGCTGAAACACATGCACAGAATTTTTTTTTAAGTTGAAACATGTTTTCCAATATAAAATAAATGCATACCATATATTATTACTCTTAAAGCGAAACGTCTCTTCACTTTTCAGTCACATAATTTAGAATAGAAAAAATACACAATGTTGCAAAACAGATACTATACTGCGTTACTAATTTATAAAACTAAAATAGGAAGCCTACTAAATATAGCTTACAGAATATTTCATTCATAAGATGTTTAACATAATATTTCAGCCTAAGCTGATTAACCAAATTATTATCAAAACATGACTTTCAAATACATACTACAAGTTATTGCCAAGTATAAATTAATTTTTAATATTTATAACAGCACAGAATGACATAAATTGAATATAAATAGGCAGTAATACTTTTTTTTACAATATTTGTCTATTAGGCCTATCTTATTATTAGGCTTATTACATACTTAAAAAGATAACAAAGCAAATACCAGTACCTACTACCAAGTTTCATAAATTTTGAAAATTTTGAATAGTTATACAACTAAAACAAAATTCATTAAAATCCCAAGAACTAAGTGCATATTAGCTATATTTTGTGTTGATTTATATTATTTGCTTTATAATGTTCATTCATGATCACTTTCAGTACATGATGTCCTAATTTTATACATGAATTAAATGTTTATTGAAGCAATATAATTTAAAACCTTAATTCATTTTATGTATATTAACCAAAATTTTAATTTATTCACATGTAGAAAGATAGGTTAGGTTTGGGGGTAAACACCATAGTAATAAATATTAATTAATGCTGCTAGAATTACTTATTTACCGCCAAAATAGCAACTAATTATTTTAATATATTTATTTGTGAGGTTCACTCCCACTTCCCAGCTGTGATCTGGCGCACACATGCTGACATAAAACGTTTTGAAACATAATGAAATAAAACATTTTTGTGTCGTGTTTCATTGTGTGTCATAGTACTTTGCTCACATACTTTCAAATGAGTCACTGCACACATACTGACATAAAAGTTTCAAAATATGATGAAACGAAACATTTTTGTATTGTGTTTCGTCATGTGTCATTCCGCTTTGACCACATGCTATCAAATGAGTCACTCCATACATGCTGACATAAAAGTTTGTTCCTCATTCTTAGGGGCATTTTGTTTGACACCTTTTTTTTTAAATTTGATTCAAGATATTCAGAAATAGTCTCAGATTTTTTTAGGTGCTCTACCGACTGAGTTGTTCTTTAAGATAACGTGGAGTGAGGTTACTACTACACCCCCCCCCCTCCCTCAAAGTTACAGAAGGCATATATATATGAGAAAATATTGGATAAGAGATTAGAGCAAATATATTTTATTTTTCTAATCTCGAATCCAATATTTTCTCAAATCCTTGAATTTCAAATATCTTTGAAAATTCTATGGATTTGTGGGTCCAAACCCAACTCTAATGAAATAATATTACAAGGGTGAAAATTAAGAATCTAGATCAATCACTTCCACAAAGTGGCAATGTATACCAACTTTGTGGTGTGGTACAAAATACCATTTGAGCTTTTGAACTTTCCAGATTCAAATGCATGCTATTAATGGAAAGTGTAATTTTGTATATCAAGAGAACAGTACCTTTCCATTAGTGACAAGCAAAGCGTTGATGGTGTTTAGTTTGATTGTACGTCCTCGCCTCCAGTTGTTGTCTGTTGGGTTGGAATACAGCAGCTTGCCTTCCATCACAAACCTTGCCTCGTCGTGGTTCCATTCTAATATGTCAAGAGCCATCTAAAATATTTTAAAATAATTTTATTCAAGAAGGTTATTTAGAATAGTGGAATTATAGCTAAAAATAGGAAAGGTAACTAGCACACTTACCCGGTAGTGGGATGAAATATTAAAAGAGACAAAATACACACTTTAAAAACTAGCTTTGACTGCACCGGCAACTTCACCAGATAGTTTATACTTACATTTTATAGGTCAACATGATGTCAGAAAATAGACTAAGGACTTATTTATAAAATATGATTCCAGGCAGAGGCGAAGTACCTTATGATTATTTTAATATAGTGTATACCTAAATAAGTAATGAACACATTTAGTCATGTTAAGAGTTTCTGTAGCCTTGAAATTACAATTGAATAAAACCTAGGTTGGAAGATATGACAGTAGTTCATAGTTTCCTTGTGGAGATGGTATTCATGTAATGATAGAGCAAAGAAATTGAGAGACAAATAGTGTAAAACAAATCCTAAATTGAGATGTAATTAGTTGAAAAGTGTCTAATTATATGGGGATTATATAAAAGATATACTATGATATCATCTTTGTCATTTAAAAAATATATCTCAACTTCATCATCATCAACTGCTTTTGGCTCATGGCCAGGTCAGTTTAGTGAAATGCTTCCATCTTCCTCTTTCCTTCCAACGTTCTTCCTCCTTAATTTTCGTTCATTCCTCTCCTCTTAGATGCACATTTTCTGTTATCTGCTCCTTGAATCACTTTCTTTCCTCCTTTGCGGGCTTTTTCCTATGTACTCCAACTACATCATTCTCACAGATATTTTTTGCTTTTTCTTCCTCATCCTTGCTTTCCCTACTATCTCATGTATTCCCTGAACCCCAACTCTTGTTACAAACCTCTTCATTCCTAATCCTGTTTCTCCTGGTGACTTAATTCCCATGGCCTCCACCTTCCTAGTCTCTCTTACGCCCTAATGTCCATGTATCTGTTTCATATTTGGCAATGGGTACAAAGTAAGCCCTATACAGCACTTGCCTACACTTCAGAAGTACATATCTTTTCCATAAAAGGTATCTTATGCACGTGTAGAATATAATCTCTTCTTATTAGATGCACTTTTGTATTCAGAGCAAGTTGATGCAAGTATAGTTTAAAGTGATTGGAGTGCTATTTATTGCAAATTGTCACATGACATCTGGTTTCTCACCATGCAAATATTAAATTTAGACCACAGGAATCTGAATAGTGCTGAAACATGGCTATTATATGTGATGCTCTCAACTCCTCAAGGCCTATGCAAAGTTAGTCAAAAGTATGTTAAGAGCAGGGGCGTCACACCAGGGGGTTGTGGGGGTGTAACCCCCTCCCCTTCCAATGTTGGTTAAAAGTTTGAAAGTTGGGAATTTTCTAAGATTTGAGATCTGGATGGAGTTGGGAAATTCTAGGCTTGATCTGTATCACATTACTTTTAATTATGAAAGTCCTCAATCACAGACTTGTACAGACAAATTTAAAATTTTCCAACTGTTGATCCCTACTCTACAAAAAAATCCCAACTTCAAAAATCATCAAACATTGAAAGGAGATTCCTTCTGTAGTAAATTGTTGAAAGCTTAGTTAATCAAGTTGTCTAGTAGCGCTGTTGTCAGTAGAAAGAGAAAATGGCCGGTGAGTGTATGCCGAATACAGTATGGAAATGAATCATTAGGGAACATGAGCTGCCCAGTAGCAAAATTTCACTCAGCCAACAATGCTTGAAGTGGCAGCATTGTCAGACAATGTTTTGTTAATGGTTTATGGTTTAGTGTTTTTAGTTGTGACTTTCGTGGCTGCTAGACTGTCGCAGTTGTATGACTCAAATTATTATATGTTGTACAGCCAATGCCTTAATTAGGGCTTTATTAAATTTTGAAGGCATAAATGCAGTGAATGTAATGCAACATTTTTATGTTTTCTTTTCGAAAAGTCTGACTGATGAGATAAGGACATTGAGATTAGTGTTACTGTTTGGCTTCTGAAATACATACTAATTTTTCTAGCAAGTATCCATTCTAGTTTGAATTGAACTGATGTATCTTATTTCATTGTTTATTAAAATAGGCTTTCATGAAAGCAATTTAGGCTCAAAGTAACAATGAAGGAAGAGTTGTAATAGGGCTGTGTTATATTGTTACAACTCTTATAATTTTTCATTTGATTAAGTAAACTACATTATACAAAAAATAAGGTTTTTTTTCACCTTTTAACATTCTCAAATTTGGGATACATTTTTAAATTCGCTATTTGGTATTTGATTTGCATGAAATTTCGTCTAACCATGTTGTCTAGAGTGCTGATTTCGAATTCGCCATGTTATTTAATAAAATATCAGGGGAAGCCCCTCTATCCTTACGTGCTAAATTACAATATGTTTTGAATAGTTTATTCACGTACCAATATTCAAATTTTAGGGCAACTTCCATGAGGTTATGAAGCAGGACAATGGTAGACAGTTATCAAAATACTGTAGAAATATCGATAACGTCCATTTTTTATTGCTTTATTTTACAGTTGAAAATGTTTTTTAAATAAACATGGCCATTGCTAATTTTTTGATAAAGTGAAGAGCAAGTTCTAGAGCTCAGGTAACTTACTTGTTAAATATTGCTTCCAAGTGTGCAATAATAAGTCAGAGGTTTCCAACTTGGGGGTCACAGCGTATTTTGTGTGGGGTCACAAGGCTTTAGCTTTATATTTACTTTTTCAAGGATTTTAATGATTATAGGAAGATGTGTAATTCTAATAGAAATGTAAGTTGTTAAAGTGCTAAAAATGACCTAGTTACTGCTTAGGTTCCTTTTGGCTATTCCATTCTGATAGCTTCTTGCTGACTTGATTTACTGTGGCAGCCTTGTAATGCTGATAATATAACATAAAATCATCCCCCAACCCCAGGCTTGTTGACTCTATTTTACTACATATTAGTCACATATAATCATTATTATAAGCGATTTATAATAATTAAATTATTATTATTATTATTATTATTATTATTATTATTATTATTATTATTATTATTATTAGCTTACTACCCGTTTGGATTATACATATATGATAATTTAAAACAAGCATTAGTGGGCATGCGAGTTTAATGTCACACTCTTTTTGTTTGGTTTGTTGGTGAAAGTGAAGTAAGGATTTTAATTCTGGTCAGGGGTAGTTTATCTTAATATCCCTCCAAGCAAATAAGGGTACATTTCCTCTAAATGTTACCTATCCCACTGGTGTAGTTAACTGTAGATAGTCCGGGCTGGTAGTAATACACAGTGAAAAAACTTATTAACTAGGATTTGAACCCTTTTAAGTTATCAAAGGGTTGCGATGGCCACAGAAGTAAAGTCTGTAGTCATAGGCTACAAAATGTTGGAAACCACTTTAATAAAGTAATTTAAATTTTTTAATCTAAAATACATGATTTGAACGATATCTGCAAATCTAAATAAATATATTTAAGCCCAATTGGTTATTTAGCTCAGATGATGGTAAACTGAAATAAATAATTCAAGTTATTCCTTTATGCACTGAAAAAGCCTTGTAGGTTTAAAATTCCAGTATGAACAAATAAATAAACTTAAAAATACAGTTGTCTAAGAGCTTGGTTCAAGGATTCTCCGCTTCCCCCCCCCCCCCCCCCCCCCCACCCCCCACCCATTCACAATATTGCTCTTGTACTCTACTTTGCCAATTAGTAATTTTTCTAATTTCTATATGCTCAGAGTTGGGAAAAACACTACCTGCCTGCCCCCCAAACCCAATATATTTTGTTCAACTTCCCTGGTCAAAAGCTTGTTCATTAAAGGTGTCAATTGCAAGTGACAACAAGCAATACCTTATTTTATCATAATGCCATGTATATCATTAGAAATTTTTCTATAGAGAGTATACACCAAGCTACAAACAAACTTATTTTAGAGTATTAGTTTTAAATAATATATAGTAGTTTAGTTTGAAGATTGTCCTGATCATAGCCAAAAGTAAAATATCGATACTCTACAAGTTTATTAAAGTTTGACCAGAAACACATTTTTTCACCCAAAAAATAATAATTTCAACTAGGTAATAATTAGGTTACTACAATCGCTTATGATAAAAATTTATTGTTTAGCAATGAGGATACCCAATGTCAAAATTATATTATACCACATTTCTTAATTCTGTCTTTTAAATTAAGAAATTGTCACATACACAAGGAACACCAAGTTTTCATATTTCAGCAATTTTTACTGTGAAATAATAATAATAAAAAGTGTTTCAATATGTGTACGAATTTGTATAGTTAAGAAGACAAAAACCCGCCTCGGTGGCGTAGTTGGCTAACACGCTTGTCGTGTTGAGCCCGACTGCTGAGGACGGGGAGATCGAGGTTCGAATCTCGGTCGGGTGAACTGGGGGTAGTTTTTCCTAATGGTTTTCCACTCTCCCTCCATGCAAATGCGGGTTCACTTCCTTTAATTCAACCTTCCCAATTCCTAATCCATTAGTGTAATTAGTTCTTAAGCGTATAACTCGAATGGGTAGTAAGACGCGGTGCTAAATAATAATAATAAAAAAAGACAAAAGAAAGGTATAAGATGCCATATTTGTGTATTATTTCCTTTTTTCCTGTGTGGAGTTTCTTTGTTAAACTTTCAGTCATTAGTTTATATTCTATTTCCATTTTTCCCTAACGCAATAAATATTTATTTAAATAAATAACCAAATAAAACCACAATAGAGGTTTAATGAGCACACATAGAAGGGGATAACAGTAACACTCTACCCTTTACAGGTAAGGCATACATTAATTCTTTCTAGTATGATACCATCTATTATGTAGGAACGCGCTCATATGAATGAGTTTAAATTGCTAACACCACTTTTATTCTGTGTTACAACTCATGCATGGTCATAAACTGGAATCAACTATATTTATCTACAGTAGGAAAAGAACTACTACATTCATTAAAAGTGCCTTTATCAGTTAGAAAACTAATGACCTTCATTAATTTTTCAGAGAGAATAGAAATGATAAGTATAGACAAAATTGTATTATATATATATACTAGATACTGTTGCCCGCGGCTTTGCTCGCGTGGAAGTTGATTATATACAAATACGAAAATATACATATGTATTTACAGATTAATTTAAAATATTACGTTACGTTGATGACCATAACTTAACTCAGATCAAAAATAATACAAGTCCGATACAAACTTTCACCCCCCTTTTCATCCCTTATTAAATAAAATTTCCAAAATTCCTGAAACACGTATTTATTTGTTTTACGTCAATAACCGAAATACAAAATTTTGTTTATGTAACTTTCAAAATGACGACTTTCATACATATTATCATCCCCTATTTTGACCTCTTTGGGGTGGAATTTTCTAAAATCCTTTCTTAGTGGGTGCCTACATAACAAAATGAATATACAGTCCAAATTTCATGCTTGTAGCCTTGATAGTTTGCGCTCGGCGATGATGAATCAGTCAGTCAGTCAATCAATCAGGACATGTTATTTTATAAGTATAGATAAAGTAATCCATATATACATATATGTATGAATTACTTTTTATTGAAATTTAAAATGTCCTTAAAGTTTGCATTCAATGATTAAAAGATTGTTCATAGTTTTTTTAAATAACTCAATCTGATAATAAATACACAATTAAAGATTAATTTAGATAATACATCAAGATTCTAAACATTTTTATAAAGGAACATATTTGAAGTTCAAAACATTATCTGAAGCTGTTGAATATACAAGGTAGACCATGTAATTATATTTAATGTTTCCTGATTTGATTGCCAGCTAGAGGGGTAACTATTGTTTTTCCCTTGCATTAAATAACCAGCCCACACTAGTTAGTACTATATCTTAATGCCTTCTTATGCTGTAGGTTTCTTTGTCTTTCATTAACTTTCAGTCCTGTAGTTTTATTCATTTTGTGCATTCAATATGTTTGAAAGAGCAAACCTTCCAGTGTAACTATGGACAGGAATGGTGATCCTCTGCCAAATTATTATAATAATTATTATAAATTTACAAATATAACTGTAAAAGAAAACACAATATTAACTCTAAAGTGAATTATTTCATTTAAAATTAATAAAAATGGGTGTTTGAGTACAGATTGAATCTATAAATTCAATCAGTTCAATTATATATGAAGTTTCTTAACTAACATGTTTTGCGTTAATAGACTGTTAATAATGTCACCTTCAAGTGGATAATTTTTTTTCTATTGTTGTTTACATTATTGTTACCTTTCTAAGTTTGATGTTGATCATATCCACTTCACTACTTGACCGTCGCAGATTGATGATCGATATCCTCCTCCAAAGCTTTGTGGATGTGAAGTCTTTGGCTTCCTAAAACGAAACAATATGGCGATGATGGTGGTTTACAATCTCTAAACAGCCCGATGAGGCTACTTGAGATGATGATGATGATGATGATGATGATGATTAACTGTTCAATATGTCTGCACTGAGAGCAGGTGCAGGCTGCTATTGGAGTGTTTTTATTTATATTCAAACTTGATTAATTTTATAAAATGTATGTTTAAGGACAAGGATCTTCAATCACACGTGTAAAAATCATATATGGCCAGTTCTGGCAATTTCCCACATGGGATCGAGTTATTAGAATTTGTGATTGCACTTATTATCAAGTGCTTGGACTGCTAATTTTTCTAGAGAGGTCCATGAGAAAATGTGACTATAAGTACTTTTAGTTAGCCCTAGTAAAAATATATATATATATAGTGTTATAAGGACTATATTGGTATAAAGAACCCAAGGTCGGTGATATCCCAGTCAGGAGCTATGGTACTTCAGACATTCATATAATTAAATATTTAGCTAGCAAAAACTAGACTAAAAAAAGCATTCATTAAAATGACGTTTCAAAATTACAGATTATGTATGTTAATTCCTTCAAGATGGACATCAAGACAAAATAAAACATAGCTAAACAATAACCTAGAGTCATTTTATAAAATTGAATAGGTTTTTTTTAAAACAATTACCAGTTGTTTTAAACCCAAGTACCTCTTATATTATCAAATTGATATTCAATTCATTATCATGGTACTAATGATCATAACATAAATTAAATTCTCCTCTCCATTACAAGACAAAGGCACAGGTTATAATTATGTAAAGGCAACAATGGTTTCAGAATTATTTTTTTTTAACAGAGACAACAATCTTTTGAGAGTAATTTTAATTGAATGCAAAAAAAAAAGAGTATTCAACAAAGTTGACATATTAATATTAAATAAAATTGTCATTCAAATTAATCATTATTAGAATGAAGAGCAAAACCAGTTAAAATTGTTTTGCTATTCATTGATTTAATTAAAATTAACCAAATAACTGTGTCAAAAAATGTGTTGGGTTAAGCCTCTTTCCATTTTTACACAGAATGATTAATTAAAATTGGGGGTGACCTGGTGGTCTAGGGGTAAGGTGTCAGACTTCTGTGCAGGCGGCCGGGGTTCAATCCTCGGTTCCCGGCACAGATTTATCTGATTACCAAACCCTTCCTTCACCTCTGACAAGACATCTTGTGAATGTGTGGAATGCCAGTCGCCACCGTGGTTCGGATTCCACGTTAAACTGTAGGTCCTTCATTTCATCTCACAATCACCCTACCATTACACATTAGCGTAAGTGCGTATAACCCGAACGGGTAGTAAGACGCGGTGCTAATAATAATTAAAATTCTAAATATAGAGTCTACACTGTCTAGTGGAATATAATATATACTAACCTAAATGCTTGTTCAGATTTCTGGTAAGTTGTTTTGTTATGATAAAATATCATCAGACCTAAAGTATTTTTATTTTATGTTTACATTATTATTATTATTATTATTATTTGTTCTACTACCCAATTTTACAATTTTTGGATGAAGCTTAAGTAATTCTAATTAATCTAGACTTAATATTATCTTAACATACGTTAGTACCAGTATCATATTTAAAACTAATCACCCAATCCCAGAACCAAGAAATTGTCATATTTGTGCGGTGGCATATTCAAGGTAGGGGTACAAGGGCACATGCCCCTTCCCCTGTCAATTTTTGGAAAATATGCAATAAGCGTTTAAATTCCCTGTAGCTACAAAAAAAAAGTTGTTAAACAATGAATAAATAAATGCTGGAGGCAGAAAAATCACATAAATCTAGTCTTTCCATCCAATAGAGATACTTGATGGAGTATTATGGAGGGAGTTCTTGATAAGGAAATCCAAAAAAATTTGATATGCCAATGTAAGCATACAGATTAGCATATGTGTTTCCAAACATTGAGCGCCTACTGAAAACTCTTTTGTATTATACCAGTTACTAATTCACCAGCAGAGTGTTATTTTAGTTTGTTGAAATTAAAACCTACTTGAGATCAATATTGGCTCAGAAAATCCTCAAGGTTTGGCCATGCTCTGTATAAATAAAAAATATTCAGATAATCTATGAAGTGTCTCTAAATATATTTGCCTGGAAACATCCTCGAAAAATTCAATGATAGTTTATTTAAACTTGTTGTCTTCTCTCATCTCAAAGAACTGGATATTAAGTTTGGTGATAACATTTTCTAAAACAAAATGTTCATTACCATTTTTACTTGATTAATTATTCATCAACTGATTCATATATGCTTTTATGTAATCTAGGTTTGTAGATATTGAAAAAAATCACATAGAGTTGACATTTTTAGAAGGGTTTAAGTTAACATAGTGATTATTTGTATAATGATACCCCTCCTATCATTCTTTTCTGGATCTACCATTGTATTAAGTGTATCAAGTCTAACTTAACACACTAATCTTAATTCTATTCAGGAAATGCCTGAGATTAAACCAAGTCTTCATATAAGAAGATTTAATCTCTTAAGGTGGGATGGTGAGGATTGAGAGTTGAGGGCAGTATTGTGCAGTTTTCATAACAAACAAATTTCTTTGACAAAATAAATCAAATATTTCTCCATTAGAAACAGTTTAAAGAGTTTAATTTTCTACACATGCCTGTCAAGTTGCCACCTTCTCACAGAGAGTGCTATCTCCCATAGGGATGATAAGCCAGGATCGTCCAATGCATACAAATATACAGGCCTATATTCAAACACCAGCCCTGTATTCAAACACAAGCCCTATATTCAAACACCAGCCCTGTATTCAAACACCAGCTCTGTATTCAAACACCAGCCCTGTATTCAAACACCAGCCCTGTATTCAAACACCAGCCCTGTATTCAAACACCAGCCCTGTATTCAAACACCAACCCTGTATTCAAACACCAGCCCTGTATTCAAACACCAGCCCTGTATTCAAACACCAGCCCTGTATTCAAACACAAGCCTTGTATTCAAACACCAGCTCTGTATTCAAACACAAGCCCTGTATTCAAACACCAGCCCTATATTCAAACACCAGCTCTGTATTCAAACACAAGCCCTGTATTCAAACACCAACCCTGTATTCAAACACCAGCCCTGTATTCAAACACCAGCTCTGTATTCAAACACAAGCCCTGTATTCAAACACAAGCCCTGTATTCAAACACCAGCCCATATTCAAACACCAGCTCTGTATTCAAACACAAGCCCTGTATTCAAACACCAACCTTGTATTCAAACACAAGCCCTGTATTCAAACACAAGCCGGTGTTTTAGTTGGCGTTGGAGTCTTTAACTAGATGTGAGCGTGTTGGACCTAAAATGACACATTATGTGAGTCTGACTGTTTTCCTTACAGCGTTCATGTGTTCCAGGTGTAACTCAATCTTGTGTTGAGCCTGTTTCAGCAGCTCCCTCCCCTCGTGGTGGGAGGGTGTCACCTTGTACAGTCTGGCCAGCAACAGGGGGTACTTGGTCACTCTCTGCACTGGTACCTGCACAAATACACCCAATGTACAGTCTGACTAGAAATAGGGGACACTTAGTCCCTTGGAGACATAAACACACCCAATGTACAGTCTGACTAGAAATAGGGGACACTTAGTCCCTTGGAGACATAAACACACCCAATGTACAGTCTGACTAGAAAAGGGGACACTTAGTCCCTTGGAGACATAAACACACCCAATGTACAGTCTGACTAGAAATAGGGGACACTTAGTCCCTTGGAGACATAAACACACCCAATGTACAGTTTGACAAGAAATAGGGGACACTTAGTCCCTTGCAGACATAAACACACCCAACGTACAGTCTGACTAGAAACATTATAGATACCCTTGACCTAATACATTCACATTTAAGTGGCTTAAGCCCGCTCCAGTGGCAAATATTCTAGGTCTAGGATGTCGTAATAGACTGGCCTGGTGATGGCAGGGAGATTGCGATTAAAATTCCGGTTGGTTGAATTGAAGGTTTTTTTCCCTAAATGGTTCATTATTTTCCTGTAACGCAAATAGTGTACGCTTCTTCTAAATTCAACCTTTATCATCCCTGGCACATTAACGTAATTAGTTCATATGTGTAAAACTCATATCGGTAAGTAACATGTGGTGTTAATAAAATAGTAATAATACAAGTGATGATCACATGTTCGCGGCAGGGAAAGAGTAAAAGAAAGGTCACATGACTAGATCCAAACAATCATGAAATATCGGCGTGAACCACTTTGTTGACTTGGAGCGACGTGAAAAACATTCCCCGTGTTTTCCAGGATTTACCGAAGGGATTACAATTTTTTTTTCAGGCAGCTTAGACTGAAGAAAAGCGTTATAAAATTTCATTTTTTGTCACACTGACTTGTGTGAAGTCGTGTTAATTAAGTTTAAAACAACCCGCCTCGGTGGCGTAGTTGGCTAACGCGCTTGTCGTGTTGAGCTCGACTGCTGAGGACGGGGAGATCGAGGTTCGAATCTCGGCCGGGTGAACTGGGGGTGATTTTTCCTAAATGGTTTTCCACTCTCCCTCCACGCAAATTCGGGTTCGCTTCCTATAATTTAACCTTCCCAATTCCTAATCCATTAGCGTAATTAGTACTTAAAGCGTATAACCCGAACGGGTAGTAAGACGCGGTGCTAAATAATAAATAAATATAGTTTAAAACCAGACGGTTAAAGATTGATGGGGAAATACACCGTCTGTCACTTCACAACCCTTGTTTAAGGTGTAGTAACTGATAAATACATTTTTTAATCGGCGTGTTTAATAATTCAGTTACCCGCTTTGGTGGCTGCATGGTTTAAGGCGTTACTCTAGCAATGGACTAGACTGCCGGAGACGGGGGGTATCAGGGTTCGATATCGGTTGGGTGTACCTGGTGACTGGTTTCCCAACCTCCCTCCACGATAATGCGGGTACACATTTTCTAAATTCAACCTTCCTAATCCTTAACCCATTAGTGTAATTAGTACATAGGTGTATAAACCGAACGGGTATTAAGACGCGGTGCTAAAAAAAATATTTCTTCAGTAAATTTTTTCTCACATCCAAAACCTACTATTTTAAGATTTTGGTTAAATGTCCCAAATTAACAAATATTCCAGTATTTTTACCAGATTATGCAGAATTCCATGGTTTTCCAGGTGCGTGGAATTCCTGTCTTAGCTACAGTAGCTACTTGCCCAAACTTGTCCCGGTCCATTAAACATAATTCTGTCGTAGTTAAAGAAATTAAATATTTAATCATGGCGTATATTCTTTTCACCACCCATTTCTACCCAACCGGGCTATCTGAATTTAACCACAAGGTGTTTCGCTCGCTTTCAGCCCCCCCCCCCCTCCCTCCAGAGTTTCTCTTATAACTTTCAAACGAATGGCTGTAATTGGTGTATGAGAAGCAGTCCGGGGGCCGAGATCAAGTGAAACACCCTGGTGGTCAATAACAAGTTTAGAAGAAATGTAACCGAATTGTAAAAAAAAAAACCCAGCTGGGAATCGAATTCCAACCTCTTCATCAAAGGTGAATAAAACTAGACGAGATTAATCTACACCACCAACGACACAGGTAATGTAGAGCAATAAATTTATAATTTATATTTCAGAAATAGAGCAATGTATGATAATTACAAAGATATTTAAAAAAAGTTTTTTAAGTTTTGTAACTTTTACAAAAAAAATAATCTTAAATTGACAATTAAAGATCAAATCTTAAATTTATAAATATAATACTCTTGAAAGTTTCATGAAAGAGTTTAAAAAAAACACTCAGTAAAATTTGTACATAAATAATATAAAATAAGATTTTTTTTTCTGGCACCACGTCTTACTACCCGTTCAGGTTATACGCCCATGTACTAATTACGCTGTTGATTTTAGAAATTAAGAAGTTTATATTTAGAGGAAGTGTACGTGCATTTGCTTGGAAGGGGAGTGGAAAACAACCCTCAGCACATCAGACCTAGACTCGAACCTTGATCTCCCTGTCATGGGTAGTCTTTTCTACTGCGAGAATAGCGCGTCAGGCCGATTCTATACTAGAAATTAAAACGCGGTGGTTTTGCCGCCCCCAAAATCTTGAATCAACACCCGACTGTCAAAACGCGACTGTTAAACAGCTATCAAAACGATATCAAAACGCTACTGATTCTACACTAGCGGTTTTAATGCAGTGGTTGTTTTTTACAAATGTGCAGATTGGTTTAAAAATGGACGCTGTATTGCGGGACTTATTTTGTTGGAGGAAACTTGAAAAAAAAAAAATCGTCAAAAGAGACGTTGGTGGACTCACCCCACATTATCGAACCCTCTCTCAACAGAACCGTTTTATATTATGTTTATGAACCACAGAATATATCCAGAGAAGTTATTTTTTGTACTATAAAATGTCCGTAGTTTCATTTGATAAACTACTTTGTTTAGCGAATGAAAATATTGCAAATCGTGATACCATCTTGAGGAAGAGTATTTATTATTTCAGGCGGTTTTAACGCCTCCAGAGGTAGCGGTCAAAACGCTGGTCTAGAAGAAAACTTATTTTCAATCTTGCTAAGAAGGGTTTCATTCAAAGACGCGGTTGCTAGAGTTTTAACCGCTAGTGTAGAATAGGCCTTAGACATCGCGGCCAACGAATCGGGTAGTTAAAATATATCCTTGAACCATGAGCATGTGATATATAGCCTAGAACGTAGATAAAGATAACTATACCAAAGAAGGAAAATAAACAAAATGATCATCAAAGAAACAGAATGTAGCCAAGTGCTTGCCGTAAATAATAACTAGGCTTATCTTCAGTATTTACATTAAAATACAATAATTAATGAATTCGAAATTTAGCTATGACGCAAATACTCAACGTAGACTATATTTTGGTATACAATACACATAGTTTTAACAAAAGATTGAAATAATAAAGTAGATAAAGTTTTTTAATTTAATAACAAACTAAAGACTGAACATAAAACATAAGGGGTAATTTTTAAGTTACGTAACACTTTTTCTTACATTTTTTTTCCACCCACCTACCCCCATGTAACAGTAGATAGACATTCATCCTGCCCCCCCCCTCCCCCTCTCCTTTACAAACAGTGTTACGTAACTTATCACATCAAGAGCTGTTTTTCTGACACAATAAAGGGACTCAAGATTTAGTACAACTCAGAACCGGAAGTTATATAATGTTTAATAACTTTGAAAATACGAACCATAGTATTATATTTTAAACATTACAATTTAATTGTAAGATCTGTGTTACGCAACACTGGGATGTACCCCGCTCTCCTACCATGTAACACAATTTATCCCTTTCCCCCATAACCGTAAAAAAAAGTTAGGTGGTATATGGATGAACCCTAAGGGTTGGGGGTGGGAGGAAATTGACACTATTTTTAAATCAACATATTCGTTTGATTAAAACATTTTAAAACAATCATCTCAATTTAAGTAGAAAATCGACATGGGAATTGTTTAGTTTCTATTATTTAAAATAATATCTTTAATAAAATTGGAATGCAGATATGTTGTCTTTAACCAAAAATGAGGTACTGTAAGTAGAACACCAACTCTTCAAAAAAATCATAACATACCTTCAAAGAATTCCAAATAAGCTAGGAAACCTTTTTTTATAAAAAAATCAACTTTTCACTTTGTAAAGTAGCAACAACAATGCTTGATTTTAAACACGGTAAAATATAATAATTTTGTTTTCATATTGTTCTTCTTTCTTCCACACAACGGGAATAAAGTGACTCTTTCTCACAGTTGATCTTCAACTGTTTGATGTTTTTAATTTTAAAATAAGACGCGGATTATCAGTGATAAGAGCATGCTGACCTGTTCATCATCAACACTGAAGCTCTCTTACGAGACTTTATCAATGTCACGCTTCATAAAAAAATAAAAAATAAAAAATAATAATAATAATAATAATAATAATGAGTCCAAACTATAACAAGTTGTAGGAGAGTCATAAAAATATTCCAAAGAGGAACAGTCCATTTTAGAGCTTAGACAACATGTTTTAGTCAACTTTCCTAATTTAAAATCGATTAACAATAATATGGGATGGATCAAACAATTAAAAGAACTTCGTTGCATTATAAATATATCTACAATTTATGTTATAATTTTAATACCCGTTTTTTAAACAAGATAAATGAACCATATTTTGTTGTTGAGCAAGTTGATGTTTCATTATTCTTCGATTGATAGTCTTTGTGGTTAATAGTTCGTGGCTACAGATCCAGGGTCCCGGGATTGATTCCCGGTGCTTCCATATTTCTCTGTGAAGCGGTTGTTCAACTTAGCATCGTGAGGACAATTATTGAGGAGGAAGTGGTGGCTTTGGTCTAGAAACTGAGATTAACAGCTGGAGGGTTCATTGTGATGACCTTGATGACACCCTCTATCCGCAAATGTTGGCGCTATTTTCGCCAACGCGCAGCGTTCGGTCGGTATAGCTCGCTTGCGGGTGATACCATGGAGGTTTTTTTTTTGTTTCTTTGTTTCTTTGTTTAGTCTTTGATTGTATTATTTCGTCTTGATCTTTACACTATCACAAATTTGTCTTGTTTAGTAAAATTTTACCTATTTTATATCAAATTGCAAATTATTTAAAGAAATAGCATGATCATGTCACCTTTTTAGCAAACTATGCAAAAATAAATGTAATTCAAGAGAAAAACAACAAGATTGATTTCGATCGTTGCTTAAGACTTTATTTGTTAGCACCACGTCTTACTACCTGTTCAGGTTATATGCCTATGTACTGATTACATTAATGGGTTAGGTATAATAACGGCTTAATTTAAAGGAAACGCACCTGCATTTACGTAGAGGGAGAGTGGAAAAACAATTATAAAAAACTCAATGCACCCGACCGGTATCGAGCCCCAATCTCCTATCTTTGGCAGTTTAGACCATCACGAGATTAGCGCGTTATACCATGCGGCCACCAAAACGGTTGCTTCAGACTTATACAAGAACGCGTTCAAAGCCGAAAG
This sequence comes from Timema cristinae, assembly GCA_039000515.1. Taxonomy (NCBI): domain Eukaryota; kingdom Metazoa; phylum Arthropoda; class Insecta; order Phasmatodea; family Timematidae; genus Timema; species Timema cristinae. Next base: position 25,937,464 of record JBCFYV010011172.1, read on the forward strand.
AGCTAACTCGGCGCCAGCGTGTTCGACTGGCGTACTCAACTCTGACTTCGGAGACCTGATAAGCTGGAGCTCATTCCCTCACATAAATAGATATTAATATCTCCAAGAAAATAGTTGATGCGCTTGTTCTTTAACTATCTTCATTCTATACTTTCTGTCTGTACTTACTAAAACTCTATATATTCACACGATTCAAAACAAACTTCAACTAGGAGAGTCTCTAGCTATTAGATATACAGGATGGCGCAAAAGTTACTTTACACTTATTCAATAAGCCTTACCAGTCCTATCACTCTTTGGTTGAAAACTTAATATATTGCACTTTCTGTGTATCAATCTGTAAGGCTATGCCAGTTTACGTGTTCAGATAGCTAACACAGCTAATTGTCTTGTCTCTCCATTCGTTAGAACAGCAGTTACACCAATTTTGTAACAAAGTTTTTTTAATGAAGAGTATCTCTTCTTTGGTTAACATCTTGCAAACAAAATGGCTGCTACAAGAACCGCACGCTCACTCAACTGCTACTGACAGTAGTTTCCTGATTGCTTCTCTTATCGCCAACATTGTACCAATTTGCAAACACTCTTACTTTTAACATTAAAAATATAAGTATAATTAAATATAAATAGTTATTTTGATATTCGCTGAGTGTAAAGTTATGTGCACCATCCTGTATAATAATTGGAGAGCATGAGGAACCACTCCGGGGAAGAAAACCAATGTTTCACCAACTTGTGGCCAACTACTCTGACCATTTAGCCTGAGGATAGTAAACACTATGTTGGTATTTTTTAAATGGTGTCTTACTAACCGTTTGGGTTGGACGAATGTGTACTAATTTACTTCAATGTGTTAGGGATTAGGAAGGTTGAATTTTGAGGAAGTATACCAACATTTGCTTTAGATAGAGAGTGGAAAACTCTTTAGGAAAAACCATTACTACACCCGAACGAGATTCAAACACTGATCTCCCCGTCTTTGACAGTCCACTCTATTGCGAGAGACAATATGGCCACCATGTAAACAATTATTTTTTTAAATATTTATTTAGCACCGCATCTTACTACCCGTTCAGGCTATACGCTTAAGTACTAATTACGCTAATGGATTAGGGATTGGGAAGGTTGAATTTGGAGGAAGATAACCCACATTTGCGTGGAGGGAGAGTGGAAAACCATTTAGGAAAAATCCCCATCAGTTCACACTACATAGATTCGAACCTCGATTTCCCCGTCCTCGGCAGTCGAGCTCAACACGACAAGCGCGTTAGCTAACTACGCCACCGAGGCAGGTTTAACAATATTAAACTTAGTTCCGGACAAAACCACGCTCAGACGTGTGATGACCTACCATGAGGAAAGAGTTGAGGTTCATGCGACGCAGTACAGCGTTCTCCATCTGCGACACCCGCAGGAAGATTCTCAACAGCTCTTTCTCTTTCTCGAGGTTAGCCAGGAGGAGGGACGCTGCCGCCTGAAAACATTATTATTTAGTTATCAAAAAAATGAGACGTACAATTTTAGTACATATTATGACCAGTCCCTGAAAGATGGTGTTTTTTGTATATTATTATTAATTTATATTAATATTAATAGCACCACGTCTTACTACCCATTCGGGTTATACACACTTATGCTAATGTGTAATGGTAGGTGATTGTGAGATGTTAACGTGGAATACGAACCACGGTTGAGGCCTGGCATTCCTCACAGTCACAAGTTGTGATTAATACACGTCTTGTCAGAGGTGAAGGAAGGGTTTGACAATCAGATAAATCTTTCGCTGGGACCAAGGATTGAACCCCGGACCCCCCAACACCGAAGTCCGACACCTTACCCCTAGACCACCAGGTTTGTTTGTTTGGTTAAAACGTGTAAGGCAGGCGTGACAAACACGTTTGATTTTTGAAAATTAAATACACTAATATACTATTATTATTAATATTATTAGCACCGAGTCTTACTACCCGGTCGGGTTTACGCACTTACGCTAATGTGTAATGGTAGGGTGATTGTGATATGAAATGGAGGATCTACAGTTTAACGTGGGATCCAAACCACGGTGGCACTAATATACTAAATAGCCCGCATAAAAAACATCATTAAAAGAAAAAAATATCAATGTAAAATTCTTATTAAAAAAATAAAATTAATATTTATATAAATAAAAATATGAACTGAGATTAAAACCTAGAGGGTTCGTTGTGCTGAACACATGACACCTTCTATCCGTACAAGTTGGCACTTACTTCGCTTGGCTCAGTTGTAGCCTCACGCCATAGAGTTTTTTTTATTCCCAATAATGTTTGGAGTGTTAGACAATATTTCTAAAGTTTAAATCACTTTATAACTGACGACAAATTGGCGTCGGTACTCCGTGATATATCGAGTGCTTGTTCCTTCCCTTAAGATAAAACAACTGTTCACACATTTATATACTGAAAACATTGCACATATTTGCAGCGCAAATTTAAACATTTTTGGAAATCGATCTTTGACCTGAGAAAATACGTTTACGTGCCCTCCTGTCATGAAAAATATAAGAATATATAAAAACAACAGTGAACAGTCTGCACAAGAAATCCGAAATTTCAGCTGTCGAAGCTTAATCCGTAGCTAGACATAAATTTTATAAATGTATCTTTTATAAGTAGGGAACCACGAATCTACAGTAGCCCCATGGCTTCTTTGGTGCTGACTGACAGCTCACAACTGACTTTTGACAGTCAACATTTAAGTATATATCTTAATTCTGACTGTCAGAAGTGACAGCTGCTAAACACATGTTTTTGCAGATCATATGGTTTGGCGTAGGAATACAAGATTTTGTCTAGTAACTTTTCAAAGCCGTCGTGTCAGTTTGGGGTCCAGTCAGAACAAAGAAGCCAATGGGCTATTGTAAACACCAAATCAATTTGGTATATCTCTTAGACTAGCTTCTTCTTGAGGTTAAAATTGAAAAAGATGTATAGGGACAGGGATAAGGATAATAAAGGGCATGGTGATAAACGTGTAATAATGGCAGAGAATAAGTAATAATAAAGAGCTGGTGACAACTAAGAGAAATTTAATCTGTTACGAAGTAAAGTGAGTCTGAATAGGGAAAGGATATAATATAATATATATATATATATAATATATATATTGTTATAAATATAAATGGAATAGCATTTATGTAAGTTTGATCACTTTGAACAGTACTAATTTTACTCCCTCCACAAGACTTCACCGCCACTATCAATTTACTTTTATAAAGTTTGTTAATCAACTTAAAATAAACGCTCAATTGTAGTATAACGTGGCCGAGTAATTAACATAAAGTGAACGGTAATTACAGTATAAATTTCACTCTTCTCGAATTTTTGTCAGGACAATAACATGAGACCACACCAAAACAAGCACGCTGCACTGTAATTAATTAAAATCCTTTCTGGCAAGTATGTAAGGGCGTGTCCTTCCCTCAGCTAGAAGGATCCTATTGACTTTCTAGTTTCCCTGCCTTCAATAGGGGATGGTTGTGGTAGACAAAGGGATCATAAGGAAGTTTAGGGGATGGTGATTAATGGGCACGAAAGTATAGTAGATAGGGGTAAATTCATACTGAAGTCTTCTCTCCAACACCCCTTGCACATAAATAAAGTCAGAAAAGAACTACCTTAACTTGCGGTTTTGTAAGGATTTTTTTTCCCCTTGTAAATTATAAAACCTTTTATTCGTAGATATTAATAGCCATTAGTCTTTCAGTACATAGACAAAACCAAAAATTATATTTATTGTTTGAAAAACTTATAACAGTTTTAATTTGTAAGATATTTCCATGAACAGTCGCCTTTTTTTGACGTATTTTCTTTTCTCTTTCGCCACATTTTCTCTCTCACTTTCTTCAAACACTTTTCCTCTATTTTTAAATTTCACTTTATTTAGTTGTTTCTCATTCTCTCTCTCTTTCTTTCTTTCTATATATATATTTCTACTGTTTTGTTATATTGTAATAAAGACATGTGATACAAAGGAAAGAAATGATTTCTCCTAACGCACTTCGGTGGCCGCATGGTCTAAGGGGTACGCTCGCAATCGACTAGGCTGTCTAAGACGGGAAGATCGGATCTAGTGAGGGTGGTTTTTCTAAATGGTTTTCCACTCCCCTCCACCCAAATATGAGTACACTTGGCTAAATTCAACTTTCCTAATCCCATACAAAATAACGTAAATAGTATATAGACGTGTAGCCCGAACGGGTGTAATATGCGGGCTAAAATAAATGAATAAATAAAAATTTACTAGTCCTATTTTCCAACAAGGAGCCGCCTTTGTTTAAAAGTAAAGAGTACCATGGTCTGCGTACCCCCAAGTGAAGTTACCATTACAACTGAACCCTAAAACAAGGGTCGGCAACCGGTCGATCATGGAGGGGGGGGGGGGGGGGAGGGGGGGGAGGATAGGGACTGTATAGTAGTAAAAAGTTGATTTCTGAGTCTTCTAAACTTGAAAATATATCAAATTATTTCACATATTTTCGACCTCGTTTGTCTTGGGGTGAATTGCACGGCTCAGAACTCGATATTCGAGGGTTCAAAGTTCAAACCCAGCCGGGATCAACGGATTTTTCTTGTGGCAGTAAAAATCTGTAGCACAACTTCCTTCGGAGGGGAAGTAAATCCGTCGTTTTCCATGTCGATTGTGGTATTTAAAAGAACCCTGGGAGATATTCTAACTGGGAACGACCTTTGTCGACTAAACAGTATTCAGAAGTAGCCATGTTTCTTGTGTATTACGATATAATAGTTTTGTATTTACTATACAACTCTATAATATTTTAAAGAAAAGTATGTAGTTTAATTTGAAAATAAGCATTTTATTAATCTATATTTTCATTTTAGATAGGAGGGGAAATAAGTACTGAGGAAAGAATCAATTTAAGAAGTAAATTTAGGAGGTGTAGATTAAAAACTTAATTAAAGACAGAGTTGAGAAACGATGAGTGATTGCGGGACTATCGATAGGTTTGTAAGTCTATCGGTACCCGATAAGGTTGACGTACATTGATCTAAAGTGACTGAACTCACAGTGACTGCCCTGAAACACTACTGCCACTGTCCTAAGAGAATGAACGCAGCAGAACTCAAGGAGGTGAATACAATCATGTGTTTAATACAGTTTACTTTATTTCTTGTTAGGTAACATTAGTTGAGAATGAAGTTACCGTTGATTAAATTAGTTTGTTACAACACTTTGGGTATTAAAAGCTTAGTAAAGGGGTTTCTAACCTTTTTATGATTACAGACCTCCAATGGATTTCCCAATATTTCCCCAAACTCCTTTAATCAAAATTTATAAATCATCATTATCATCACCAGCCATATTACCATAAATATTTTTTTTAATGTCAATAGCTTGGTTTTACTTTACATAAAGATATCTAGGAAAAAAACAGCTGAAAGAAAGTCTTAAGAATTTTATTTTATTAATTTATAGAAAAACAGCAAACAACAAATATACAATCTGTCTAGGGAGGCTCAGATCTCAAATTTAAATGGGGGATGGGGCATACACTTCAGGGCCTCCACAAACATAATAATAATAATAATAATATATAATAAATAAATGCACCGCGTCTTACTACCCGTTCGGGTTATACGCTTTAAGTACTAATTACGTTAATGGATTAGGAATTGGAAGGTTGAATTAGAGGAAGTGAACCCGCATTTGCGTGAGGAGAGTGAAAACCATTTAGTAAACCCCCCCCAGGTTCACCCGACCGAGATTCGAACCTCGATCTCCCCGTCCTCAGCAGTCGAGCTCAACACGACAAGCGCGTTAGCCAACTACGCCACCGAGGCGGGTCACAAACATATTAATGATTATTTATACATTTATGAGCAAAAAAAAGGCCTGGCATTTCTTGTGCTTATAGCTAAAAACAAATTATATATATATATATAATATTATATTTCAAACTAATCTAGTTTATTTTGATGACAATCGTTACTCATTAAAATATTTTCAACATTGAGCTTTTAAAAGAGTTTTTTTTTTTAATACAAAATGACACTGTCTAAACTTTGTAGGGAAAAATAATTGTTTAATGTTGGGGCCTACAATTTCGTTCATCCCCAGGCCCTTATTGCTTATTGCTTTTCTAATCTTTTTTTTTTTTTTTTTATGGTTCAGTGATATGTATTCCATACCACAATTATATGATTCTCGTACCCCCAAGGGTTATGGATACCCCGGTTAAAAACCCTAGATTAGAAGATATATATATATATATATATAATATATATATATATATATATTATAATGGAGAAAATTGTTTCTAAGAAGTGCACCCAAATTCGCGTAGAGAAGACCGGCCAGAGTACGATCATTAATTCGCGTTCATTCTGGTGATATTCCCCGTGTATAAGTTAAGGCTTGGATAATGTCAAAAACCGACGCGTCCTGCCCGAGACATTACGATCCACACATTTATTATTATTTTTATTATGTCCAGGAAGCATTAAACTAGTTCATGGGAGGACATTTCAGTGTGTTTTTTTAAGTACGAGTTTTATAGCAGCTAAAATAAACGTGGGTGTTCAATTAAAGACACGTTCTAGCCTTTCAGAACATTATGTTTTCTTCATCCTTAAGTTTACTCTGTACATTATTTTACATTAAACAACTGTTAGATTTGTTTGCTTATAAGTTAACAATAAAGCAAAAAAAAAAAGGGGAATCACAATACCCCTTTAATGAGAACATCACTCCTTTTATGTCGAATAGCTTCATGAATGATAAAAAAAAGAAAGCTCTACAAAAATATGTACTTTCTATAATATAATAATAATAATAATATTATTATTATTATTATTATATTATAATTATTATTATTATTATTATTATTATTAGCACCGCGTCTTACTACCCATTCGGTTATACGCACTTCTATAAATAAACGATGTTTAAGTATTTACAATAAAATAAAATATTGCATGTATTTCTCCCTTTAAACATGAAAATCAATCATTTTTAAGGCAGTTAATTTTTATTTATTTTTCTGAGACATGTCTTACTATTCGTCCAGATTATATGATATTTTTCCCCCCACTAATGATGTAAGAATAATAAAGGTAGAACTGAGAGTAAAATTAATGTTCTCTCCATGTACACGTGTAGGTAGACTTCAAACCATTTAGGAAAAAACACTCTCAGTAGATCCGTATGGAGATTCGAACTACATCCAATTCCTTAGCTCAGTTGTTAGCGTCTCTGTCTACTGAGATAAAGATCCCGGTTTCGATTCATGGTATAGCAAAAAAAAAAAATGAATAATCTATCATTGATGAAATATGGTTTTTTTCCCTTTCACAATTATAAATTAACGGCCGGAGGGCTGAATGTTGTGTATATTATAGATTTATGTTAATTCATAAGTCGTGTTCTGATATAATAAATCGATTCAGAATGTGTACTTTAAATAAATAAATAAATAAATAGAAAAAAGGTATTCAAACTACTGCCTAATCATTACCAAAAAATTGATCTAATTCTAGACCAGTGAGTGGTATTCAACTATTTATTACTGTTCACGTGCCCCCAGATATTATTCCTCTTTAACCTTGTAACCACAAAGTTGTTGGTGCAAAATGCGAGTGATAGGCCCTATATTTTATTCTATAATCTACAACTAAAATAAATAAAATAAATTACATTCAAAAATGATGTATTAAATAAAAAATGTAAATGAGAAAGATAGATATATGTGTATATATGTTACTGTGAATGTGCCAAATCCGTTATTTTGTAAAATAGCCAGTGAATGTATAGAATCATCGAAAACGAAAGTTTAGTTAGCAAATAATAGGATTTATCTAAATTTACAAGTGATTTTATTAAATATCTAGCGTATGTGGATAAAAATATATATCATAAATCAAAACTAACTTAAGCTAATCTAGTCTAACCTAACCTAAGCTAAAATAAACTAGTTTAAGCTTGTCTAAGCTAACCTTAATCTAACCTAATTTGGACGTGATTTATTAACATCCCTAGTGGTTGACGGTACGTTTGTAAGCTCACCGGTGACTGTAATGTTCGGTGAGTTTGTGAAATAAAAATTAATTTTTTTACATTCCCCAAAAAACCAGTAGGTTTGTAGAATCACCGGTGACTTTACAAACTCATCACATTCAGCACATTCACAGTAGCATGTTTATTATGTATATACATATTCCTTAAATTTTACGTACCTCCTAAGATGTCTTCGCATATCCCCAGGGGGTACGCGTACCCCAGGTTAAACACCACTAATCTAGACAACCAACGACCCAATAGCCAAATAAAAAAAACATGTACATACGTCTTTCGGCCAAGGTTCAAGCTATTTCTATGTCATATTTCATTAGAAATCGGTCCATATATGCGATAGTTATCGCGGAACAAACATCGGACAGAATAAATGCCAAATGGTCGATTTTAAAACAAAGCCTCGTTGAGCTCAGTCAATAAAAAAAACAAGCTGGTGTTTATTTGACCTCGAACTTTGAAAGCAACAGTGGTATCATCGTGCGAGGACGATTGTTAGAAAAGAAGAGTGGTTCATGAAGTAGGTCTGTGGGTTGAATCATTTGACTGAACTTTCTCAAGAGCGGCGGCCGCTGGGAAGCGGTTCCTTTCTCCGAGCTGCACCATGCCACGTGAGTCTTTGTCAGCGGACAATCTAACCGCCGTAACATTTTTTTTTTGTGGCCCGCCAGCTCATGAAAAATATAAAATTATTTCAAGAAAAAAAAATGAAAATTACAGATTTATAAGGCCTATAATAACCTAATTAAATATATAATAAATACGTATTTTAAGTTATTTTATAAATTATCTTTACTTTATACGCGAAGAAAAATATTACGTGTTTATACAAATTTACCTCGAACCAGCAAATGACTATTCGACAACAAGGTAAGACTGTTACCTTTCAGGATAGACAGAGTGTATAATAGTTTTTAGTAGATCGACTTGTGTAGAAGAGAGGATCGACCCCCCCCCCCTACCCCCTCACTATAAATTTATTTTGGAAGGGTGTGGGGTCTGAACTTTTAGTGGCTTGTGTTTAAATCCCCCAATAAGATATTACGAGAATGATTATAACATTAAATCCCTCATTTTAAAGGATTTTCCACATATTTTTGATGTGATAGGTGTTTTGAGTTTTATGGTATTTATTACGGAAGAATACTAAAATGTATTATTATTATTATTATTATTATTATTATAATTTCGGTGGGGGAGGTTTGAATCACCCTAAGTACATACAGCCCCGGTGGAAATAGTATGGCCCATATAGTATAGTTCTCGAAGGATAATATAGGTATAATAAAGTTGCTCATATTTATAATAAAATAAAAAGATTTTAAGTTGAGCATGAGATTGACGTAAGAAAAGATTAGTGTTTTTGTAGTTTTCATAACAAACTTTTTTTTACTTGAATTAAATCAAATTTTGTTCCAGTAGAAACATAAGAGTTTTTTGATAAGACGCTTTTTAAAATCAAAAGGAAAAGTTACAGTCCATAAAATTCTAGGAAACCCTTGATTAGGCCCAGATATAAGGGAGGTTAACATGTGCCAATGTCCCGGGGCCTCAAAAAACTGTTTCTATAAGAACAAATTATATGTTTGCTCCATATATTTCACTCATGGTAGGATCTTTAAAAAAATTTAGCTCACTATATCAATTTTTATTTATTTATGATAAAATATTAATTGCTTACTAATGGCTAATTTTGCTTAAAGCAAATCTAATTTATTGTGATGACTGATAATAATGTCTTTATTTCAATAAACACTAAGATTAAACAGTTAATCTTGTAAAAAAAAAATGTCAAAAAGTTGAAGAGAAAAAAATAAATTGTTTAATGTTGTAGCCACCAATTTTTTTACAGCCCCGGGGCCTCCACAGCCCTAGATCTTGCCTTGACCTTGACAGATATTCAACTGTTGAGACGAGTATGTGTAGAAAGTTAAAATCTTTATGTTTTCAATGGAGAAATATTTTATTTATTTTAGCGAAACATTTTTTTGTTATAAAAACTGAGTAAAAACTGCTGCCCTTAACTATCAATGCCTACCATACAACCTTAAGGACTATCACTCGAAAAAACAAAAAAATTTGGCCTACTTGTCTGGTGTAGTAAGACAAGAACTGTTGAGATTAATAGCTCGCAATCCCTACCATCTCACCTTAAGGAGTATCATTCAAAGAACCAAACATTTCGGACAAACCTGTTGTGATTAATAGCTCATAATCCCTACCATTTAACCTTAAGAACTATCATTCAAAGACCCAAACATTTGGGACAAACCTGTTGAGATTACTAGCTCGTAATCCCTACCATATCACCTTAAGAACTATCATTCAAAGACCCAAACATTTGGGACAAACCTGTTGAGATTACTAGCTCGCAATCCCTACCATCTCACCTTAAGAACTATCATTCAAAGACCCAAACATTTGGGACAAACCTGTTGAGATTACTAGCTCGTAATCCCTACCATCTCACTTTAAGGACTATCATTCAAAGAACAGACCATTTGGGACAAACCTGTTGAGATTACTAGCTCGTAATCCCTACCATCTCACTTTAAGGACTATCATTCAAAGAACCAAACATTTGGGACAAACCTGTTGTGATTACTAGCTCGTAATCCCTACCATCTCACTTTAAGGACTATCATTCAAAGAACCAAACATTTGGGACAAACCTGTTGAGATTACTATCTCGCAATCCCTACCATCTCACCTTAAGGATCATTCAAAGAACCAAGCATGTTGCCTACCTGTCTGGTGCAGTAGGACTCGAAGGCGTGCAGCATAGGCGCAGCCTCTAGGAACAGTTTGCCGATGTCGACAGTAAGAAGATCCTCGTCACCCTGCTCGATTGCGATCTCAAGGTTATCCCGCAGCTTGTCGGCCAGGGCCGTGCTGTTGTCAAACAGCTCCTCGGAGTTGAGGAAGATGGCGGCGAGCTGTTCGGCCGTCAGCAGCCCCGCCACTAGCATGGGTCGGTAAAACTCTTCCAGGATGATCCTCAGATCGCGGCCGTACTTCTCCTCTGTTTCCACGATCTCGGCGATGGTTTCCTTGCGCTCAGCGCGTTTCTTGCCGCACTTTCGGCACACCAATGGGGCAAACATGACACCGCTAAGGAGATACCAGGACATCAATCAAAACTGGAGTAGACGGAACCCTTATTAATTGTGTAATGTACCCTTCAGAATGTTTGTATGGATAATATGTTGCACGTTTAGAAAAAAAATATTATTTGAGAGATTTAACGAGCACTTTCTGAACCGACTAACTATATCAGCACACAACTTATATACTAACTTAAGCCCAGAGCAGACACGATACTCGGACCCCAGCCATTAATTTATCACTGTGAAAAGGGGAAACCCACATTTCATCAATGATCAATTTTTCGGCCATGCCAGGAATCGAACCTGGTACCCTTATCTAGGTAGGCAGACACGCTACCGACTGAGTTAGGATGTCGGATGCGGCCTTTGATGTTATCATAAAGAGTGATAACAAGAACATAACATAACAATATCCATGGTAAATAAATGGCACCACACAATCACACAGTTATAATTAGGACATCAAAATAAAAGCTATCAATAAACTACCATTAAATAATCGTTCCTCTAAAAAATATGATTTTGATAATCATATTAAGCACTCTTAACATTAACATTTTTAATAAAATTATCAAAGTCGTTTTCGTAATATCTCGAATTTTCAAAAACAAATGTTTAGTAAAATATCCTTAAGTTAGTGTTAGAAACATAAGGTTTGGCCGGAATTCTAAATATAAAGTTTGAATGAAATCCACAATACAGTTTTGGTTGTAGCCCTAGATCTAGATAGACACACACACAGACATGGGGAGAGACACAATTTGTAAGAGCAAACCTTATGATGCAGAAAAGAGAAAAAAATTTTGAGATAGTGAAGGCAGAAGAGAGACAAAGATTTCAGAGTTAGTAATGACAAGAGAAACACAAAGATTTCAGAGGTAGTAATGACAAGAGAAACACAAAGATTTCAGAGGTAGTAATGACAAGAGAAACACAAAGATTTTAGGGGTAGTAATGACAAGAAACACAAAGATTTCAGAGGTAGTAATGACAAGAGAAACACAAAGATTTCAGAGGTAGAAATGACAAGAGAAACACAAAGATTTCAGCGATAGTAAAGGCATAAGAGAGTAAAAAATGTCGGGAGTCGTAAAGGCAGTAGAGAGACAAATATTTCGGAGTTAATGAAGCCAGTAAAGAGACAAAGATCTCAGAGTTAGTGAAGGCAATAGAGAAACATATATTTAGGATTAAAGGAGACATTTGTCCTCGTTAGTTGGTATGTTGATAATGGAATTCGTGAATATAAATGTTGCCACTAAACAAAAGTTGAAAATAATATGGAAGGCGATTGAGCAGTAAATAGCGTGCCTACCACATTTATAATTTCTATTAAGATAAAAGATACCAATACTATAATTGTTGCCATGGTAACGGTGGTATACAAAGATATAAAGAGAGAGAATGAGGTGTAAAGAGAGATATTGTCCCATATTTTGTTACTATTAAAAACAATGGACACCAAAATCATTATTTCTTCATTGTTGGCGAGAAGAGAGGATTTAGGGTGGAGGGATTTAAATTGAAATTGCGTTGATCTTCTGTAGCTTTAGGTATCAATCTTGAAATAGCCAAGTTCTCTCCATTTCGCAATCAACTTCACTGCAACTCTTGTTCCAGTTGACTAACCTCAAAATGTGATGTTTTGGAACACAATTTCTAAATATTTTCTATGATCTATTGAGAGACTTAGCAAGTCCACCACATGGTTCGGCGTGTGCTTAGCATTGTACATTCTTGAGTTTTATGGTTTGTTTTTGTTTCGAGAACTTCAATAGCATCCTCAAGAATATGAATATTGATTTTAATTAGCATTCACGACAGAATCAAGAGTTCATATTAAAGTTTTTAAAGAATTATCATTTGTATTAAGATTTACAAATAGTTTTTTTTTGATACTTAGAAATGGGGTGTGTATTTTATGGCTAATTCTCAACAAAGCTGTGTAACAAGAGGCCGTTGTTAAACTTTATAAATAGTGCAGTGCACCGTAAGTACTCTTTGAATCATTTATCTAATAAAAATAGGGAAATGAGATGCGCCGATTTATTTGTAAAGTTAATAAATGTCTGGATGCGAGTTTTGACCAAAATAATTAAAGAGGATTTCGAGTAAATAGCGTTATCATGTTTTTGCCTTTAAGTAAACTACCTTTGATGACCTGGTGGTCTAGGGTAAGGTGTCAGACTTCAGTGCTGGGGGTTCGCGGTTCAATCCTCACAAATTGTGAATGTGTGGAATGCCAGCCAGGCCTCCACCGTGGTTCGGATTCCACGTTAAGCTGTAGGTCCTCCATTTCATCTCACAATCACCCTACCATTACGCATTAGCGTAAGTGCGTATAACCCGAACGGTTAGTAAGACGTGGTGATAATAATAATAAGTAAACTACCCTTAATTTTAAGATTAGATAGCTAATTCCAAAAACCCCTCTGGGAAACTTTTTTTTTTTGCACCGTGCCTTAACTTACCCGTTCAGTTTATACTTTTATGTACTAATTACGTTGATGGTTTTATGGATTAGGAATATTATATTTAGTTGAAATGAGCCCGCATTTGCATAGAAGGAGAGTAGAAAACCTTTTTTTTTAAACCACCCTCAGTACACCCGATTGAGATTTGAACCTCCATCTTCCCGTCATTGGCAGTCTAGTCTAACACGAGAATAGAGCGTCCCCGCTGTTTTAGCATGTACTGGCTGATAGAGGATGTCTACATCCTCTGCAGATGGATAGCTACTCACCAGCCAGAGTGGTAAAATGGATTTGGCTCTAGGCCGGGATTCAGACACACGGCTTCGCGAACAAACTTTTTTTCGGGTTCAGAGGGTCATGAAACGTCTACATCCATCAAAAATCTCGAACTATATTTTTTTGACTAACATAATACTTCCTTTCTTTGAAGGTTCGCAGAAAAATAAAAAGGTATATAATCTTTTTTTCCCTTAACTACTCACTATTATTGCTACCTCGAGGACAGAGGGGAAATGGCGCCAAAGGGATGTATTAAATTAAACATTGGAAGGAGGATAGAAGGGCAAGGCCTATACACTTATCAGAAAACTGTAGACCAAGTAGTTTACAATATTAAAACACAACCAAAAATATTTATGTAATTTTTGGGGTACGTCCGTCCCTTTCTCCAGCAAAATAGAGTAAAACACAGACTAGACTATGGTAGCATGGCTGTAGATTGATCATGGTCACTTAGATTCGGTTGTTGCCTGTTTCTTGATTAAAATAAGTTAAGGCTTGGATTTTTTTTAAATTAAGAAACAGGCAACAACAGAATCCAAGTGACTATGATCAACCTACAGCCATGCTGCCATAGTCTAGTCTGTGTTTTACTATCTTCTGTTAATAGGAGAACCGACGTACGTCGAAAAATATCTCGAAGACAGTCTATCAGTGCTGGCCTTGATGTCCTTGCATAGAGTTTATTATCTAAGCCTGCACATTCCTGTATCATTGATACTTGCACGCTAACAGTAACATGGGGATGGAACAAAGTAACCGAATCAGTTTGTTTGCAACAGTTGCGCTGCCGGAACTGATGCGAAGCGAAGGCTGTTGCAACGGCGCGCACGCAACCGATAGCAGTGCTAGATTGTGAATTAAGCAAAACTGAGTTAAATTTATTTCGTGTTTCAACCTGTCACATTAGTCAATCTTCACTGATGCTGATTATTGTTAGAATGTTTGTGTCTTCAACGTGATTAGATATAGTGTTTAGTTGATATGGTGTAGACTGTTTAGTTGATATAGTGTATGCTGTTTAGTTGATAAATAATTAGTGTTTAGAGTATATAAAGCGTTCCGTTTTAATTCCAATGAGTTCTGTGCGTCAAAAAAACAGTCCTATATGGTCATATTTTAATGTGCTTGATCAGAATAGTAAAAGAGCTAGGTGTGATATGTGTGGCTAGTTATTTCTTTCCGTGGAGCAATTACTAATTTAGAAACTCACCTAGGAAGAAAACACCCTATTATTAACTTAAAGTTAGACTCACAGCTGCACCTGCAGGTGAGTGTTAGGCCTACTAATAATAATTATTGAAGCTGGTGATAATGAACATACTTTTCATAATGATATGATTTTAGATAATCAGAATGTTGAACTTTTATTACGGACCTTCGGTTAGAAGTTCACAAATTAATAATGAAACAAGTTCAATTAATTATCAACGCAATGCATTTTGGTGCAGCAGAGCAGATTAGTTAAAACTTAAAACAGGCGACAACACATTCGAGTTCCACCCCCAGCCTGATACTAACTGTTCCAACTGTTGCAGGCGCAACTGATTCGGAAGAACGTCAACTTATACCATCCCTACGGAGCGGCGTGAGAGGTTAGTCCGTACCTGTCTGTGACCTGGGTCTCCACCGGCTGGTCGCAGTCCTCGCACAGGTGTTGCTGATCCTCGCTGATACTGACGGGCTGCTGTTGCCATCGGCTGCGGCTGGACTTGCTCGTCTCAGACCCCACGCCAGAGTCGTTCCTCTCGATATCTGCAGAGCTTTTACGAACCTGCCAGACGACAAGAACCTTACATGTTATTAAATATCCAACAAACGTATCTAGAATTTTACCACAAGTAATTATATTTGTAAAATTAACGTATTTTTTTTAACATTGGTTTATTTCAATAAACAAAACATAAAATGAATAACTTTAGTGAAGAAAATGTATATCAAAACAATCCAAATATAAATAATTTAACCATCTTGGCTGAAAGACTATCTCATAAATAATGTTACAAATTACCACCCGAGTTAAAACTGTTTCTTAGAAGCACAAATATAATTAATTGAACCATCTTGGCTGAAGGACTATCTCATAAATAATTGTTTACAAATTACCACCCGAGTTAAAACCTGTTTCTTATAAGCACAAAATATAATTAATTTAACCATCTTGGCTGAAGGACTATCTCATAAATAATTGTTTACAAATTACCACCTGAGTTAAAACCTGTTTCTTATAAGCACAAGATATAATTAATTCAACCATCTTCGCTGAAGGACTATCTCATAAATAATTGTTTACAAATTACCACCTAAGTTAAAACCTGCTTCTTATAAGCACAAGATATAATTAATTTAACCATCTTCGCTGAAGGACTATCTCATAAATAATTGTTTACAAATTACCACCTGAGTTAAAACCTGTTTCTTATAAGCACAAAATATAATTAATTTAACCATCTTGGCTGAAAGACTATCTCATAAATAATTGTTTACAAATTACCACCCGAGTTAAAACCTGTTTCTTAGAAGCCCAAAATATAATTAATTGAACCATCTTGGCTGAAGGACTATCTCATAAATAATTGTTACAAATTACCACCCGAGTTAAAACCTGTTTCTTATAAGCACAAAATATAATTAATTTAACCATCTTGGCTGAAGGACTATCTCATAAATAATTGTTTACAAATTACCACCTGAGTTAAAACCTGTTTCTTATAAGCACAAGATATAATTAATTTAACCATCTTCGCTGAAGGACTATTTCATAAATAATTGTTTACAAATTACCACCCGAGTTAAAACCTGTTTCTTAAAAGCCCAAAATATAATTAATTCAACCATATTGGCTGAAGGACTATCTCATAAATAATTGTTTACAAATTACCACCCGAGCTAAAACCCATCTCTTAGAAGCCGGTCCACTAAGTTACGGGGACAGACCATTAATTCAACAGCAACATTTCTAAGTAAGCAGGTCAGCAAAGCCATTATTTACATTCCAATTATAATACCCTGTAATTTTAAATTGTGCATTTGCCTAAAATTATAGCTGGTCGTCCAATAAAAGTAAATAATAACTACCTCTGAAATTTATGTTGATGATGCGTTAGGTTAAAACTAACGAAAGCCTGTTCCAAAAATAGCTGAAATATATATATTTAATTCCTGTTTAACTCTAAGTGTGTGCTACAATTTGGCCAAGAATAATATTCTAGTTAAATAATTACTGATATATTAAATGAAAAGATCTGTACCATTAATTCTAGTCGGTATACGTGTTTAATTCCTATAGAAGTATTGTCATTGTGAAGGCAAGCAAGCTACTGGTAGTAGTATTTATTACAACTTAAAAATACTATAGACCTACTGACAATAGGGTAAAATATGCTTCCATATACTACTTTTAAATTCGTAAAACTACACATTAATATAACCAATACACCTTACCTTTTTTTAACACCGCGTCTTACTACCGGTTCAAATTATAAGCATACATGATAATTACTGTAAAAGATAATCCACCTGCATTTCCGTAAAAGGAGAGTGGGAAACCATTTAGAAAAAACTACCCTCAGTAGACCCGACCGGGATTTGAACCTGGTCTCCCCGTCATCAGCAGCCAGACTAGCTCGAGAGTGACGCCTTAGACCATTCGGTCACATAAGTTATAATCAATTAAATAGGCTGATCGATTCCTACGAAAATGTTAAGAATTGTATTTATCGATATGGTAGAAATATAGAGTTGGGAGATATGACATTAATTTTAAAGCTGTCACTGTCGTGTGACGTATCAAAAATAAAATTTTTTCTCTAAGTTCAGCACCGAAAACTAAAAATACTACACAAATCTCACAACTTTTCAAGAGTAAAATTTTAGCTATCAATTTGAGTGAGGGAATTCTATAGAACTTATAATGACAAATAAAAAGTTTCGAATTCAGTCTAGCGCGATAGCTTTTGGCTAAAACTGCAACAATCCTATGGTATTATATAATCTTTGATTTTTTTTTTAATCTTTACTAGAAATTGATTGATTAGATAAGACTGTATTTTGATTCTTTAATCTAGTAGCTTATTAGAAGAGATTTGTTTAGAATATATTTTTACTATCATTTTCACTACTATTTCATAAAGCTAGCATATTGTCTTTTAACAATATTTTTTTAACAGAATGGTAATTTGCTAATCTTTGGCTATTCTTTAGTTTTAAAGTCAGTTCGCAAAGTGTTTGGTCTGAAAGTAGACGTATGTAAACACCGGGACTCAAATCCCTCATAAAACTCGTTACGGTTTGCAATGCATCCTCACTAAATGCTTTTAATTAAGCAGAGCTTTGTCAAATGTAGGTAGCTCCTTAATATACCTATGAGTGTACCAATAAGCATGTGAAGTCACGAGACAGTCTCAGGTGGACCTAGTGGACAACATATTCGTTCCTTGCCTGATAAACAATAGTTCCATGTAGGTTTGCACCTTAGCACTAGAGATGCCCACAGGGGGTGGGGCACAGGGGGTGATTGCTCCCTCTGAAATCCTGAGAGTGCATAACTATTAAAAGTAGGTTAATCCCACACAACAGTGTTCTTAACTAACGCTCAAACAATTCCACCAGCAAACAACCTGCTGGCTTTAGGGTTGATAGTTTGGCACATGCAAGTACAATTCCGACAGAATTTACCGTTCAAATTGTCAAGGTCAAATGTTCACCGACAAATATGGATATATTTAGAAGATAAAAAAAATGTTGTAACTTATTTTCAGGAGACAAGGATTGCTTTAAAAGCATCTTTTGAGGCATCAATTTAATAAATTTTCCCGTGGGAGGACCCCCGGACAACCCGCCATACTAGGGGGTATTTAATACCCCCCCCCCCCCCCATTTGCACCCCCCTCAAGAAAAATCATATGGGCACCCTTGCCTTGCGCGTCTAATTTCATTTAGTAACATTTGAAATATGGCACAGATTTATCTGATTGCCAAACCCTTCCTTCACCTCTGACAAGTCGTGTATTAATCACAACTTGTGAATGTGTGGAATACAGGCCTCCTCCATGGTTCGGATCCCACGTTATGCTGTAGAACCTCCATTTCATCTCACAATCACCCTACCATTACACATTAGCGTAAGTGCGTATAACCCGAACGGGTAGTAAGACGCGGTGCTAATAATAATAATAATAATAATATTAAATATTTTTCACCCAGCCCAAAAACTTATTTCTTATGTATAGACAGTATTATTTATATTTAAAAGGTTATTTTCATGAATATTTAAAGCTATAGAAATATCCGCGTGCCCATGCCCCTTGCCAAAAATATATATATATATTATAAATATATATATTTTATATATATATATATGAAGTAGTATTTCTGATAGCTTTAAATATTTATGAAAATAACCTTTAAAATATAAATAAATACAGTCTATAACATAAGAAATAAGTTTTTGGGTGGGTGAAAAATATTTCAAATATTATTATTATTATTAGCACCACGTCTTACTACCCACATATATATATATATATATATATATATATATATATATATGCTTCAGACAGTCATAAAAAACATCATTTTATTCCTCCCAACCCAATTTTTAATGCATTAAAAAAAATCTAATCAAAAAAATTAAATTCTAGCTTTGAGATGCACATGTTTGTGCACATGGGCTACAAAGTTTAAATTCCAGCTTCAAGGTGCAAATGTTTGTGCACACGGGTTACTAATTTTAAAATTTCAGACCTCTGCGTGCGATAAATATTGCGCAATGCTCATGACAGAATACAAACTCTTCATTTTATTAATACAGTGCGTATAGCCCAAACGGGTAGTAAGACATGATAATAATAATAATAATAATAAATAATAATATAATAATAATAATATATTACTAATACTTTATGTATAAGACATTAACATAAATAACAGTTCTAACCTTATCTGACGGTGCCTCGTCATCGATGTTGGTTATAATCAGGTTGCAGCTATCCTCACTAGAGTCGCTGTTGTTACTCAAGTGACTGACTCTACTACTCAGATCACCAAGGTCGAGGGAATTCATTCTCTCATGGGACGATGGATCCAATTGCTTGTCATCCAAAATCTCATCGCCATTAGCACTGTCGCCGCCACTGTAGTAACATTCCTCCGGCACGATCCCACGCTCCTTGGCACCCTCCAGGTAGCTCAGGATATCGTACTTGGAGGCACCTTCGAAGATTGACCTTGATCCTCGTTTTCCCTCCTCGAGGTCATCTAGAGACGGCGGTGGAGACAAGGGAAGCGGGGGTGGCGTGTCTGGGAGCTCTTCATATATGTGTTCCTTTATGCTATCGTAGATGTTTTCATCGTCTTCGCCAATCTCCTTCCCTCCAAGGACATCTACCTCGTCGTCTTGTGTGTCTTTCTCCTCTAGAATGAATCGCGGCAGAGAAAGAGACAAATGACGGGGAGATTCACACTCTTCGTTCTCATCTTTGATGGAAGATGAACCTTCGTAGTCGTCAATAACCTTACCGGTAATGAAATCGGAGTCGTCGTCACTAGCTAGGTCGTCGACCTTACTCACACCGGTCAGTGATGCATCAAGGGTCGAAGGAGAGTTGCGTGATGCCTGTATTGGTAAGTGGCTGTTATAGTCACATTCTTCTCCATTTTCATCTTCTGTAGCTTCTAATAGAACGTCTGGAACCTCGATCAAATCCTTAGATAACCTACTCTCAAGAATTCTTGCATTTGTAGATGTGACAACGTAGAAATCTTCTTTCAACTTCTCAGAGAGAAGAGAGATTGTATCCACATCTTCGGAGCAGTTTTCTGCCTGATCTAGTTCGGAGGAAACATCTGAGTCATTTTTACCGCAAACGTGGGGAACCAGATTTCTTTTGACAGCCTCGACAGGGTCCCACAAGGCTTCAGAGTCTTGCATTGCAGCTGCTATGACAGTATCGGTAGGCCGTCTATTGCATGACAGATGGTGGAGGGGGTTTGTGTCGCAAGCATCTACTTCTTTTGTTGAGTTTTCATTTTTGGTATTATCACACTCGCCGTTGAGCGTTATGTTTGAGCAGGTTTTCGGAACATCGCCTTTTAGTATTGACGTGTCTAATTCAAGTTCACTTGATTCACCATTTACTTCAACGTTAGTGCAGTGGTCTAAGAATAACAACATATCCTGAGGATGAGGATCGGGTGATACGGGGATGACTGTCGTCGACTTGCTCACCGAGGAGACGAGAGTTAAGGAACTGGACCTGTTATATCGTGTTTCTGTACTTGTGTCTATGACGGTACAAGAGGAACTTCTGTTCATCACCGGACTCCCATAGGCTGTTGGGCTACCAGATATATCACCCCCCACGCTGATTGTCACCCGATTAATGTTATCTTTTTTGCACCCGCTTTGATTATCAATCACCAAAGAAGTGTTGGACACAGTGGCCGTATCTTCACCGTTTATTAATATGGATGTCCGTCTTGACTTTGAAAGTGTAGAGATGCTGTCCCCATTTATTATCTCTAACCGATGAATGCCGTGAGGTGACCTTGACCCCACAGAAGGAGATGACACCGTGACGACAGAACGAGCGTTCCCGAGGTTCTCCACTGGCTTAGGATCTTGATCCATATCGGGAGATGTTTCAAACCTCACACCATGGACAGCTCCGCTAGTCTCGGGATCCGTTGTCACCACGTGGAGTCGAAGCAACGATGGAGATGGACCTGGATCACTGTTACGGTGTTCCTTTCTTAACGACGATGCTCAAAGTGTCTCCCCTGTCGGCGGACGCCGTGGTTAAGTGAGGAGGTGACCATGAGCTTGGGCGAGGTTTGATTGGTATTGGAGGGGCGGGAGGTATCTTCCTTCCGGAAGAGGTTTTCTGTTTTGCGGGGACAGTTTGAGACTGGTGAGATAAAACACCACTGGGGCTCTGATGGTTGGGCTTGATAATTTCTTCGATATGTTTCTTGGAAAAGGGGAATATTTGTCTAGGAGGTATTTCAGGGAGTGTATGAGGCACATTGGGTGGAGGGGGAGGGGGCGGCGGAGGTTCTTTCGGTCTAGGCCTTACGGGACTCAGCATGCGCTGGTGTTTTCTGTCGATAGGGATTGGGTTAGAGATGGTGATCCTTTCGGAGGGGCTCCCAGGGTCACTGAAGACCAGGCGGGCGTCCGAATGACGCACACCTCTCTGTCTCAGGCGCATGGTGTCGTTGAAGAGGACAGCCGCCCGGCGGTGCTCCGCGAGGTACGAACTGATGGGGGGCGTGTATAGACGCTCGCTGAGGCTGCGGCGTAGAGTGACTACCGTCGTTGTCGAGCCAGGCTGCGACAACTCGTCTAGAAGGCTGCTTACTGTGTGTCAAAGAAAAAAAAAAATTTATAGAAGCATATGAACTGTCAACATTCCTATTTAAAATACTAAGTTGATTCAGAGAGACTTTCTAAAGCAAAATAAGACTACTTAAATAAACAAAAAATTTGACAAACGTTGCCAATAGTTGTATGATAACATAAACATTAAGTTTAAACTATTTCAAATATTGTTAAAATAACTTTGAATACATATAATGTTATTAATTGACACTGCTATATAATAATAATAATAATAATAATAATAATAATATTTAGCACCGCGTCTTACTACCCATTCGGGTTATCCGCTTTAAGTACTAATTACACTAATGGATTAGGAATTGGGAAGGTTGAATTAGAGGAAGTGAACCTGCATTTGCGTGGAGGGAGAGTGGAAAACCATTTAGGAACCACCCCCCCCCCCCCAGTTCACCCGACCGAGATTCGAACCTCGATCTCCCCGTCCTTAGCAGTCGAGCTCAACACGACAAGAGCGTTAGCCAACTACGCCACCGAGGCGGGTGACACTGCTATAAATCTAATTAAATGTTGTTAGATAAAGTTAAATACATCAAATTATCTAGAAAATAATATATATTATATATATTGGAATAATTATTGTGTGTAGTTATTGAGGTATTATTATTAGTAGTAGTAGTATTAGTAATAGTAGCAGTAGTAGTTTATTGTGTATTCGTTGATCTGGAGAAAGCGTACGATCGGTGAATATTAGCGTACGCTATGGAATGTTTTGAGAGTATAGTGTGGAAGCAAGGTTAGTAAAATGTAATTATAAGGGGTAACCTGGTGTCTAGGTAAGTGTCAGACTTCTATGCTGGCGGCGGGCTCAATCCTCGGTCCCGGCAAAGATTTATCTGATTACCAACCTTCTTCACCTCTGACAAGACATCTTGTGAATGTGAGGAATGCCAGGCCTCCACCGTGGTTCGGATTCCACGTTAACTGTAGGTCCTCCATTTCATCTCACAATCACCCTACCATTACACATTAGCGTAAGTGCGTATAACCCAAACGGGTAGTAAGACGCGTGCTAATAATAATAATAATAATAATAATAATAATAATAATAATAATATAATATATAAGGGTGTATGATGGAAGTAAAGCATGAGTAAGGGTGGATGGAGCTTTGAGCGGATGTTTTTACATTGAACAGGGTGTCAGACAAGATTATGTTATGTCTCCATAGTTGTTAATGTATTCATTTATAAGTATATGGGGTATTCTTGTAGGGACGCGGTTGGTTTACGAATGAACCATGCGAACGTGATAATGCTGTTTTATGCGGATGATGCCGTAATAATGGCCGAGAATGTAAGTGGCTTGCAGAATGCATTAAATCGTTTGAGTATGGTGACCAGCAGAATGTATCTTCTTATAAATGTCTCCAAAAACCTTGCCGTATCAATTTGTCTACAATTACATATAAAACAATTATTCAGCATTAATTTTTGTTTCTTATATATTATTCTATAAACTTTCGTTTTCTTGTGTATTTTTTAGTGCTTGCCTGTTATATAGTCTTGTGACAGTTGCTCAGTAAATGATATAGAAATTGAAAATTGAAATTATTATTATTATTATAAATCTGGTTAAACACACAATTACATTTCCCAGAGATAAATAAAGGCAAAATATTAGTATTACTAATTTCCAACAATACGAGTGTATATTATACTTAAACGTTTATTGCAATGCTACAATATTAATTAAAATATTTTGTAGATTAGTTTATAGCATTTGAGATAGTAACTAATAATAAACATAAGACGGCGTCATAACGTTTAGTGGTTTTCCTACCAATTTCCTTGTCAATGTATATACCGCTTTGTTCGGATTAATCTTCAAAAATAACATTTATCTCTGAGTAATTATTATATAAATACTAGAGATACGATACAATAATAAATTCATGGATTACGTTTTGATATATAATTTGCTTTTCTCGATACCTATGCAATCAAATAATAATTATTTGTAATAAATTGTGGTTAGTAATTTCACGTTAATATGTTGTATACAGTAGCCCCGTGGCTTCTTTGGTGCTAACTGACAGCTCACAGCTGACCTCTGACAATCAACATTTAGGTATATACCTAAATTTTGACTGTCAGAAGTGATAGCTGCTAAACACATGGTTTTGCAAATCATATGGTTCAGTGTAGGGATATACAATTCGGTCTGGTAATTTTTCAAAGCCGTCAGCTGTCAGCACCAATGAAGCTATGGGGCTACTTACTGTATGTAGTATAAGTGTTGTTAGTAAATAACTCAATAAAACACAACATTTGGTTGAAATTATAAAAATCAAAGGTAACTATCAAGAAATACATCGTAATAAAATATAAACTTATAATTTCCGCACTAATCTTTTAATTTTTCTTAGTTATTGTAATAAATTGTAGATTAGGAATCGGACTGATGCTTATTTTAGTAATATGGTTGTTATTGTCAGTTTTATTTTGTTTTTTACTACAAAACTAATTAATAATTGAGCAGTAGTAGTGTATTACAAATCAAAAGCAAAATTGTAGACAAAATATTGTCCCAAAAAAAATTTCTTTGCTACAATTTTGGTTTTAATGGAAACGTACAAAAAACTTGATATTTCCTCAATACAAACTCGACTTCACACCTTTTCAAAAGAAAATCTTGCCGAGAACCATACCTAAATACTCATTTACAGATTTATCTCAAAATGAGCCATGAAATAGAAAACTTTAGAAAGGTTATGATGGGATGGGTGCATAAATTGTCAAAATATGCGAGGGGTTGTCTGTAGCGCCTGCGGCCAGATGATTGTTTTGGTTTAAATTAAGAGGTTGGACCCTATCCAGAGTTTGGAAAAAAATAAAGTAAGGTTCTTCCCCTTTTAAAACTCCCCTCAATACTTTTACCATTTTAAAACACAAACAACGAAGGCTTGGGGTGTAATTAGTTGAGTTGGAGTCGAAAGAATGCGGTGGTTTTTAGAGAAACAGTGCAAGCGATGTGTTCATCAAACAAAGGACATTTTGAATGAAATAACTATTATATTATAATCAAAAATATCTTAGAATTTCATTGAAAAACTATTGCAAATTATATGCATTTTGTTTTAAATAGTGTCTGTAATTATCGGATACTATGCCTTTATTTATTACTAGCAGAAATACCCGGGCATTTCTTTGATTAAGACAGGAAAACAAATCTATTCATTGTATTTATTACAACCTAGTTTTTAATAAATTTTAAAAAATCTAATAAAAAATGTGGAATTCCAGCTTTAAGTTTCATATGTTTCTGCATAGGTGCCAGTAATTTTTAAATTTCAGACCTCTTCATGTGGTGGATATCGTGCAACGCTCATTACAGACAAACCATCTACTAATTTTATCAATAAAGATGATGATTGCCAAGTTTACTGTATAGGACCTATTTAAATTTTAATCCTGATGAAGTAAACATATTAATATACAATTTATTGATAAATGAAAAACTGGGCATGAGCTTGGAAACTAAGTCCTTTGACTTACATTCAGGATTTTCTTGCCTAGTGGTTCTCTTTACTAATTATGTATTGCTTACTGAAACAAATTTGTATAGCTAATGTATTGTAACACTAATGTTAAATAATATTATTAAAAAAAAACAGCCCTTTAGTGGTTATAAGTATTGAGGCCCTGTTCCCATTTAAAATGGTTGTTTAAACTCCTTAAGAGCACCATAGATCATTGATCTGACACCTCAATCCTACATTTCAATAAATATAGTTCATAAGTTTGATTATTTTTATAAGTGCAACTCCATTACTGTTTGAGTGCAAAACATATAATTAATCAAACATTTTATAAATTTTGCTATCCTAGGTCTGATTAATAATAGTAATAAAGAAAAAATTAAGAGTATTTATAGGTTAAGTTCTGAGTATTCCAAGTTTGCCTTAAAATGAATAAAATGTATTTATATAAATTAGTGTGTAAATATTGTACAACCTTGTTAGAGTCTGGCATCCCAAATAAAGGAATGCTAGTCCCAATAAGTTTAACTAAGCGTTTCATTTTACTTATCAAACTCCAAACTAATATTTTATTTTATGTTGACACTCGTTGGTGGAAGAGCGATCAAAAATTTAATACTTAATTTCCAAGTTGGGTCAAATTTAATTCAAAACTTCACAGTGTGAGAAAAACATTTCCATTTTCATATTAGATAATAAAAAACATGAATATTAAAAAAATTAAGAAAAATAAAACACAATTGTATTTAATATAGTTTATTATGAATTCTAATAAAATAAGAATGTATAAATAGTTTTATGTTTTTATATAGAATATAACTAGTTTACTTTCAATACATTTTGTATTATTTTAAAGACAGTTTTAATAAAATGATGGAGAAAATTCGTTTAACATTTGACCTTGATAAATAGAAATAATAATAACTAAAGGTTTTCATACTTGCAGTGTCATAATAAAAGTCTTGCAGTAGGATAGTAATCAATTTGAAATGAGAAAACAGAAATAACGGTTTTAAAAAAATCTAATAAGTACGAGTTTTTATTGGTGTATTTCGCAATAAAAGAACTTATGATTATGTAATAGTGAAAAGAAGAGATATTTTTATTGATTAATTACTTTGGTCAATTTTTGTTTCAATTTTAATCGTCATTTATTTATATTAACTACACTGAATGTTTTCTCTGAGGGAGCTGTAAGGTTTAAATAAAATTAGTTATTGAAAAAACCTTTTTTGTCTATATTTTGATAGTTTGTTTACTTTTATCATAATTCAAAACGGTCTTTAACAGTTATTCTATAGTGGGATTCTGATATGAAGGACTGTCTGTATCTAACAAAATCATTTTAAGCTACTTTCATATACTCACACATCAAGTCATGTGCTCTGTAGCTGTCACTTTTTATAGATAGAGGTCTATCGGTAAGGTGTCAGACTTCTATGCTGGGGGTCCGGGGTTCAATCCTCGACCCCGGCACATATTTATCTGATTGCCAAACCCTTCCTTCATCTCTGACAAGAAGTGTATTAATTACAGCTTGTGAATGTGTGGAATGCCAGGCCTCCACCGTGGTTAGGATCCCACGTTAAACTGTAGGTCCTCCATTTCATCTAACAATCACCCTACCACTACACATTAGCGAAAGTGTATATAGTCCGAAGGGTAGTAAGACGCGGTGCTAATAGTAATAATGATAATGATTTATAGATAGCAATAAGTATGATATAAAACTATTAATAATAGTAAAATCTTATTAAGTTGTTGTTGGCCAGAAAATATATGTATTTGTTTGTTTTTTCTGTCATAATCTCACTCTACTTTCATGTCTCACCTGATTAGAGTAACACTCACTCCGACTACTCACTTAAATAAGTGTCATGACTCTCTCAGTTGGAAAGTTGGGTGGACTTGATCATAATCGTCAACGATATTGTGAATGCTACAAGGTAGTATAACATTTATAGAACGAGCTAGCTAACTAAATGTGGCATTAAGAACATTGATGGCTGCCAAAACGCAAGCTAAGCATTCAACCCTATCCTGAGATATCCAACCTCCCATCTATGTCTTATATCTTCAGGACATTTATTTACTTACTCTATGGCAGGACTTCTTAAACTTTTTCTGTTCGTTACCTCTTTTCGCCGGAGTATTTTTTACGACACCCCGGGTGTTTTGGTACATAAAATAGGTATAAAAATCAAACATTTACTGATAATAAATCATAAAGAAATTTATTTTAAAAGAATTCTTTAGCATACTTATTACTATACCATTTATTAAAGACCAAATCAAATTAGCATATTAATAGATCGATGTGCTAGTTTATTTTTACACTAAGAATTAAATCTTGGCTGAATATTTGATACTGCAGGATATAGAGCATATGCAGTGTTTTTCATAGTTGATAAATATTTTGATTTTATAATCTTCAATGTTAAGAAACGTCGCTTCGCATTGATACGTAGTAGTTCTACAAAATGGCAGAAGTATGTTTAGGGCCATTTCAGAGCTTGTTGGATATTCTGTACTTATCCCAAGCCAAAATTCATTTAATGATTACCAAGGTAACTCAGGTTTTAAACCTGTGTCGCTTGATAACTTGGCAAATTGTTCTTGAACTTTTAATGGCAGATGACTAACGCTTTTTATTTCAAATGAGTATGGTTTATGAACCTAACTTATTTTCTTAGAATCAAAATTTGAAGGGAAGTATTTCTGAAACTGTGTCTCCAAGTACTTCAGATGATCAATTAATTATAACTTTTACAATAAAATCTTTCGGAAGGTTATTTTCAGTCATAAAATCATCTGTAGCTGGAAACATTTTTAAAGAACCCTTTTCCATCCTATTCTTCCCTATGTTGACTTTTGTAGTCAAACTTTCAATTTAATATTTTATCAGTGAAGTCACGCGATGCAACACAGGCGAACGCTGCCAAAAATACCTCGGATTTACTAAGCATTGGATTTTGAATTAAGTTGTGATCTTTGCAAGTTCAGAAACCTTTTACTGTTGCCCAATTTTTCGTGCCCCACATTCAGTTACGTGATTCCCCATGGGTCGTGACCCACAGTTTAAGGAGGCCTGTTCTATGGCATTAGAAACTCGATAATTCATTACCACACTTACAAAAGTACGCCACTAGTCCCTATCTTGAATTATTTCTATCCAATCCATCTCCTCACATGCTATCTCTATCTTGAGCTAGTTCTATCCAGTCCATCTCATTAAATCCTATCTCTATCTTGTGCTAGTTCTATCCTGTCCCTCTCATCCCACCCTTTCTCTTTTAGGTGCATTCCAATATTATCCTCCATCTTTCTCTGGATGTTCTAAATGATCTCTTCCCACTAGGTTTACCAGTCATTACTCTGAACACGATTCTAGATTATCCCATTCACGCTGAATGTCCTGCCCACAGTAATCTACGAGACTTGATTATCCTAACAATATCTTTTGATGAGTACAAGTTATGGGACCCATCATTATGTAAACTCCTTCTCCTCCACAGTAGCCTCATCCTTTTTTGGACCAAATATATCTTCATAAGCACCTTGTTTTCGAAATCCCTACAACTTTTTTGTCATGTAAGGTAAGAGACTACGTTTCTCACCCATAGAGAACAACCGGTAAAATTATGGTTTTGTATATTCTGAGTTTTACATTCCTTGAAATCAGGCGAGATGACAACTTAATGACCGAGTAGTATCATGCATTTACCGACTGTATTATTTTCCTATTTTCCAATCTAATACCCACCTCGGTGGCGTAGTTGGCTAACACGCTTGTCGTGTTGAGCTCGACTGCTGAGGACGGGGAGATCGAGGTTAGAATCTCGGTCGGGTGAACTGGGGGTGATTTTTCCTAAATGGTTTTCCACTCTACCTCCACGAAAATGCGGGTTCACTTCCTCTAATTCAACCTTCCCAATTCCTAAATCCATTAACGTAATTAGTACTTTAAGCGTATAACCCGAACGGGTAGTAAGACGCGGTGCTAAAAATAAATATCTAATCTAATATTGTTGTTGCCAGTTAAAATTGTTCCTAGTTATTTAAACTCTTTAACCCTTTCAAATGATATTATGTTGCTCGAAGTAATCTCTAAATTATCTTCCCTAATTTGTGTTTTCTGTTTAATCATACTTCTTCCCCCCCCCCTCCGCCCCTCCCCCCAACTAAGATGGTGTGTACACGCCTGTCAACATCCATACGCACCACACGCACGCACCTAATACACACGGTAATAGCTGACGTGTATTGGATTCAAACTTCTTCTTCCCTCACCCTTTCCATAGGTAGCGGCCATCCCCCTGGTGTCTAATATCCGTTCAAGCTATAAGCATACATTCATTCCACTAAGGGCATATAGAATATAAAGGTACTATTATATGGGAAATGTACCCGCATTTTCATGGAGGGATAGAATAAAAATTACACTGGAAAACATCCGACCGGGATTCTAACCTCAATCTCCTCTAGACACCAACAATCCAATACAACACAAGAATAACGCGTTAGACCATGTGGCCAACGATGCGAGTAAAATTCAATAATGAATCAAGTACGGGGAAATAATCCGTGTGATCGACCTCGGTGGTCTTGTGGTAAAACGCTCGCCTCATGACCCGATGTTCGTGGGTTCAAACCTAACCGGGGTTGATGAATTTTTCTTGGGTGATAAAAATCCGTAGCACAACTTCCTTCGGAGGGGAAGTAAGTCCGTCACTTCCTTGTCGATTGTGGCATGTAAATTAACCCTGGGAGGTATGTGAAAATATATTTCCTGGCAAAATTGGTAGGTCCTTTCTATCTCGCTCATAGACATTCTCGTGTGCTGATATAAAACAGTTGGTTTAGAAAGTGCACGTTAAATACCTCAAATAAATAAAACACCACCCACCTTAGTGGTCACGTGGTCTAACGTGCAACTGTAGTGTTAGACTAAGACTGCCGAAAACAAGGAGATAGGGGTTCGATTCCAGTCGGGTGTACTGAGGGTAGTTTTCTACTTTAACTCCTCGAAAATTTGAGTGCACTTCCACTAAATGAAACCTTCCTAATCCCTAGAAAATTAGTGTAATTAGTACATATATGCGTGTGATCTGAACAGTGCTAAAAATATAAAAATAATAAATTAAACACCCGTGTGTCCAGGGCTATAAGTGAGCAATATAGGGCTGAGGGTGAGCTCTGCGTCTTCTCAAAGCCGCCGACGTACATAATTATATATAACGGGTGTCGCGACATCGCCGCTAATGGAGCAATGGCTGCATGAAGTGCGGACAACAAGGGACATTGTGTAGAATGTAGACTGCAGAACCTCGGCTGGATCTCCACAGCAAGGAGATACAAATATTCAGAGATAATTGGACGCCCGTGGACTACTTCATTATTTAAACAAATGAACCCTTTCAGATGAAACAAGACAGTCAAGATATATAACGTTTATTTGTTTTAACAAGACCACCCTAAAAGCCGCAAAGGTGGTCGATCGGTTTGATGCTAGATACCAGAGCATGGCAACCATTTTGATATTGTGGGACGTATGGGTTTAAAAAAGAAAAAATTTTGTTAGCTGGTTTGACAAAAAAAAAAAATCTAGCCAAAAATTGTTAATTTTATATTTCTCAGTGGCGTAGTTAGCTAACGCGCTAGTCATGTTGAGCTAGACTGCCAAGGACGGGGAGATCAAGGTTCGAATCTCGGTCGGGTGAACTGGAAAATAGTTTTCCACTCTCCCTCCACGCAAATGCGGGTTCACTTCCTCTGAACTCAACCTTTCCAATTCGTGACCTATTAACGTAATTATTACTTAAGCGTATAATACGAACGGGTAGTAAGACGTGGTGCTAAATGAAAAATAAAAAAATTAATCTATTTTTATAAACACAACTTGTGTTAGTTTGCTATCTCTTTCGAATTCGGCCATTCAACCGCTGCTCTAGACCAAGGGTCGGCAACTGGACGATCTCGCAGCAATTTTTTGAGTTTATCGCGTAAGAAAATTACATCATCATTAAAAGCCAGTCTTTCAGTCTTCTAAGCTCGCAAAAATAGCAAGTACTTTCAAATAATATCTGCTTATGAACAAAACTATTTTGATCGGTCATGTTATAGGAAAAGAAAATAATTTAATATAAAAATAAATTTTATTTTCTATTTATTTTCTATAAGGTCGGGAAAATAAGTATTTGAAGAAGATTGGATGAAAGTAATAAATTTAAACTGTATGGACAAATATATAAATATGTATATAACACGTAGAGTTAGGAGTTTGACCTCAATGGTCTTGGGTTTAAGTGCTCACCTCATGACTCAATATTCGTGGGTTCAAACCCAGCCGAGGTTGATGGATTTTTGCTGAGTGATAAAGATACGTAGCACAACTTCCTTCGGAGGGGAAGTAAAGCAATCGGTCTCATGTCAAATGTGGTATGTAAAAGAACCCTGGAGGGTATGTGTAAATACCTTTCCTCCATAATTGGTAGGTCCTTTCTCACTCGCTCATAGAAACTCAGTGTAGAAGACAACAGGTAATCACCAAGTTTCCTGAACTCCCCTAGTAGATTGATTTCTACCAGATGGTGCAGGCAGCACTAGCCAGTCGAAGCACTGAGTGTTTGCTCGGCTCCAGATGGGTAGAAATCACATCAAGCCAAACTTCGGGTTGTTGACTTAAGGTGCGGTAGAAGGGAGTGCAAGTATTTTAACAGTTTTTAAAGAATATAAATTTTTCGGCCAAAATAAATAAAATATTTCTCCAGTAGCAATGTAGAGTTTAGTTTCCTGCACTAGCTAATATCAACAGATCTTGAATATCTGTCAGGGTGTCCTGGAATATTGTCAAAACATTTTAAATAAAGAGAAAAAGTTTTGATAAAATTCCAGGACACCCTTGACAGATATTCACTATTTGTTAATATTAGCATGTGCAGGAAACTAAACTAAATGTTGCTACTGGAGAAATATTCGATTTATTTTGGCCAAAAATTTGTAATGCTACAAAAACTATAAAATTACTGGCGCTCCCTTCTGCCGCACCTTAAGAAGAAGAATTAGAGTTGAGAAAGTATGAATGATCTCAGAACCTTTGATAAGTTTAATGGTCGATCGGGGACCAAACCCAGTACTAGACTCCAAGGTCATAGCCAGGGGGGGTTTGACTCCTCAACTCCCCCCCCCCCGAAATTTAATAAACAAAATATATATGGCTTTATTTATGGTTCAAACAGTATAAAAATTAAGGTACAAGTACAAATTAGGGGGCTGTGCTCCATAATAAAAACTTTTCAGATAGCTTCTAGAGGTGTTTTATACATAGCATTTGTCCTAGCCTTAGCCAGTTATGGTGTTATGTTGCCATAAAAAACACTTCAGATCGATTTCAATTCTAGAACTGTTTGTCATTTGAATTTCTTATAGCCTCCGGCAATTGAGGGATTTGCCCACCAAAACCCCTCGGAAATTATTGGCTGGCTACGGCCTTGCTATACTCGCATTCTACTTGATCTACTTTGGCGGGAAACTCAATAATGTCAAGTCATGGTCCGGTACACTAGACGTGGGTTTTCCCATTCTCTCTCCACACTAATGTAGGTGGGTGCATTCCATGTAGAATATATTACGATCTTAATAAAATATAAACATTTAGGAAATAAAAACTTTTTTCAGTCAAAATTTGAATATACTACTTTTACTATGCTATAGGTAATGATAATATATATCAAACGTTACAGCTGCCGATTATGAATTGACGTATGAAGTTATTAAAATGAATCCTGACTTTTATATTTATTTATTATTTTATTTAGCACCGTATCTTACTAACCGTTCGGGTTATACGCCTATGTGATAGTTACGCTAATGGCCTATAGACTAGGAAGGGTTGATTTATAGGAAATGCACCCACATTTGTGTGGAGGAGGGATGGAAAAACATTTAGGAAAAATTTCTTTCAGTCACCCGACCGGGATCAAACCCCAATTTTTCCGTCTTCGGCAGTCTAGTCCAATACGAGAGTAGCGCGTTAGACCACACGGCCACCGAAGTGGGTAGGTTTTTATGTCCTTATATATATTTTCTGTGTTATATGTTTTTAAAATGAGTGACTTATGAGTGACGATATTTCCCACGAACGACGTTTAAAATATCTCTATTTGAGGAGACGCAGTCACCCTTAGAATTTGTGGGACGTACTAATTGAACGGCGTGACGTTACGAGGTGAGAACGCGCCCGTGTGTAGGCCGACAGAATGATGTCACAGTTGACAATTAACATACGCAAGAACCAACCATAGTGTTCTACCGTGAGAACATGGCATACATCTACCAAATAAATAGATGGTGTTTGATTTTAGAAAACAAAAAAAATAACTTTGTCATGAGATCAACAGATTTTATAAGGAGACAATTCTTAAGGTTCGCTTTTTTTGATAAAAATTCCATCGATTAATATTTTGATTAAAACTATAGAATTAATTAGTATAGTGCCGTTTAGCTTGAGAAAATTATAGAGCAATTAGATTCTAGCCTAGCATAAAAGTATTTTCTATATCATAATAAACGTCATTATACTGTATCAAGTCATATGCTTTATAATCAGTCGGTTCAGAGACTGCATGTTATATAATTCAAGCCTCCACCGTGGTTCGGATTCCACGTTAAACTGTAGGTCCTCCATTTCATCTCACAATCACCCTACCATTACACATTAGCGTAAGTGCGTATAACCCGAATGGGTAGTAAGACGCGGTGCTAATAATAATAATATATAATTCAAATACATAGACCTATATAATATATCTGTAATTTTTGCTTAAAAATATTGAAGTTTGTATAATAACAAACTCTATGGAGTTCTAGGAGAGATGTTGGAAGATATCAAAAGATATCAGATCTACTCACATGTATGCATTCACAAAACCATATTGTCTGCAATTCCGTATATTGAGCTGCTGTCATTTTAAATTTTTAAAATTATTTTATTTAGCATATGATGGGGGTCCGGGGTTCAATCCTCGGTCCCGGCACAGATTTATCTGATTTCCAAACCCTTCCTTCACCTCTGACAAGACATCTTGTGAATGTGGGGAATGCCAGGCCTCCACCGTGGTTCGGATCCCACGTTAAACTGTAGGTCCTCCATTTCATCTCACAATCACCCTACCATTACACATTAGCGTAAGTGCGTATAACTCGAACGGGTAGTAAGACGCGGTACTACTAATAATAATACTGCCCCCAAAGAGCAAAGCGCGTATCTTATATGTAAGCAAGCGTGATTAAGTTGGTAGCACTCACCACTTGTGAATCGACAGCCTGACATTTGTCAACTGGTTTCCATTATAATTTGGTTGGTTGAAGTACTCAAAAGAATGTATTAGTTTTGTGTTGTATATATTTGTTTTCTTTTATTAAATTTATTTTTATTTTATTTTATCAAACATATATTGCGACTAACAAATTGCACCTTGATTTTTTTTTTTTAATATGGTGCTTGAAGTTTGTAAATGTTATACCACCCTTGCCCCATTTTTATAGACTACCCAAAATGTGTTTAACAAGTCTATGGCTGTATGTATAAGCTATGTGCTAGTCTTTTGAGGTATATAGGTTATTATTCCTTGTATTAAGTTGAATGTTTAATGTTAATTTGTGAACTGTCCTGAGTTAACCAGTATGTAAGTCGTGCTCTGATACAGTCCTATGTTCAGATAATGAGCGTTAAGTTTTAAGCTCTTGGAAAGACTTTTTATAATAGAAAAAAAAAAACGTGTCCTCGTTCAAAAGTGAAAGTATTACAAGTACTCCCCCTCTCTGTACTTGTGACGAGACAAAAACAAGTTTCCCTCACTACGTCACGTTCAGAACTATTACTTTGAAAGTGATTCATGCTCAATCGCTCAGAAATCACGTAAAATAAAAAGGTAATTGACTTCTTAAATTAAAAAAAGTACGGATATTTTGTTATAAGACAATTCAGTTTGACAGTCAAGTTTTTTTTTTAAGTATACCAGGAAATGTTAGGTTTATACAGGCTGTGCTAAACAATTTTACATTCTAATAAAACCTGTGAAGCTAGAGTATTTATTTCCTGTTTTTTTTTATGTTAGGTATCTTAATTTAAAAGTATTTGTTTGTTATTTTAAATCAGAGATGTCACATGCCAATCACTTTGTTTGGTCACCACAAGGCATCTTTCAATGGCGCGTCTTCAAGGAAATCGTAACGAAAATGGCCTTATTCAAAGAAGGTGTGAGATTACCACTTACATTCTAATTACTTTACCAACTACTAAGCTCTTATTAACATCTCAATAGGTTAAATGTTTACCTTAGGTCAATAAATTGAATGTTCGTGTATCTTTTGACAACAGCACTTCAGGTTAAGATTTAAAAAAAATACAATTTCCCGCCAGGTAGTGTTATACAAGGTACCAGTAAACCCTTGCGAAACTTTCGCACATTTAATCTCCCCCCCCCCCCCAAAAAAAATGATTTAGTCTTTTGTTTGGGTTGTTGAAATTAAATACTCAGCAAAGTGTATACACAAAATAGCAAGGAGAGTTTAATTTCGGTAATTGATACAAAAATATTGTTAGATTTTTCTTTTAAATTAGATTTTAAACAAACAATGAGTTTGAACGTAAAATGAATATGCTATGTCAGAGGTCGGTAAAAAATATTACCCATTGATACCTTATTCATCGCTGTAGGCTTTGTTGTAATAGTTGAGAAAAAGGGATGTTACAACAGAAATAATATATTAGGATTGATCTAACTAGTTTAGTCATTAACATACACCAAAATTATAAAAACCAAAAATATTTATTCATATATATTATATAATATATATGCATACCTATACAAGTAATATTTTTACAACCACTTTTAGCTCTTATTTTGAATGAAAAAGTTTTCGTTAGTGTTCACGTATCATCAAAGAACGTATCGGCTCTCTCCGAGTATCTCTGTCTCTCTCCCTCTCTCGAGTTCTCTCTGTCCATTCATAGATAATAATATAAAGATAGATAGATAAAAATAGAGAAGATAGATAAAGTTAATCACAATATATGGACTGTGAGATGCATAAGGGTTTTAAAATGGATCACAAAATAGGGTAGAAAACTTTTTTCCACTTCAATTTGAAAATACGAGTAAATATTCAATATTATCATGGATAAAGTATTTTTTGAAAGTACTTCAAATGATCAACTTCTTTTTTTTTTTAATATGGGATGATAAGATTACATATTTTGGAAAGTTTGTGATTAAAATATTTTGTTCCCGCCCTGTGGTCGCATGGTTTAAGCCACAGTGGTCTCCAAATTGGGGTCCACGACCCCTTTCGGGGTCACAATGCTTGTTGAAGTTATTGCTCAATATTTATTTTTAAAGTAATAATAATGATTTTAGTAATGTGTACAAATTCAAAGAGAAATATAAACGGTTCAAATAATAAAAACTTTTTAAGTTACTGTTTAGGTTCCTTTTAAGTATTCAACTGTGACAATGTGCTTGAAGACATATTGCGATATCTTGGTCGTAATCGTATAATCATCATATAAACAATTTATAATAATTAAATCAAGCACGAGGGCTTAACGTCACACTCGTTTGGTTTGTCGATGACGAGGTCGAGATTTGAATTTTGGCAAGAGAAAAGATTTTTCTCAAAATTTTTCCCCCCTTATTCATCCACGCAAATAGAGGACGTATATTTACTCTAAATTATACCTAATCAACCAATGTAATTAAATTTGGATAGCCCAGACGGGTGATAATATCCAATTAAAATAGCAATTTTAAAATTAGGATTTGAATGTTTGTTATCAAGGGGTCGCGATGGGTTCAAAATACCTAAATTGGGGTCAAATCCCAATGGTAAATGGCGTCAAGATAACTATAGTTTGTATTGCCTGTGACAGGGAGGTAGTTCGAATCTCAGTTGTATGTACTGATAAGAGTTTTACACTTGAGATTAATCATTGTGGTTTTCAAATCCCCTCTTCATGCTTATACGGGTGCAATTCCTTCTTTTTAGCACCGCGTCTTTCTATACATTCTGGTAATACTATTATGTATTAATTACGCTAGTGGTTTTAGGGATTAGGAATGTTATATTTAAAGAAAGTGCTTTCGGGTTTGCGTAGAGAAAGAGTAGAAAACCCATTGGGAAAAAAACATCTTCAATACACCCGATCGAGATTCGAACCTCAATCTCCCTCCTCGTTATCAGCAGTCTAGTCTACTGCGAGAGTTACACGTTAGACCATGCGGCCATCGAAGCGGGTGCAATAATAATCACCCTTGTTAGCCACAAACGCCATAACCTGTACAGCTAACAGCCTTGATTTCGAACGTGCTTATTAAAAATGTATACAGAATCTCGTGGTTGCTATAACAATACCAAATTTAACAAATTGATTGACATTGTCATTTTCCAAGGATAGTTACAAGGATGTATAACTCAAAGCTAACCATAATGCAAACACTTTAACAGGTATGTTAACATTAAGGTGCGGCAGAAGGGAGCGCTAGTGTTTTTTACAGTTTTTATAGAATTTACATTTATTGACCAAAATAAATCAAACATTTCTCCAGTAGCAACTTAGAGTTTAGTTTTCTGCACATGCTAATATCAAAAGATCTTGAATATCTATCAAGGCTGGCCTGGAAATTTGTCAAAACTTTTCTATTTATTTAAAAAGTTTTGACAAAATTCCAAAACACCGTTGACAGATATTCAAGATCTGTTGATATTAGTATGTGCAGAAAACTAAACTGTATGTTGCTACTGGAGAAATATTTGATCTATTTTGGCAAAAAAAAAATTTAATGCTATAAAAACTGTAAAATTACTCGTGCTCCCTTCTGCCGCACCTTAAACAAATTAATTGAAGCAAGAAATTTACTTTATCACAAACCTGTATATAACATTCTAAAAATGAGGACTTTTTTAGTTTTACTTGAAAATAGCCAGAAGACTCATCCTTTGAGGCAGAACCTGGGCACCAGCACCGGGTGATCACGTAGTATCAGTGTCAATTCCATATAGTCTTGTTTACCATTAACGGGGAGGTTGGGGTTTGAATCCTGGATGGATGTAACGAGAGTGCTGTTTCCTAGCTTGTTTCCCGCTATATCCACAGGGAATGCGGCTATATTTACTTTAAATTTTTACTTCTTTATGACTACCACATTAGCGTATAGTCTGAATGAGTAACGAAAAGTGGTGAGATAAACAAGTGTTTATATAAGGCCTATTTAAATATATAGGGATATTTCTTAATGAGTAACTCCCTTTCCTCATATATCTCCTTTAATGTTTACGTACATATAATAGGTGACCTGGTGGTCTAGGGGTAAGGTGTCTTCTGTGCTGGGAGTTCAGGGCTCAATCCTCGGTCCCGGCAAAGATTTATCTGATTACCAAACCCTTCCTTCACCTCTGACAAGACATCTTGTGAATGTGGGGAATGCCAGGCCTCCACCATAGTTCGGATTCCACGTTAAACTGTAGGTCTTCCATTTCATCTCATAATCACCCTACCATTACACATTAGCGTGCGTATAACCCGAACGGGTAGTAAGACGCGGTGCTAATAATAATATTTACATATACATAATATATACAGGCTATATATACCATGTGTATTTTTTTAACAATGCATCTTACCACCTGTTCAGGTTGTACGTAGATGTACTAATAAAGACAATGAGTTAAATATGAGGAAGGTTGAATTTAGAGGAGGTGTACCCACATATGGGTGGAGAGGGAGAGTGTAAAACCAATTTGTAAAAACCACCCCAGTCCTCCCGACCGGGATTTGAACTCCGATCTCTATGTTATCAGTAGTCTAGTCTAACACGAAAGTGATTCCTTGGACCATGCGACCACCGAAGTAGATGTCATACAATATATATATAATGATTTCCTACTCTACTAACAAGCAAATGTTGTTAATTCAGTTTCTTATAAATTATACCTTCTTCATCCCTGCCCCATAGGTTTATATATCTATGTAACTGAACAAACTGCATTGGCTTGGTGGGAGGGTGGGAAACCATTTAAGAAAAGTCCTATTAATAATGACTCTGCTTATATTAAATATTTGGTTATAATTTTATATAACTTTGATAGTGCCACTAATTATCTATAAGCCCTCAACATAAATCAGATGTTAATATTTTATTTGTGTAAAGATCTGATTTAGGTCGATTAGAAAAATTATGAGCTCAAAGTGTTATAGAAAATTAAAATTATAAAATTTTAATCACACATATCAGGATAATGATGTTAATATATATTTACTTGATTTAACTTGGGCTTTATCA
Source organism: Timema cristinae (assembly GCA_039000515.1). Classification (NCBI taxonomy): domain Eukaryota; kingdom Metazoa; phylum Arthropoda; class Insecta; order Phasmatodea; family Timematidae; genus Timema; species Timema cristinae. Next base: position 25,977,612 of record JBCFYV010011172.1, read on the forward strand.
TCAATTATTTTTTATGAATATAGAGCGTGGCATTGATGATATTTTAAGGAGATAGTTAATTTGTCTTAAATGATTTCCCGCTCTCACCCCAAACAAATGCGGTTAGGGTTAGTTTCCTCTATATGAATACCTTCCTCATACCTAGTCTAATAATGAGAATGTAGCCCGAACGGGTAGTAAGTCTAGGAGTAAAAGGGGACAGCGATGGAAAGGGGGGGGGGGGTTCTTACTTTCATTAATTTGGGTTGAATGAACGCGTCAAACAGGGCGCTCTAATGGCGCGTGAAGGTGCTCTGACGTGGGAATAAGTTTCAATTGTTTGGGTGAGGAAGAAACCGCAAGTTACCTCATAATTTGAGCAGAGAAATAAAATATTTGGAAAGTATAATTTCATAAGATTAAGTAATCGTTACATTATTTATCATTCCTGTTAATGGAACGATTTCTGCAATAAAATGTTTAAAGAATTCGTTTAAGGTGGGATGGAAGAGAACGCGGGAAAAGTCCAGCGTTTTTTGCAGTTTTTATAGAAATGTAGAAATGCTCTTCTTCTTCTTTTTTTGCCAAAATAGACCAAATATTTTTCTTCACAAGATGACCTAAACAGTTGTTAAATATCTGAAATGAGCATAGTGGGATTAGATGACAAACTTTTTAAATAAAGAGAAAACATTGTCATTAAATTCCAGAGACAGATATTCAAGAACTTTTGATATCCACATGTTAAGAAAATTAATCTCTATGTTTCTACTGGAGCAATATTTTATTTATTTGCGCCCCCCCCCCCCCCAAAAAAGGTTTGCTATAAAAACTGCAAAAAAAACCTTCCTTATCTCGCGTCTCCTTCCACCCGACCCTAAAGAAATTAAATTAATAACCTCGTTGCTCACGTGGTCTAAAAATGAATCAACCTCGCGATAAACTGGTTTGCCAATGACGAAGGAGGTCGGGCTTTGATTACCGAGTCTGGGTTGGATTTCTATTAAATTGTTTCTCCACTTTCCCTCCAAACAAATGTAGGTACATTTCCTTTAAAGTCTTCCTTCCTCATCCCTACGCTATTGATATGAATGTCCTGATTTCCCGGACAAATATACTCTGATTTTGGAAAAGAAGAAAAGTGTGTGGTAGCTAGTTACTTAAGCTACTAGAACCACTTTAATATATTCATATATCCAGTCATGCTATCTGCAGCTGACATTTTGGTATTAATACGGATAAAATAGCATAAATCATATTTTAAAATGCTATCAATGTTGGTTGCAAAGTAAAACGTTTGAACTTTATAAACTGTGTATTGATTTTTTGTTTTTAGCACCTCGTCCTACTAGCTGTTCGGGTTATACGACTATGTACTAATAATAATATATTAGGGATTAGTAAAGTTGAAGAATTTAGAGGAAGTATACACACATTTGCATTAAGGGAGGGTGGAAAACCAGTCAAGGAAAACTAACCTCAATACTCCCGACCGGAATCAAATCCTGATTTTCCCGTCTTCGGCAGTCTAGTATATTGCAAGAGTAGCGCCTTAGACCATGCGACCACTGAAATTGGTAAAAACTGGAATTGCCTGGGATTAAAATTAGGACCTCTGACCACTAGACAACACGGGCGGTTTTGTCACCAAAATCAAGCTATAGTAAGACGCGGTGCATATAATTTTATTTTAAATAAAGGTCTCACCAAAAAGTAATATAAACTACGCCACCATTTTGATGAAACATATTCCAATCTACATTTCCAAGCTATCCACACATTTACATAAAATGGGGTATGTGTGAGAAATAAAGCATTTTAGAGGTAATATACCCGCATTTGCGTGGAAAGAGAGTGGTGTGCCCATGTGTCCAACGAATAAAGCTGACCTGGTGGTCTAGGGGAAAGGTGTCAATCTTCTGTGTTGGGGGTCCGGGGTTCAATCCTCAGTCACGGCACAGATTTATCTGATTACCAAACCCTTCCGTCACCTCTGACAAGACGTGTATTTATCACAACTTGTGAATGTGTGGAATGACAGGCCTCCACCGTGGTTCGGATCCCACGTTAAACTGTAGGTCCTCCATTTCATCTCACAGGCACCCTACCATTACACATTAGCGTAAGTGCGTATAACCTGAACGGGTAGTAATATGCGGTGCTAATATTAATAATAATAATCCAACGAATAAAAAGGAGAGTGATATAGATCAGTGGCGTGTCATGAGATTTTGCAAGGTAAGCAAACCTTGTTAAAATTGTACCTGTGACATGTTCGCGCCCGCTTTGGCCTTATTTTACCATTCATACGTATGCTCTGCATGCCTCAAGCTTCGTTTATTTTGTAACAAGTTGGAGCCAACATGTTGGGAGACAAGGCATGTGGAAAATTAAGGTGTGTTTATTGTCGCCAACTTGTTGGACCAACATCCTAGGTCCTCCGCTAGTTTTTAATCCGTCTACACATTTCTTGTCCTGTATTACTTGCCATTCTTCTTTAATTGTGTTGACAGGAAGTGTACTCTCGCCGAAAAAACCAAAACGTAAGAAACGGCAGGGGGTTCGAAGGTTTTTTTTTTTGTTGCTAAACGTCGAATTGAAGGTGCGTACACGGGAATAATGAATTATCTACATTTTCAAAGTGGAGTTGTGGTAGCTTTGTACACATGTAACATCACAAAGAACAGAATACTTTTGATATAAGTCAATAAGTTTAACTATATTAGCCTTGTTCCATTCCATGATCACAAAATTATGCAAGACCCGATTTTAAAAGTTAAACTAATCTTAAAATAAAATACATGCTTCACCAAAGCTAGAGACTGATTCAACTCGATAGCGCATGCGCAGAACTTTCCAACTCTGGCCAATATGTTGAGTCGGTCGTTTATTATCTCCAACAAATAATCCAACACAACTTGTTGGCTCTCACCCGCTCTACCAACACCAGCATGTTGGCCAACACCAACAAGTTGGGAGTGCGTTTATATCGTAACACAGCTTGTTGGTGTTGGCCAACATGTTTTGTTACAATATAAACGAGGCTTTACCCTGGTAACACTTCAAGACACGCCACTGATAAAGACACTAATCTAGATTTAGTTTATTGAGAGTTGAGCTCATGACGGTTAGCTTTACCACACAACTGTTATATAACTAGAATAAATATTCAAAGTATTGTTTATAATTGGATCAAACCTATTTTTTTCAGTTAATGACTGTACATGAACGACAAGCCTGTAGTGAAGGATAGAATGACTAGGTGAGTTATATAAACTATAACCTTGTAGTGTTGCTACCATCTTATATATCGTATGCACCGTGTATATCTTGTTTAGCGTCTTCATCGCGTATTCACGGCTTCAAAAACGTGGCGCTTTTAACGTATAGTGTAGATTAATCAAAATACAGGCAGGCGTCAACGTCATGAACGTGGGGTTTTGAGCGTCCGTATAGAATGGGCCTAAACCTTTCAGAGAGGTTTCAAAGTCACGGTAGAAATATTCTTTTTAAAGTGGCATCACAAATGTTTTGAATAATTCAATATCATTATGACAAGCCTCGGCGGTCGCATGGTCTAAGGCAGTGGTATTCAAAAGGGGTTACATGAAAACATTTTGGGGGGGTAGGCTACATACAATTTCATGATAAGCAGGGTTAGGCACAAGAGACACTGACGTTAAGACATACAGTTTGGGAGTGCCATTTATATTTATATATATATATATATATATATAATATATTATATTATATAGGATTGGACCCCGGATACCAGCACAGAAGTCAAGACACCTTACCGCTAGACCACCAGGTGACCGATGTAGTTTATAGATATGTATAACTTGCATTATGAACCAACAACTTTGGAAGGACAAAGTTGAGGAGTAATTTTATTTGAAGGTACGTGAACAAAAAAAAAAAAGTTGAATTCCACGGTGAATAGGTCGGATGAGGGTGGCTTTACCAAATGGATTTCCACTCTCCCTCGAAGAAAATGCTCACTTTCCCTCTAAGAAAATGCGAGTAAACTTCCTCTAGATTCAACTTTTCTAATCCCTAACACATTAGCTTAGTCAGTAATATATACATATGATCCGAACGGATAGTAAGACGCAATGCTGAAAATAAAAGTTTCCCGATCTGCCTTGTTTTTATTTATTTGAGGTATTTAACGTGAGGACGGGGAGATCGAGGTTCGAATCTCGGTCGGGTGAACTGGGGGTGGGTTTTCCTAAATGGTTTTCCACTCTACCTCCACGCAAATGCGGGTTCACTTCCTCTAATTCAACCTTCCCAATTCCTAATCCACTAGAGTAATTAGTACTTAAAGCGTATAAACCGAACGGGTAGTAAGACGCGGTGCTAAGTATTATTATTATTTAACGTTTACTTTCTGAACCGACGGATTTTATCACCACATAAGAATTTCTATGAGCGAGAGTGATATGTCCTACTAATTTTGCCGGCAAAGGTATTTTCACATACCTTCCTGGGTTCTTTTAAATACCACACTGGACATGGGACCGAAGGAAGTTGTGCTACGGATTAGTATCGCTAAAGAAAAATCCGTCGATCCCGGCTGTGTTTGAACCCATGAACCTTATATCCGGAGGCGAGAACCTTACCTTAATACCACCAAGGTCAATCGATCTCTCTCTTTCTCTTCACATGAATCCAGCTAAACCTCATTTCCCGTCCTTAAACCACTAGCATAATTTAAATGCGTATATTATTATTATAATTATTATTATTAGCACCGCATCTTACTACCCGTTCGGTTTATACGCTCTAACGCTAATGTGTAATGGTAGGGTGATTGTGAGATGAAATGAAGGACCTACAGTTTAGCGTGGAATCCGAACCACGGTGGCGGCCTGGCATTCCACACATTCACAATATGTCTTGTCAGAGGTGTAGGAAGGGTTTGGAAATCAGATAAATCCGTGTCGAGACCGAGGATTGAACCCGGCCGCCAGCATAGAAGTCTGACACCTTACCCCTAGACCACCAGGTCACCTAAATGCGTATAGCTTGGACGGGTAGCTAGCCACGGTGGTGATAGTGGTGGTATTTTTTTAAATATTCTTAGTGAACTTCCAGACAGAGACCATCTCAAGAGCGTTCTGCTCTATCGCGTAGCCTGGTCCATCACTCGGCTCAGTGAGTAACTTTCACGACGACAGTCTCTGCCGGGATTTCTCTCAGCACGTAGAGCTGTTGTGGTGACTACACGACTTGTAAGACCTGCTCTCAAAGTAATCTCAGCTCCGATACGAATGTTTGTGTGGGGGTGGGGGACTTGAAATTTGATTATATTTATATTCCTGCAGTCTGATTACTAGGCCTTGTTAAGGTAGGAGGATTGTAGGGGATGCGAGAAAAGGCCAGATTTTTTGCATTTTTAAAAATAATAAACATATTTCTAAGAGAAAAAATAAAATAATTATTTCTTCAGTGGAAAGATATATAATTTAATTTTCTTTACATGGTGATATCAACAGTTTTTGAATATATTTCATAAGCATAGCGGCATTAGTTGACAAGCTGTTTTTAAACGGAGAGAAAAAGTCATTAAATTCCAGGACACCTTTAGCAGATATTCAACAGCTGTTGAGTTGAAAAAACCATAGCCTTAGCACATGTTCCATACACCCCCAACTTAATATTCTTTTAAGGATGACCTGGCGGTCTAGGGGCAAGGTGTCAGACTTCTGTGCTGGGGTCCGGGGTTCAATCCTCGGTCCCGGGACAGATTTATCTGATTACCAAATCCTTCCTTCACCTCTGACAAGACATCGTGTGAATGTGGGGAATGCCAGGCCTCCACCGTGGTTCGGATTCCACGTTAAACTGTAGGTCCTCCATTTCATCTCACAATCACCCTACCATTACACATTAGCGTTTAACCCGAATGGGTAGTAAGACGCGGTGCTAATAATAATAATAATAATAATAATAATAATAATAATAATATTTTAAATTTTATTTGAGATAGGTAATGCTCACTTTCTGAACTGACTGATTATATCACTAATATAAAATAACTTGAGTCTACAACAGACCCAACACACAATCCTCAGGCGTTAATTAATCAATTCTGAAAAGAAAAAACACGTGTTTCACCAATCATTTTGTTTATACTTGCCGGGAATCGAATCCAACACCCATACCTATAAAGCAGACGCTCTACCTACTGAGATAAGGTGTTAGACTGTAGTTATTTTAACTGTACTTCTTATTTTTCTTACTTTGCCTATGTCATATTTGACCGTGAGAGATCCTGTATATAGTTCGATCCCCGTGTGTATACCTTGAGGTTGTCTACCGTCATACCCGCTCTGTGGACAGACTTACCCAGGGTTTACCTTGGAGGTTGTCTACACAGTCATACCTGCTCTGTGGGAACATAAACGTTACCAGGAGTATATCTTGAGGTTGTCTACACGTATTACCCGCTCTGTGGAACAGAACGTTACCATGGTATACCTTGCAGGTTGTCTGACACGTCATACCGCTCTGTGAGAAACAGAAGGTTACCCAGGTATACCTTGAGGTGTCTACACGTCATACCCGCTCTGTGGAAAGAACGTTACCAGGGTATACCTTGCAGGTTGTCTACACGTCATACCCCTCTTTGGGAACAGACGTTACCCAGGGTATACTCTTGGAGGTTGGTTCACACGTCATATCCTACTCTGTGGAACAGAACTTACCCAAGTATACTTGGAGGTTGTCTACACGATCATACCCGCTCTGTTGGAACAGAACATTACCAAGGTATACCTTGGAGGTTGTCTACACGCTACATACCCTCTGTGGGAACAGAACGTTACCCAGAGGTATACTTGGAGGTTGTATACAACGTATAACCGCTCTGTGAGAATCAGAATGTTACCCAGGGTATACCTTGAGGTTGTCTACACTCATACCCGATCTGTGAAACAGAATTACACCAGGGTATACCTTGGAGTTGTCTACACGTCATACCGCTCGTTGAACAGAACGTTTACCAGGTATACTTGGAGGTTGTCTACAAGTCAACCCGCTCTTGGAACAGAACGTTACCCAGGGTATACCTTGGAGGTTTTCTACACTTTCTACCTGTTTCTGTGGAACAACGTTACTCAGAGTATACCTTGGAGGTTGTTAAGTCTACCCTGTGGACATTAGACGGCTCTTGGAACAGAACGTTACCCAGGGTATACCTTGGAGGTTGTCTACACGTCATACCCGCTCTGTGGAACAGAACGTTACCAGGTTATACCTTGGAGGTTGTCTACACGTCATACCCGCTCTGTGGGAACAAACGTTACCCAGGTATACCTTGGAGGTTGTCTACACGTCATACCCTCTTGTGGAACAGAACGTTACCCAGGTATACCTTGGAGGTTGTCTACACGTCATACCCGCTCTGTGGGAACAGAACGTTACCAGGGTATACCTTGGAGGTTGTCTACACGTCATACCCCTCTGTGGGAACAGAACGTTACCAGGGTATACCTTGGAGGTTGTCTACACGTCATACCCGCTCTGTGGGAACAGAACGTTACCCAGGGTATACCTTGGAGGTTGTCTACACGTCATACCTGCTCTGTGGGACATAACGTTACCCAGGTATATCTTGAGGTTGTCTACACGTCATACCCGCTCTGTGAGAACAGAATGTTACCAGGGTATACCTTGGAGGTTGTCTACACGTCATACCCCTCTGTGGAACAGAAGGTTACCCAGGGTATACCTTGAGGTTGTCTACACGTCATACCCGCTCTGTGAGAACAGAAGTTACCAAGGGTATACCTTGAAGGTTGTCTACACGTCATACCCACACTGTGGGAACAGAACGTTACCCAAGTATACTCTTGGAGGTTGTCTACACGTCATACCGCTCTGTGGAACAGAAGTTACCAGGGTATACCTTGGAGTTGTCTACACGTCATACCGCTCTGTGGGAACAAACGTTACCCAGAGTATACTTGGAGTTGTCTACACGTCATACCGCTCTGTGGAACAAACGTTACCCAGGGTATACCTTGGAGGTTGTCTACACGTCATACCCGCTCTGTGAGAACAAAGTTACCAAGGTATACCTTGAGGTTGTTACACGTCATACCCGCTCTGTGAGAACAGAAGTTACCCAGGGTATACTTGAGGTTGTCTACACGTCATACCCGCTCTGTGGAACAGAACGTTACCAGGGTATACCTTGGAGGTTGTCTACACGTCATACCCGCTCTGTGGAACAGAACGTTACCCAGGGTATACTTGGAGGTTGTCTACACGTCATACCCGCTCTGTGGGAACAGAACGTTACCAGGGTATACCTTGGAGGTTGTCTACACGTCATACCCGCTCTGTGGAACAGAACGTTACCAAGGGTATACCTTGGAGGTTGTCTACACGTCATACCCGCTCTGTGAGAACAGAACGTTACCCAGGGTATACCTTGGAGGTTGTCTACACGTCATACCCGCTCTGTGGGAGACAGAACGTTACCCAGGGTATACCTTGGAGGTTGTCTACACGTCATACCCGCTCTGTGGAACAAACTTACCCAGGGTATACCTTGGAGGTTGTCTACACGTCATACCCGCTCTGTGGGAACAGAACGTTACCAGGGTATACCTTGGAGGTTGTCTACACATCATACCCGCTCTGTGGAACAGAACGTTACCCAGGGTATACCTTGGAGGTTGTCTACACGTCATACCGCCTGTGGGAACAGAACGTTACCCAGGGTATACCTTGGAGGTTGTCTACACGTCATACCCGCTCTGTGGGAACAGAACGTTACCCAGGGTATACTTGGAGGTTGTCTACACGTCATACCCGCTCTGTGAGAACAGAACGTTACCCAGGGTATACCTTGGAGGTTGTCTACACGTCATACCCGCTCTGTGAGAACAGAAGTTACCCAGGGTATACCTTGGAGGTTGTCTACACGTCATACCCGCTCTGTGGAACAGAACGTTACCCAGGGTATACCTTGGAGGTTGTCTACACGTCATACCCGCTCTGTGGAACAAACGTTACCCAGGGTATACCTTGAGGTTGTCTACACGTCATACCCGCTCTGTGGAACAGAACGTTACCCAGGGTATACCTTGGAGGTTGTCTACACGTCATACCGCTCTGTGGGAACAGAACGTTACCCAGGGTATACCTTGGAGGTTGTCTACACGTCATACCCGCTCTGTGGAACAGAACGTTACCAAGGGTATACCTTGGAGGTTGTCTACACGTCATACCCGCTCTGTGAGAACAAAGTTACCCAGGGTATACTTGGAGGTTGTCTACACGTCATACCCGCTCTGTGGGAACAGAACGTTACCAAGGGTATACCTTGGAGGTTGTCTACACGTCATACCGCTCTGTGGGAACATAACGTTACCCAGGTATACTTGGAGGTTGTCTACACGTCATACCCGCTCTGTGAGAACAGAACGTTACCAGGTATACTTGAGGTTGTCTACACGTCATACCCGCTCTGTGAACAAGTTACCCAGGGTATACCTTGGAGGTTGTCTACACGTCATACCCGCTCTTGGAACAGAACGTTACCCAGGGTATACCTTGGAGTTGTCTACACGTCATACCGCTCTTTGGAAACAAACGTTACCCAGGGTATACCTTGGAGGTTGTCTACACGTCATACCTGCTCTGTGGAACAAACGTTACCAAGTATATCTTGGAGGTTGTCTACACGTCATACCCGCTCTGTGAGACAACGTTACCCAGGTATACCTTGGAGGTTGTCTACACGTCATACCCGCTCTGTGAGAACAGAAGGTACCCAGGGTATACCTTGGAGTTGTCTACACGTCATACCGCTCTGTGAGAACAAAGTTACCCAGGGTATACCTTGAAGGTTGTCTACACGTATACCGCTCTGTGGGAACAGAACATTACCAGTATACTTGAGTTGTCTAAATATACCCGCTCTGTGGAACAAACGTTACCCAGTATTACCTTGGAGGTTGTCTACACGTCATACCCGCTCTTTGGGAACAGAACGTTACCAGGTATACTTGGGGTTGTCTACACGTCATACCGCTCGTGGAACATAACTTACCCAGAGATATACTGGAGTTGTCTACACGTCATACCCGCCTGTGAGAACAGAAGTTACCAGGGTATACCTTGGAGTTGTCTACACGTCATACCCGCTCTGTGAGAACAGAAGTTACCCAGGGTAACCTTGAAGGTTGTCTACACGTCATACCCGCTCTGTGGACAGAACTTACCAAGGGTATACTTGGAGGTGTCTACACGTCATACCGCCTGTGGGAACATAACGTTACCCAGGTATATCTTGGAGGTTGTCTACACGTCACCATAGCCGCCTCGTGAAACATAACGTTACCAAGGTATACTTGGAGGTTGTCTACACGTCATACCCGCTCTGTGAGACAGAATTCCAAGGGTATACCTTGGAGTTGTCTACACGTCATACCCGCTCTTGGGAAACAGAACGTTACCCAGGGTATACCTTGGAGGTTGTCTACACGTCATACCCGCTCTTTGGAACAGAACGTTACCAGGTATACCTTGAGGTTGTCTACACGTCATACTGCTCTGTGGGAACATAACGTTACCCAAGTATATCTTGGAGGTTGTCTACACGTCATACCCGCTCTTGAGAACAGAACTTACCAGGGTATACCTTGGAGGTTGTCTACACGTCATACCCGCTCTGTGGAACAGAAGGTTACCCAGGGTATACCTTGAGGTTGTCTACACGTCATACCGCTCTGTGGAACAGAACGTTACCAGGGTATACCTTGGAGGTTGTCTACACGTCATACCCCCTGTGGGAACAAACGTTACCCAGGGTATACTTGGAGGTTGTCTACACGTCATACCGCTCTGTGGAACAGAAGTTACCCAGGTATACCTTGGAGGTTGTCTACACGTTACCCGCTCTGTGGGAACAGAACTTACCCAGGGTATACCTTGGAGGTGTCTACACGTCATACCCGCTCTGTGGAACAGAACGTTACCCAGGGTATACCTTGGAGGTTGTCTACACGTCATACCCGCTCTGTGAGAACAGAAGTTACCCAGGGTATACCTTGAGGTTGTCTACACGTCATACCCCTCTGTGAGAACAGAATTACCCAGGGTATACCTTGAGGTTGTCTACACGTCATACCCGCTCTGTGGAACAGAACGTTACCAGGGTATACCTTGAGGTTGTCTACAGTCATACCCGCTCTTGAGAACAGAACGTTACCCAGGGTATACCTTGGAGGTTGTCTACACGTCATACCTGCTCTGTGGGAACAAACGTTACCAGAGTATATCTTGGAGGTTGTCTACACGTCATACCCGCTCTGTGAGAACAGAACGTTACCAAGGGTATACCTTGGAGGTTGTCTACACGTCATACCCGCTCTGTGGAACAGAAGTTACCCAGGTATACCTTGGAGGTTGTCTACACGTCATACCCGCTCTTGGAACAGAAGTTACCAGGGTATACCTTGGAGGTTGTCTACACGTCATACCCGCTCTGTGGGAACAAACGTTACCCAGGTATACCTTGGAGGTTGTCTACACGTCATACCCGCTCTGTGGAACAGAACGTACCAGGGTATACCTTGGAGGTTGTCTACACGTCATACCCGCTCTGTGGAACAGAACGTTACCAAGGTATACCTTGGAGGTTGTCTACACGTCATACCCGCCTTGGGAACAGAACGTTACCCAGGTATACCTTGGAGGTTGTCTACACGTCATACCGCTCTGTGGGAACAAACTTACCCAGGTATACTTGGAGGTTGTCTACACGTCATACCCGCTCTGTGAGAACAGAACGTTACAAAAGGGTATACCTTGGAGGTTGTCTACACGTCATACCCGCTCTGTGAGAACAGAAGGTTACCCAGGGTTATACCTTGAGGTTGTCTACACGTCATACCCGCTCTGTGGAAACAGAACGTTACCAGGGTATACCTTGGAGGTTGTCTACACGTCATACCCCCTGTGGAACAAACGTTACCAGGTATACTTGGAGGTTGTCTACACGTCATACCCGCTCTGTGAGAACAGAAGTTACCAGGGTATACTTGAGGTTGTCTACACGTCATACCCGCTCTGTGGGAACAGAACATTACCCAGGGTATACCTTGGAGGTTGTCTACACGTCATACCCGCTCTGTGGGAACAGAACGTTACCCAGGGTATACCTTGGAGGTTGTCTACACGTCATACCCGCTCTGTGAGAACAGAATGTTACCCAGGGTATACCTTGGAGGTTGTCTACACGTCATACCCGCTCTGTGAGAACAGAATGTTACCCAGGGTATACCTTGGAGGTTGTCTACACGTCATACCCGCTCTGTGGGAACAGAACGTTACCAAGGGTATACCTTGGAGGTTGTCTACAAGTAATACCCGCTCTTTGAGAACATAACGTTACCCAGGGTATACCTTGGAGGTTGTCTACACGTCATACCTGCTCTGTGGGAACATAACGTTACTCAGAGTATATCTTGGAGGTTGTCTACACGTCATACCCGCTCTGTGAGAACAGAACGTTACCAAGGGTATACCTTGGAGGTTGTCTACACGTCATACCCGCTCTGTGAGAACAGAAGGTTACCCAGGGTATACCTTGGAGGTTGTCTACACGTCATACCCGCTCTGTGAGAACAGAAGGTTACCCAGGGTATACCTTGAAGGTTGTCTACACGTCATACCCGCTCTGTGGGAACAGAACATTACCCAGGGTATACCTTGGAGGTTGTCTACACGTCATACCCGCTCTTTGGGAACAGAACGTTACCCAGGGTATACCTTGGAGGTTGTCTACACGTCATACCCGCTCTGTGGGAACAGAACGTTACCAAGGGTATACCTTGGAGGTTGTCTACACGTCATACCCGCTCTTTGGGAACAGAACGTTACCCAGGGTATACCTTGGAGGTTGTCTACACGTCATACCTGCTCTGTGGGAACATAACTTTACCCAGAGTATATCTTGGAGGTTGTCTACACGTCATACCCGCTCTGTGAGAACAGAACGTTACCAAGGGTATACCTTGGTGGTTGTCTACACGTCATACCCGCTCTGTGAGAACAGAAGGTTACCCAGGGTATTCCTTGAAGGTTGTCTACACGTCATACCCGCTCTGTGGAAACAGAACGTTACCAAGGGTATACCTTGGAGGTTGTCTACACGTCATACCCACACTGTGGGAACATAACGTTACCCAGAATATATCTTGGAGATTGTCTACACGTCATACCCGCTCTGTGAGAACAGAAGGTTACCCAGGGTATACTTTGAAGGTTGTCTACACGTCATACCCGCTCTGTGGGAACAGAACATTACCCAGGGTATACCTTGGAGGTTGTCTACCCGTCATACCCGCTCTGTGGGAACAGAACGTTACCCAGGGTGTACCTTGGAGGTTGTCTACACGTCATACCCGCTCTGTGGGAGCATAATGTTACCAAGGGTATACCTTGGAGGTTGTCTACACGTCATACCCGCTCTGTGGGAACAGAACGTTACCAAGGGTGTACCTTGGAGGTTGTCTACACGTCATACCCGCTATGTAGGAACAGAACGTTACCAAGGGTATACCTTGCAGGTTGTCTACACGTCATACCCGCTCTGTGGGAACATAACGTTACCCAGGGTATACCTTGGAGGTTGTCTACACGTCATACCCACTCTGTGGGAACAGAACGTTACCAAGGGTATACCTTGGAGGTTGTCTACACGTCATACCCGCTCTGTGGGAACAGAACGTTACCAAGGGTATACCTTGGAGGTTGTCTACACGTCATACCCGCTCTTTGGGAACAGAACGTTACCCAGGGTATACCTTGGAGGTTGTCTACACGTCATACCTGCTCTGTGGGAACATAACGTTACCCAGGGTGTACCTTGGAGGTTGTCTACATGTCATACCTACACTGTGGGAACAGAACGTTACCAAGGGTATACCTTGGAGGTTGTCTACACGTCATACCCGCTCTGTGGGAACAGAAAGTTACCAAGGGTATACCTTGGAGGTTGTCTACACATCATACCGCTCTGTGGGAACAGAACGTTACCAAGGGTATACCTTGGAGGTTGTCTACACGTCATACCCGCTCTGTGGGAACAGAACGTTACCCAGGGTATACCTTGGAGGTTGTCTACACGTCTTACCCGCAATGAAATTATGTGATGATAGAGAATATGAAGATATAGAACCAGAACTGGCCTTAAATCTATCTTAAATCTTGCTAACCAAACACTGGTGAACTGTGGGATAGTGGCCCCTTTCGGGAAAAATACCCAAGGTATCAGCCGAGAATCAAGCCATGTGCGTTGGCCACTACACCGTGGGGGCCAGTTTTAGCTAAGCTTATGAGGCAGGACGAGTAAGGTAGAATTTAAAGTGAAATTGATTTAACTAGATAACTAGATTAAAAATCACCCTCACTTTAGACCCACCAAACCGGGATTCAAACCTTACTTCATATCTACCAGTAAACCAGACTGTAATAGCTGGTCGCTTAGGCCAAGTGCCCACAGTGATGCGGGTGAACCTTTATACAAGAGGAATTTTTTTTAAAACGCTATTACGAAACTAACTAAACTTAGGGTGACCTGGCGGTCTAGAGGTAAGGTGTCGGACTTCTGTACTGGAGTACGGGGTTCAATCCTCGGTCCCGACACAGATTTATCTGATTACCAAACCCTTCCTTCACCTCTGACAAGACGTGCATTAATTACAGCTTGTGAATGTGTGGAATGCCAGGCCTCCACCGTAGTTCGGATCCCCGTTACACTGTAAGTCCTCCATTTCATCTCACAGTCACCCTACCATTACACATTAGCGTAAGTGCGTATAACTCTAACGGGTAGTAAGACGTGGTGCTAGTAATAATAATAATAATAATAATTAATAACTAAGCCTAAGACAGCAAATGTGTTTTCTTCTTTGGAGGGTGGGAGGGAGGGGGGGAATAACTTAAGTTTTACTAACATAGATCTTTTGCAACATTACTTACAAATTAATTAAGCCTAGGACTTGCCTAGACATTTGATTATTATTTTAGAAACAACTTGACTTGGGGTTAGTTTTCCCGCTCTCTCTCTCTCCACGCCTGAATGAGTGCATTAAAATTAAACTAATCTCATCATCCTTGCCCCTATGATTAAGTCTTGAGAAAATCTTGAGCTAAGTGCACTTCTAATATGAAATTAGGGTAGAAAACCTAAACATTACACAAACTATCATAGCTCCAAGGACGAATCCATACATAAATAGTAGATACTCGTATATTTTGTTCAAACCTTGGAATCGAACTTGAGTACCTTATCTTAACAACTGCCCGGTAGGAAGACGAGCTACCCACTGAGCTATAGTGCAGGACTAAGTAATCTTCTATCTATATTAATAAAACGAAGAGTTTTTTGTTTGTCTGTCGTGAGCATTGCGCGATATCCAGAGCACGCAGAGGTCTGACATTTTAAAAATCAGTAGCCCGTGTGTATGGAAATGTACAACTCGAAGCTGGAAGCTTAAAATTTAATGTTACCTTCCACGTACAGTAATTTTAAACTAAAATAACGTTTCCCGGGTAATGTCGCGTAATTCAACTAATTACAAATAAATAGCAAATGAATTATGTATAAAATGTAAACACGAATCATAGTTTGTACTACTTTAAATGCTGCATGATATTATTTTAGATAAATCATTATTATTAGCACCACGTCTTACTACCCGTTAGGGTAATACGCACTTACGCTAATGTGTTATGGTAGGGTGATTGTGAGATGAAATGGAGGAACTACAGTTTAACGTGGGATCCGAACTACACTGGAGCCATTTCACACATTCACAAGATTTGATTAATACACGTCTTGTCAGAAATGGAGGAAGGGTTTGGCAATCAGATAAATCTGTGCCGGGACCAAGGATTGAACCCCAGACCTCCAACACAGAAGTCTGACATCTTACCCCTAGACCACCAGCACCCTTCGGATAAAGCTTTATCGTATTTAAATTTAACAAAGCGATGTTTCGCCAAATGTTCTCAATCCAAAATAGTGATACATTATAATCATATATATAAATAAAAATCTATTATGCTTGAAAACTATTAAATAGGTCAGTAAAAGAGATTACGTAAAATATAAACTCTAGGAACTAGCTTACTAGCTAAGTTACTAAATAATATATTTTATATACTTCAAAATATTATTTTTATTTCTACAAATAGGAAAACATTTTATATTTACTATGGATTAAACAGCGTGGTTCATCACTGAGAGCTAATCTTCATAAACAAAGAATTGGCTTGATTAAAATAGAATATTAAATTTGGTATTCTATTTGTAAGTAACAGGAAAACAATATTCAATTCGCATACAATCTCTTAGCGCTGCCAATTTTCACGCCGCCGTCACACCTGGTTTGTGCGAGTTTTCAGTTCAGAAATAAAAAATAAAAATATATGATTATAAATTACATCTGCACACTGGAATTAGTTAGGATAATCAGATCTCTCAGGTTACGGTGGACAGGACATGCGGCGCGAATTTAAGATTCTAGAACCGTGTTCAGGGTACTGACTGGCAAACCCTGTGGAAAACCTTGTGGTGTATTCTTGAGTATATTAGAAGCCAGCTCGAATGGTTTTTCCCATTTAACTTCGGGGAGAAAACGCATCTAGATGCTCAATAACGCACTCAGGAATACAGACCATAGAGGCAGATGGGAGGATAAAATTGTACTGTCCCTGAAATAAATATGGTTTAATGAGGTGGACTGGATAGAACTAGCTCAAGATAGGGATATGTGGCATACATTTGTAAGTGCGGCAATGAACTTTCGAGTTCCTAATGCCCAAGAGCAAGTAATTAAGTTAGTTAGTATTTAGCATGTGGGTATTAAATATGACTATTTATGCTATCAATATTGTTTCTACAAATCTTTACTATTAATTTATTTATTAATACACATTAAAATCAATAAAATTAAAATGAATTATTTAAAAAGATCAAAATCATTTAATTAAAAATGATAATGTATCCAGTTTATTTTCTGTTTTCAAAACATTTCCTAATGTTTTAGTATTTATTTCTATGTTTCAGCTAACATTTATAGTGAACTACACAATAGTAAATATAAATCTGTACTCACCCCCATATTGTCCAAAGTAGACAGCAGGAATCGAATGTCCAACTACCCCGTGATCAGGAGCTGTACCAAATTCATCCTGTTCATAGCTTGACTTTAAGACGCCCGAACAGTTCAGAACGGTGGTATCCCCCTCACTGTCCCCAAAATACTGGAAATCACCCCCTTTTAATCGTCCCTCTAACGTTACTCTGTCTTCAACAGTATCACTACTCGTCAATACACTCTCGTTGGACGAACTTATAGTAGTATCAAAACTTTTCTGAACCTTTTCATCACTTATCACTGTTATCACATTTTCTTCGGCGTTGTCCTGAGTAATTGTTGGGACATCATTTTGTGTCGCTTTCGCTTTAATGTCATTCTTCACTGCGATAAGGGGCCCGTCTTGACCGGTTTTTGGCAGGGGTCTTTTTAGGCTACTCGGGTTTATGACGTAATCACTGGAGGGTGGCGATACGGCGTGTTGACCATCGGGTTGATATTGCACTTGTGTGACTTGTTCATCGCCAGCAACCTTGAATTGCACCTGTTTCTTCTTTCGGTTTTGCTGTTTGTACTCTTGAAATGTTGGAAGGTAAAAGTTACTTCCAGCGGTGCAAGAAGCCGAACCAGTCAGAGGTGAAGGTGAAGTGTTTGTAGTAGTTGTTGTTGTTGTTTTGACGCGGCTCTTCTACCACCACCGCTGGCAGAGCGGTCCGGTTTGGAAATGGTGTCACCGAAAGTCTTTAATGACGGTGAAGCTTCTGTGGCCCCAGGGGATGTTGTAGAAGGTTTCTTCAGGATGGATTTGATGGTAGATACCTCGGGCAAAGGTGAGGAAGTGACGTTCGTCCCGGCGTGGGAGATGGACAGTGATCCAGATTCTGCGGGTCCAGAGTTTGTAACTTGAGTAGACCTCTTTTCTATCACAAAACTTTCAGTTTCGTCACGATTAGAGCCACCGAAAGAATTCTTTAGTTTTCTTGGAGGACGTCTGGGAGACGAGAGCCTTGGTATCATTGAATTGTTTGGTGAGCTTCTAGTGACCCGTTGGTTTTCCTTAATCTCCTCAGTGGGCCTGGGGATGTCATGGATGACCTCTGAGCCTACATGGTCATCTATCATCGCGTCGTCACTAACGTATTCCCCATCTTCCTCGACGGTGGAAGGATTAGAACCATTAAATATCTTGATGGTTTGACCCCCGATTGTTATCCCACAACTTCTAGGGGAGTTCCCATTCGATATTGGGCTCACGGAGTTACTGGACCCTTTATTTGAACTTGTAACGGGTTTTGTCTTCTGCACACTCTCGAAACGTCTTTTAGTGTTTCTATCAGTCTTTAGGTGTGACGCTGTCGAGCTAGGTAACCTGGACATATTCTTGTGAGCAATGAACCTTTCGTTCGAGTTCCTAACACCACTCTTCGGCAAATCCTCCAGAGCGTTATCACTCATATTATCACTCAATTCATCGTCATCCAACACGTCGTCATCACTCGTGAAAGTCTCGTTGTTCAGCCTTTTCCCACCGTTTCGGTCCTCTAGAAGTTTCCCGCCATTCTTTAAATACTTTGCTATCAGTTCATAAGCGTTCACATCGCATTCAAGTATAGACTTCCTCTTACTACCGTCGGGTGAGTCCATAGCGAAGTTCAAATTCAGGTTATCTTCTTCCCACTCTAATTCTCTTCTACTTAGGCGACGTTGGCTCTCAGGAGAGTGGCGGTGTGCCTTCCGGGAGTCTCTCGAAGGGGGTGAAGGGCTTCTTCTCATATTTCTCCGGCCAGGAGACGTGCTTTTTGCCCTCACCCTTCCGGTTTCAAACTGCGACTGCCTAGACCTCCCCTCCGTGGTTTCCGCTATACTAAACTTTCGAGACATTTCCGTTGGAGTGATACTCCCCAACCTATTTCTTCTCATCATATCGTAAGGGTCTGGCGTCATCGGTTTCTGGGGCGGAGGATTGGAAGGCAGGGGCTTAACACTAAGCAACGATGGCCTGATGCGTGTAGGCCCTCCAACCCCTACCCTTACGGTGCCCCCCATACCAGTGACCGTTCCTCCTGATGTCATAACGTGTCCGGGCGCCCTCACTGTACCCCCACCCCACATCACTCGAGACCCGCCGCACTTCTTGCACACCGGCGAATTCTTCTTATTCCTCTGGGTGCCGGTGAGGAATTCGGGGCATGAACACACGACCACCGCGTAGTTGGACGCTGGTGCGTGGGAGATACCATCACGACGCTGTGTTGCCTCACCTCTGGTATGACGGTGACCGGTGGGGGGGATGGTGGTAGAGGAAGAGGGCTGGTCGCTGAGGGCAAGCATTGCTCCCAGGGGGCCCACTCATGAGCCGTACAACCACGGTTCGGCGTACTTCATGGACTTGGATAGCGCGCTACCCCGGAGAGGGTGCCGTACTTGTTGCGGTACTCCTGCAGGAGGTAGGGGTTATTGTCGGCGTCTCGAGGTGTCTGGTGGGGGACCGGTCGGTCCTTATCCACCCCCCTGCCCAACTTAAGGCGTTCACCCCAGCTCTTCTTGCCCTTGTTGACATTCGCCTCGTCAGGGAAGATCTGGAAAAACAGCAGAAAACAAGGAATATTAGATTTAATGCTATATGATTGTAGAATATAATATTCAACAATATTGTATTCATGTTAGTCAATATGTATATAAATAAATTAACTAATTAAATGGACACACAATGAAGGTTTTTGGTCGCTTTTTACTAATCTTTTGGGTTACAAGCATAAATATCAATCAAAGATATATGAGGAAAAGAGAATTTAGTGAAAATGTAACCTAATTTTTGGGGGGAGAGTGTGGGAAATCATTCAGAAAAATATACCCTTAGGAGACTTAGCCAGGATTCGAGCTCTGACATCCCCATCACCAGCACACTAAACTAAATAAGTTAGACGTCTATTCCTTGAGCATATTGGCGTGGGTCATAGTTATTTAAATTACAAAATCATATTCTTAATATCATAATATAAAGACGCGTACTATATCAAAACAGTCGACCGTGGTGGTCTCGGGGTAAAGTGCTCGCTTCAAAACCCGGTGATGTTGTTTTTAGCACCGCATCTTACTTCCTGTTCAGGTTATACGTTTACGCTTCTCTACTAATTACACTAGTGTTTTTAGGAATTATAAAGGTTATATTTATAGGAAGTGTATCCACATTTGCGTGGAAGGAAAGTGGAAAACCAATTTGGCAGTAAAGCCTCAGTGTACCTATCGAGATTCGAACCTATATTTCATCATTGGCAGTCTTTTCCACTGCGCGACTAGCGCGTTAGACCACGCAGCTACCGAAGCTAGTGACTCAATGTTCAATGAATTTTTCTTAACGATAAAAATGCGTAGCACAACTTACTTCGGAAGGTAAATAATCAGTTGGTCCCCTGTGGAGGGTGGCAGGTAAAAGAACCCTGGAAAGTTATATGAAAATATATATTTCCATGTAAAATTGATAGACCCTTTCGCTCTTGCTCATAGAAATTCTCGTGTTCTGATATAATCAGCCGGTTCAGAAAGTGCACGTTAAGTACCTAAATTTTAAAAAATTAAATATTTATAGAAACATGATTCACTACTAGCTTAGTTAAAGTGTGGTTGTAGGGAACGCGATAAAAGGGCAGTGTTTTTGCAGTTTATATAGAAAAACTCTTTTTTTTTCAAGAGAAATAAAATATTTAATTTTGGCGAAAAGAAATTTAATAATTCTCCATTAAGAGGGTTTTTTCTTTCACATGATGACCTCAACAGTTGTTAAATATCTGTCAAGAGCATAGCAAACTTTTTAAGAGAAAAAGCTGTCATTAAATTCTAGGACATCCGTAACTGATATTCAACAATTGTTGATAGTAAGCTTGCGAAGAAACTTAAACTAAACATTGCTACTGGAGAAATATTTGATTTATTTTGGATAAAGAAATGTTTTGCTATAAAAACTTCAAGTCCTTTTCAAGGATCCCCTTCCACCTCACCTTGAGGGCAGCATGTCTACAGTAGCCCCATTGCTTCTTTGGTGCTGACTGACAGCTCACAGCTGACTTCTGACAGTCAACATTTAGGTATATACCTAAATTTTGACAGTCTGAAGTGACAGCTGCTAAACACATGTTTTGAAGATCATATGGTTTGGCGTAGGGTTACATAATTTGGTCTGGTAACTTTTCAAAGCCGTCAGCTGTCAGTCAGCACCAAAGAAGCCATGTGGCTACTGTAGCTATATTGTACTAGGATATCTGGATGAACCCTTTACAAAAGAGGAAACTCATTTTGAAGAACCACCCAACCTAAGTTAAAATTCTTGGTTTCAATACCCGTAACCGCAAAAAAAAAAATCTATGATCAGTAAGATAGGAGGGAATGGGTCATCCCTTTTCATAGTGACGAATCGACGGTGTTCTGGAATCAAGTAGGTGTGTTCTGATATACTCAGCTGGTTCATGAAACACAATCACAAGATCCACTTTTATCACCAGCTTCTGTGGTTAAATGCCCTAAAGTTTCACTCGCGCAATAGACACTCTACTGCCGATGACGATGAGATCGGGGTTAGAATCCCGGTTGGGTGTACTGAGGGTGGTTTTCCTAAATGCGCCGCTAAAAGAAACACCGAAGAGTCGAACTCGGGCTACCTTTACTCCCGTGGTTGACCACTCTTGCGACTTGTTAACGGTAGAATGGCTCTAGCTAGTCCCCGTGTCTGCTGTCACGTGACTCATGCGCCGGTGCAGCAAATTGTTCACGTGAGGCCCCACCAGATAGCGTCCCTAGTCCCGCTGAGAGCTTCAGTTCTAGAAAGCGGGTGAGAGTGGAATTCCTGCTCGCTAGAGCGCACCAGGGTTGAAAGACCGGCTGACCAAAGGCGTCACTCTTGCAACAGACTGTACTGCCAATTACGGGGGAGATCTGGGTTCAAAATCCCAATCGATTATAATCAGAGTAAACTTCATTTAAATCAACTTTCTTGAACCCCGACATATGCGTAAACCTAAACAGGTAGTAAGACACAACGGGTAAATTTATTTTAAAAGCAAACTAATGGTCAGTGGGGTTGTAAGAACAAAGGGGGCATGACAATCCGGGAGTTCGACTTACGCGGAACAAGTATTTGTCGTGTGGTACCTCCTAAATGTCATACGCGTGACTGAACAGAGTGTACTTGCCACTGTGTAGTCCAGGCCGCCACCGTGGTTCGGATTCCACGTTAAACTGTAGGTCCTCCATTTCATCTCACAATCACCCTACCATTACACATTAGCGTAAGTGCGTATAACCCGAACGGGTAGTAAGACGCGGTGCTAATAATAATAATAATAATAATAATAATAATAATAAAAACTGTGTAGTTTTTTTTTATCGAGGGTGACCTGGTGGTCTAGGGGTAGGGTGTCGGACTTATGTTCTGGGGGTCCGGGGTTCAATCCTCGATCCAGGTACAGATTTATCTGATTGCCAAACCCTTCCTTCACCTCTGACAAGACATCTTGTGAATGTGGGGAATGCCAGGCCTCCACCGTGGTTCGGATCACACGTTAAACTGTAGGTCCTTTATTTCATTTCACAATCCACCCTACCATCACACATTATCGTGAGTATAACCCGAACGGGTAATAATAAGTGGTGTTTAATAATAATAATAATAATAAATTATTATTATTATTATTATTATTATTATTTATTTAGCACCACTTCTTACTGACCTTTCGGGCTACACGTTTAAGTATTAATTACTCTAATGGGTTAGGAATTGGGAAGGTTAAATTAAGAGGGAGTGAACTTACATTTTCGTGGGGAAGAGAGAGAGAGAGAGAGTGGAAAACTGTTTAGGAAAAACCACCCCACTTCACCCAATCTTGATTCTAACCTCGATCTCCCCGTCCCTTACAGTCTAGCTCAACATGAAACTAGCGCGTTAGCTAACTACGCCACTGAGGCGGTTGGTGTGTAGTTAGTTGACTGTTGGTGCGCGACCACACCATTGCATAGTATTCTCATTGACCGCCGCGGCCCAGTACGCGTTGTGCCATAAGACTTCCTTAAATCTGTTGGCCGCTAAGCGAGAGGGTGGCCTGAAGGGATGAACATCGTGTGAAAAAATATCGATACTGTAACATCATTGAGGGGGAAAAAATAACCTTGTCCACCAAATATCAATGGTTGTTAGGAAGGACATCAAAAACTTTGAGTTGTTTGTTTCTATAATCGCGTCTCACTATCGTTGTGGCAGTAATCGTGCGTGTAAATTTGTTAATGGAGTATGTATGAGTAAGGCCTTATGTCCATCCCACTCATATGCAAAAAGTCTTTTAAGGATTTTACTACCCAATTTTCATATGAAGGACCTTTTATTAATACAAACATTGCGATCAATTTGAATAAAATATCTCTATTTTTTTTCCAACACAAAACCACGTCTTTTGGTTTACCTGCATGTGCACAGTTCTAATCAAGCTAATGTGCTAGGGTTGAGGAAGGGTGATCTATATGACGTGTACCTGCATTTGTGTGGAGAAGGCGTAGGAGACCATCTAAGAAAATCCACCTCAGTACACCCGATGGAGATTCGAACCTAGATTTCCCCATCATTGGCAGTCCAGTCCATTGTGAGAGTGACGTCTAAGACCATCGAACCACCGAAACGGGTCTATCGATACCGGAACATCGATGAGAAAAAAAATATACATAATCTCCAAAATGTTGGTGACCCTTAACATTCATTAAATAAAAAAAACACTTCAGTGGCCGCGTGGTATAACGCGCTATTCTCGTGTTGGACTAAACTAACGAAGAAGGGAAAATCGGGGTTCGATCTGTTCGGGTGCACTGAGGGTGGTTTTCCCTAAATGTGTATCCACTTTCCTTCCACGCAAATGTGGGTACACTTCCTCTCAAATGAACTTTCCTCATCCTTAAGCCATTAGTGTAATTAGTATATAGGCGTATAACTCGAATGCATAGTAAGACGCGACGATAGAAAAAAAAAGTAACTGAAATACGTTTGGAATAAATAATTCTAGAACGTATCAATTCAAACAAATGGATATAAAGTTCATAAATACATATTATATTAAAAATACTATTTGTAAAATAATATCAATAACCGCTATTCAAGTTCTTGTCTCACACTCATGTATGGACTACAGCGCTTAGTGGTTGATCGCGTCATTAACCTCAGAATTCCCCGGTTTTCTGTAGACCAGATATATTAAGGTGGGAAGGAAGAACAATTTTACCGTTTTATAACAAATATATTTTTGGCCAAAATATATTGATTCAGTAATATGTTTAGTTCATTTTCAATTTATATAAATCTAGATAAAAATATTTTTAAATATTTGTTTGTTAAGAATATAGTGGCACCATCTTCCGTGGTCAAACGGTCTAAGGCATCACTCTCGTGCTAAAATGACTTGTTGATGATGGTGATACCAGGGTTCGGACCCTGGTCGGATCTATTGAGGGTGATTTGTCCTAAATGTTTTCCCAATATCCTTCTAAGCATATAAGGGTAGATTACCTCTAACATTCTTCATTCCTCCTCCTTATCCCATTAAAGTAATTATCATATATGTGTATAACCTGAATAGGTAGTAAGACGCGATGAAAGGATAAATAAGCACAATTGAATGTGAACAAAAACTTTTTAAACCAAGAGAAAAAGTCCTGGTTCAGTTCTGCTGGTATGACACATATTAAAGAACTTTGAAACCTTTGTGTTTTTTTTTATCAATTACAAAACAGTACCCTATACAATAAATTAAATCATAAACATATCCATCTCTTACATTTTTTTGGAAGTTAGAAAGGGGGATGTGAGAAGCAAGCAAAGTAAACACATTTTCACTTTAAATTAGAAAACAAAACATTATTCGTACCAAATTAGTAACACGAATAATATGATAGCAGAATTAATTCTATAAGTCATGGGGAAAAGTTACCTTTATCATTTGTGCATTGCTCCATTAGTGGATTTTAAATTTTCTGATTAAAACAATTCCCTTTTATTTTACAGTACTAAGGGTGTCAAATTTGAGCAGATTATTAGGGGGGAGTGGGAGTTTTCCCCCCTCTCTCTTTATCCTCCACTTACGACACCCATGATGTTGAATGCATAGGAAAAAGATTAATATGTTAAAATCAAGAATCGAAAAATCAAGTTTAAAAATGTAAGAATCAGTCACGATAAAAACATGAATCGTAACATACTTAGTTTAAACTTTGTAGGTCTACACTTCCAGCAGCCTCGTGTCAGTCTTGGCACGCCCCCTACACTAAATCATGAGATAACTTCGTGAGTGATTCGGCCCACTCCGTCCTAGCTAACCGCCAGCCTAGTCTACTCACCTGATTTGACTGACAGTAGGTTAAGGTCTTGCCGTGACATATGTCTTTAGTTGCAGTTTCACAAGCGTGTGCAGAACACTTTGCACGAGAAAAGTTTGGTTGTTATAGACGTAATTATATTAATATGGTGTAACTTATATAAGCCAGGAACTAAATAAGCCTACTTACCTACACTCAGAGTCATTCAAGTGGACTTGTGCATACATTTAGGGTGTTCAGAGCAAAGTTATACTAGTATTTTGTGCTCTAAAATTATACTTAAGACCCATACACAAATTTTGGGTGTTCAAATTGAACTTATACATATATTTATAGTTTTCAAAAGGGGGCTTAAACTTATACTTAGAGTGCCCAAAGTATACGTATACATATATTTAGGGTGCGGAAGTGTTTTTAGCGCCATGTATTACTACCCGTTTGGGTTACATGTCTACGTACTCATTACTCTAGTTGGTTATAAATGAGGCAGGTTGAATTTAGAGAAAGTGTAAACGAATTTGCATAGAGAGATAGGAAGGTAAAAAAACACCCTTAGTACACTCGACAGGGATCGAGCCATGATCTTCCCATAATAGACAGTTTAGTATATTGTGAGAGTAACGCCCTAGCTTTACGGATTATATCATTCGGCCACCGAAGGGGGTTCAAATGAATTTAAACTTATATTTAGGATGTTCAAAGTGGACTTATACACACATATTTAGGCTGATCAAAGTGAGCAAATATAAGTTATATATACTTTTAAAAGTGGTCTTAGACACATACTCGGAGTTTTAAAAGTGGATCTAAACATTTAGGATAAATTAAGGGCCGGTGGTGGGAACGCTCAACATACGTTAAATAATGGTGCTAAACGAGTGCGAGGAAACGGATGGCGTCACGTGGGCGCACAAGCTAAGTTGTCTTGCAAGTACTAATTTCGGTGTCTGCCAAAATGTGGGCAATAGTTGGGTACAATTTTTACAAAATTTCACTTACTGTACTCACATTTTGATAATTTGTTCTTATATTAATATAACTCTGTAAATAGATTTACAGTTTATATAAAAGTGACTTAAATGTTCTAACTTTATATAGTTAGAGCCCGGGCCCGTTCTTACTAAACAAGTGAACCAAGATTTTAACCTAAAAACAGATTTGATGGGCGAAACCTC
Organism: Timema cristinae; assembly: GCA_039000515.1. Classification (NCBI taxonomy): domain Eukaryota; kingdom Metazoa; phylum Arthropoda; class Insecta; order Phasmatodea; family Timematidae; genus Timema; species Timema cristinae. Next base: position 26,004,241 of record JBCFYV010011172.1, read on the forward strand.
ATTAAAGATAACGCGTCACTATGGCAACAACCATTTTAACTTCCAGATAAAAGATACCAGGTACTTAAACCTCCCGATAAAAATGTTATAGATAAATACATTTTATCTGGCAGATAAATGCCATCTGGTAGTCATAAGATGCACTTTTAACTTATCCACCAGATAGAAATATTTATCTACCAGATTAATATTTATCCAGGAGTCATAAGACCGGTCCTAAGTGAATTTATTATAAATGGCCTAACAGTTAAAGAAAATAGAGTAAACATGAGTGCTTCACCTCAAAGCCCCATAAAATAACGACCATGACACGTGACTATTTGACATTTCCCTGAGTGATGTTATAGTCTGCACAGATAATCTCTCATTCCAGACGTGCAGTATCATGTGGGATAAGATATAACTTCCCAGACATTTTGACACAAAGTTGCGTAAAGTGTTGCACAGGTCGCTTCACATGTCTCTTATATGTATGTTATGTAACCCGTGACGTAGGAGATACAATAACCCTTTGTATTATAGACTAAGTCGACTGTCATATGGTTTAAGGCAGAAGTATCCACACTTTTTGGATCGGAGGAGCTATTATTATTTAGCACCGCGTCTTACTACCCATTAGGGTTATATGCTTTAAGTACTAATTACGCTAATGGATTAGGAATTAGGAAGGTTGAATTAGAGGAAGTGAACCCGCATTTGCGTGGATGGAGAAAAGAAAACCATTTAGGAAAAACCACCCCCAGTTCACCCGACCGAGATTCGAACCTCGATCTCCCCGTCCTCAGCAGTCGAGCTCAACACGACAAGCGCGTTAGACAACTACGCCACCGAGGCAGAAATTAAAACATACTGGAGCCCTCGTGAATATTTTTACACCAATATTATGAACATTCAATAAAAACAATTAAAATTTTACAGGTATAAAACAAACGGAAAAAAATTAAAAGTTCTTATTCCACCTTTAGCAAATGTCCTTTAATAAGTATTGAAGGAAAAAAATACTGGCAATACTAATTACTGATCCTATTTTATAGTGTGAAAAACAAATAAAGAATATTCTAGAATAATCTCATGAAGCCTGAGATAGCCATTATGGAACACAGTTTGGAAAATGCTTTTCTTGTGCATTATTCTCGTAGTAAACTAAACTGCCGATGAAAGAGAGATCGGGGTTAGAATACCGGTCGGGTATACTGGGGGTGACTTTTTCTAAATGTTTTTTCACTCTTCTTCCAATCAAATGCGGGTACAGATCCTCTAAATACAACCTTCCTAATACCTAACGCTTTCACGTAATTAATACATAGGCGTATAAACCAAACTGGTAGTAAGACGCTAAACTAAAAAATAAGTTTCAAGTAAAATATCTGTAAATTTTTTTATTTCCACTTGGCTAAGGGAAAATATACATTTCTTCACTAGAGTTTAAGAAGGAGGAAGCTTTTTTTTTATATCAATATTAATCATTTATTTATTTTAATTTATACGATGGATTTAACGTGTAGTTGGTTAGCTGACTCTATCAGCACACGATAATTTCTAAGAGTGAGAGCGAAAGTCCTACCAATTTTGCCAAGAAAGTTATTTTCATATTCCTTCCAGGGTTCTTTTGCCTGCCACAATCGACATGGGGTCGACGCTTTATTTTTTCCCTCTTAAGAAAATTGCGCTACGCATTTTTATAGCTCAAGAAAAATACACTAACCACGGCTGGGTTTGAACCCATGAACATCGTGTCCTGAGGAAAGAGCACTTCACTCCAAGACCACCAAGGTTGACTCCAGTGATAAAATTATTATTATTATATTATTATTATTATATCACCGCATCTTACTACACGTTCGGGTTATACGCACTTACGCTTATGTGTAATGGTAGGGTAATTGTGAGATGAAATGGAGGACCTACAGTTTAACGTGGGATCCGAACCACGGTGGAGGCCTGGCATTCCCCACATTCACAAGTTGTGATTAATACACTCTTGTCAGAGGTGAAGGAAGGGTTTGACAATCAGATAAATCTGTGCCAGGACCAAGGATTGAACCCCGGACCCCTAGCACAAAGGTCCGACACCTTACCCCTAGAGCAACAGGTCACCAACTCCAGTGGTTAAAACAATCAACGAAGTTGACTTTGGCGATTTTTCATCTGAGTACGTGTGACGTTTCGTCTTCATTGATATTTTGAGCGCGAACTCTCAAGACGAGTTTTCACTTGTTCAAAAGCTCGAAGCGAACAAAGTTCAATAACGTTTGACCAGTATTGAGATTACTATGCCGCACAGTGACCGTGGCTTAAAATTGCGTTTAAAAATTGAAAGAGAAAGTGTTCATGCCCATCCCGACTTTGTGATTGATGTTTCTCTATAGTAATTGATTCCCTTTATTGATGATTTCTCAATAAATCCCGCATCATCCAAACAACCGAGTTGTTTATTTACGCCACGAGAATGAAGGTGAGGCGATCTCAGCTCGGAACCGTTGCCGAGTTTCGAAATAATTTCTGCATCGTGTTGATGTGGTCAACAGATGACTCACATATTCACAGGAGGGTTATGAAGTCACGATGTTCTACTATGGAGGGAGAATGGGAAACAATGATAGGAAATAACCGCAGTCAGTACACCCGGACAGGACTCGAACCCTAGCCCCACCATCACCAGAAATTCAGAGAAGATGAGCTTGACATTCAGCACACGTGCTTAGCAGTGTGGGTCAGTTTTTGTATTAACTCTGGATATCATCATTTAAAAGGAACCTTTCCATACTGTGAACCTTTCATCAGTTCTCATAGTGGTGCAATTTTATTTTCACTCAACCAATCGGGAATCAAACCCGAGACCACAAAAACAGCCAATAGAGACACTATCAACTTAGATAATGTGTATTTTCTTACCACCCTAAAGGGGTTCCTTAAAATATTTAATTAAATAAAACCTGGTTAGGTAGCTGCAAGGTCTAACGCGTCACTCTCGAACTAGACTAGACTGCCGATGACAGGGAAATGGGTGGTTTTCCGAAATAGTTTTCCACATAAATTCGGGTACACTTCCTCTAAATAAAACCTTCCCAATCCCTAAAAACTATTAGCGTAATAATTAATAAATAAGCGTACAGCCCTATTGGGTAGTAAGATATGGTGTTAAAAAATCTATCAAACTACTTTATTCCCACTTGCAAACAAGTACCTACTATTCCTTTTAACCGGAATTGTTTTTTCTTATCTCGTTTTATGGTACATAATGTAGATATTCTCAATTAATTTAGTTTTTGGATATAACTTTTGTCGTTTATTTTATTAATGACCAGTAATCGATAACTGCAAATATTAATTTGAAATCTCTATAACCTTAAGTGTGTTTTTTCTTCTTTTGTACTGAGTGTATTCAAATCTGAACAGTTTTACAAACTTCAAACTTTCTTTCAGAAAATATTATTATTAGCACCGCGTCTTACTACCCGTTCGGGCCATACGCACTTACGCTAACGTGTAATGGTAGGGTGATTGTGAGGTGAAATGGAGGACCTACAGTTTAACGTGGAATCCGAACCACGGTGGAGGCCTGGCATTGCACACAGTCATAAGTTGTGATTAATACACATCTTGTCAGAGGTGAAGGAAGGGTTTGGTAATCAGATAAATCTGGGCCGGGACCGAGGGTTCAGAAAATAGAATGGATTTTCTGACAAGATGATCATTTTTCTGTTGTTAATTATAGACCGTGCTTACAAAGAAAAAAAGGAAAGTCTCCGCCACACAAATCCAACCCCTTTTCCCGATGCCACCCCGTGTTATGCTTATAGCAATAAAGTTATATAGCCTCACACGTTTTTTTAGTGATGCTCCCCCTCGATGTATCAGTGCGTAGAACCAACTCTTAACTGAATCACGGATTACTTGAACAGTCCAACTTTTATCGTAAGAACCTTATAGGGCGAACAGAAGAATTTGTAATTATTATATTTTACACATCCCTTTTGATCAATTAATAAATATAATCAGATCTAGTCTAACGTAAGAATACTAAATGTATTTAAGCAGCACTATATTTGATTTTTCTAATTGCCAAACCCTTCCTTCACCTCTGACAAGACGTGTATTAATTACAACTTGTGAATGTGTGGAATGCCAGGCCTTCACCGTGGTTCGGATTCCACGTTAAACTGTAGGTCCTCCATTTCATCTCACAATCACCCTACCATTACACATTGGCGTAAGTGCGTATAACCCGAACGGGTAGTAAGATGTGGTGCTAATAATAATAATAATAATAATAATAATAATAATAATAAAATAATAATAATAATAATAGCACTATATTTCGCAGTAGATATCAACGTGGATCAACATTCTTATGTCTCTCTCTCTCTCTCTCTCTCTCTCTCTCTCTCTCTCTCTCTCTCTATCAGCAACCCAAGTAAATTCTTCTCGGAGGACAAAGGGGGAGTGAGGAGGGGCAAATGCATCCTATTACTCGAGTATTCTAGAAGTCAAGTCTTAGACATAACCCTGTTGGCAAGCGGGGGTGATTACACTCGCGTAATAGTCGCCGAGCAGTCATGGGACCTGTGTTCGTCGAGAGAAAACTTGAACAAGCTTGATCCAATCGCATTTTAATAATCCCAGTTCACTAATAAGTGAAATAGCAGGCCGTGTGATATCAGACCGCATATTTCACCCAGTTCCACACAGCAATGACGTTGAATTAAAAACATAAGTAATTTCAATTATAGCCTGATAAAAAAAATCCACAAAGAAAACTATTCCCGTATGTAGTGATATTCCGTGTCAATACAAAATGTAGCTCCCTCCGCGAACTATAAACTGTGAAAATACAATACCATGACATAATGACATCAAACTTGTAGGCACAAGGACAATTACATTACAAGTTACTAGATCTACTTTCATCTATAAATTAATATGTAGGGGGTCGAACCGGAACCCGAACCAATAACCAAAATTAACAGTTATTTTAAGGAACCAGAACTTGAAACCTAAAAATAAATTGCTTAAGAACTAGAACCAGAACTTGAATCTATATATATTTAGGTTCATAAAGGTTCTAATCGCTACTTAAATTATGTTTTTAAATTACATTTTATGTCCTTTTTTTCTTTAACGTAATTTTATTTTGAAATACTCTATTTCTCCTTTATTAGGATATTTTTTGTCAAAGTCGGATGTATCCCTTTGTATATATTTTTAAATAAATAGATATTAATTTGTTGTAAATTATTTTATAGTGTGTTTTTCTATTTACGAACTATAAATGGTGGTATAGATATTTAATAAATAATTAAAAGAACAAGAATTCTTATTTTTCTCCAACCGGAACCAGTGCTGGAACTTTAAAAGTTTATTGGAAGAACTAGAACCGATAAATATTTGTGTTCAACTCCCTGTTCATACGGCAAGTCATATGAGCTAAAACGGTCGCGTTCTATATAAATTATTACTAGTATTTATAAAATAACACCAATAATAATAGTAAAATATCATCATTTTGACACTTGCTACGAACGCGTGGTCTAACGCGCTACTCTCGTGCTAGACTATACTGCCGATGACGGAGAAATTGAGGTTCGAATCTTGGTAGGGTGTACTGAGGGTGGTTTTTCCACTCTTCCTCCATGCCAATACGGATACACTTCTTATAAATGTAACTTTCCTAAGCCCTAACATATTAGGGTAATAATTAATACATAAGCGTTTAGCCCGAACAATTAGTAAAACGCAATGGTAAAAAAAAAATTTGACCTAAAAAAGTTATTGTAGTTTCTTAAATTAGCTTTCTACTAAAATTATAGTATAACTACTCTGAATATACACCACATGAAGACTAAAATTCGATGTTGGTCGGGATTTTAAACAATCCCTCTCATTGGGTGTAACATTCTTTTTTAGCACCACGTCTTAATATACATTCGGTTTCAGTGGCGGCTCTAGCTAGAATTAGTGGAGGTTCTGCTCCAAAAAATGTTTAACCTTTGTTTTAAAATTGTGTTAAAGGAATAAAACATGCATAAAAAGAAAATTTATTCAGAAACTTGATGAAATCTTAACAAAAAAATCCAAATATTTTTTACTTACTTTAACTTAAATTGTTACAGTTCAAGCTTGATCTATTCATTTAAAAATTAAAATGATTCTTCTTGTTTTAATTTCGCAAAAAGTTCAATAATTTTCTCCTTGATTCTCTGGATGACAATTGAGGAAATTTATCTCCATTGAAAGTACAGCAAGCGCATTTAGTCTTTCTGTTAAATAAAAGAACTGAAAAAAAAAGAACCAAATAACATAGCTGAAAGCAGAATAATAATCTAACTCTACACTCTTCTACACTTTATCATATTCAATAATATGGTACACGGTTTTTAAGAACAACACACGCTGAGTAAAAAAAAACACTTCCTTCCACCATCACGCCAGAGCCGGCACTGCGAGAGCAACAGTGCTCTCCCTACCTGGCAGTCCCGCATTCCTCCCCCCCCCCCCCTCCTATGTGCGCATGCATGTTAAACACCACGTGTCTGGCACTGTGGAGCACACAGTTCCATACAAAGCTGTTTGTATCTTTTTCATAAACTGGAGGATGGCTACTGAAGTACTGACATTAAGCTTAAGGAATATATATTGTACTACAAAAATAAATTAAGAATTAAAGAAAAAAGGACTCATTATATTAAATGTTATCGATGATATCAATTGGGAATAGGAGGTGCTGGAGTTTCGCAATGCCTATACACGAGCCGCCACTGTTCAAGTTGAACGCATATCTATTAATTAACTTCATTACTGTGATTAGGGTTAAGGAAGGTTGATTTAAAGAGAGTGTAACCACATTTGCTTGGAAGGAGATTGGAAAACTATTTAAAGAAAATCAGAACCGTTTGGTCACTGAAGCAGGTATTTTGATAAATAATGTTAAAACCTATAAAATAACACTAATATAATAGTTAAATGTTTTCAATTTTTGGCCGCAAAAAAAGTTTGTATATTCTATGAACATTATTCCTACCAACATTCTACTAAAACTGACTTGATTTTGAAACACGTGAGGACTAACATAATTCCTCAAAACTCTCAATAACGGTTGAGGTCTAGACATAAGGATTATTTATTTAATAAACTGCACAGGTTTTTTACCACCCTGTGATTTGTGTGTGCACTTTATTAAGTGGGTCGCGGCGTGGCGAGTTGTCTGGACTGCATTTCAAGATGAATCGTTCTCACTTTCTCAACAACAACCAACTTTTAATAAATCCGTCAGAAAAGTTCGTTTTCGTATAAGAATATAATTTAATGACTTTGATTATATATTTCTTCTTTATCAATATACAGGAGGTCATATCTACATCAAATGCATCGCAACGTCCAATCCCTCCATTAAACGGAGGCTGGTTGGAATTCCGGCTAGAACTCAGGGGAGGATTACATTTTACCACTGGGTATTATATAAATACACAGGGAATAGTACGTAATTGGTGACCTGGCGGTCTAGGGGTAATGTGTCGGACTTCTGTTCTGGGGGTTCCAGGATTCAATCCTCGATCCCGGCACAAATTTATCGAATTGCCAAAACCATACTTCACCTCTGACAAGACATCTTGTGAATGTGGGGAATGCCAGGCCTCCACCATGGTTCGGATTCCACGTTAAACTGTAAGTCCTCCATTTCATCTCATAATCACCCTACCATTACACATTAGCGTGCGTATAACCCGAACGGGTAGTAAGACGCTGGTGCTAATAATATTAATATAATAATAATAATAATAATAGTGAGTAATTCTCTGGGGCTAACAGCCCACAGTCAAACTAGGTGGTCTTAGGGTAAAGTGCTCACCTCAAAACTCGATGCTCGTGGGTTCAAACCCAGCTGAAGTTGACGGATTTTCTTGAGCAATAAAAATCCGTAGCACAACTTACTTCGGAGGGGAAGTAAATCCGTCAGTTCCATATTGATAGTGGTTTGTAAAATAACCCTGGAAGCTATGTGAAAATACATTTCCTGGCAGAATTAGTAAGACCGTTCACGCTAACTCAGAGAAATTCAATGTGGAAGGCAACGGTTAACTACCACACTTCTTAAACTCCCCTAGTACATGAGATTCATACCAGACAGTGCGGGCAGTACTAACCAGTTGAAGGGCTGAGTGTATGTTCAGCTCCAGATGGATATGTACCCAATCAAAACAACCTTCAGGTCGTTGATTTAACAAGAAGAAGAATTATCTGCTAACAGATGGGTTCGGTGTGAGCTAGAGTAATTATGTTGTAATAAGCCTCTTCTCCCTACGCGTTCGGACCACCTGCATATTTACAATACTCGGTAGGGAGGGAGAAGGTAAATAGAATTCGAAGAAATGTATTCGCATTTGTCTAGAGGAAGTGTGATAAACCATTGAGGGAAAATACCACAATACACTCGGTGGGGGATTCAAACCACGACTTTCCCATCCCAGGCAAACCAAACTCGACGAGACTGACGCCTTGGTTCACGGACCACCGACGAAGAGCCATTGAGGTTTTTTTTGTAAAGTATACCTCCGTGTAGGTGGTTTTTGATGCTCGCGAGCCTTGTGGGGTAGTGAATCATAGGTTGAGTAGCACCGGCATGACATATTGCGAGATAATGGTGTTGGCCTTTGTTCGGAAAGTTTGGTATATAAAACTTGTATTTAAAATTTGTGGTTCGTTTGGATAGATTTATTATGTTTAGGTTCTGTAACCTGTTTCTTCATGTAAGTTAAATCTCCAGAGGTGAAGAGGTGAAGAAGGGGTGGGCATTTTTCAGGCACCAAAATGTAAAACGCTTTACCATAAGCTCATATTGTTTTTTGTTTTTTTGCACCATGTCTCACTACCCGTTTGGGTTATACGCTTATGTACTAATTACACCGATGGCTTTAGGGATTATGATGGTTACATTTAGAAGAAGTGTACCCGTATTTGCGTGGAGGGAGAGGAGAAAACCATTTTGGAAAAACAATCCTCAGTACACCCAACCAAGATTTTAAAATCAACCTCCCCGTCATCGCAGTCTAGTTTACCACAAGAGTAGCACGTTAGACCAAGTGGCCACCGAAGTAGGTCATCATGTATTAGTTATATATTTTGGAATCGTACGCCAGTGTACGCGTGGCGTCAGTTGTCAAGTTTGCCATATACAGGATTGGCGGTGGTAGGAAGGTCAAAGCTGGAATCACGGCATAGTGCAAAGGGGGTGGTTTTCCATACCCTCTCCCCACTAATGTGGGTGCATTTCCTAAGTCACTCTCCCTATCCCTAGCCTTTGGAATAATAATAATAATAATAATAATAAAGCTACTAACGACTCATTTAAGTCTTACACATTAACGACATTAGTGAGGATAACCGATTTAGATTATCTGATTTAAGGGACCTAAATAAGGAGGGTGGTTTAACCATCTAAAGCAGACAAGGACTTTGTCACAGTTTCTTGGGTCAGAATCAGGTACATTGCTCGTCCAGTCAATACCACTATTTTATTATAATTAACGAGTTATTTATTTCATATTCATAAATGAATTATTAACGGTTTAAGGACTGGGTGTTGTGTTAGTTCTAGTGGTTAGCTAGTTTGTAAGTCGTGTGCTGATATAATCATAAGGTTCAGTAAAGGTCAGTTAAATCAACATAAAATTAAATACAGCATGTGTTGGTTGGTATAGCTGTGTAATTAAAAAATTAAGGTTAAATAATATAGATTTCTTAAAACAAACAATGTATTGCTCACATGCTTTGGTGGTTGAATGGTCTAAGAAGGCGTCATTCTCGCAATAGTCCGACATACTGATGACGGGAAGAGTGAAGCTCGAATCCCGGTTGGGTGTCTTGAGTCATCAGTGCAATTTTTCCTAAATTGATTTTCAACTTTCTCTTTACGAAAATGTGGGTACAATTTCTCAACCTTAGCATATTATCGTAATAAGCACATAAGAGTATAATCCAAACTGATAGTAATACGAGGTGACAAAATAAACATGATATTTTACTGAGGACAGGAGACTCTGCCTAATGGCAGTGAATGGATGCGTATCTCAAAATGAAGATCGCAGCTTGATTAATGTGAGTGAATTTATTTCAATTTCGATCCATGGCTCACTGGCGAGGTTCCCTCGAGTTTGAGCATCCCTGACAAACAACAGCTGTCAAGGTTAGTGAGTGGTAGGGGAGACCCAGGTCTCACCATCGCCCGAGAAGAACGAGCTATTTGTAAGCTGAACGAAATATTCGAGAGCGGCAACGACTTGGGACCTTCTAGCACTTGGGACGCTGATGATAATGACTGGTCTCAAAATACAGTGGTGTAGCGTCAGGTTATACTCGGAGACTAGGTCTCCCCAAAACTTCTACTGGACAGTTATGGTGGTGACGCGAGAAAATGTAATTGATTTTGCAGTGTTTTAAAAAAAAAATAGAAAATCGCTTTTTTGGCCAAAATAAATTAAATATTGTTCCAGTAGAAAAATAGAGTTTAATTTTTTCTTCACATGGGGATATTAACAGTAATATACATCATGTGCATAGTCAAATTAAATGACAAACTTTTTAAATTAAGAAAAAAAGTTGTCATTAAATTCTTGGATACCCTTGACGTACTGGAGAAATGGTTTTTTCTCGCATTCTCTTCCACCTCACCTTAAGATAAAAATATAGAAAATTAGTCAAGATTTGTCGTAAGTTTGAAAAAAACTTTTAAAGCGTGATTACACTGAAAAAAAGTGCTTCTTGCAAGAAGATTTTTTTTCTCTCTCTTTCATTTCTCCTAATGAGACTGATTATAGTTTGTAGAGTTATTTTTCCTGGTTATCATCACGATCTTTATATTCTAACCCCTCCTCCCCTTCTCTAGGGGTAACACTATTAATCTAAAGATAAAGCTAGTCACAAAAAGCTGCTGTCAAGGGGTTGTGACAGGGTAGAGGGGGATTGGGCAAACAGGGGGGTTAAGGAGTGGCAAGTACTTGAGAATATCAATATAACATGAAACATCTTTCCCTTCTACTTGAGCTAAAAATATTTACCTATTTTAATTATAAAAATATAACAAATTCGTGATAAAAAAAACGCTAATTAAGTCAAATATTTTGAGTCATATATTCAATTCAAATATAAATATAAATAACTTTTTTTTCTACTTACATAGGTCTACATGAATAACTATTTCCCGTACTAAAAACACAATATATTTAAAAGTGAGCAATAAAACTAATTCACAACTAATTTTTTTTAATTGTAGTAGGCCTATTTGTATAACGAATTTGGACTTTGAAGAGACTGTTTTGTGAACTGTGGGCGTTCAAGTAATTTTCAAATTATTCAGTTTCAATTTATCTATAAAATGGAAGTTGTCGAGAGTGTCATTACTTGGTCGTGTAATAGGCCTAATTAGTATAGTGGAAATAGTTTTTATTTAAAAACCAGAAAAAAAACCGCTCCGCTAGTTTCTGTCCCACAAAAGACAAATACACACACAAATATAAATATTAGGAAATTATATATATGGATAAGGCTGCCTAAATAATCAAATATTTCATGATATTGAGTTGATACCGATTTTGGCACAATTTCACCATTTTGTTTCGTTCTATTGGTTTTGATGCAAGTTTAAACTATCCATGTTCAATAAACACGCAAAATTAGTATAATTTTTCGAAAAGTTATATGTTAAAAAAAACTGTAGCACTCGTAAGACAAGATAGGATAAAATTATATTTTTAACATTTTTGCATTATTTATATACTTTTTTAATATTAATTTGAAGTCAATCAGACAAGTGCAACTCATACTTTCATGAAGTAAATTATATTATTTAGATAAAAAATAAGCAAAAAAATAAAAAACAAAAGTGATAGAGTCAAATATTTAATAAAGCTCCAAATGACTATTGGAGGTTAAAAAAAGGAGGAAAATTTTGGAAAAGAAAGAAGGGATCCTCTGCACTCTCCAACTTGAGGTTTACTTGAGAGAATCAATCGTTTGGTAATTTGACTCTACCTCTACCGGGCGGACATTATGTGTTCTGCTACTTGGCGTTATCCGCCTCGGTAGCGTAGTTGGCTAACGCGCTAGACGTGTTGAGCTCGACTGCTGAGGACGGGGAGATCGAGGTTCAAATCTCGGTCGGGTGAACTGGGGGTGGTTTTTCCTAAATGGTTTTCCACTCTCCCTCCACGCAAATGTGGGTTTACTTCCTCTAATCCAACCTTCCCAATTCCTAATCCATTAGCTTAATTAGTACTTAAAGCGTATAACCCGAACGGGTAGTAAGACGCGGTGCTAAATATTATATTATTATATTACTTGGCGTTGTTTCAACTATCAGTACGGTCAAAACAAAAAATCTCATTAAATATAACTTTCAATTATAATTTTGCTGTTATCAATAAGGTCCCAATAATAAAATAACGAGTATATTTAAGACTACTAAAAAATTAATCCTTAGTAACCACATTGTCTACTATAAAAAAAGGAGATAAAAACTAATTATATGTTGTATAAAAACAACAGATTTGTTATATGATTAAAAATGCTGTAATTATACCAATTTTAAACTGCTTGTACATTAAAAATGTGTTTGTCTTTAACATATTGTTATAAATATTTCATTGTTTATACCTCATATTATTAATGTCTGGTTGTACTTAATTTCAGCCCCATAATTTAATTATTTTGGCTTAACACTGGTTAGGGGAAATCAGCAAATAGCAAGTTTGACCCCTTATAGCTCGTGAACTATGATTATTTTAAATCATTGAATCGGTATTTATAGTTTATAGCTATACACTTATTAAAGTAGTGCAATAAAATTTTGATGGTCGATTGACCTTAAATTCAAAGGTTGTTTACCTAGGTTAATTTTATTTATGACTAGTTTAATGATACAACTTTATCTTTATAAAGTGTATGTTAGACACGTGAAACAAAACTAAAGCTAAAAAATAACATTACAACAAAAACACAGCTTTGTCCATGTCAAACGTTTATCGTTTCAACTACGCTTTTTATGGCAAGCATTTTATGACGGTGGTCGAGAAGAAGGAAGAAATAAGCACTTTTTTGAATTCCTCAAGCTTTCTTTTGTTTTTACTATGACAAAAGAATGTTGTAAATATATTTCACAGCAAAAAGCTTCAAATAATAGCACAGCTCCAAAAAATACTTTTCTTGAAGAGAGAAAGAAAGAGAAGATTTTATCAATTAGTCTCATATTTGCTGTAAAGAAACGTGACATAAAATATCCATATTTATTACAGGTTTATTTATAATTTCTTTTTTTTTGCCCAAAACGTGTCAATTTTTTTTATCACCACGTTTAGGTTACGTGCTTTTGTACCAATTACGCGAATGTTTTCCGAGATTAAGAAGGTTATATTTAGAGTCAATTTACCCGCATTTGCGTGGAGAGAGTGTTAAACCCTTTTTGAAAACCACCCGAACGAGATTCTAACTTCAACCTCCCAGACATTGGCAGTCTAGTCTACTGCGAGAGTAGCGCGTTAGAGCACACGGCCATTGAAGCGGATTATATAAAATATTTCTTTAGTACACATGTTACGTTTAATTTTCTTGAATATTTACATGAACATCGTGGAATCCAAACAGACACTTTTCTATTAATTTAAAAAGTGTATCTCTAAATGCCAATATTGTGTGTGTGTGTGTGTGTGTGTGTGTGCCTGTGTGCTATAGATTGTATAGGCTTTAGTAAATAAATGCTAGCGGAAGAAACATTTAAAAACAACGTTTAAGTACCAAATGCACAGGATTTTATAGTGATTAAATAAAGCAAAGTCCTCATCATAATGACAATGTTAATTTCATTTATATTAGTTAAAACTATTATTAACCTTGGTAAGACGAAATTTCCATTAATAGGCCTATATATTTTTTAAAGTTTGTTTTAATTCTATTGATATGATTGTGTGGTTAAAATTGAAGTAAACGTTAAAAAAAATGTCGTTGCATAAACGGCCTTATATTTGCCAACAGTCAAATCGCTCACGCCTTTCTATCTATGCAACACACAATGTAGAGTCGTATGACCAGTTGACTGCCACGTTGCGGCGCTAGTATGTCACGCTGGCTGCGTTCTTTAAGGCGTTTAATGAAATTTCATGTTTGTGGCCTTCTGAAGATTACTTCTTACACTATTTTAGAATAAATATTCATTATTGTTTTACCAAATATTCTTTGATGTACCCACCAATATACCCAATTGTGTGTTGTCAAAAAATGGCACTCTTAAGCCAACCTAGTTGATTAATTAGTTAATGCATGAAAATGAACCTTTAAACTTGTATAATTGGCTATGTATATATTTCTATAAACTTAGATGCATTAACTAGGAAATAAAAATAGATTATAGCTATACATTAATTTTCTTACGAATGAACTGATATGACAGTGAAAAAAATTTATTGAATATATTTTCACGTATTGTCATATAGTATTCAAATGTCGCTTTTGATAAATATTATCAATATTTATAAAATTACACCAATAATATAGTAAATTATTATCAATGTTGACCAAAAAGCTGTTAGTTTTTTCTAAATGATGTTCCGAATATCCAGTCGTAATAAAATCAAGGATATGCTTAGCGACTCCGCTATTTTGCCTAGGTTTCGTTAGGCAGCCGACTGACCCTTAAGCCTCCTCTGCGGTTATTCGTCTAGATAACGTATCGAGGCGTTAATTTTTCAACTTAATTTACTAAAGGGGTCTTTAATATACTACCCTTGGATTGCCATGAGGGAAAGGGATGTCTGGGCAGCGTAAAAAGTGCCTCTTGTTTAGGTTTTAATTTTTTAAGGCTGCTTGCCTTGCTCTTTTTTACGATCCTTAGCACTTTAATTAACAAGACAAGCAACTAAGCAGGAAATTCCGCGCCATTGCTCTGTAGTATCGGTACTAATCACGAGGAATGTATTCAACGTCGAGCAAGAGTGTACTATATCCTGCTCGTGGTTCGTTGTCAAAGGGAATCACTGAAAAGGGTGGTTTTAGAATAATTTCACCTGCATAGGCGTGGGGGAAAGATATTAAAACCACAACGATAAATCACATGTACCCATAACTGCACCCAGCCGAGATTTGAGCTATAATTTTTCAGTCACCGACACTCAAGTATAGTGTGGCATGTGGCCATGTGGTCTAAGGCTTAAGGTGCGGCAGAAGGCGCACAAGTAATTTTACAGTTTTTATAGCATTACAATTTTTTGACCAAATAAATCAAGTATTCTCCAGTAGCAACATAGAGTTTAGTTTTCTGCACATTCTGATAATAACAGATCTTGAATATCTGTCAAGAATGTCCTGGAAAGTTGTCAAAACATTTTAAATAAAGAGAAAAAGTTTTGACAACATTTCAGGACATCCTTGACAGATATTCAAGATCTGTTGATATTAGCATGTGCAGAAAACTAAACTCTATGTTGCTACTGGAGGGATATTTGATTAATTTTTGCCCAAAAATTTATATTCTATAAAAACTGAAAATACTTGCACTCCCTTCTGCCGCACCTTAACTATCGTAATATTATTTTGTTTTATTTATTTGAGGTATTTAACGTGCCCTTTCTGAACAGAATTATTATATGATCGAGAGTGAAAGGGCCTACCAATTTGGCCAGAAAGGTATTTACAAATGCCTTCCATAGTTTTTTTTTTTACATGCCAAAAATGACATGGGACCAACGGCTTTAATTTCCCTCCAAAGGAAGTTGTGCCACGGATTTTTATCGCTAAAGAGAAATCCATCGCCCTCGGCTGGGTTTTAACCCGCCGATTGGTCATGACGCGAGCACTTTACTCCATGACCACCAAGGTTGACCACTATCACACTAGCCTAGACTGATCAATGATTGAGGAGATCGGGGTTCGAATGCCAGTCGGGTGTACTGAGGGTAGTATTTTATTAAATCGTTTCCAGCTCTCCCTCGAATTAAGACTTATTAATCCCTAATATACCAGCGTAATGATATTCTTTTTTTTTTCAATACTCTTGAGTAATTGATGATATGTGTTGATGCTGATTTGTGTTTTGACCATATGAAATAGTTTTAACGACATATTATCTGTGATATTTGTGAGATAGTTCCTTTATATTTTAAGATATGAGGTGTGAATAACGTTCTCACAGCACATTTTTTATTAAATACTAGGTTCAAAAAAACTCTTAAAATAGTTTGTTTTTAATTGAAAGGGGAATGTTGAATTTTAATTACATAACCATACAACTGTGAATAGTAACAATGGAAAGAGAAATGAAATAAATTCATGCATGTGTTGTTTCTATCTTCATTCATAATATAACCGGAAAGGTTTGTGTAGTTACATGTATAGTAGAATTTTGATGGTAAGAAACTTTTAGAAAATACAAAAAAAAAATTACTGTCAACAATTATTACATTTTATTATTTTATAGGTAGGATTGTAAAGGTATTGGTATTTATCAAAATTAGCAGCTGAAGATAGCATGACTTGACATATGAATATGCTTAAGTATAGATAGTTTTTTTTTTCTAGCTGGAAAATAAGGGTCTTCGTATTAAAATGGTATTGTACTTAATTCTCTAAACTTGGAGTTTAAGTCCAATTCCTAACGGGTGCATTTGATTTTTTTCTATTATTTATTTTACATTCTCTCTCTCTAAGTCCCTGCTGGTGTGTTTCCACACAAGTAGTCCTGGTTCGAGCTCAGGTTGTGCCTAAAATGGTTTAATAATTTGTGTAATGGTTTGTACTATAACCCAAATAATGCAGTTATTGGCGTTGTGGTTGGGTTTCTGGTGGAAAGTGTTGTGTCCTATTAAGTTAGTTGGTAAGTCATATACCGTATTAATAAAGAACACGTCGTGACCTGTAGTTATAGATTTACATTCTTAGTAACCCATTTCGGTGGTAGAATAATCTAAAAGTCAATTATGGAAAGGTCAGGATTCGAATCCCGGGTTGGTGTAATAAGAATGTGTAAAGCTCCAACGGGTGCTAAAAAAAAGATCCTCAGTACGTTTAACACAAAAGCTATCACTTATTAATAACTTATTCTAATGTGGTAATGATAAAAATTGATAGTTAAGAAAAAATGAAACAGCTTCCACCCGAGGAAATAATGTTCAAATCTTATCTAAAAAAATTATAGATTGCACCCAACCAAGATTCAACCCAAGTAAAATCCCCCGACCGTACGAACTAGAATCAGTAGTTCAAACCCACCCCAATCCACGCTGGTTGAGAATTTAACTTACGGCTACGATGAAAATAAATTACAGGAAATAATTTGTACAAACACGATTAAAATAAGTACCCTCATAGAAAATAAATTGCTTGAAAAATAACTAGCTTGCAGAATTGTAAAAAAAAAAAAGTTTGCGTTATTGTGACATGCAAAGTGAAGGTGAGATGGCACTTGGTAATACAGTTTTGTTTCTTACCTACGTTGGTAAAACTGGTTTTAACAGTAACACATGCTCTTAACTAAGAATGTTTGCATTATTTTATTTTTTAGATCACCTGAAGAAACCATGCCACTGATTGGACTGTTTTTTATGAAGAGTTTTATAAGCATAATATATAATTTATACGTTACAGTCAAAACACGATTCCATGACAAACCTGTTCGGACTAGGCCAAATTGATATATAAAAAGTATATATATTCATCGGCCGCACCCAGATTGGAACCGGGGTCTCCTATTCACGCAGAGGGACAATTCTTTGAAGCACCCTTAGACCACTCTGCTCTTCCTCAGATATTCACCGGCTGAGCAGAGTCACCAGACAAGATTCACTGTTGAAAGTTGAAAATATTCCTTGCATTTTGAAATGAGTGAACCAACAGTCAGTCGCGTGTTTAGGTACACTTTGACAATATTTTCACTTTCATTTCGTCCCGTCTTACTTTGCAAGTCAACCTAATGACCAATTGTCAACGGATTTAATCCACACTCGTTAGACGAAGAGAACAGTGATATTATTCACCGATAGATGACGGCCTCAACCAGGGTCGAGAGACTCGAAATCTCCCAGTCCCACACTCGTAAAGAAAGAGAACATTAATATTATATAGCGACTAGAGGTTTTAGGCCTCTCTGTAACAGGTGAAACTTCGGATTACGTGCAAAATATTTTGTCTGTGTTTTATTATCTATTTTTATATTTTTCAAAACAGGATCTGTATCTATGACTCTGTCACGTTATCTGAATTTATTTTTTTCGAGTTTCAGATTTTTCTCATAAACATTACATGGCTTTAGCCACGTGATGGCAATGTGCTGAATCACCCCTCGTCCCCGGTGCCACCCCCATGCATAGATTTTCAGTTTTGTTTTTTTAAGAATGTTTGGGATAACTAAGATACTTAACTAATCAGTGTGCGAAATTATATATTTGTACCTTATCTGGAAAATTGATAAAAGCCTTGGACAGACAAACAGACACATTTATATATCACATAGCTGATCACCATAATTCCAACCTTAAACGATAACAACCCCATCTTCGTTAAGCTTATATTATTAGCATAATCAACATCATCAACTGTTTCCAGCCTGTGTTTGGGTCATTTTAGTAAAATGCCTCCATCTTCCTCTATCCTACCAACATTCTTCTTCTCTCACTTGCACACTTTCTGTTATCTGCTCCTCCCATCTCTGTCTTGGTCTCCCTTGCGGTCTTTTTCCTAAATACTCCATCATTCCCTTTGGTATTCTTTCCTTTTCCACCCTGATTAAATACCCATACAATCGCAGTCTTGTTTTCTTTACTATCTCAAGCTTTTATGTAAGCTATTAATAATAATAATAATATATAATAATATGTGTTTAAGATAATCACAGCGATGATTTTACGGACGGTGAAATGACTGGGTGTTATATCTCTTCTAGAATTAAATTAGTTTGTAAGTGTATTTAAAAAAATAATTCAATTTTAAGTTAATATAAGTTGTACAAGTTGTACTAGATAGACGTGAAAGAAATATAAATATATAATATAAATATAATATATATGCACAGTATTTGTTAGTAATAATTACAAGTTATGATACATTTTATTTATGAATATGTTGAAATTGTAAAAAACATCTAAAAATAAGATACATTTTAAAATAGATATTTGACTCAATTATTACAAATAAATATTTATTTTTTCGACATTATAATTTATTAACCTTCATTAATTTTATATTACACCACATTGGCTGGCGCATTGTGTCTTAACCATAAATTTCATTCTGTGTTCTTTCTTTCTCATCAGACCTGAGGATGATGCCGCTAGTGCATTGAAACATGTCAAAATAACTGTGAAGCTCTTGCAGCCAGAAATCAAGGAACAGGGAACTATAAAGCTAAGGAATAAATTTAATTTTCACTTTTCAAATTCAATAATTTTTCTTTCATTTCTCAAGAGTAATACATTAAATTTCAATACATGCATAGTCACACCATCCTTTGATTGTTTCAACTTAGTTTTAAGTGTAATAGACTCAAATGTCTCATTTTAAAATGTACCTAATTTTTAGATGTTTGTTTACAATTTCTACATATTAGTAATTAAAATGTATCATAACTTGTACTTATTACTACTAAATCTTTTACAATTATCATTTAAATATTGAGCATATATATTATATTTATATCACATATTTATATTTCTTTCATGTCAATCTGGAACCACTTGTCCAACTTAAATTAACCTAAAATTGAATTTTATTTTTCTTAATATTCTTAAACTTTCCTTACTAAGCATTTCAAATGTTTTTCAAAAATAGTTTGTAAGTCATTAGTTAAATTGACTAATAGCCTTCTTAGGTGATCTAACGTACTACAGTTAATTTGGAGTTCAAAACAATTTATTGTGGTCATGAAGGTCACTTTTTAAATATCTCAAATATGATTGATATAAATATTTAAAAATAACTACTCAAAAGTATTGTATTGTGAAGTGTACATGCGTGTGATGTGACATGGAGGGGAATATTTGCCATTTTCATACATGACTACCGTGAGAACATGTAATGGGTTTTTTTTCACTATCATATTCAAAAATTATTGTAAAGAGCAGAATGGTTTTATTTTACTTGTCTATAAAGGTTATTTCGTGTGACCTTTAAGTCAAGTGCCATCGTGGTGAATTATTAACTAAAGCAGTTTTATTTACCTCTAGAAATGTTAAAGAAATACAATTAACTAGTGAATCGTTGCAGATCAACGTGCTAAAAAGTTTTACAAAGATTTTATCGGGAAAAGTTTTGTCGTCAAAGGCTATCAACTTTAGATACATGTTTGTTCTTAGGTTTTTAATTTCAAGTAAAGGTTTTTTTTACCCTTCACACTACGATTATAATTTTAAAACGACCCTTCTACCAGGTATTTTGCACCATACGACTGTATGGAGGTGACCTGGCGGTCTAGGGGTAAGGTGTCGGATTTCGGTGCTGGGGGTCCGGGGTTCAATTCTCGGTCCCGGCACAGATTTATCTGATTACCAAACCCTTCCATCATCTCTAACAAGACGTGTATTAATCACAACTTGTGAATGTAGGGATTGCCAGGCCTCCACCGTGGTTCGGATTCCAAGTTAAATTGTAGGTCCTCTATTTCATCTCACAATCACCATACCATTACACATTAGCGTAAGTGCGTATAGCCCGAACGGGTAGTAAGACGCGGTGCTCATAAAAGTAATAATAATAATAATAATAATAATAATAAATAATAAATATACTGTATGGAGAATTGAGAAGTTATTATGTTTAACCAAAGAAATATTTTATCTTCCCACTATACAATCCTAGGGTGTCCATGGAGATGTAAACAAACCAATGAGTCACTGCCCACACACTATAAAAGCTGGAAATTCGCTAGAAAAATAACGTATTATTATTATTATTATTATTATGCATATGTACTTATTACGCTAATACTCTAAGGATGAGGAGGGTTAATTTAAGAGGAAATATACCCGCATTGTGTGGTGGGGGAATTGAAAACCATTTAGTATAAACCACTATCACTACACCCGACCGGGATTCGAAACCCAGTCTCCCCGTCATTGGGATTTCTATTTAATTGTAGTGTAAACTTCTTAGAGTCATTCGAACACCGAAATGAGTACGAACGTAATGTCTGCATTAAAACTGTTTTCTGATCCGTTCAACTAAAAGTGTGTAAACGGCTTAGTCTAATGGGATAGAGACGAGTAGTGTAATTAATAGGAACTAAACAGCATTCGTATGGTTGGATTAGACTGCATTAAAGAAACGTTAAAATGGGTCTCTCTTTTTTTTTCAAATTTGACAACGCGTGAGACTCTGTGATTTGGCATCGTAGCATTCCACTCACCCTGGCGGTGGGGCTGGGAGCATAGAAGGGGTGGACGCAGGGGCGGCGTCGTGCCGCCTCATGACTGCAGCACTAGCCAACACTGCGATGGGCGGCAAACTCTCGGGTCAATAGTCCGCCCCGACACCACATATCTCTGACACCTGAAACACGACATCCTAAATATTAATATCACCTTAAATACACCAGGACGGGGTTTTCATACGTGTGGATTATTATATTATTCACATTAAAAGTGACACCTGCATATCACATGACTTGGCGTATGAATACGTGAAAGTAGATCTATTAACATGTATAACTGGCATACACTGTCCTACGACGTCCCTACAATATATAGTTTATTTAAGAATAAATAAGAGAATGTTAAGCTCTAGAAAGTTTGTAATCATATGTCTTTGTTACTAATAGAAGCATTAAGGGAAGAAAGACTTAGAAAGGTGTTATTATTTTTATTTTATTTTTATTTTTTACTTCTTAGAGAAAAAAATAGTCCGTGTATAGGTTTGTGTGAATTCGGGCATTAAGTGACTTGTGAATATTATTTACGACCTTAGTACAAAAACAAGTGTTGGGATTACAGATGGCCGCCAGTTATTAAAGCTGTCCGCTCATCTTTTGAAAAATCTTAGCGTATTATCCTATTATTATTAATGTCAAATGAAGAGATTTATTTGTGTAGGTTGACAAAGAAACATGATTACTAAAATAACAGGTTCATTGCTCTCAAGAAGAAGGAAAAACTGTATAGTTAATTTTCAAAGGGGTTTTATGTTTCAAAGTGGATAGATTTATTATGGCAGAGATAAAAGCAGTTTAAAATAAATAAAAACTTTTAAATAACCCTTTTTAAAAAAAAGAGCTGTGTTTTTAAATAATTCGTTAATTTACTCGAATCAAATGAAGAAAATTATTTTAAATCTATTTTATTTATTGATTTATAGTATTTTTAAAGTAAAAGAAAAATAATTCTAAAACAAGTTGTCAATGGGTAAAAATGTTGTGCATGTGTAGACAACCTTGATTGCTTTAATGCCAGGCCTCCACCGTGGTTCGGATTCCACGTTAAACTGTAGGTCCTTCATTTCATCTCACAATCACCCTAACACTACACATTAGCGTAAGTGCGTATAACCCGAACGGGTAGTAAGACGCGGTGCTAATAATAATAATAATAATAATATAATAATAATAATAATAATAATAATGATTGATTTAAGTGTGTATTTTTTATTTAAGCTATTTAACCTGTACATTTGAACACACTACTTTTATTAGAATAAATACATTTTTTTAAACCAAGACTGGAATATAACTCGGGACCCACTAACTCAATAGAGACTCGCTAATGACTGAAAAAAATGTCATACTTTCATATAAAACTAGAAAATTATGAAACATGGCATCAATAGTATTTGCCAAATAAACCAAAAGACAAAATAAAAATATTGTAGATGACAAATAATTATAATACGTTTACACCAGGCGCGTCCAACTCGTTTGTTCATAAGGGTCACATTAGAAATAAATAAAACACTGAGGGGGCCGAATCTTACAAAAGAATATGCTTTGTCATTTTCTTAAGTAAAATAATATCAAAATTGTATATTATTTTAACAAAATTAAAAGAGTAGGCCCCCTATATAATAATAATAATAATAATATTTAGCACCACGTCTTACTACCCGTTCGGATTATACTCTTTAAGTACTAATTACTCTAATGGATTAGGAATTAGGAAGGTTGAATTAGAGGAAGTGAACCCGCATTTGCGTGGAGGGAGAGTGGAAAACCATTTAGGAAAAACCACCTCCAGTTCACCCGACCGAGATTCGAACCTCGATCTCCCCGTCCTCAGCAGTAGAGCTCAACACGACAAGCGCGTTAGCCAACTACGCCACCGAGGCGGGTTATTCGGGTCATACGCTTATGTGTTAATTTCTTAAATGTTTTTAGGAGGTTATATTTATAGGAAGTGTACTCACATTTGTGTGGAGGGTAAATGTAAAATAATTTAGGAAATAGCTACCCTCAGTACACCCAAAGGAGGTTAGAACTTCGATCTTGTCATCGACAAATTAATTTACTGGCAGAATAGTACGTTAGACCACGTGACAATAGAGGCGGGTTGGCATCAGGTATAATCGTGTAAAATCTGTACTTGGTTTGCTTATAGCCTGAATGGGTCTGCGGTAAAGGAAAAACAAAAAGTCACCGTTTGTCACAGCGTTCGCCGACAGACAAATCAACGTTACGATTCATCCCATGCTGGACGGTCATGTTCTTGATAAAATCAAGAGTGTAAACACCTACAAAATAAAGAAACATGACTCGTATCCGGCTTGTAAAGTCCCCAACATTTTCAAACGGCCTTGAGCTTGTCCATGACACTCACGCTTTAATAGACCAAGAGCCCCGCGGCGATTTAGAAAGCGCAAGAGTTGAGGTGTGACCTTTGACAATTCAAGGTCTCAGTCGGGCGATCATTTCACTATGGACTAGATCCACCCACTTACCAGAACATTAAAGGTTCTGTAAGGAAATAGGAGGAGGAGGAGCGTGGATCTTAAGGAATGGGGAAAACACAATGTGAGAAATTCTTACGTGCACCGGTGGTCATATGGTCTGAGGCAGTAATCTCAAACACAATCTAGTTTTTTTTTTAGCACCGCGGTCTACTACCGGTTCATGTTATAAGCGTTTATGTAGGCCTATTAATTACGCTAATGAGTGAGGGATGAGTAGGTTTGAATTAGAGGAAGTATACCCGCATTTTTTTAGGTAGAGTGGAAGCCATTTATAAGCTAAGCTACAAGCTGTAGTTCGTGAATTATTGAGCTCTAAGGTGTAGCTTATTAAAGACTGAGTTGTGAACTGTAGTTCGTGAATGACTGAGCTCTAAGGTGTAGCTTATGAACGACTGAGCTATGAGCTGTAGTTCGTGAATGACTGAGCGCTAAGGTGTAGCTTATGAACGACTGAGCTATGAGCTGTAGTTCGTGAATGACTGAGCGCTAAGGTGTAGCTTATGAACGACTGAGCTATGAGCTGTAGTTCGTGAATGACTGAGCGCTAAGGTGTAGCTTATGAACGACTGAGCTATGAGCTGTAGTTCGTGAATGACTGAGCGCTAAGGTGTAGCTTATGAACGACTGAGCTATGAGCTGTAGTTCGTGAATGACTGAGCGCTAAGGTGTAGCTTATTAAAGACTGAGTTGTGAACTGTAGTTCGTGAATGACTGAGCTCTAAGGTGTAGCTTATGAACGACTGAGCTGTGAGCTGTAGTTCGTGAATGACTGAGCTCTAAGGTGTAGCTTATGAACGACTGAGCTATGAGCTGTAGTTCGTGAATGACTGAGCGCTAAGGTGTAGCTTATGAACGACTGAGCTATGAGCTGTAGTTCGTGAATGACTGAGCGCTAAGGTGTAGCTTATTAAAGACTGAGTTGTGAACTGTAGTTCGTGAATGACTGAGCTCTAAGGTGTAGCTTATGAACGACTGAGCTGTGAGCTGTAGTTCGTGAATGACTGAGCGCTAAGGTGTAGCTTATGAACGACTGAGCTATGAGCTGTAGTTCGTGAATGACTGAGCTCTAAGGTGTAGCTTATGAACGACTGAGCTATGAGCTGTAGTTCGTGAATGACTGAGCTCTAAGGTGTAGCTTATGAACGACTGAGATGTGAGCTGTAGTTCGTGAATGACTGAGCTCTAAGGTGTAGCTTATGAACGACTGAGCTGTGAGCTGTAGTTCGTGAATGACTGAGCTCTAAGTTTTAGTTTACGAACGACTGAACTAGGTAAATTAACTCATTTTAACTAACGGGATAACTATAACTGTTCCTATCAGTTTCTACTGAGCACTAACGACCAGGGAATCGTTCCCTGCCCAGTGCTGCCACCACGGCGGGAGAAAGAGAAGGAATAAATTCGGCCTTTAAACAAGTAGGAGCGCGCTTGTAGTTCTAGAAATCGACAAGTCCGGCCTGATTCGAGGTCCGGCAGGAAAGCAATGCCAAGTCAACTCAGCATGTAGGGGGGAGTCTTTTAATAAAAGTGAAACTTTATTATTTTTATTATTTATGTTAAGGTCAAAACAATGAAAGAATAGACTTTATAAATAAAAAGTGGGTAAAAGCTAAAAGTATAGTCAAAGTACGTGAAAGAGTGAATTGAATACTAATCTCTGCAATGGCCCGCCTACATCGTACGCAGGATCAGTCAAGTTCAAATATAAGTACGCTATTCGATTATATATACTGTATCATTCACTCTCCGATGAGAATTTCTACACCAGTGAAAGCTAAATAAGAACTTCTCTACTCATAGGTTCACGTATTGGTATTTTTAATTAACGACTGGGTTTCAATTTAGACATTCGACTACCAAATCAACAGCATCGATGGCCACGTGAACTAAACGCCAAGCTATACTGGTATGTGAGTGACTAAGAGGTCGGGGTTTGAATCGCTACAGGGTAAAACTTTACTTAAATGGAGGGTTTTATTCACCATCCATGTGAACGCGAGTTCATTTTATCTAAATTTTATCTTCAAGCTTACGTAATTAGTGTAACAAAATACGTCTATCCCTGACGGGTATTAAGAAGGGGTGAGGGGGAAAAAAACTCTGAATCCTGATCCTAATCTCACCTGATTACATAATAATATGCCCCCTCAAGGATTTAAGCTAAATTCTTTCAGTGTTTGTTTTTTTGTCACTATCCGAATGCTAACGCGCCAAATAAGTAATTTAAATCGGGTCCATCTTCCAAGAGAGAGAGAGAGATAGTCAAGCTGAATTAAAAATATAAATAGACCTAATACGTTCTGGACTAATTTTTGACTGACCATACGATCCAATTAGTATTCATTTAAAATAGTAAGATAAATCAATGGAATTTAGGTCGATGACCATGAGTTAAGTTAGAAAGTTCAGTTTCTCATTGAACATAAAATGTTCAAGTATGACAGCCGATGATCAGACGGTTTTCGGTTGAGTAACTGCCAGAGAAATGTCTAGTACTTGTATTATTATTATTACTAGTCATCTAGTTCTCATTTAATTACTATAGTAGTAAGTAGAAAGTAGTAGTAGTAGTAGTAGTAGTATGATTAGTACTGGTACGACCCAATTCAGTGGCCGCATGGTCTAAGGCGCCACTCTCACAGTACAATAGACTGCCAATGACGGGTAGAACAAGTTTCAAATCTCAGTTCTTCCTAAGTTGGTTTCAACTCTCCCTCCACGGAAATGCGAATACACTTTCTTTAAATATATCCATCCTAATCTCTAAAACCATTAGAGTAATTAGTAAATAAGCGTATAACCCGAACGGATATTAAGACACGGCGATAAAAACAAATCATAATGGGACGACCAGTGGAAAAGTGTCGAGCGTCGCGAGAAAAATATTTCAATCGCTACGGTATGCTTTCAAACAATGTCCGACCACCTGTGAGCTATTTAGTTGTTTCGAATACCGGTAGGGTTAAGTTTAATTTATCTTCATGTGATCCTAATCCAGGTGGTGTAACAGTGGTTGTAATGAACATAACGGACAATGCTCATTTGTACTGTGCGTAATTCTGTTCAAGACCATCTGGTTGTAGAAACGTTGTTTTTTTATAAATCATTATTTGGTCATTTTTTTTTGTTATTTTGGATATTTAGGTAATAGTTTCTTGATTTGCGTCATTTTTTTAGAAAACATTTTAGGCGTTTGTGTTGAAAAGTATATTTTAAAATGCACTCGATAAGATACATTCAATGGAGATACAGATGTTGGATTCGATCAAGGTCGGAGGAAGATATGAAAATACCAAGATACTTGCCCAGGTTCGAAAGGCTTGGAGGAGTATCATAGCTGGACCTGCCAAAGGCAGAACTACCCCTGATGATGATGATGATGATCGCTATGTTATGAATGAATAGATACTCAAACATATACATTTCAACACACGTCTGTCAGAACTAGAAGGTATGTAAGCATTGCACTTTGTATCTTTTTTTGCCTATATGGTTGTAAAACACTTTAGAGTTGGGTCGAATCCACTATTTCTTGAAACCGAATCCGAATCTTGGAATAATTATGAACATAAGATAAAATATAAATATAGTAGAATAATATAAAATACAAATATTAACTA
This sequence comes from Timema cristinae, assembly GCA_039000515.1. Classification (NCBI taxonomy): domain Eukaryota; kingdom Metazoa; phylum Arthropoda; class Insecta; order Phasmatodea; family Timematidae; genus Timema; species Timema cristinae. Next base: position 26,031,765 of record JBCFYV010011172.1, read on the forward strand.
AACGTCAGCATTATTTCTTATAATTTATTCATTATAGCATACATGCATTCAGTTACGTGTTAAACTACTGGTCTGGACTCTGGTTGTTAAGTTCATTCTATAATTATAATAGGTTCTGAACCACCAATTAGCAGTATTAGAGATCTAAAACAAATTTTACTTGAAAAAAAAATGTTTTAACGATTTGAGTCTCTATCCGAAATGTTCTCGAATCCCCGAAACTCTGGTATATTTAATGATTCGACGAGGGCCACCCTTATAAAAATACACATTCCTCATAGACACTGCAACTAAGCTAGAAAGGGTTGCTTGTGAGGGGGTAGCTATTATTTCTGAGACAGATATTTGTAAATCAATATTATATTTAGAAAAATGCATGAGTTTAGTTAAATTTTTATTGCATGTTCATCTTTAGTTTCCACTTGTGGCGTGTAGGTTTGTTTTATTTAGTCGCATGTATTCATTACGAGTCATTAATGTATTTTTTTTAAATTTAAAGTAATTTATATAGTAATTGTTATGTCGGTTTTTAATATTTTCTAGCTTGTAAAAAATTCGGGACCTGGTGATAATGAATAGCTCCGTACAGGTTGGTCAAGTGTGAAAATATGTCATCTCGTCTGGGTTTCGAATCTCGGCAGGGCGTACTGAAATGTTTATTATCCCCCTAAATGTTATTTCCCTCAAATGCGGGTACACATCTTATAAACTATATAATTCTTCTCCCTACCCCATTAGTGTTAATATGATAGCTCGAAAAGATGGTAAGATGCGAAGCACGAATATCTTATAAGATACTAAGTTACTTAGGCTCTAAAACAAAACTGTTTTTCACACTATCCATCCATGCAAATAAGGGTATATTTTTATGTAAGTTCTAACCTCCTCATTCCTACAGCATACATCCAATATCCCCAAGAAGGAACTGAAGGTATTTTGGACAAAAGCTCTATCTTCACTCTCTCTCAGTTAACTGTTGCCAAATCTCATCTCTTTCACTTATGTCTTTATTTTTCAGTGAGCGTGTGAGACCACACTGAGATGCAAACCACACGTGTAAAGTGTTTAGACATTATTTGTGGATATGAACAGTTTATGCACGGACCTCGTCAACACTCCTCATTATAAAGAGTGAGTTCTAATATTTGTTTAAGTTGTGGATTAAGACGTCGCGCGATGGTCCCACGCTGTGGTCGCGAACCTCCGATGGACTTGTTTTTTTATTTGGGAGTCTCCCTCACAAGAAACGGCAGAGGCTGACGACTGTAACAGCGTGACCGACTCAAGACTGTTATGGTTGAGACCCGGGCCTGGCACTCTTTGGGACGGTTAATCCACGAAAGTGTGTGAGTCTTGGGTGAGGATATGTAAAGAAAACTCTTTTATATGAGGGACACTAGCAGATATAACTATATCTTTAGCCAACCAAAGTATTTATACGTAAATAAGGACCCCATTAGGAGGGTCCATCAAATTGCAGGGGAGGAGAGTTGGACTCCCCCACTCTCCCCCTTTATACACCTTGAATACTGGTGCACTTTCTTTTAATTACCCTACACATCTCTAGTGCATCAGTGTAAGTTGCTTATCAACCCAAAGTTTATTTTTATTTTTCATGTGCTCTGCGTCTTACTAACCTGACTGGCCATATGCGTACTCAAGAGATAGGGATGAGAAAGTTTAAGTCAGTAGGTAATATACCCGCATTTGCTTGAAGGAAATGTGTAAAACCATTTTAGGAGAGGAACTCCCTTAGTAAATACAGCTGGGATTCGAACCATGACCTCTCTGTCACAGTCAAAACCAGGCAGGAAGAGACTGATACCTTTGTCCATGTGACACCCCCCCCCTCTCTACCCCCTGTATGTATTTCTTCTTTCTGAATTAAAATGTATTTTATTTGTATTATATTTTACTTAGAGACAAAACTATCTAAACATATTAGTTTCAACAATCAATCTTGTTTTATTTTAAATATATAACTTAAATTGAAATTATCCCAGGCTTTTTTTTAATCAGGACGTTGATATTATAAACTTAAGGTGGGGATGTAAGTGACGCTGTAAAAGGTCAGTGTTTTTGCAGCTTTTATAGCAATTTTTTTTTTTGGCCAAAATAAATCAAATACTGCTCCAGTAGAAACATACGAGTTTAATTTTAATCCCATGGTGATATCAACAGTTATTGAATACCTGTCATGGCATTAGATGATACAATTTTTAAATTAAGATAAAAATTTGTTATTAAAGTCCAGAACGCCCTTGATAGATATTCAGGAACTATTGATATCAACATATAAAAAAAATTAAACTCTTATTTTTCGACTGGAACAATATTTAATTTACTGTCACCAAAAAATTGTTTTGATATAAAAACTGCAACTATACTTATATTTTCTCGCTTCCCCTACAATCCCACCTTAAACCATCTAATCCATTTAAACAGAATTCTGAATATTCATTTTAAGGAAGTTCACCCAGATAAAGAATGTGAATAAATTAGGAAAATAAAACCAAACAGTGCACTCGGTCTTGAAATAATCTTCAGCTTCCTCGGAGATAGTCAAGAACGCAAGAGCACACCTATCACGGTACCCGGCCCCTATCAAGCAGCCATTGACAGCGCTCGCAGAAAAGAGAGGCCCTAACCGCAGTGGGAGTCGAGTTGCACGTCGGAATTCGGGCCGGCGCGGCGGCCGTTGACCTGCGCGGGAGGAAACTTTTTGTCTTTTACCGTCAGGACCGAGCTATTCATTGTGTTTGTGATCAACATGACGTCATGACTCGTAGCTTAGTGGGCAAAGGTGCCGACCCATCTAATTGCGCAAGGATATTGCCTTTATTCCGTCGTGAGTCCTTGAATAATGTAACTGTTTTGATATGGGGGCTATCCTATTACCCTACTACACTTCAAATTCTATTGGAAGATGATTTTTAGAAAATACAAACATATTCTTTTTTGCACTAAACTTTAATATAATTTTACTTTATAATTATTGAAAGTCAATTTTGTAATTTTTCTAACTGTGGAAAAATAGAGCTAAATTTTCTTCACATGTTGATATCAACAGTTGTTGAATATCTGCCAGCGGCATTAGATGAAAAAGTTTTTAAATGAAGTTAAAAGTTGTCATTAGATTCCAGGATATCCTTGACAGATATTTTGACAAAAAAAAAAAGTTTGCTATAAAAACTGCAAGAACAGTGACCTTATCTCGAGTCCCCTACATTCCCACCTTAAGATATGTATGCGTAAAGTCATTCTATCTGAAACTTTCACTATTAATTGATCAATAAAAATATACCCTGATATTAAAGTAAAACCCACTTCTAGGGTAGAGTGGCCAAAAGCGTCATGGGGATATTGGGGTTAGAATTCCGGTCGGATGTACTGAGGGTGTTTTATTTACTAAATGTTTTTCCACCCTCCCACCAAGCAAATGTGGATACGCTTACTTTAAAAAATTAAGCCTTACTCATCCTTAGCTAATCAGCGTAATGATACATAAAATTATGCTTATAGACCGAAATACTGCTAAAAAAAAGAAATAAAATATCGGTGCTGAGCGCAAAAAATATGTTTGTATTTTCAAAAAATGCATTCCTACCAGAATTCCACTATAGTTAATAATGGTTGTAGAAAGATATAACCTATTTTCTTCCCCACTGTGGTTTTAACAACGTGGTCAAGATAAGATAGTTTTAAGTTTTATTTAATAAACTATTTCTAAAAAAAAATAAAAAAACTAGATGGCGTCAGTCCACAACCGAGCCATGCTGATAGAGCAGTAGCCGTTTGTTGGCGAAGATAATGTCACCTTTTGCGGATATAGGGTGTAATGTACAACAACACACACACCGTACGGCCGTTAATCTCAGTTTTCTAGACTGGAGCCAGTAATCTTTCGTTAAAATTCCTCCGCATTTTTTCTCATGATGCCGAGTTGACCTCGTTTTAGTTTAATTTAAATTTAATTTAAAATATCTCCAAAATTATGATTTCATAATTTTATTTTAAAACAAGAGTACTGTTATTATTTTTCATTTCTTCTAAAAAAATATATTGTATACTCATAAGATGATACATTGATTAGTTTTTCGTTACAATATCATGTTCTTTCTTAAATCTTGACTAACTATTTACACTGCAACCTAATCAATTTTGTAACCAAAAGGTTTGTAAAGGAACAAAATTAGGTTTTATTTATTTTTTTGCCCCTAAAGAAAGCCCTGTGGGACCCTAGATCATGTCACGAAATCAAGCGAGCAAAAAGAAAAAAGGGACGCGTTTAACGACCTTTCGAGGCACGACTTTTCCACCGACAAGATATACACAAAAAAAGCCGAATAGATCGTGCAAGACCGTGAGATCTTCAAGAAGGCCTACAATCAATAGGATGGAGTTATAAAAAAAAAACAATACAGAACTATGTGCATGGCGTTTGGTTAGTTGGATCATTGGCTGAGATGACGTCGAGATGAGTTGTGCTTTATAGACAAATATTTTCGAATTAGTTAACCAATTGAATTGGTCAAAGTAAAATCAACCAAACCTGGTGAGGAAGAATTGTTATATCACAACTTTATTCACTTTGATATTAAAATACCTGCCGATGATTTACGAAATATTTTAAATAAATCAATACTCGGCTAAGGAAAAATACCCCTTAATAATTTCCTAACCTTTAATTTCAATTGATAAAACATTAATATACTTATTCACTTAAAACTAAACAACTTCCAGCATCATCCAACTTCGACTTGATATAAACCGACCAAAATTGTAACACATTGTAACCTCACATTTTATTAACTATAATATTTAGTCTTATTAATATTTCAAAACTATATATTTTTAATTTATATGTTGTATTTTAATATGTTTTCATTGTTTTTATTAATTTTCAGGTCTTAGTTGTAGAGTTGGTATTTTTCATACATATTTGTCTTTTATCTTTACAACTTTTTTAAAACATGAATTATTTACTTTTATATCTCTTAATATGTTATGACTGTTTTATTTACTGTACACATTATACATGTTCTTTTCAATTATATCAAACATATATTATTCAAATTATAGCTGAATTATACTTTCCTGAATATCTTAGGAACAGATAACAAATCTCAAGTACGTTTTTTTATGTTTTAATGTTATCCTGCCATTATTCCCCTACAGCTAACTAAGTTTGATGTTTAGCCAACCAAGTTACTTGGAACTAAATGGGAGGAGGGGGGAGAGAGGTGAGAAATTGAAAGAAAATGTGATTACAAGAACCAGGAAGTGTGAGAAACAATATCCATTATAAAGTTTACAATTAAAAGTTTATGGATACCTAAATAAATCTACAGCAATCACACAAATTTTCTCATATTGTGTATTATAGATTCGAAGAAAATGTTGAAAAATAGGTTTTTAGTTAACCACCCTAAATAAGTTGTACTCATAAAAACAAACATGCCATCTTTTTTATCACAATAATCACCCTTTATGTATAAATTTTAAACAATATTATTCAAATATATTTAACAAAATTCAAATTTTAGAAAATAAATTATTTATAAACCACCCTAAAAATATTTTTATTTGTAAAAATATAAAGTCTTCTTATTTACAATGAAAAACTATTCACAGATTCACATTTGAATTGAATTTTCAAGGTTAAATTTCAAAATATTCGAATTTTCTATAATTTGTTGTAAATAAATTACCCTGAAAACAATTTATTTTTGTTAAATAAAGATACAATGTTATTGATATGTAAAATAGTCTCCCGAGACCAATTTTGAACCAAATCGCTTAAGCCATCTTTATAAATATTCAAATTAAAAAGACAATCATGAGTCAACTATTCATAGCCAAATTTTCTCCCGAAGACAAGTAGGCTATACAGTTTTATTTGTCATATCGATGTCAAACACTCCCCGGGTATACATTTTAAACAAAACCATTATAGCCATTTTCAAAAATCACTCCTCAGTAAAAGACACTTTATCGAATTTTCACCCAAACCAATGTATACAAGGCTATTTGTCATGTCAAATACTCCCAAGATACCCATTTGTAACCAAATCTTTAAAATCATTTGTCAAATATTTCAAATTTTGAAAAATCAGTCATCAGTTAACTCCCCGTCAAAGAAATTTGCCCAAAAATAATTATATAGTGCTATTTGTCAAGTCAAAAATCCTATGTATGTATTTTAAACAAAATCGTTAGAGCCATTTTCGAAAAATGTGTAATTCAAAAAATCACTCATGAGTAAACTACCCTTAATTGAAGGGCTAGGGTAAAAAAATATTATTTTAGTAGAACCCTATAACAGAAGTGGGCAACATATCTTTTAATGTAGCCATAGGTGTGGCGAATTTCACTTCTCATGCACCACTCCATGTAAAAATTGAGAAATTAGGTTGCTTAATCGAGTATTTAAAACAGCACACACTGTTTGAACAAGTTTATTCAATATATGCACACAATGACTACTGCCTCAGACGCAAATGATTGAAATTGTTCAATATGAAAATGTGAGACAATTTAATGAAACATTTGACAATCCTTTTGTTTGAAGGCAGAGAAGAAATGAAGTATTGGAAAAGGGAGCGAAGAGGAGTATTTGATGCTAGTGTTGAGTTAATGAATCATTCTGAAAGTGGAATGCTTCAAATGATACGCGGTAAATATCATGTTACAACCAGCAGCACACACCGACAGGAAAAAGTTTATTTTTCTGTTAAAACTCAAATTCGCCACCTTTTTGTAGCCAATGTTTCACATGTGGCGATTGGTGACAGGGTTGCCCACCCCAGGTCTATAATATATAAATCTTAAACTTGAACAAAATCCATCAAATCTTTTGAATCCCTGACCAAGTACAGACATACATGGTGACAGACAGAATGGTAAAATCCACTTTTTTTTTTTGTGTTCGTGTTCACATAAAGCGTAAAAATATATCATAAGCTGTGGATCCATTTTTTTTCATGATCACAATACTTTATAGTTAGAACAAGCAAGAAGAAAGTGCTTCACTTAATTTCATACAAATGTCTATTATATATCTAGCAAATGTAAAAACGTGGGATTATAGTGGAAAAGTGTGAAGTATAATTAGGAATTATTTCGGACCTTTTTTTTATCCTTCTTCCGAGGGAATATTAATTTAACGAGTAGCTACGTCTGAAATTTAAACAAAGCGCCAACCATGCAGAAATTAGGTAAATTTTTTCCTTTCCTTTCCTTGTTAAAATAATTGCCTTCATTAAATCTGTAAAAGTTATTACTTGGGAAACAGAAAGATTATTGCACACTGAGCTGTAGTTGCTTAACCGTGAAGTTATTTTTAAAGTACCAGTTATTCAAAGTATTCGAGACGAAGTAAAAGATAAAAAAGGATTGATAATTTTCTGAAACACATATTGATGGTAATATTTTTTTAGCGAATGTCATTATACTATGTAATATAAATTTATAATTATGTTTGTTTATTGGCATTAATGGTCACACTGTATAAGGCGTTATATTCACCAGTTACTTGAGAGGCCAAAAATTTGAATCTCGGCTGGATGCGTGTAATTTATCGCTGAAGTTTTCCCACTCCCTCTTTATTATATTGTTAATACAACCATCGTATCTTTACCCATAGGATAGGCCGTTATATAACCCTTGTGGGAAAAATATACGAACAGAAAAATGAAATATTTATGTTTGAACCATTTAATTAACCACGCGGGAGCTGTGAGAATCCAATTTTGTTTGTTAATTATATGCAAATAGAAACACGTTATCTAAACCTAAAGCAATTAAGATAAAGCCACAATAAAATTAAGACATAATACGGTACTTCTCTCTTTACGACGTTGCCTACCTAGTGTTTTCGAAGCTATTTTGCGAAGCTGGTTACATCTTAACTTCACGCACTTAATCACTCCAAGCACTATCATACTTGGACACCAATGTACGAAATAGAAAGAGAGGAAATAAAATCAGCCGTTAACACTGCAAGACCTCTTTCCTTAAGTTCTGATAACACTACCCTTCTCTCGCTGACGAGTATAGACACTCAGTCTACAAATTGCACCTGTACAGCGTTGAGTTGCGCCTCACAATTACATTTTTTTTTCTATGCTTCATATGCTTCAATGGACATTTGATCTGTATTCTGGTAGGAAGATTTTTACAGAACACTTCCGTGACTGAACCAAATATTATTATTATTATTATTATTGTCATCATCATCGTTATTATTATTATTATTATTATTATTATTATTATTATTATTATTTATAAAACCGCGTCTTACTACCCGTTCGAGTTATATGCACTTACGCTAATGTGTAATGGTAGGGTGATTGTGAGAAAAAATGGAGGACCTACAGTTTAACGTGGGATCCGAACCACGGTGGAGGCCTGGCATTCCACACATTCACAAGTTGTGATTAATACACGTCTTGTCAAAGGGGAAGGAAGGGTTTGGCCATCAGATATATCTGTGCCGGGACCGAGGATTGAACCCCGGACCCCAGCACAGAAGTCTGACACCTTACCCCTCAGGTCACCCTGAACTAAATAGTCTGGGTTATAGAAAAAAATAAAAGTTAGACAAAAAAACTAATTTAAGATATAAATAATAATTTGGTGAGAATGTATGGCTATTTTTATGATTAGTTATGAATTTATGGTTTTAGTGTCAATGTTTTATCTTTAAAAATGTCTGAATTAAACGTTCTTTAAAAATGGCTGAATTAAACGTAAATATACTAATATGGGAAATTCTATCTTGACTTGATACTACATCACAGATAGGAAACATCTTTAAAGACTTATATTTTATGATGTATAAACAAAAAAAAAGGTTACATTATTAATTAAAAGACTATTCAGTGTATGTAATTGTAATTTTGAAATGTTCAGACTGTACAAGTGACACACGCCCATTGGGAGATTTTATGACTCGAAACCATTGACCTGGAGCCCAGATGGAGGCTCTTTAAATTATCATTCTAAGAATTTGAACACGTAGCGCACGACAAGAGGTCACCAAGCAAATCAAACTGTTGGGGAAAAAACCAGTTAAAAATACCTGGAGACTTCAACGCTAGTATAGAATGGTAGGTAACGTTGGGGAGGACTCTCACACTGGGTATCATCGCTGAGAGAACTGCATGGTTAACTATTGGGAAAAGTGTTGTGATTTTCTGATTTCTGTGTGGTCAATCTTCACTCAAATATGAGACAAGTTTCACAACGCTGGTTAGTCGAGGTTGCCAATAGCACCTTCTTACCCCAGCACATCACCTTCAGACATAGCCGAGAGCGAGGATATTTGGAAACAGTTGACTGAAAGAGAGAGAGTGAACATAGATATTTTCTCCATAAGACCAGCAGTTCCCTCAGCAATGATATTGGGTGTAGTCGGGGTTCAGGTGGCAGATTCCAAGCTGCCAGGGACGAGGCTGTCTAGATAACTGAGATAGTGCCAAAAAATGTTTATCTTAGGTTAAATATTGACAAAAACTTTAAGATTATACTAGTTATGTACTTACTGGAATGAACATAAAACTATTATCCATGATCCTTTACGGATATTGACTTGTAAACCTAGTTTAAAAGTTAAAATTTTCTACTCTTAAAAGTTAAAATTTTCCACTCTAAATTTAAAAAGATCTACTTATTTCTGTTTATCGTTTAAGAACTACATGCCCACGAAACGAAACTGGTATAAGGACGTAAAATGGGTCTTTGAGAATATAATTATTTTAATCTAATTTAGGCCTAATTGAGTTATTGAACGTGCACTGTCTGAATCGAGTGATTACATCAGCACATGACTCATAAACTAACTTAAATTTAGAACAGACACAACACCCAGCCATTTGTTTATCACCAAGAAAGAGTAAACCCACATGTCACCAATGATATATTTTCCAGCCACGCCAGGAATAGAATCCGGGACCCTTAGCTCAGTAGACATACAAGTTATCGACTGAGCTAAGGTGTAGGACAATAGAATTATGTTTTTTTTTCTAGCACTGTGTCTTAACACCCATTCGAGAGATATGCTAGTAAAATGATGTAATTCATTAAAGAGGTCCACAATAAAAAATTATTGGCATCTGTATTGTCCTCCTCTCCTGTTAGTTCTCCACACAGTAAGGTTATAAACCCACCTGGTTTCTGGCATTTAATAAATTTCTGCGCAACTATTTTAGCGCCTCAAGGTGGGATGGAAGTGGACGCGAGAAAAGGCCTGTGGTTTTTTTTTAGTTTTTATCACAAAACTTATTTTTTGTACAAAATAAATAAAATATTGCTCTAGTACAAACATGCGTTTTAATTATTTTTTTTCACATGTTGATATCAACAGTTCCTGAACACTTGTCATGAGCATGGTGGCATTATCTTACAAATATTTTAAATTAAAATAAAAAATTGTCATAAATTTCAGAACACCCTTGAAAGATATTCAAGACATTTTGAAGTCATCACGTGAAGAAAATTAAACTTTATGTTTATACTGAGCAATATTTATCTATTCTGGCCAAAAAAAAGTTTTGCTATAAAAATTGCAAAAACACTGGCATTTTCTCGCGTCCCCTTCAAACCCACCTTAACATATATTCATAAATACCACCGGAGCTTTGTTTCAGTGTAAGCTGAAGTTATGAGTCAAAGTATTTATATTTTTATTATTGGTAAATTTAATCTCGAGGGCATTTCACTTATAGTATCGATTAATTATTCATTGTTAAATCCATTTAAAACATCAGCTTCTCCTTTCTACTGACATGCGCACATATGCTTCTAAATCATTGTTAGACAATAGTTTTATTTATTTATTTAGCACCGTCGTGTCTTACTAACCATTCTGGTTGTACGCTTAAGTACTAATTACTCTAATAGATTAGGAATAGGGAAAGTTGAATTTAGAGGAAGTGAACCCACACTTGAATCCACACTTGAATGGAGGAAGAGTGGAAAACCATTTAGGAAATTCCCCCCCCCCCCCCAGTTAACCCGACAGAGATTCGAACCTCAAGCTCCCCGTCCTCGGCAGTCTAGCTCAACACGAAACTAGCGAGTTAGCCAACTACACTATCGAGGTGGGTTAAACGATAGTTGGGAGTATAAATGTAAAATTATTATTTTTATTATTATATTATTATTATTAACACCACGTCTTACTACCCATTCGGGTTATACGCACTTACGCTAAGGTGTAATGGTAGGGTGATTGTGAGATGAAATGAAGGACCTACAGTTTAACGTGGAATCCGAACCACGGTGGAGGCCTGGAATTCCCCACATTCACAAGATGTCTTATCAGAGGTGAAGGAAGGGTTTGGTAATCAGATAAATCTGTATCGGGACCGAGGACTGAACCCCGGCCGCCAGCACAGAAGTCTGACACCTTACCCCTAGATCACCATCTCACCTATAAATTTTAAATATATAAATTAATGAGATGATCCTCCCCCCACTACTTGTGTGGATTAAAAAGTTAGTAACAGTCGGTTTTAACTAAACAAATGGCTTAGAAGATGTTTTATAAACAACACCCAGAGACAACAAACAAGATGGTTTTTCATTTAATGCCATAGTATATCTTCATAAATGGTGTATTCTAACTACCCTCAGACTTAACCACTAGAACTTTTAATTAAAAACAACGTATAATTCAATGGATAGCTTTATTTCAGTTTAAAATATTCGCGGCAGCCCAACTCAAACAGACCTACCGGTATATCACCAGTCCAATCCTTCCCTTGGTGATACTGTCTGTGCCTCATCAACATAGCGGTTACACCAGATGGTGTCTAACCACTGGTTTTGATGGTAAATTATTGTGGTTTTACTACCGACCTTTTGAGTGTTTACATATAATTTGCTACTTGGCAAAGGTCAAATTATGGTGGTACCTTATAAGCTAAAATAACAGTAACCAGAATGAAAGAATGTGTGGCTATAAACAATGGCCTATAAACGTTTATAAATTATTAAAATAAATTAATACTTATAAGAATGATACATAATAATGTGAGGCACTAAAGGGGCTATATAACAATGATTTAAGAATTTGATGTAATATATTTTGAGGCACAACTGATTACAAAGGAATCTCTTTACTTCACCTTTAATGGTTCTAGAAACCAATTAATATCTACAGTTATTTTTATTGGAAATCCAGACATTTAAGAAAGTATTAACATTATTATTTATATTATTAATAGCTGTCAGTCATATAAACTCAACGCAGATGTTTGCCCCTCCGCCTTCTAAAATAAGTGTCTTGGGTTATATTCTAAAACAACTACGAATATTTCCAGTTTATTTTATTAAAGATTAAGACAAGTAAGAATTTATTTTAATTTATTAACTGTAATATATCTATATTATGTTGGTAGCGCGCTTGCCTACTAATCTCAAAATCCTTGATTACGTTCTAAAACAAACAACAAAGTTATTATTTTAAAATTGAGTTACACCATAAGTAGCTAAGTAATACATTAACTCTCAGAACTTCAGAACTTTGGTTGTTGTGATTTTACTAGAAGTAGGTTAAAATACATAGTAAACGGGTGTTACGAACAAGCATGTGTATATACATCTGCTTTACCATTTTCTTATTTCCAAGCACGTGTTTTGTTTTTTTCTTCGTGATATATGACTTATGAAATTGAAAGTACAGTTACCGGAGTGAGAAAAAGAGCTGGGGATTGGGAGGGGGGAGAGAGAGGAATAACTAAATCTTTAAACAAAGCAATTTATTACATTTCAAGATTACACCCATCTTGCAAGTGAAACTCGCATCGACTTTGGCCTTGAGAGAAGGTGATTAGGGGGACCTTTTGTATCGTTATAACGGATGCTTCTTTCTATCCTGTGTCGTCCCCTCTCTCTTCATCCGTATCTACTCGCGTGCATCGGGTCTTTATGTCAAGGTTGGTCACATTGTCACGTAAGAGAATGAGGGGACCTTTCTGAACTCTCGCCATTACTTCCTGAACCAGCGCGGCGTGTCACATAACGAAACGATAGCTTCATTTGTTCGGGATTTCATGACGCCATGACCATCAAGAACATTGATAACTAAATGAGTAGTAATAAGTTCTTAAATGTTTGGAAAAAATACAACATATGCTAAACAATCTTTGTAATGTTCAAAACGTGGAACAATTCCTTTCGACAGTATCTCAGGAGTTCTAGAAAACTGTTGTTTTTTAAATTAAACCTAATACACAGAAAATATACCCTTTGTCAAAAGTGCAAGAGATACCCTTCGTTAACCCTGCAAGATTTACCATTAGTAAACCCTACTAGATTTACCCTTCGCCAAGCCTTCAAGACTAACCCTTCGTTAACCCCGCAAGATTTACCCTTAGTAAACCTTACTAGATTTTCCCTTCGCTAACCCTGCAAGATTTACCCTTCGCTAACCCTGCAAGATTTACCCTTCGTTAACCCTGCAAGATTTACCATTAGTAAACCCTCTTAGATTTTCCCTTCGCTAACCCTGCAAGATTTACCCTTCGTTAACCCTGCAAGATTTACCATTAGTAAACCCTACTAGATTTACCCTTCGCCAAGCCTTCAAGATTAACCCTTCGTTAACCCCGCAAGATTTACCCTTAGTAAACCTTACTAGATTTTCCCTTCGCTAACCCTGCAAGATTTACCCTTCGTTAACCCTACATGATTTACTCTTCGTTAACCTAGCAAGATTTACTCTTCGTTAACCTAGCAAGATTTACTCTTCGTTAACCTAGCAAGATTTACCCTTCGTTAACCCTACATGACTTACCCTTAGTAAACCCTACTAGATTTACCCTTCGCTAAACCTTCATGATTTACCCTTCGTTAACCCTGCAAGATTTACCTTTAGTTAACCCTGCAAGGTGGTAAATTTACCTCACAAGATTTCCCTATAGCTCAGCTTATAATACAGGCCATATTGTAATATATCAAGGTAAAACTGCTACCTTTCGTGATAAGTGGATTGTACCTAAATATTCAAATTTAAAAACTAAAAAAGGGAAGCTGAAATTAAAAAAAAAAAATGGCATTTCTCTGAACAGAAATTTCTTAAGTTTTACCTAACCGATTATAATGTTACTTTGAGTATTACCAAATGTATAGTAGCCATCAATACAGGATTCCCAATGTCATAAAACAAAAATAACGAGTTTATTGGGCTAAATTTCTTTGATAAAATGAATTAAATCTTAAATTTTGTCAATAATATTATATATGTTTAGTGTGTTATAAGTAATTAACACATAAGGGAGGATATAACGTTCAGTAATTGGCTAGGAAATTAATTAGCACTCAAAATCACCTTTGAATACCATGAATATACTTGAATATATCTAGTCCTTAATTATCATTTTATAATATAATATTAAGACATTCATTGGTGGACACACGAATTGAACGTCAATCTCGTCTAGTTTGGTTTGTCGGTGATGCGGTTGCTAGGGTTCATATTCTGTTCGGGTGGACTGAGGTTGGTTCTCTCCCTCCATGTAAATGCAGGTACATTTCCTCTAGCTCTCTCATCTCTACCCCTTTAGTGTGATTAAATAAGGACCGCCCTGACGATTGGCTAGACACGTTGTAAAAAAACTCATTGCTATAAAGTAGAAATTAAAAAGTTTCTTATATAATAATTTATATAAGCGTGACTTTCTGTGGTGTCAAGTTAAAAGAAATATATAATCATAATTTCAGAGCAATGCAACTTTTTTATTTTTTATTTATTATTTAACACCACGTCTTACTACCCGTTTGGGTAGTATGCTTTAAGTACTAATTACGCTAATGGATTAGTAATTGGGAAAGTGAATTAGAGGAAGTGAACCCGCACTTGCGTGGAAAAGTATTTAGGAAAAACCACCCCCATTTCACCCGTCCGAGATTCGGACCTCGATCTCCTCGTCCTCAGCAGTCGAGCTCAACACGACTAGAGCGTTAGCGGACTAAACCACCGAGGCGGGTTAATGCAACTTAATCAAGCCAAATGTTTGTGGCCACACACCAATTTGTTTTGCAGGTCACTGGGGCAAAACAACATCAACAGAAAGAAGACGTTAGCATACAGACGTTCCTGTTATTTGTCCTGTCTTCAGTCGGGCGGAAGTTATTCGTTTCTAATAATTTACCCGTTCCCTATTATCATCAGTCGAGATGAAGAGAGGGGGAGGGGGTGGAGGTGGATGGGACAAGGACGTCATTTTTCCTTTGTTTGAAATATTTGTGTGCTGTCACGATGAGACGTGCTCGACTTGTAAACCCCGTTATTCGGCACAATTCGCCAAGGATCGGACGCGTTGATTGCTGAAAGACATGTCTTAACTCTTTGTTTATTTATTAAGGTATTTTTTTGATCAACTCTTTTTTTATTAACAATAAAAACTAGCATCGGTGGGGACACTTATTAAGACATCGATTGTTATAGTCTGGTTTGTTGCCGACGGGAAGGTCAGGTTTGAATCCCAGCAGAATGTACTGAGGTTTTTTTTTGTTGTTTTTTTCCTAAACGGTTCCCTCACTATTCCTCCACAAAAGTGCAGGTACATTTCCTCTCAAAGGGCTTGGCAATTTTCATTCGATCGCGTAAGAAAACTAAATCATTAATACAAAAAAGTATATCTTTCAATCTACTAAACTCGCAAATATATCAAATACTTTCAAATAATATTTGAGTGTGACTAAAATAATCTTGATCGCTCATATTGAGTGATGTTATAAGAAAAAAAATATTTAGTATGAAATATACATTTTATTTATTCTATATTTCTTTCTTATAAAGATGGGGACATGAATATTTGAAGAAAAATTGAATTAAATAAATGTAAGAGATATATATATTGACAAAAAAACAAAGTAAAAGTAGAAGAGAAAGGAAGGGTGCTCTCGGGACCTTTGATAAGATCGGGGCCCTCTGCTCCGAATGATACCTCTCCCATTCCATCCCCATTGGTATGAAATTAGGTAAGACCGACTGGCTGGGTTTTAGATGTGCCGCACGTAGCATCACAGGGGTTATTTAACTAAATAGCAACCGAATTAACGTGGGTAACATATAAGAAAACCACAGTGATAATTCACATGTGGAAAACCACTCCCCAATGCACCCAGCCGAGATTAGAGCCTTGACCTCCCCATGACTGGCATTCCAGATTATTTTGTGGTGAGGTCTTAGACTAGGGGTTGGCAACCTATGGCAAGAGTGTCAATAGTGGCACATGGAACAATTTTCGATGGCACGCTGAGAGATTTGAATAAATATAATATAAAACCTTTACTTTTAACTAAAACCATTTATGTGAGTAATAATTTTAATTATAGTGTGTTTTATGTTTCAATGATTCAATAGTTTTATTTCAAAAGAATGTTTTCAGAACTTAAATTTTGTAAAACATATTTACAACTTAAGTATTTATTCTTATTTTACTGATTTATATTAAAATATGAAATATTCAAGGAACAGTAGTTATTTAATGTATTAGATTTAGAAATATGTTGTTAAATTTAGATTTTACAAGCTCAACTTGAATTAGTTATAATAGTTAACTAATACAAAAATATAAACGATATGGGTGGTGTTAGTTTGGTTGGTACGCGACTTTGCAATATTACTTCAGCACAACACTACTAAAAGTTTGCCGACCCACGCCTTAAACTAAGCGACAACTGGTGCGGGTGTATTTATAATTTTAAAAAAATATAAGAATACTAATCATGGTGAATTGGACAGGATCCTTATTTTGATGTTGATAGGTACAACATGATAGGAATAATTCATTAAAATGTTACTTTGCCCTCAATTATATCAGTGTTAAACTTTTGACAACTGGTATAGTAAACAGGGACGTGTCAAGGTCACTTTTTAAATACGAGGCGAGGTCGAAACGAAGCTTGAAGCACGTGAAGAAAAGTCCAAGTTGAAATCGAAAATAAGGTTTTGGTGGTCAAATAACACTATTAAAATTTTTAAATTATCATTAAGTGTATCTAGTTAAAAAGAAATGTTTGGAGAAAAAAACACTATATTATTTATTCTGACATATATTAATTGTATCTCTTCTTACGTTGTTGATATCATTTAATCAATGGTTTCTGTGTTAAAATTCTGTTTATTGGCTGTTATAAAAATTATTATATGTTGATTATATAATATTTAATGAGATATTTCAAAACAGTTCATAATATAATCAAAGTTTTATTCTTCCTTCGAAATGTTTCGAAAACGTGCGAGATATTGTGAATGTTGAAGTCAAATCGAGGGATATTTGGTTTTAGACTTCTACTTCAACATTTCGACCCCTTTTATTAATTTGTTTTTTTTGTTTACTACCCGTTCGGGCTTATACACTTATGTACTAATTACGCTGATGGTTTTAGGGATTATGAATATTATGTTTAGAGGAAGTGTATCCGAATTTGCGTGGGAGAAGAGAGAGAAAAAACCATCTTTGAAAAACCACGCTCAGTACACCAGAACCTAATTTCGAACCTCGATCTCCCCGTCTTCTGCAGTCTAGTCTACTGCGAGAGTAGCGCGTTAGGCCACGCGGCCACCGAAGCAGGTGACCCCTAATATTAAATATGGTCTTCACAAGGTGTGAAATACAGGTTAGGGGGCATAATTGGGGTTATTACGACGCATGAGAGCTAATTTAGAATACCCACAATGATGGAGAACATAGGACGTATCTTTTACCTAATATTGTTGACGAATGGTTGTGGAGGGGATGTATTCATGGTTGTAACGTTGGAGGGGGATGGAGGGAAGAAACCTCCTCTCGAGTACTGACATTATAAACCAGTTTTAAATCTTCATGTCGCGGTTCTTATTCCGACACGTTTCATATTATCTTCCTTACGATTGAGCAAGCTTCCAACTTAGCAAACCTCACGCTGATGTGCAAATGTAGGTCTTCTATCTCTTATGCAATCCAACGAAGCGTGTCACACTCAATCCGTGGCGATCCTCCAAGAAGGAAAACCGACAGACTGTTGTTCTTTACAGTAGAAAGTTTCCCTCTGCGACGATCGTTCAAGACAACAGTTGCCGAATCAAATGGCCGCGTGGTCAGGAAAGGCGCCACTCTCAGCAATACACTGGACTGCCAATGATGGGGTGATCGGAATTCGAGTCCCGGTCATGTTTACTGAGGGTGGTCTTTCTGATAAAAAGCAACTCTAGAAAAAAAAAACGCTACTACCGTTGACCATCGACCACGTCTCAGTGTCCTTTGTGGTAAGATGGGCGAATGTGTGGACTCGACTCTGCCACGTGTTTGACAAAAGACATTCAGTGCGCTGGCGCTGGCCAAGAGCGCATGAGTCATGACTGCGTTTGCGTCCATATCTAGTCATGGACGACTTAAAGTTTTTTTTTAAGTTAGCCACAAGCTTCCACCATGAGCTAGCTTATTTATGAGTTTTATAGGTTGGAGCAATTAATTTATATAAAGTACCTTTTTTAGTTCTTACATCTAAACTCCTCTATCCCTCCACATATTTAATCTTGGTAGGGCCTATATACCCACTTTGGTGGTCGAATGGTTTAAGGTGTCACTCCTTCAATAGACTGGATTGCGGATGACGGAAAGGTCAATGTTTGGATCCCGGTTAGTGCAATGTGAGTGGTTTGTATTAATGGTTTCCAGCTCTTTCTTTCTCTATGTAAATAAGGGTATATTGATTAAAATTCTACTCTACTCATCTTTACACCATTAGTGTTAATTAATTGATGCATATAGCCCGAAAGAGTAATTATACCCCGTAGGGAAATCAATCAAATTAAAGGCTAAATGGGAATGTGCTTAGGAAAGTGGTTTTGAAAGAAGTGCACACACATAAGCATTGAGAAATGGGAAAACCACGGTGATTAATCACATATTGAAAACTATCGTCAGGGAACCTTGATGAGATTTGAACCTGTCACCGGTAGTTCAGCATATTACGAGCGTCAGTTCACATTATCCACGGTGAGGGTCTTTTTGTGAAAGAGTGGTAGACTCCAGTAGAGTGACATTTTAATCCCTTGAAGAAGTACTTTCTAGCCGTCAGTCCTCACTTTTGTGTCGCCATTTTTAGAAGTATAGTTATTTGTGTCCTTTTAATTGGCAAACGCAAATGGCATCGGTAACGCTTATGAAATTAAACGAAATTAATTCCCCTTGGATGGTAGTCTTTTTCAATTTTTTTTTAAATATATTTAAAATCAATTTTGTTTGTAAACTTTATACATGATCCCAAACCCGACTCTAATCAAACGGGATCGCATGGACAAAATTAAATACATGCTCTTAAGTGTGAAATTACGTCTTATATATTAATTTAAGTGAAAAATTGACTACCTGGACACAGTAATCGAATCAGGAAACTTTGTCTTTGCAGGCAACGCTCTATTACTGAGTCGTCCTTGGTTCGTCTCATATCAAGGACCGTCTTTCACTAGTTGTTGGTGTATTGAAGTGTGGTAACTGGAGAAAGTATCGAGCGTTCAAATCTGTCTACAATCACAGTCCACGGTGACTCGTAACTGACAATACCCTGCCATGACTAAGTATTATTTATTGATTTTTTAGCACCACATTTTACTATCCGTTCAGGTTATACGTCTATGTATTAATTACGTTAATGTTTTTAGGGATTACGAAGGTTTATTTATGGGAAGTGTAACCGCATTTGCGTGGATAGAGAGAGAGTTGTTATTATTAATATTATTATTATTAGCACCGCGTTTACTACCGTTGGGGTTGTATGCACTTACGCTATTGTGTAGTGGTAGAGTAATTCTGAGATGAAATGGAGGACCTACAGTTTAACGTGGAATCGAACCACGGTGGAGGCCTGTAATTCCACACATTCACAAGTTGTAATTAATAACGTCTTGTCAGAGTTAAAGGAAGGGTTTGACAATCAGATAAATCTGTGCGGGACCGAGGATTGAACCCCGGACCCCCAGCACAGAAGTCTGACACCTTACCCCTAAACCACCAGGTCACACAGATCATATGGTTTGTCGAATATATACAAGAGAGTATATCTGGTAACATTTACTAGCTGTTAGTTACCACCACTCTTATGTTGGATAGACTATACATACAGTACCTTGCCAAGACCAAACTACGCGTACTCATATACTATCACGGTTATTCTAATCTAAAGTTGTACTAACGAGCTCGCGGTCTAGCGAGGCAAGTAGCCCCCTGGACTACATAACGTCACTCAGAAGAGAGGGGGACAGATGGACAGACGGACACCGGAAGTGGTGACAGAAAGGGGGGGGGGGGGGGCGATGCTAATTAGTGGAGCACAAGGTATCTGGATCGTTCGAGGCAACACCCGTTCATGTCACACCGCTCTAAGGGGCGTTTAGAAGACACTTTAATTTAGGTTAAGAGGTTATCTATCTACCTATACACCTAACTATGAAACTTGCAAGTTCTCTCGTAAGTTTCAAAATTAGGGGTCCTGCAGGGATAGTTACGTGGGTGGTGTAGCGGACTCCTAGCTGAGAGAACGGGGTTTGAATTTTTCCTACAATTATTATTTATTAAAATTGTAGTTTAAAGAAGTGTCAGAGAGAACGTTCCCTTATTTTATGGTTCAAGGAGCTTTAAATCGTTTTTATTTTTTTTAATATTTTATTTTGTACCCTGGGAAATTGTTTGTAGTTTCATGATCAAAAACATTTGACCGGAGATTGTCTCTAACCTTTTCATTGCTTTATAAAAAGGTATCATGGTATTTATTGAAGTTTTAACTTCAAACAAGTTGCCTACCAAGTAGTAAGTATTTATTTGTAATTTCCTTAAAAAAACTTAAATAGTTGTTTTTAGAACAATAATTTTCAAGTCAAGTGAGATGGTTTTTCACATAAAAAATTATTATGTTATAAAAATGTATTAAAACTCTCTTGAGCATCCCTCCATTCTCTCGTAAGTTCACTGAAAAATCTTATTTTTTTCAAAATCCATCCTCGTCCTGTTAGTTTGGGTTAGCCAGTTTAAAAGTAGATGACAGCGACAACTGGTGTCGGAACGTAAAATAATATTAAATAAAATTACGTTATTTAATTATGAATGAAAATAATGATACTTAGAATAATTTAAAATATATTTAATAGCTCGCGACAGTTAATTTGATGATATTTCTGGTCTCCTCGCGGTGGTGGGCACGCAGACAAAGTTGATTGTCTTGTCTTGCCTGGTTTCCCGTGAGTTAGAGGTCGGGACTCGAATCCCAGTGGAGTGTACTGAACTGTTTGCCCCCTCCCCCTCCTTTTAAATGGTTCTGCAGTCTCCCCCACACAAATATTGGTATATTTTATCTAAGATTTACCATCCTCATCTTCACTCCACTAGTGCAAATATGCAGACAACCGGGACGGGTATTAATATGAGACGCACGGGATTCTCTTTACTTTATAAAACATGCGTCACAGTTGGTTTTTTCACGGCAATACATTTACGTAACGGTACCTATAGATGTCCTCGTAGTCGGCACAGACATCCCCGTGCGCAAGCGCAGTACAGTGGGTCATATGGGACGTGAAGGCTCTCGATCCCCCCCCCCCCCACACACACACACATACACACATTCTCCTCCACCCACCACGAGTGACCTTCCCGACAATACCAAACCGCGCCGCGCTTATTGTCGACATACGAGGAGGTGAACGTGACATTACCACTCTATGGATCCGATGGAAACTAGGTCGGTACCAATTGCCCATTGTCGAAGGTAGCCCATACCGACAAGTAGAGCAACAATCATTGTGATGTTGGTTTCGAATGGTCTTTTGAACTCAAGGTGTTTTGTTTTAGGTTTCGGTTCTTTTGTAGATCTGCAAACGGTGTTGCGCTGCGTGATGTATGTATAGTGGGCGTGTGCTAGCCTTGTTGGAACTCTAGGAGCACTGTCTTGATATTTACTCCTCCCCCACCCCGCCCCCGGCCTCAAAATCTTGGGACCTGAGCGCTCATTTCAATCACTAACACACGTTTGCTTTTTTTTTTTCCCCCTTACACTTTCCCTCTTCTGATTCTCAAGACACAAAGAGTTTACGAACATATACCAAGGGTTTTCTCTAATTGACATTAATATTTTGTTTACTTCTTTAGGTAATTAGATGGCTAGAAGTAATTTTCTAGGATAATATATTTGTTCTTATTACTAAGAATACATTATACAAAACCATTTTCACGAACAGTTAAATCTCCCGAGTTGTTTACAATTAAAAAGGAATAACAAATAGAATTGAAAGTACAAATTAACCCATGTCAGTAGTAAATTGGTTTTTTAGTTGTCACTCTTGAAAAATATTGAATTGCCGGGAAAATTTAGTTTGGGGTTAGAGTTACAATTGGGTGTTCCTTAATAGCTTACCCACTCTCCCTTCAAGCAAATGTGAGTAAATTTTCTATAAATTCTTCCTTATTAATTCCTACCCCATTTAAAGTAAAAAAAAAGGGGTATTCCAACGGTTAGTTAAATGCAATTTGCAAAAAAAAAGTTACAATTTACAACAACAAAAAGTTAATAAAAAAATTGTTTCACTTGAATACTTAGTTAAAACTTACAATAATTTTTAAATTTGAAGTTTTGTAAATCGGCACTTTAAGTTCTAGTGTATGCCTGAATAAAAGATTTTGACATCTTATGTCATATAAAACTAAACCGATGGTTAAATTTGTAAATTTTAAAAATGACACTTGTAAACAGGAATCAAAACTGGGGCCCTTGGCTTTTGGCACTAATTAATAATCTCAGGGTCTTCCCATATTCAGGGTTACTCTTCACTTATAGTTTAAGACAGATTCTGTTGATAAAAGTTTGATTATGATATTTGGTGCGGCTATATTCATAGCTTGTAGATAATTTTCATCCAAACCTACTAAGCGTCACTAGTCATGAACATTATCAAGGTGAGGATGTAGAGGATGCGAGAAAGGACCAGCGTATTTGCAATTTGTATAGCAAAACATTTTTGGCCAAATTAACTAAAGTATTAAACGAGTAAAATCATAGTATAACATTATTTACATGGTGATATAAACAGTTGTTGAATATCTGTCATTAGCATAGGGGCATTAGGTGAGAAACTTTTTAAATGAAGAGAAAAAAATGTCATTACATTCCAGGACACCCTTGACAGCTATATTATTATTATTATTATTATTATTATTATTATTATTATTATTATATTATTATTATTATTATTATTATTATTAGCACCGCTTCTTACTTCCCGTTCAGGTTATATGCTCTTACGCTAATTTGAAGAGGTAGGGTGGCTGTGAGATGAAATGGAGGACCTACAGTTTAACGTGGGATCCGAACCACGGCAATCAGATAAATCTGTGCCGGGATCGAGGATTGAACCCCGTACCCCCAGCACACCTTACCCCTAAACTGTTGATATCATCGTGTGAACAAAATTAAACTATGTTTCTACTTTAGAAATGATTTATTTATTTCGACAAAAAAAAGTTTTGATATAAACACTGCTAAAAGACTCCCCTTAATTCGTGTTTTCTACTTCCCCACCTTAATGTTACAAAAAGTGGCTTACTTCTATGATGTATAGGTAGTAATCATGTGTGGTGGTCTTGTAAATTATATATTCATAGGTTAATCTTTGATTATTTTATATTCGATACAACTCGACCAATTATCCGTCAGAAATATCTGTATATTTACACTAATGGGATAGGTATGGAATAGGTAGAATTTAGAAGACATATACCTGCATTTGTGTGTAAGGAGTGTTCTAAAATATTGAAGGGAAAAACACCTGAGTACACCTAGCCGGAATTCAAACCTCGACCTATATCAGTCATCACAACAAGAAAGACGCCTTTACTTCCATGTTTTACGTTGAGAATGTCAAATTGTTTGTCATCTTAGCCATAGTTCGATACGCGTCATTGTCTATAAAGGAAACTATCTCTGGTATCAATCCGATATTAGTTAAGAAAAAAAAAGCCGCAGCACAATCGCGTTAAAGAAACTAAGTTAATTTCAATTTCTCCATTTCCGAGTGATTTATAGCGGTGCCCCTTTGCGTCCTGTTAAAATATAAATCGAATTAACCAGACAATGAATCCACGGGTTCGTGACTAACCCTCCGGTAACTGATCAGTCAATACACATGTGTGAATATGTGTGTGTGTGTGTGTGTGTGTGTGTGTCCAGTCAGTTGGAACGTGAGGTAATATAATATGTGGTGGTCATAGAACTCTATAACACATATCACGTGGTGCTGGTCGGGACGGAGGTGGCGCAGTCGGCGGACGTGTGCGCAGCTGCGCCGCGGGAGGAGTGTTATGCTCTGAAGGTACATTATGGGGGTCAGTCTTCAAACACTTCCTCATTGGGCCTGTGTCAACAACTATTACCCTACATACCCGGTGATGTATGAGAGGTGTAACTGATGGAGCAGGATGCTCTCTCCTACCAGCGTTGATCTTCCTTACGTACCATTTATTATGATGCTTTAGAGCCAATACAAACTATCAAAAACTCAAACAAGCTTATTTAAAGGGCTTTATAAGGAGGAGTCCCAGGTAGCCAAGATAGTGCCAATCAGATGTACTTAGATTAAAGTGATAAAAACCTCAAACAGTACACGAGTTTGGTTTTTACTGGAAATAGCACACAACTATTTTTTACATATATAGACTTGTGAACATAATAATTTTAATCTTCCCACTCTGAAAAATCCAAAATAACACATTTTCGTTGATCATTAAAACCTAAATTCTCGAGAAACGAAAGGTAACTAATACAAGAGTATTGAATGAGTCTTTGTGAATCGAATGATGTAATTAAATAGGATGTCTGGGGCTAAAATCCCATGATGTTTTTTCAAATGGTTTCCCACTCTCTTTCCAAGCAAATGCCAGTAGGTGACCTGGTGGTCTAGGGGTAAGGTGTCGGACTTCTGTGCTGAGGGTCCAAGGTTCAATCCTCGGTTCCGGTACAGATTTATCTGATTACCAAACCCTTCCTTCACCTCTGACAAGACGTGTATTAATCACAACTTGTGAATGTGGGGAATGCAAGGCCTCCACCATGGTTTGGATCCCACGTTAAACTGTAAGTCCTACGTTTCATCTCACAATCACCCTACCATTACACACTAGCGTAAGCGCGTATAGCCCGAACGGGTAGTAAGACGCGGTGCTAATAATATAATAATAATAATAATAATAATAATAATAATAATATAATAATAATATAACAATAATAATAATAATACCGGTAGGTTAACTCTAAAATTCTTTCTCCTTCATCCATACTCTTTAAAGTAATTATCATATATGTGTATAACTGGACAAATATTAAGGTGCGTTGTTAAAAAAAAGGGGGGGGGTCATGACATAAATTCTGGCATTTGTATTTTACTCATCCCCTGTTTGTTCTCCCACGGTTGGACAGCTCCACCCAAGAGCATTTAGAAATGAGAAATATCTGCTTGGCTATTCTAATGTATAAAGGCACTGTACTAGCATTTGCCTGGTGAGGACACGGGAAATCCCCCTGTGGTGATCTTAACTAACGCAAGTGAGAATCTAACATTGACCTCAGGAGTCTTGCTAGAAATTGAGGTAGTGGTAAGAATGGGATTCTTAAAAAGTACCTTTTGGAAAATGCTTTCAACTCTTTGTACGAAATGGAGTAAGTCGTAGAATTTCCTTGGATTTTTTTTTTTTTTCTTTTTTGAAGAATTTAACGTACACTTTCTGAATCAATTGTTTATTTCAGCACACGGCTTAACTTATTATTATTATTATTATTTAGCACTGTATCTTACCTTTCGGGTTAAGAATTGGGAAGGTTGAATTTAGAGTTAGTAAGCCCACATTTACGGGGAGGAAGATTGGAAAATCATTTAGGAAAAATCATCCCCAGTTCACTCGAGTAGATTCGAACTTTGATCTTCGCGTCCTCAGCTGTCTATCTCGTCACGACTAGCGCATTAGCTAACTACGCCACCGAGGTGGTTCACAACTTGGCTAACTTAACTGAACAGACAACACCCATTCCCCCGTAGTGAAGGGGAAACACATAATTCACCAACGATACATGTTTAGGCAATAACGGAAACGAACACAGAACTTACCTTAATGGGCAGACACTCTACCGATTGAGCTAAGTTAAAAGACAAGTATTATTTTTATAAAATAGAAACAAATACCCATAGAAAAAGTAAAATATTGTATACAACACAATAAACAATAAAACCAGCATAGATAAACGAGAAATAGAACTTTCTAATTAGCGAAATGTTAACAAAGATGCTAAATAGGCAAAGAGAGAAAATCAGATAATAAGAAATATTGTTCCTGCCGAGAAAACTTTGGCGACCATACCGAGGCCGTGGGTTCCTCAGGAGAATAATCCGAACTAAAAGAGAGAGAGAGAGAAAGAAACAGAATTAAAACCGTCAATCAAGAAAACGGGTGAAAGTTTTACACCGGTATAGTACAGAAACTGAAAGCTCTCTACATACAAAGAATCTGATAAAATGTCGGAAAGATAGTACACGTAAGTCTAATCGAGTTTGTGTTGTTATTGTCTGCCACAAGGAAGAATTTTCGCATGGTTCAGTTGTTTTTTTTTGCCTGAATTTAACTTAAACTTTTAAAAGAGCACGTCTCACCTCACGGGTGACGGGCGTGTGATTTATTTACGGTAGTCATCTCGAACCACGAGTTTCATAGGAAGGTGTTCTGAAGCATTCATAAGAACAAATTTGTATTGATCATAAAGTCTTACTACTCGTTTGGACTGTACTTATATGTACTAATTACGTTAATGCAGGGGTCCCCAAACTTTCTGAGACCGCACCGCCCTTTACATATCAGATTTTCCATGCAACGCCCCTGTACCCAATAATAATTTAAAAAATCACTTTTGTTGATATAAAAAAAAGGGGGGGTCATTTACATTACCAGCTCATACTAAGGGAACTCTTTCAAAAGAAAAAAATATTTTTTCTTGTAGGATTGATTCTATTCTTTTGAAATATGTACGGGTACATATTGAAAATTTGGATGTTAAACGTCAATAAACATTATAAGTTTAAGTTTTTTTGTATAGCCATGGTGCCCAGTACCAATACAGGTGACGTCGCAGGGCGTCGCAACGCACAGTTTGGGAGCCCCCGTGCTAATGTATTAAGGATAAGGAAGATTTAATCTAGACGTAGTGGGCTTCCATTTGTATGTAGACAGATACAGAGTCCATTTAGAAAATAAAAAAAATGTATCCGATTTGGTGGACACATGGTATCTAAAGTGTCTCTCTCTCGCAAGAGACTAAACTGCTGATGATGGGTAGGCTTGGGTTAGAATCCCGGTCGGATGTACTGAGAGTGGTTTCTTACTAATCTGTCTCAACCATCTTCTTTCATCCTTTTGTAGCTTCTTCCTTTCTTGATATCTATTAGAATTCCAAACCTTCCTCTTCTTCCCTCTATCTTCCCCTCCATGATCCTCTTCATTAAAACAATCCCTAATCATGTTGCTTTCCTCTCCTACCCTCCTCAACCCTTCATCTCTACCTCCACGAAAATGCGGGTATTCTTCTTATAGATTCACCTTTCCTCACCCCTAACTCATTAGAGTAATTAGTACATGTGTGTATAGCCCTAAAGGGAAGAAAAATATTTCAGCACACTCGATTGCAACTCTAACCCAACTTTCACGTCACTAACAAACCAGACATGACGAGACTAAGGCCTATGTCCGCGTGACCACTGATTTGGATGAAGTGATGTTGAAATATAGCTCAGATTAATATTTTATAATGAAACGCTATTCTTGGTGTTTGATTTCAAGTGAACCGTTTTGTTTTCTTTGTGGATTAATTATTTAATTAAAAGAAACAGTTATAAAAAATATATTAATATTTCACCATATTTATTTCAGTGGATATTAAAAATGGCCCTTGACATTGAAACGAGCAATATATTTATTTTTTAGCACCGTGTATTACTAACCGGTCGGATTATATGCATACGTACTAATTATGCTAATGATTTTTAGGAATAAGTTAGTTTATATTTATAGATAGTGTATCTGCATTTGCGGGTAAGGAGAGTGTAAAACAGTTGAGGATAAAGACTCCTCAGCACACCTAGCCGGTATTTAAACCCAATCTACCTGTCATCTGCAGTCTAATACGATAGTGACGCCTTAGACCATGTGGCCCCTGAGGAAGGTCCAGTAAAGATGTACGAGTAAGTGTTTATCTATAAATTAACATTCATTTTTAAGCTGGGAAACCATCTTTACTGTCTTAATTAACAAATATTTGTTCTTAGATAAACATTGTTCGGTACCTTTATTACAATTTTTGTCATTATAACAAATCTTAAGAGGGCCGTCTACCATAGCCCGAGAAGCCAAAGAAATGCATTATTCAAGAAGTGGTTTGTTATTTCAAAATATAGCTCACGCCAAAATGAAGGTGAAAGCTATCAACATATCCTTATATAACTACAACTTAATTGTTATGTTTTATAATAGAAAAAAAGTTTAAATTATTTCATTTTCAACGATGTTTTGTTTGAAGTGTTGCAGTTATGAGTTTAAAATAAATCTTTAGAAACACATATTTAGCCTTCCTCAACAAATAAAGTAATTTTCTGGTAGGTCCACATTAAAAAAATACATAGTAAATAAGGAGCAGTTATAGAAGTTTCAAAGCTTCAGAACTGCTTTTCTCATAAGAAATACAGAAATGTGAAGAAATTTACTTTCCAGTAGGCGTAGACCTTAACTTATTTATTGAAGTTTATTGAGGTTATACTAATAAACCATTAATATTCCAATAATATTATGGTGTTTATTTATACAGGCCTAGTAATGTAAATATTAGAGAACGCTCCAACTAAGTTTGTTAACCAAGCGAGTGCAAATAGTTTCCCAGTAAAAGAACAAATTGTTTATTATTATTATTATTAGCACCACGTCTTACTACCCGTTTGGTTTGTACGCACTTACGCTAATATGTAATGGTAGGGTGAATGTGAGATGAAATGGAGGACCTACAGTTTAACGTGGAATCCGAACCACGGTGGAGACCTGGCATTCCCCACATTCACAAGTTGTGATTAATACAAGTCTTGTCAGAGGTGAAGGAAGGGTTTGACGATCAGATAAATTGTTAAAAATGATTCAAAACTCACTTGAACATACTTGTGTGTAGATACAAAAAGTATGGCAAAATCTTATTTTCCTTGTTCTGCCTTTGACGAGATTTGACTATTTACGCTTTGGAGTGGGTGTAAAATAGATTTGTGTTTGAATACCGATTCGAGAGTTGTAGTTGAAATTTAGCAAGCAAGATACTAGTGGTTTGGAGTCCCCTATAATCAGTAGCTCCTAAACACTAATAACCTAGACGGGTCATGTGCTTGAGTAAAAACAATAAACAACAGTGTTCTATTCACGAAGCTGAAATTGATAGCCTTAAGGAACGATTATGGAACGATCGTGCCAATTTCAACATGTCTTCAAATAATTGACTATCCAAAATAAAATAATGGTTATTGAGTAAGCTTAATCCCGCGGTGGTGGATTAACAGTTAAGGTGTAAAACTTGCATTTCCCTTGATACTTGTTGATGGCAGATTGAATCTTGGTTGGGTAATTTTATGCATGTAGTTTAAGAGTATATATATTTTTTCAATTCTTATTTCCACAAATGAGGCTATGTTTATTCTAAAATCAAGTCCTATACATCTGATTAAGTTACAATTATGTAATAACTCTTGAGTTAAATGTAAAATTAAGTAGAGTCGTTTATAATTCAAAGGTTTAAAAATCAAAGAACGATGTAATTTGGAAGGATTAAACGGAAAACCGATATTTATGACCAAATATTTTATCTGTATTTTATTTTTTAATTCATAAATTAAAATAATATTTTTCACTATGGTTTTGTATGATTTGTCCACCATATACCTTATTTTTTGAAGTCGATATGTTTTAAAAATAATTAAATTTTAAACAAAGTTAAAGGATCCCTCCCTTAAATGTAACTTTGAAAGTTTTTTTTTCATCTTTTAATTTGTGCAAAGCTTACAAAATTAAATTTAATATAGTGTACCTATTTATTATATGTTTTCAACACGTTATAATATTAATGCAATTAAATTCATTGTTTTGTATTTTTATCGTGCTAGAAAAAATGACTAAGGCACATGAGTTACTATTGTTACAAATTGTATTAGTTACTAATTAAGTACTCCATTAATTAACTCGCGCAGTGACTAGAGCTAGCTTATTTAACGGGTTTGTGTGAATAATTAATTTAAATAACTTAAGAAACAAGCAAAATAATTGCATAATATGCGAAGTTCCTTTCGTTTACGCGGTTAACATGCATGGGTAACAGGGTACAGTCTTATTTAGCTTTCTAAACTGCTTGTTTTGTTTCACTCTGATGAACTTAAGAGCAACTCTACGAGAAAATGCTAACTAGCAAGTGAAAATGCTATGAGCAAGAATAACGACTTGTCGTTTTATTTTTAAAATATTTATTTGTGAAAAAGAGAGCAGCTTTTAACTTGTCCGAATGAACTAGAGGTTTAAATATTTCATTCGGCTGAGACCAGGGTTAAGAGTAGATATTGACTGAGTAATTAAACCAAGCTTTCATGCCAATGTTATTCTGATCCACACCAAAGTCTGTTCAATTTCTCCATTGATCTATACAAACCTCGACAAGATTGATCATTAGTGCTAAACATAATTAATGCGTTGCTTGTCTAACTTTCTCACGTTGTAAACACCTAAAAGGTTTACAATTATTTTAAACTTGGCAGAGAAAGTCATGGATGCAATAATAATTTAGTCAGTTAATGAAACTAGCGGTTACATTTAGTAGCTTATCATTCGAAAAAGTTTAAACACTAAATTTGATTAAAGTTTTATAAATAAATGTACATTTAGTTAATTAATAGATAGATTTCATAATTTCTATAAACTGTCTTTCAAAGTGTGGAGGAAAATAAAAACTAAGAAAAGCCCGTCATTAAAATGATTTATTTAAAACTTAGAGCGATTACTTTCACAGGAATTTAACTAAACGAATGGGGTAGTGGTGGGGAAGTTATAGTTTAGAGGAAATGTAAGCTCATTTGGGTGTTAAGAGAGTGGGGAACCATTTAGGAACAAAACACTCGAACACATTCGTCCAGGATTAAAACCTGGACCTCAACGTCATCGTCAAATCAGGCAGACATTTAGTACGTGTGCCTATCGATGCGAGTTTTAATCTAGCTAGGTATTAAAATAAAATTAAAATAATCCCGCTAACATAAAAAATAAGATCTCAAGAATTTGTGAAACCTATCTGTGTAGTTTGTGTGTAGGCTATACATAAGAAATCTTGCTATTTATGAATTTATAGTTTTATTTCTATAACATTTTACCTAATTAGAACCCGTTTACGTGGCCATGTGGTCTAACGTGGAACTATCTCAGTAGACTGCCGATGACGTGGAGATCGAATTTTGAATCTAGGTCGGGTGATTTTTTCTAAATGGTTTCCCACTCTCCCTTAACACAAATTCGGGTACACTTCCACTAAATATAACCTTTCTAATACCTAAAATAAACAGCTTAGCTAGTCCATAAGCATGTAACCCGTACGGGTTATAAGACGCGGTGCTAAAAAAAAAAAGTTAGGCTAATTGATTACAATCAGTTATCATGGATGAAGACGGTAGACTTTAGAGGGTTTATTGTGTGTGTTTTTATCTCTGCATCCTACTACCCGTTAGGGTTAAATGCATATAAAATTATAATTAATCTAAAGGAGTAGGGATGAGGAAGAAAGTACTTTAGAGGTAATCTACCAGCATTTTCGTGGGAGGAGAGTGAAAAATCATTTAGGGAAAAACTACCCTCATTAGATCCCACCAGGATTAGAACCCTGACCTTCCTATAATCAGCAAGGCAATCTAACACGAGCCAGACGCTTTAGACTGTTCGGTCATTGAAGTGGGTAATTTAGAGAAAATAAAAACAAATTCTCATGGATAGAGAGTAGGAAAACACCCAGGATACGATTCCTGACCTCTTTTTTACCGTAAACCCAGACTAGATGGATTTGACATTTAATCCACGTGCCCACGAGCACAAGAAGTTATTTCTGGTTAACGGGCATGTTGTTCATATGTGTGTATTAAAATAATACAAATATAAACTTTACCTCAATTCATGTTTATCACTGCAAATCTAGTTTATATCCGATGTCACACTTGATCTTTTTTTTAAATAGCATAACTCTTTCAACTAAACAAACTATAGCTACCATAAACGAAAATTTTTACATTCATGAAGAGTATTGAGGAAGTTAACAATTTCTACTTAAGTATCTCTTAGAAATTAGCAAGTCTGCTCGACTGTTCAATTATTTTTATTTTTATTATTATTTTTATTTTTATTATTATTATTAGCACCGCGTCTTACTACCCATTCGGGTTATACGCACTTACGATCATGTGTAATGGTAGGGTGATTGTGAGATGAAATGGAGGACCTACAGTTTAACGTGGAATCCGAACCACGGTGGAGGCCTGGCATTCCACACATTCACAAGTTGTGATTAATGCATGTCTTGTCAGAGGTGAAGGGAGGGTTTGGTAATCAGATAAATCTGTACTGAACCGAGGATTGAACCCCGGACCCCAGCACTGAAGTCCGACACCTTACCCTTAGACCACCAGGTCCCCTCGACTGTTGAAGAAACAATTACAAATCAACAACGAAAGAGAAATGACAGAGACAAATGCTCCAAATTTTCTAGTAAAATTCGACTAACTTGTTAATGAAACTAATAATGAACACAATTTTGAACAAATAACTCAAAAGTTTGGGATAAAGGACACGAGACATTTGCAATAACTTGATTTTTTTGTTTGTTCTCATTAATGGAAAAAAGGTCAGTCTAGACAGGTTGTGCCAGTGTCATTGTCATTGTCAACCTTTCACCTAAAACCACCAATGACTGATGACACTGTGAGTGGGATGCATATGAACAAAACGTGCACAAACCTTTGACTATACTAAAGTGGGTCCAACAACGCAAGGCGTATTGAATTAATTTTTAGCTAGGCCACACCCACTTCGGTGGCTGCATGGTCTAAGGCGCTACTCTCACAGTAGACTAGACTGCCAATGATGGGGAGAAAAGGGTTCTAATCTCAGTCGGGTGTACTGAGGGTGGTTTATCTCAAATGGGTATTCACTCTCCCTCCACGCAAATGCTTCCTGCTTCATCCCTAAAACCATTAGAGTAAATTATCGTATAACCCAAACGGGTAATAAGACGCGGGGATAAAATAGCTGACGTAAATTATATTTAAAATACAGCTTCGCTATTGACATTTTGTAAACTTTGTTAAAATATTCCTCGAAGTAAGTTATTTTATTTAAAAATAAATAAAATCTATTTGGTATATATCCAGAAATGGATGTCAAAATTAACTGCTGTTTTCTGAAATTGTGGCATCTCTTTTGAATATTAATGAAATTTGAATGTTTGGGCATATCCTCTAAATATAATCTTTAATCTAAAAACAAATCTAATATATGTGAACATTTATTGGAATTGTATAAAAGAATCGCTTCACGTTTTAGATATATTTATTAGATTTTAATAATTTTACCACAACACGTTCTCTCTACCATTTCATAACTTAGTAATTTTCGTTTTTGTGGTGCAATCTTCTTATAATGACTTTATCTTTTAAAAAAATATGGGCGAAACCTGTTTCGAAACAGATTAATCTTCTAGTAAACAGTTTCAAACACAGCGGAATATATGCTATAACTTTTTTTAATTAGTTTTTTAATTATTGTTCATATTACACATTTATAAATGCTATCAATGAATATCTTAAAGTTCTTTTATTATTTAGCAAGCTGATATTAGTCGTTTTAAATAATTCACTAAGTTGTTTTAATCAGAATGGAAATAAAAATTATTCAGTTTAATTCACTTTTTCTCGAACACGCCCTCACCCACCCCTTCTTTTACCACCCGTTTCTTAGTACCCGTATGGGATATACGAATACATTATCTACTCTATTTGTATAGGGATGATAACGGTAGAATTTAGAGGAAATTTGGCTGATTTTTGTGGGGAGAGTGGGAAAATACTTAGGAAAAATAACCTTAAGTACACTTAACTGCGATTCGATCCCTGATATTCCCATGACCGACAACCCAGTTCAGTTTAGTTTCATTATTAAATTAAAATTTAACATTACTGAATTATTACAGAAAACGGAAGAACAAAAGACCAGTATTAAAATGTAAAACTGTGTTTACCAAAGTTACGCTGTATAATAGCGTGTTATTATCGCACGGTTATAGTCTTAGAGCCAATAGTACTCTCTTTATCTTAACTTGAAGTCCCTAATCTGGGTTCAAGCCGAGAACACTCATAAATAACGGAAATAAATGAGCAAATATATTAAAATACGTAAATCATGGGTTCATGAAATGATGGTAGTAGACAGATTTATACACAAGTTTAACGATAAAGGTATAAAAGGGTTAATCTAAAGATGTATGGATATGGAGATTACCCGATACCCAGCTCAGTTGGTAACGTGTCTGCCTACTGACCTTAAGGTCTCAGGTTCAATTTTAGGCTTGACCTAAACAATTATAATTGTTGAAATACGGCCTCCCCCCTTACATTTAGTGAATTATCATGCTCTTTACTGTGTATGTTCTAGATCTAAGTTAGTTTATAAGTAGTGTGCCGGAATAATTAGTAGGTTCAGAAGGTGCATGTTAAATACTACCTGCCCACCACCCCTCAAAAAAAATTAGAGCACGGGTAGACGCATTAACATGGAAAGAAAATGAGAAAACCAAAGTGAAAAAATATGTGTGTGCAAAATAATCCCTCACTACACCAATCTGAGATTAGATCTTTGACCACCCCAGTAACAAATTACCCAGTATATTGCGATCCTGACACTCTATACCAGGTGACAGCCAGTGCTGGTGTAGTCAGTTAACACAGCCTGAAAGAAAATACATTATCTATTAGTAGAACAGTAATGAGATAATTATACACCGAGAATCCTGCCATTATGTGGTGCTTGAATAATGAAATCCTGTGTGTTCTCCTGGTGGCCTATGGCAAAGGCAAACTCAGGCGTTCGTTGTAACGGGGTCACAGCGCGCATGTCTCTAGGCACGGCCACGTTTTTCTGCCACTCGCATCGCGATCATCCATTGTTTTTAATGTGGGGTTTTATTTTTCTTCACAATAATCAAGTACACAACCATTATTTTGTGTGTCCCAAAAATTTTGTAATAAAATAACTGTCATAGTCTGATAGTCTGGACGGGTAGGAATACGTGACGTATGAATGAATAATCACAGACGGTGCTAATCAAAATAGTTCGCCTCAGCTAATGAGAAGTCAGGAGTGGTCAGTGACTTGGGTTGGACTTATGAAAGTCATTTAGCGTTCAAAACCACGACACGTTCGGGATCGGGAAAAAACTAATTACAGACATGTTCGTCTCTAGCGGCGTAAGACAATAGAGTATCTCACCCTACATGTCACCTTCATTGTTCGTTACTTCAGAGGCCACCGCCCAATGTCAATAGGCTGCTAATTCTAACCGGTTTTTCTCTAAGTATTATTGACCAGCCCCATGTAGTAGTTGTCGGTGTACCTGGATACAAGTCTAGGGGTCCCAGGTTCGATTCCCTGGTAACTTGGGTATTTTTTCTCGAAAGGAGAACTACCCCAAGTTTCACCAGTGTTTGGTTAGTTAGGCTTAAGCTAGGTTTAAGTGTTTCTACTGGTTTCACACCCTCATACTATCACCATAACCTCATCTCATCGGGACATGGAAAGAGCTTCCAGGGAAAGGATGTATGGTTAGTACATTCGGGCGTCCCCTGAGAAACTATGCATCAATATGAGCTAATCTTTCCACAAATTGAGCTACGAACGATGTAGGCCAGAAGCACAGTTTTATTATTATTATTATTATTATTATTATTATTATTATTATTATTAGTTTGGCTGTCGTCTCGATATTTAATCACGTGTGAGTAGATTTATATTCGGATTGTTATGAATAAAAACCTTTTTTCAAACAGCTTAAAATAATATACTAAACATATTTTGTTACTTCAGTATTAAAATTTCTCTCTAGATTTTAAGTTGAAATATCTCCTATAATTTCTCCTTGGATTCGAAGTAGATACAACTATTTCCTTGATGATCCAAGTTATATAGAACACAAATTAATATTATATTTAATGGTGCATCATAATATTTATAGAGAATAACTGTGGTTTGGGCGGTTTTGAACGTTAGTCCCGCAATATTAGTCAAAAAGATAATTTTTTTTAAATACGCCGTAGTTACTCAATCGATTGCTTAGAATTATAATTTATAGCTAAGGAGCTATAACCAGCGATGTAGAAGCTTCTATAGTCAAATTTTCCAAATAACACCTTTTTAAAAAAACAATTTTAGTGAAGAAATGGCATTTCTATCTTTTTAGGTATATAGTTTTAACAGGGGAAGCAGTATCCCCCCAAACCCAATTCAAATTTTCTCGAAATTGAAGGAGGGGGGGCAAAGAACATTGCTTAGTATATTTTAATATTTTATTTGCGATTCATAAATGATAAAAAAAAATTATAATTCCTTAAAAGGATATTTTTTTACCCACGCCAGACTGTACATGGTCTAAATGTTTAACTCGTTTATTCTAGTTTACTGGGGACGTAGAAGTAGAGAACTCGAATTATAGTCAAGTGTATTGAAAGAAGTTTTAATTAAATGGTCTCCCACTCACTTTCCATAAAAAAATGTGGGTACATTTATTTTATACTCCCTACTCTATTTTTCTAACTAAATAGTACCACCCAATTGATTATTGAGACGTGTAAATATAAACTGCGTACAACCCGAACGGGTAGTAAGACGCGGTGATAATAATAATAATAATAATAATATTATAATCGGCTACTAAGAGCTATCATTGATATCACAGCCACCGGCCGACGATATTCACATGACCATCAAAGATTATTATTATTAGCACCCGTTCGGGTTATACGCACTTACACTAATAGAAGGGTGATTGTGAGATGAAATGAAGGACCTACAGTTTAACGTGGGATCCAAACCACGGTGGAGGCTTGGCATTCCACACATTCACAAGATGTCTTGTCAGAGGTGAAGGAAAGGTTTGGCAATCAAATAAAACTGTGCCGGGACCGAGGATTGAACCCCGGACCCCAGCACTGAGATCCGACACCTTACCCCTAGACCACCAGGTCATCACCATCATCAAAGACTCTG
The DNA here is from genome assembly GCA_039000515.1 of Timema cristinae. Taxonomy (NCBI): domain Eukaryota; kingdom Metazoa; phylum Arthropoda; class Insecta; order Phasmatodea; family Timematidae; genus Timema; species Timema cristinae. The sequence goes on from JBCFYV010011172.1 coordinate 26,069,156, forward strand.
CCTTAAAATATGAGTGAAGAACTACCCTTAGCACGATACAATCCCTGGATAGCTCAGTGGTTAGATCATTAGCACGCTAAGCCAAAGGTCTCGGGCTCGATTCCCGTGCCCAGGTGTCATTTTCAATTTATTCGATTATAATCTAGATATGTCTCATGTCCGTGATTATAATCATTATCCATCAAACTTTACTTTTCATATTTACTTAAGGCGATTTGCCCTTTTCATTTGACGTGGAAATGCAGAGCCATGGGAACAAACGGTTATCTTGAGAATTTTTATTGGTTTGCAATTTTCTTTTCGGAAACGGGTTGTTCAAGAATGGAAGCATGTTGATTAAGTTATACTTTTTATATACATACAACCTCTATAATTTTATCAGTGATTCAAATATCTATAAAACTGATATTTTTAATAGAAAACTGCTGGCTTAACAAAAAATAAGAAAATGTAACAACTAATAAACATCGATACATTATCTTAAAAGGGTGTTGAAAATATTAACATTAAAATTTCACTCGTTCTCGAGAACGTTTGATTTTTCCGCAAGGCCAGTCCAGTAGCTAGTTCCATCAACGGTTTCAATGCTCCATCTGTTCTTGTTGGCGTGGAAGGATACTTTGGTCGGTTGTGAAGCCATGCCACGCCTTTCACCCTCCCGCCCACCATTCCACAAAATAAGTTTTATACTTGCACTCGACAGGGTCAAGGGCCTTAATTGTATAGCGTTGCTTTCTTCCATAGGGAGAGAACTATCTCAAGATAGTGATAAGATGTAGTGAGGTGGACTGGATAGAACTAGCTGAAGATAGGTATAAGATGTAATGATGTGGACTGTATAGAACTATCTCAAGATAGGGATAAGGTGTAGTGAGGTGGACTGGATAGAACTAGTTGAAGATAGGTATAAGATGTAATGATGTGGACTGTATAGAACTAGCTCAAGATAGGGATAAGGTGTAGTGAGGTGGACTGGATAGAACTAGCTGAAGATAGGTATAAGATGTAATGATGTGGACTGTATAGAACTAGCTCAAGATAGGGATAAGGTGTAGTGAGGTGGACTGGATAGAACTAGCTGAAAATAGGTATAAGATGTAATGATGTGGACTGTATAGAACTAGCTCAAGATAGGGATAAGGTGTAGTGAGGTGGACTGGATAGAACTAGCTGAAAATAGGTATAAGATGTAATGATGTGGACTGTATAGAACTAGCTCAAGATAGGGATAAGGTGTAGTGAGGTGGACTGGATAGAACTAGCTGAAGATAGGTATAAGATGTAATGATGTGGACTGTATATAACTATCTCAAGATAGGGATAAGGTGTAGTGAGGTGGACTGGATAGAACTAGTTGAAGATAGGTATAAGATGTAATGATGTGGACTGTATAGAACTAGCTCAAGATAGGGATAAGGTGTAGTGAGGTGGACTGGATAGAACTAGCTGAAGATAGGTATAAGATGTAATGATGTGGACTGTATAGAACTAGCTCAAGATAGGGATAAGGTGTAGTGAGGTGGACTGGATAGAACTAGCTGAAAATAGGTATAAGATGTAATGATGTGGACTGTATAGAACTAGCTCAAGATAGGGATAAGGTGTAGTGAGGTGGACTGGATAGAACTAGCTGAAAATAGGTATAAGATGTAATGATGTGGACTGTATAGAACTAGCTCAAGATAGGGATAAGGTGTAGTGAGGTGGACTGGATAGAACTAGCTGAAGATAGGTATAAGATGTAATGATGTGGACTGTATAGAACTAGCTCAAGATAGGGATAAGGTGTAGTGAGGTGGACTGGATAGAACTAGCTGAAAATAGGTATAAGATGTAATGATGTGGACTGTATAGAACTAGCTCAAGATAGGGATAAGGTGTAGTGAGGTGGACTGGATAGAACTAGCTGAAAATAGGTATAAGATGTAATGATGTGGACTGTATAGAACTAGCTCAAGATAGGGATAAGGTGTAGTGAGGTGGACTGGATAGAACTAGCTGAAGATAGGTATAAGATGTAATGATGTGGACTGTATAGAACTAGCTCAAGATAGGGATAAGGTGTAGTGAGGTGGACTGGATAGAACTAGCTGAAAATATGGTATAAGATGTATGATCTGGACGTGTATAGACTAGCTCAAGATAGGGATACAACTAGCCCAAGATAGGTAAAGGTGGCGTACTTTGGTGAGCGCGTCAATGAACTTTCAAGTTCCTAATGCCACAGACTAAGTTAGTAAGTAATAAACGGTGAACCTTCTAAATGAACACTTGTACTTCAAAAGTGTAACAAGGTACTACACTTACTAACAAAACAGAACTATATAATTTAGGTAGCTATAAATCACAAAGTCATGGCCGTGCATCTCAACATAATTACAACTCTTCTATCACGGTACACTCAATTTGGTAGTAGTGCTTAGCAAACAAAACACTCAACGTTAATCCAATATCATACACAAAGAAACAGGAAGTGAAAAACATCAAGTAAACTTCTCAGATGATGAAAAAGAGATTCCAAACTTGTTAGTACACATTGTCAATCAATCCTATAGAGAAAGAATATGTATAATAGGGTGGAAATAATAGGTAATTCACCTCACAGACGCCCGAAAAAAAAAAGAATCGCACGAAAATGATGTTACAAGAGTCGCAATACATTCTAAAGAGAAGCAACATCCATGTTACTGTCGTTACTGCATTTGTTTAATTCATCATATATTTAACTTCCTGATGTAGTCAGTCAGCGAAATATTAGACCTATTTTTCTTTAATATATAAAAACTACAAGGTCTACTTTCGTGAATTCGTTCTCAAGATTATCTTTAATTATAAAAAGGCTATAAAGAGTCTATGATTATGATGATTATGATTATGATTATGATTATTATGATTATGATTATTATGATTATTATTATTATTACTATTATTATTATTACAATGTAAGGTACATAAGATAAAGACAAAATTTTTGCAGTTTTTATATCAAAACTTTTTTTTGGTAAAAAGAAATAAAATAATGTTCAAGTATAAACTTAGAGTTTAATTTTCTTCACACGGTGACCTAAACTTATTGTTGAACATCTGTCAAGGGTGTCCTATAATTTAATAACAATGTTTGGCAAAAGTTAAAACAAAATCTATAAAAACTGCATAAACACTGTCCTTAACTCACATCTACCATTCCACCTTAACGCTATGGTTGTTTTAACTTTTTATATAAATGGTGATATAAGAAGGGTTGTCTGTAGGAAGTGAACCCGTATAAGAAGTAAGAAACTACAGTGACAGAACCTCAACCGGTATATTTCAAGTCTGACGCACTATACTATTTGATCAGTGATACAGACTGGTGCACGTGGACACGATCTTGTGTTAAGAAGGATTTAACGATTGTTTGATCCTGAATATAAAGTCTCGCATCCAACATTATCCTGGCTATGGGCGTTTATTATATCGTGTAAAAGTTCAGATCACCTCGCGTTTTATTTTACAAATTAATATCGCAATATATTACACATATTAAATCCACTAGACTTGTATTAATACTCCCAGAAAAATAACTAAATTCTACCTGCTTCAGTGGCCGCGTGGTCTAAGGCATCACACTCGCAAAAAGACTTGACTGCCGATGGCGGGGAGATAGGGGTTTGAATTCCTGTCGGGTATACTGAGGTTTAATTTTTTGTCTAAAATGTTTTCCACGTTAAATACACGCAAATGAAGGTACACTTCCTTTATATGCCAACTTCCTCAAACCTAACATTCTAGAGTAATTATTATATATGTGAATAATTTGAACGGGTAGTAGGATGCGGTGATTAAAAAAATCTAGAGGATATACAATTCTCAGATCTTGATCCATAAATTTATCATAACAAATCGGGAGCTCCAATGATAATCATGTATTTTTTCTGTAATCGAACCTGGTATCATAATAATAATAATAATAATAATAATAATAATAATAATAATAATAAATTTAGCACCGCGTCTTACTACCCGTTCGGATTATACGCTTTAAGTACTAATTACGCTAATGGATTAGGAATTGGGGAGGTTGAATTAGAGGAAGTGAACCCGCATTTGCGTGGAGGGAGAGTGGAAAAACATTAAGGAACCACCCCCCCACTCCCCCAGTTCACCCGACCGAGTTTCAAACCCCGATCTCCCGTCCTCAGCAGTCGAACTCAACACGACAAGCGCGTTAGCCAACTACGCCACCGAGGCGGGTGAACCTGGTATCATTGGATAAATATACAGACGTTGGATCTAGCTCAAACTGGATAGTTTCTACTGAAATTGAAAGCATCCAGGCTTAGGATTACGGTACCTGCATTGCAGACAGATAAAACTCCATCGCATGTACCGGTGGTCGTACTGTCCAGGGCATCGCTCTCAAAATAGACTAAATTTAGTATGACGTAGAGGTCCAGATTTGAGTCCTGGTCGAGTGTTTTTAGGGTGGTTTATTTTTCCTAAATGGTTCCCCACTCTACCTTCAAAGTAAGTGAGGGTAAATTTTATGCTAAATCATGCTATCCCTATTCCTACCCCATGATTTTATATAAACGTTTAGGCTGACCGGGTGGTAAGATTGGGTACATACACAAAAAATAATGGGGGTTGGGATTTGAGCCGAACGTCCCCGGTCATTTGACCCAAGATGATCCAACCAAAATCACCTTTTATGGAGATACATCGTGAAAAGGTCGAATATTCGAGTCCCCTCGCCCGGTCACCTCAATTGACCCATCCAACATGTCCCATTCTTTTCCGAGTCTTAAGACCGGCGCTGTATATCTATCTACAAGACAAACCAACAGTTAAGACTGGGAGAACCGTTTCTTGACGCCGGAGCCACCAGCCCGACTGGTTCTATAGACCACCACGTGTTTATCTTTCTCTCTTTCACACACACAGTTTTGACCTAGGTGCGACACACATGACTGCTAGGTGGGGGGGGGGGGGGGGTACTCAGAATAACCACACCCTCTTCCGTGATATAATGTACACGTGGCACATGAGGAAGGGAGGAGAAAAAGGAACGGAAGGGGGAATATATTAAAGCTCACATGGCGAGATATCTCTACATACATACATATATACATACATAACATTGGCTGGAGGTATCATTAGAATCATGCAATAACACTTTTTTTATTGATAATATCGTTTTATTAATTAAATAATAGTTCCGATTGGGTTGACATAATTGACGTTCAGCCAATATTTGCAATAAATAACTTTTTGCTAGTTGTCACCCACACTCCGACCGCAGATATATTCTACACTGAATATCATCTCTGAGGAACTGAATGGCTACTATTGGAAAACAGTGTTGTCATTCTTTTGTTCTCGTGTAGTCACTAAGCCAATACAAATTGTGCAACGCTGGTTCAATAGGGCCGTGTTTTTTTTAAAAGCGTTTGCCGCCAGGGTTTGTCGGTTGAACATTCCTGGTATTCAGATGATGGGTTAATAATGGTGATTATGGGATGCCAGTAGAAGTATTAAACCCTAACTTAGACCTAATTAACCTGAACATGGCGATCATAGGAACAATACTCTTAGGTAAAAATACTTATGATGCTGTCGGGAATCAAACCCGGGTCTAGTAACGAGGAATGCTGACTGCTAGACCAAGAGGCTGGCTGATGTTGCCAGTAGCTTCTTACATCAGAACACCACCTTCCGACATAACTGACAGCGAAGCTAACAGAGAGAATGAGCAAAGATAAAAGCTAGATATTCTCCGTAGGATCTGAAATTGGCTCAGCGATGATATCCAGTGTAGTCAACATCACTAAACTAAACTACACGAAGAGGACATAGACGTATTTTCAAACCACCCTGGACGTTAAACGAAAATGCGAAACTCATGTACCTCCAATCAACACGAGAATACCTTGAAATAGTTATTAGCTTTTGTGTGATTATATCCCACGTGTTCTATTTTTAACATCATTATATATCTACAGACTCAAACAAACATGTTTTCAATATTCCGTGTGTTGTTACTATAGTGATTTCAATTACATGTTAGATTTTAAATAGGAAAACATTTCATTTTGTAAGTGCCATTGAATACATTCTGGCTTATCTAAAATTAGTTATTTAGGAGGAGACCTTTTTATAAGTGAAATAATTTGCGTTTAAAGCATTAATAAATGTGACTTATAGGCTTATTCTTTAAATTAATTAAATATTTTCCACTTGTTAATTTCCAATATTTAATAATATGAACGTGAATTCCCTTTCCATAGACTTTAATTAATAATGATGGATCTCTTATGAACTTGTAACTAATATATGAACCCATCAGAAGTACTCTTTTTTTTCTTTGAGTTAGCAATTTTGGGGTCAAAGTTTAAGCAAATCGGTAATTTAAAACATAATTATTTTATAAAAATAACACAAAACTATTAGTTGCGCTAATATAAATAATTAGCATACAATTATTCAAGCTAACAATATTACAAAAATATTTGGTTGAATACAAGCCTAAATTTCAAAATACATGCAAGGATTGACCAAAGTTGATCAAAGATTTTGATCAAATAGATTGTTTTTAATATTACTCTGATTAAAGTAGCCTGTTTGAGAAGGTACCAATATAATAATTCAGCCATATTTTAAAGAACATTTTTCAACGGGTGCTGTTATTTTTACTTGCCCTGGGTAACATCAACACCTCATCAACTCTAGTTACGCATCTGAGTAAAAATATAAAACATTCTGTGGTAGTTAAAAAAGGATATTATATCTACTTTCATGTATCCATAATCCTAGATCTTTGTTTTAAAGCTAAATAGTTTTACACACTTAAGATAGCTGTAGTAGATACCATTTAATCAGCGTTTATCCTCTATATTAATTTTATTATTTGCTCTAAATAGATTAAAATTTTATGTTCTGTCCAAAGTCGAGTTGGTTCGTTGTTTTTATGCTTGTATAGCTCTAGGTTTTGAAAGTTAAAGTCAAAGTCCAATAATAATAATAATAATAAAATAATAATAATAATAATAATAATAATAATGTCACTGACATTTTTAAACAGGAAAAAGTTTGAATTTAAAAAGTAATGCATGCTAAGAACAGTGTATTTTGTACTCCATATTTTGATTACATCACTCCTTACCCCCCACGCCCCTAAATATGTTTGTTGGTTAAGAAACTTTTTCTAACTTGTTTTATGATTCGAGTGTACTTAAGTTGTATGTATTTACAAGAAAACTTTCATATTGTCATATTGTATTGTGATTCAGCATTGTTTTTTTTTTGAAACTGACATTTCAGTGATGAACGTGATTTGGCAATTTTTTTACTTTTAGAAATGCTATGTATTATATAACGGCATTTGTTATGTGTTTTTAGCACAATGCTAGTTTCGTAAAATATGATGAGTAATTGGTAATTATTAAATCGAAACACAGTATTTCTAAAAGGGAAACACAAGTGAGGAGGATAACAGATGTGTAAAATGATAAACGTCCCGATGATTATAAGTAAAATTAGCTTTTTAATCCACAAATAATCATCCAAAGGTCCTGTAAAATATTACTAAAACTTGTTGATACGAATAGTGTGCTTAATTTTGATTGAGAGGGTTCTATTTTGATAAGCCTCGTTGGTGGGTATTAAAGAAATTGTTTTTAAATATTTTTATCACCCCCGTTTTACTATCTGTTCAGGCTATACGCAGATAATGTGATTGTTAATCTAATGGGATAGGGAGGGATAAGGAAGTAAGCATTTTAGACGTAATCTAACCATAATTGCGTGGAAGGAAAGCGGTAAACCATTTAAAGAAAAACCACCCTCAGTAGACCTGACCGGGATTCAAACACAGATCGCCTCCTCTTCAGTGGGCTAGTCAAACACGAGAGTGACGCCTTAGAAAGTTCGGCCACTGAAGTGGGTTTAAAGATTTAGATATTTCTACTTCTCACCCAGGTGAATATTTCGTGTTTCACGAAATTATACACGTCTGGGCTATCCGCATATCTAACACTAATAGGGGTGGGATGAGAACGATAGAGTTAAAGAGGAAATGCACCCACATTCGCGGTATGGAGGTAGATAGAGTAATCTTTTTTAAACGCTTCAGTACATCCAGGATTCAAAGTCGTACCTCTCTGTCATCGTCAAACCAAACAAGATGAGAATCATGCTTTTGTATACGTGCCCGCTGATGTGGGTGGATCAGGAGAATATTAATGTACCTAGTTTACAAATATTGTTCTTATATTTCTACAAATAAGAGTCAAACAATATTTAAAGTGAAATCATTCCAACTAAATTGTCACTCGCATCGATGGACACGCGGATTAAATGTCCGACTCATCTAGCTTGTTTTTCTGTTGGCGGGAAGGTTGGAGAGAAAATCTTGGTTGGGTATATTTTTATTTATTAAACAGTTTGGCATTTTCCCTCCATGTAAATGTAGGAAAGTTTCCTCTAAAGTACAATTTTCTCGTTCTTACTTTATTAGCCTAAATAGTCTTGAGGAAAATTGGTCACTTCAGAACCTCTTATTTTGAAACGTACGAGTAGCAATTCGCTAGCATATCTCTCTCATCTCGCACACAAACTCGCAAGCCCCTAATTTTGAAACTTCTGCACTGCAAAAACTGACGTCACACGATCGAATAGCGAGCAGATTCTACTCGCTAGCCTCATACCGTACGATAGAGGGCTTGTCTGTCGAGTAAAGCATAAATTAACAAAATTGATGTCATCGGTTGCAACCTTCTAAGATTTATTTTGTTGAAATAAATCTATCATTGTACAAAATAGGTTTACAAAAGAAAAATATATAATTTCTTTGTACACTTTATTCAATCCTTGAATAAAAATTATTGTTTGGATGAGAATATTATAATATATTTAAAAATTTTAATTTGTTCAACCGTCAAATTAGCTGAGTCGTTAGAGTGACATTATCACGTTCCAAACTTTGCGTGTTCAAATCCTCTAATCTCCTATTTTTTTTATTTATCAGGCTTTAAACTTTAATCTTAAATGATTGTATTAGTAAGCATATCATTTGTTTTAAATATTTTTATAGAAGTATACAAAGTATTTGAGCCTACGTGGATTACCATAATATTCTTCTCTAAAAATAATTTAACAAGGTAATAAATTAACAGCAGTACATTAATTTTGAAATTTTGTATGTAGGTTATTATTTAAAAATTAATTAATGGGTGCTATGACATAAAAATATACATATTTAAAAATAAGTCTAAGCAATCTAATTATTATTGGAATAGTGAAAATCTTTAGAGCATATTTATGTTTTTTTAAATAGTTGCGAAAATAAAATAATATGTTACTGAATTCTAATTACTAACAAGTGATTTATATTCAGACAAAAAATCAAAAGATTATAATCAAGGTGGGATCGAGTCCGTGAACTTTTGAGTTTCAGACTAATATGCTACCAAATGAGCTAAAGTTAATATTGACTCTAAATACGGTTCAACTCCTACTCATATAACCTGATAAAATTTTGAGACAACAAACTTAGATGCAAACAACTGGAAGATGGTTTCCTAATTAAACAAAACTGTTTGTTTTACATGATGCACTCAATAGAATAACAGTATTTACTTTCAGTTACGTATCTTGTATAGTGGCGTGTTGTGGCATCCCATCGTCTCAATCCTTTGGCACGTCATGGTGTTACAGTGTTGTCAGAATGTGGAGCCCCTACACTTCCTGAACTCCCCTAGTACATGGGATATTTACCATATGGTACAAGCAACACTAACCAGCCCAAGAGCTGAGGGCATGCCCAGTTCCAGATAAATAAAAAATACATCAAACCAGCTTTCGGGCTGTTGACTTAAGAGAAGACTTTATTAGCGTGGAGAAATGCAAGTCATCCACATTTGGAGGTCGTATAATCTAACGAGTCACTCTCACAATGCCAGTGATGGGAAGACCCGGGCTTAAATCCAGGTTGGGTTTACTGAGGGTGGTTATATCTAAAGGTTTCCCACTCTCCTCCAAATTATGCCATACCTCAAAAGTGTAAATGTGTGTACAGCTCAAAAGGGTATTAAGATGGGAAATGTCTTATTACCTGTAATCAAGTAGGAAAGAGGTGTAAAACCTTCCAAGTGGTATCCGCCATCATGTCGTCAAGGGCTCCTCGATGTATAGCGATATCTCCAAGAAATCTGCCGTCCAAGGCCAACAAGATGTATAAGGGAAGGCCGGTTTGAATGATTGGGCGTGGTTGGTTACCATGGTGAGGTTGCGCTCGACACGTTAGTTTGGCCTCGGCATTCTTTTCGTCCGGTCATTGGAAGAGATGTTGCTGAAAGGTGATCTCGCAAAGCATGACGGGAGGGGTGGAATCGATCTAGAAGAGGAGGAGACTCTTTACCGTGGTATGCCGGTATGTGTGAGGCGTGCATTCCCGCGACACAAAAACATCATCAATACCTTTTTTTTGTTTGACCTTCACACATGCTTCGGGGGAAATTTGATATCTCTTATTCATACCCGCATCGGTGAACACGCGGATAAAACGTCAAGTTCATCAAACATGGTTTGACAATGGCAAAACATGTCAGGGTTTCTAATCCTGACTGAGTGTACGAGTTTTTTAAAAGCTTAAATCAAAGAACTCACCAAGGATATTTTCAATCAAAAGGCGTTGGACGTCGTCTGAGGTAGAACACCTCCAAGATCTCAATCGCGTACGAGGACTGATGAAGCTTCACGCATAGAGAAAAGTAGGGGGGTTGGGAAGGTAGGGTATAACTATAGTGTGGGCTGTGTTTATTTTAATATCAGTGAATGATTGCGTGGCTACTCCGGGAAACTCTTTCCTTTGCATCAAACAAATAGAAAAAAAATCTCTTTATTTTATTTTTGACCAATTAATAAATAAAAAAAAAATCTGATCAAAAATGTAAAATTACAGCTTCGAGGTACAAACGTTCGTGCACGGGGCTACTCATTTTTAAATGTCAGACCTCTGCGTGAAGTAAATACCAAGAAATGTTCATGACAGACAAACAAACAGGCAAACTAATTTTTTTAATATTGATAAAAAATTTTAAGCATAAATATTCTAAAAAAATAGCCATATCCACACTGTTGTAAAATTACCAAATTCTGGTTCAAACTCAAAATATCCTGAGCTTCCGATGACCGGGAGGTTGCGGTTCTAATCTCGGCTGAGTGCTTTGGTGGGTGATTTTACCATCCCTTTTCCACGATAGTGCCAGTTTATTTTCTCTAACTACCCTAAATTATAAAAAGATTGTCACATTATTTGTTTCAAGCTCTATTTGTATGTTATAATAGATTTTATATTCACTTCGTTTACCTAAAAGGTAGTAAAGTTATTAGAATGTGGCCAAACAGCTACACCATAGAGGAAACAAATAAGGTTAGCTCAATATAAACGAAGAGTACATTAAATGGTCGAGGTGACCAAATTTTAAATAGCTTTAGTTTCTAGCTAAGACAAAAACAATTTACAAACCCCAGATTATATTTGTAAAGCTTGTTCGCTTGAAATACGATATATTAACTATATAGTGAAAATCCCTGTTGTATATGTTAACGGCAATGTGTAAAATCCAGGCATTCTATAAAATGCCTAGACATTCTATATAATTCCAGAGTGGTTTTGGCAAATACGAAATAAATTAGTTTTGCTGTTGTATTTAAGACTTTTCGTAGGGACTGTATAGAATAACCAGTCATTATATATTACAGAGAACTAAAGCTAACCTAACCTAACCTAACTTACCTAACTACCATATTCTAAAATAACCTACCCTGACTAAATTAAATCCTAGGAATGAGGTGAACCTGCAAGAAAACGGCGCAAGACTTACATAGAATTGGATGAAATAATTGATAACATATTCCGGAACTTCAAAAGAACAAAGTACTTGAAAATAAGTATGAAATACGACAGAAAATCTTGTTTATTTAATACTTTGCCAAAACCACTCTGGAATTATATAGAATGCCAGGATTTCGCACATTGCCGGTGACATGTATACCTACTCGTAATATATTTATAATATAATATAGTACATAAAGTCCAGTTTTCATTCAAATAATAATAATATCAGCTAGAAAAGGAACCAGAGCTGCTTCAGCCTATAATATTATATCAAATTAGCTGATTATGAGTTTTAATATAATATATTATCAATATGCATAAAATAGCACTAGCGATATAGAAAATGTTCTCATTGCTGACTGCAGCAAAAAAGCTTATAGTTCCTAAAAAGCTCTTCTTATGAAAATTTGAGAGTAGTAGTAGTGTATATAGTACCAGTAGGAAGATACCTGTTTGTGTTCAAAAATTATACAGCGATAAAACTATTCTTAAGGTGTAGGCATGCAGGGATCGCAAATTAATGACAGTATTTTGCAGCTTCTTTCAAAGCAAAACTTTTTTTTTTTGTCAAAATAAATCAAATCATTCTCGAGTAGAAACATGTAATTTAATTTTCTTCACATGATGAACTCATCAGTTCTTGAATATCTGCCAAGGGTGTCCTGGAATTTAATGACATTTTCTGTTCATTTAAAAGTTTCTCATCTAATGCCGCTATGCGTTGACAGATATCCAAGAACTGTTGATATCACCACGTGAAGGAAAATTAAACTCACTGATTCTATTGGAGCAATATTTGATTTATTTTGGCCAAACAAATCTTTTGCTATAAAAACTGCAAATACACAGGCCTTTTCTGGCGTTCCCTATACTCCCAGATTAATTTTATGACCACATATTTTCCTGGTTCTCACGAAGCCACGTAAGAAGTTTAAAGATGATTGCCCCGATGATTTGCTTGTTTTCATGCATCAGCGGGCCACCGAGGTCAGAGAAAGAAACAGAGCCAATCAACCCCCTTCCCCCCCCCCCACTTGCCCTATCCCTCAAATTTGTATTAAGTTCAATGGACTTTAATGTGTATTTTGTAGATATCCGGACACAAACCGACTGAATTGGAAAAAGGAGCTAAATCAATAAATTAACAATTTCTAACAAGAATAAAGGTTTCTTCTTAAATCTTAGGATTCTTAAAGACATTTTAATACCAACATGGATAAAAAAAATAGGGGGAAATTATTGAAATATACACGTCTAAATCAAAGTGCTTAAGTAATAATTTAAATTTTTAAAAGCGACATAAAAAAAGTGTCGAGGAAATACATCGCCATGGAAACTTGTATTCTCTAACATGAAAATATATTTTCGGCGATACTCATTAAATTTTAGGCAATCTATTGTTTATCTGAAGTAAAAATTGATACTCTACGATTGTTAATAACAATATAATAATAATAATTTATATTTAGAACCGCATCTTACTACCCGTTCGGGTTATACGCTTTAAGTACCAATTAAACTAATGGATTAGGAATCGGGAAGATTTTAATTAAAGGAAGTGAACCCGCATTTTCGTGGAGGGAGAGTGGAAAACCATTTAGAAAAAACCACCCCCAGTTCACCCGACCAAGATTCGAACCTCGAATAGTAATAATAATAATAATAATAATAATAATAATAATAGAGTGTCTGGGCTACATAAATCTTTAGCTCAGTTCTTGGAAAGATTAGCCAGTACTAATGTACCAATCAAACATAATTCATTTTCGCGGAGTCTCTTTTCATGTCCTGATGAGATGATAGGATTATGTTTTAATATGGTAATCTTGACCTAGATTAAGCAAAATTAACCAAACTCTGGTGACCATGGTGATTAGTTTCTTTTCCTCAGTATCATTCGGGAATAGATCCCGGGACCATTTAATTCATCTGACGAATATACCATAAGGCCGGTTTACGAGTGTTAATACAAAAATAGAGTGAACGCATTAGTTTGGGATACCGGTGTTATAATTCCCACAAAGTCCCCTAAACAGCTTATTACACTAATTTTATAATATTTATATCCAGGTGAAAGTGCTACACTTCCTTAAAATTAATATGTGTCATCTTATTTCGTTAAATAAGTAGCTTTTTGTTCTTTTAGCACTGCGTTTTACTTATTAACCGTTTGTGTTATACGCCTATGTACTAATTACACTAATGTGCTAGGGATTAGGAAGGTTGAATCTAGAGGACGTGTACCTTAATTCGCGTGGAGGGAGCGTGGAAAATAATTTAGGAAAAAAAAAAACCTCAGTACATCTGACCGGGATCGATCCCCTATCTGCCCGTCTTTGGTAGTCTTTTCTATCTATGTATCTATCTATCTATCTATCTTAGCTTAGAGTTTAGACCATATGGCAAATTAATCGGGTGGATAAGTGTTAAATTATGGAGGGATGTTAGGGATATGGGTAGTAATACACATAATTAGAGATAATATGTTACGAATATATTAAAACTACGTCTGAAATATAAACATAGTTTACAATTTTATTAAATTATTTCTAAGTAATCGTATTTTAATATTAATTTTATAAAGTGAGTGAAGAAAAAACCTCTTTGGAAAGTGGAATGTAGAAAAATTTCAATATGTCGATTCATAATTCAAGAATACAAAAATGAAATTGTTAAAGTAGAGGTATTCTTTCTATCCATTATAATTTAATAAAAAAATAGCATAAAATGTTCCCCTATACATTGCGCCTATAAAAAAAAACACAACATCACTTTTAACTCCAATGTATGGGGAGATATTATAGAGAGATTATTGAGAATGAAGCGGACATAGAGATGATGGGAAAGAGATTTTGACAGCTCGATTAAAGAGCTTATTGACTTTGCCTCAAAGGATCTATTATTGCACCCCCACCTACCCCCATAGTGATTGCGTCCTTTGACCCGACGAAACATCGACATTACAAGGGATGTTCCGAATGTTGGCAAAGCGATCTAATTGAGAGTGAAGTGAATTTGCTATCACAAATTAATATGGAATTAAATTGCTATCAAAAACAATTTAAAGAGTTATTGACATCGATGGTTAAAATTCTGTTAGGATAAAGAGTATTTCGTGGTCTAGTAGAATAAGCTTTCCCTCTTTTGTTTATTTAAACGTTTTATTGTAAGGTTTTTTTGTTTAGTTTTACCGTACTCCGCGTCGTATTAAATATACTGGATTTCCGAATATGTACAATTATAGGTTAGGATAAAAAAAAGGTAAAATTTAAATGGTTTACTTTTTAAATAAAGTATTTAACGTGTACTTTCCAAAGACATTACAAACTATCTTAACCTAAGTTAGTAGGCTTAACTCTGCACAGCCGGTATCTAACTATTTACTGAATGGATATTAGGACGACGAAATTTAAACAACTATAAAAATATCATCAGCATCCCTTGTAGTCTAATAAGTATTTTTTAGTCACAGACTAAATAAGAAAAATTAATACTTAATGGTAATCCATAAACCACGTAACTCCTTTTGAATACCTTTCTTAATCTTCCAACCCAATATGTAACACCAAGTAGATATTTAGCCTAGCCATTAACCCCTCTAACTTGTGTTACGTAAATGTTAATATCAAGAGTGAGTGTAATTATTTCATAGTGAAGATTTTGGGACACTAAAAAAAGGGACTCTGATTTAGTACAATTCAGAATCGGGAGTTATAATATACAATTTATTAAAGGCGTGAACAATAAACATGGACAATAATATTATGTCAACATTATAATATAGTTATAAGATCTGGTAGGTAACCTGGTGGTCTATGGGTAAGGTGTCGGACTTCTATGCTGGGGATCCGGGGTTCAATCCTTGGTCCCGGCACAGATTTATCTGATTACCAAACCCTTCCTTCACCTCTGACAAGACATCTTGTGAATGTGAGGAATGCCAGGTCTCCACCGTGGTTCCGATTCCACGTTAAACTGTAGGTCCTCCATTTCATCTCACAATCACCCTCTCATTACACATTAGCGTAAGTGCGTATAACCCGAACGGGTAGTAAGACGCAGTGCTAGTAATAATAATATAAGATCTGTGTTACATAACACTGTGATGTACCCATCCTTACCCCGTGTAACACCATAACATCATGTAGACATTAGAACTACCCACTTTCCCTTCTCAACTTACATATTTTATGGGTGAACCCCTAGGTATGTTGTTTTAGGCTAAGTTAGTTTGTTGGTTGTGTGTTACATCTAGAAAGTACAGTACATGTTAAAATCTCAAACATATTACTATCTTAAAACGCATCTGTGGGCATGCGTAATAGACCCCCAGCTCATCTTGTCGTATTTTCCGCAAAGAGTTCATGATCACCATTTTTATCACCGGAAACCTATAAAATGAGTACCCACATGTATTTTTTGTAAACAATTGAATTAGCGATGTCGATTATTTTGAACCAATTTTTAACAAAACCTTAAATTAATTCACAAGAATAATATTAAAGCTAGTAAATTTTACGTATAGGTTTTTTTTAAGGTTTTAATCATTGATAAAATAGTCTCTTTATTGTTATTTATAAACAATGAGTGATTTTTGTGGAGATAGCTGTCTCCTTTGTTCCGATACCATATTCGAGCTGTATCAGTGGTAGGACAGTTTCTAAAACTTGAAACTGTTTCAAAAGTGTAACTACAATGGTTTGGAACAGGTAGTGTACATGAAATATCAGTATCGACACATCCCTAATTCAAGTTCTGGCCTGGTTTTAATGAGGGTGGGTTTTCCTAAATGGTTTTCCTTTTTTTGCTACATGCAAATTAGGTTACACTTCCTCCAATTGTCTTCCTTATTTCCACCCCAATCGCTTGGTTAAAATGTGTTTAGACCGGACGGGTAGTAAGACGTGTTAGAAAATTGCATATACTTTAACAATTTATAACACTAAAAACGGGACTGGATAGCTCAGTGGTTAGAGCATTGACGTACTAAGCCAAAGGTCCCAGGTTCGATTCCCATGTCCAGATGCCATTTTTCAATTTTCAGAATATAAAATTATTAAAGAGCTATAAGCTTCACTTAGATGATCTCAAAAGAAAAGCCAAAACAGTTTAATAGTGACATAAAGTAATGAAGAATAGTTTTACTGCCCCGATTCCAGTTACTCTGTTACTGGTTGTAGAATTAAGAGATATTTAGAGCGAATAGAATGTAGAGTGGCCAATATTTACCAAGTTTGATAAACTTATATTATAGCTATTTAAAAAAAATAGAGAGAGATACAGTGAGACAAAGAAAGAAACAAAAAGTATTTACCTATGATTATCATATCGGAGTTTTAAAATGTCCAATAACAAAGCCACAATCTAGAAACATTATCTTTCCAGGGTTTTTATACCACTTCCTGATATCCTGGAGAGTTACAATTTAGTATGGAGGCTATAGAGGTCATCTTTATGAGAAAAATCCGAAACTTGAAAACTACAAGATGGTGAATACAATATGGAGGACACAACGTTCAAATTGAATCTTAAAGAGCTTAAATTTGGTATGGATGCTGTGGAGCATGTCATAATTATGAGAAAAATTCTAAACTTAAAAAATACAAGATGGCGGATCCAGGATGGTGGACGAAGCGTACAAATTGAGATTTTGCCATAGATCCCGAAAACTTAGCAAATCAATGGACACAAATTGCGATACCTCCTGTTATGAAAATCTAAAGATAGAGAAAAACATCTGGGAAGGGACTTCGCGCAAAATCTGAAATTGCAATTATCGGAGACCAACCTCTCTCCAAGTTTAAATGTAATTTTCGTTGGTCAGTGAATGAAGAGGCGCTAATATGATAGGGTTTCTAATATCATTAAAAAAATTATTGATGTCTTAAAAAAAATCTTGAGGTATATATTTTTATCATTATTATCACCGCGTCTTATTACCTGTGGCGTAGCAATGAGGAAGAAAGCATTCGAGTGGGAATATACTCATATTTGCGTGGAAGGAGAGTGGGGAACCATTTAAGAAAAAACATCCTGAGTAAAACCGACAGGGATTCGAACCACGATCACCTTGTAATCGAAAGTCTGGTCTAACAGGAGAGTGACACCTTAGACTATTCTGCCACTGAAGCCGGTTTATAGATTTGCGCAAAAATCCCAAAACGACGTCCGATATTTCGAAGGATTTTATTACAAGTCTTGTGACTTGAATAAGAGAGTTGACTTGAAGCATTTTTTTTTTAATTTCTTCTAGGGAACGACTCGTATCTACACTCACAAATTTGTGTATTTAATTGACCGTGGCCGGACGGTTGCGCGCGCACAAGCCTCCACGTTAGTTACAGGGCCTCAGTCGAGGTTCGATACCGAACCGGCCGAGGTCAGCAACAACTCAACCGATACAGTTAAATCGAGGGTGGGGGGGTTAAGATGGGGACCATTGATTGGGGGGGATCCGGTTCTTAAAGTCGACACGTCATGAAGATCTAGTCCTTCGATAAGGTTTGTCCGGTAAAGACTCAAGGAGCGCCCCACTCTATGTCTGGTCTGTGTAAGTCACGATCAAATCTGCTGCGTCTCTCATGGTTTGTTATGGGGAGAGGGGGTACAGAAGGCTTCTGGTAGAAAGGACCGTTTAAGAAAATGCAAATAAGCACAGTAGGATCTGATTAATTTGGACTGGGCTAATTCTAAAAATTGGATAGTTTGAACCCACAATTATTCCCCTTGAAGTTCCTCTCTAAACCAATGATAAAAAATGGCATTTAATTCAAGTTAAAGAAGGAAATATTTGGATATTTAGAAGTATATACAGTACAGTGGGTTTTTTTCGAGTGGTGATCTTTATTGAATCACCCTATATGCCAAAAATGTAAAATAAAGTTATTGAAGCAAAGTAAAATAAAAAGCACTCACAAAAATGTAAAATCTAAGAAGATTCACCGAATAACAACCAGACGTGAAACGTGAAAGACAATATTTTTCATGCAACCAGTGAACTTGGAGATTTTGTTTGTTGCCTTTAGATAAGCAAACTACAACAAACCAGAACTAATTTTTTTTTTTCCCACCGTTATGTAATTTAAGTGCAAAAACTCTTTTAATCCTGAAATTTTCGTATCTTAATTTCCCCATGGTTTATATTTTGTGTTTAATTGTTCTTGTATTTTATGTTTGTGTTTATGTAGCATATTTTGAGATTATTGAATTGTTGTGTACCAGCTGCTAGATACTCATAGAAACTCGTACAAATTGAATTTAGGATATTTCAAATTATTTTCAGATATTCTTTTGACTTCAAATTTATTACGTTATACTGTTTTAGCACCGCATCTTCCTCCCCATTCAAGCTACACGCTTATGTAATAATTACATTAATGGTTTTAGGTATTAGAAAGGTTATATTTTAAGGAAGTATCTCCGTATTTGCGTGGAGGGAGAGTGGAAAACCATTTTGGATATACCACCCCTCAATACATCCGACCGAGATTTCAAACATCGATATCCCCATCATCGGCAGTCTAGTCTACTGCGAGAGTAGCGCGTTAGACCACATGGCCACCGAAGCGGATATCAACAATAATTGTTGAATATCTGTCATGAATGTAGCAATATTAGATGATAAACTTTTTAAATAAAGAGAAAAAGTTGTAATTAATTTCCAGGACACCTTTGACAGATAATCAACAAATGTTGAGGTCATCACGTGAAAGAAAATTAAACCCTTTGGGGTAGCTAATAATGTTGTCTCATGGAAAATTGTCACGAATAAATAAGTTTAAGAACCAACCTTTGAACTACGTCATAGTGGAACCCATCACTATAATCTTGCTACTTCATAAGTTAAATGGAGTATACACTCAGACGTTATCGAACCCCGGCCTTCAAAGTCAGAATCAATCATGCTTGCACGCATCAAACTCTTACCTCTAAGTACTTTGACAATAATGTGGTTGTAGGGGAAAGTAGGGTGAGGTTGGGCGTAGGGAAGAAGGTTTCCATTACATAACTTGGACAAAGCACTCTAATAATGGTCTTTATAAAAGGTCAAACCTGATGTTGCATTAAACAAAACATTCTTATGGTGTAACATAAACACATTTAAAAAAGACAGACATCTTCCACTTGGTATTATGAACACGTTTGTTTTATAAAGTAATAACGCTATCTAAGAGACATGCATCATTAGGGCTGGAATGGAGAGGGCTGAAGGGAAGTATGTAAAGTCACGAGGAATGGAGGAGGAAGAATAAGTTTAAAATAAACAAAGTTTTGAAATAGTTGAGACCTATGTTTTTTTATTCTTAGCTGCCAAGGCCCCCCCCCCTCACACCCACCCACCCATCCACACAGTCCACAGTACTACAGTCTATTCGCCATAGAAGGTGCGGTAGCTGATAGCAAGCAAAAGATTTTTATTACAGACATTGGTTGAAAGTCATGTGTAAAGTCGTTGTATAAATAGTTATTATTTTGTTAGTAATGCTATATCATCAATCAAAAGTGTTAATACACGCTTCTAATAATACTTTCCTTGGTGTTACTGTAAAATTGAATTTTTCTTAACTCGTTGAATGAACAAAAAATATTGATAGTACCATTATGTTTTTTGTTTTATGGTTGTAAAAGCAAGATATTTTATAATATATGAAATAATAAATTGAAAAGAATTATATTCACACTTATGTATTCTTTTAACTGGTTTTCAAAATATTTATTTTTTAAATTATAAATTAGAGAAAGAGCCATACAAAATATTAGTTTCAAAATAAAACGTGTTTTTTTTCGTAAATATATGTACATAAACACAACCGTATTGTCTCGATGACTTATCATTGGCCTCTCACACATATGCGGGTACATTTAATTAGTTTCTTCTATCTTCCTCATCAATTAGTGTAAATATGTAGATAGCCTGGATGGGTAGTAAGACGCAGAAAACAAAAGTTTTTTACTCACCGCGTCTCACTACAGTACTCATTTCAGTAGATACATTTAGTTTAATTTTTCTCAGTTCTTGAATATATATTATGAGCATCGTTGCATTTAAAGATTAAATTTTTAAATGAACAGAAAAATAAATGTTCAAAGTATGCGATGTCCATGATAAATATTCAATATTTTTTTAATATAGTATATGTATAGACTGATATAATGCTACATTTTAGATGTGGTGCTGGAGAAGACTTGAGAAGCTCAGGTGGACAGACAAATGAAGGAGTCCTAAGAAGAGTGTGTGGTGAGAAGACAACCATTTTGAAAGTGATTCTTCGGTGCAAAGCAAACTTGATCAAACACATCCTTAGGAGGAACTGTCTTCTGCACGGTGTCATGGAGGAAAGAGGAGCTAAAGAAGGAGGATTTAAATATTGGTTGCCTTGAAGGAAAGAAGAAAATTATGAGAGCTGAAGGAGGAGGCAGAGGACAGGGAACGTTGGCGGTCTAAGTTTCACTGACAATAGGAATGGACCTGTCGTAAGACAGAACACCTAGTAATAGTAAAATTAAACTAAATGGATATACTCCATGGCGTAAACCCACAAGCGAGCCTATCGATAGAATTGAGAAAAATCGTGGAAGGTACTATAACTGTACAGACATAGATATATCTTTATCTTGAATCAAGTAGTAGTTTTGGTTTGCAAACAGGACTCTTCTTGTACTAATTCTATCTCACGTACTTTTATTATTCCATGCCAAAGAATGGGTTCCCAACAAAATCTGTATTATGGAACCATATATGGTGTTACGTGAAACGTGTACGGAAGTCCAATTACAAAAACTGCCTTTAATGGAGTAGCTGATAACTGACGTCACTAAACCTGTGCGAATCCATCATTTTTAATTTCGAATCAAATCCGAATCTTGGCTGACTTACTTGAATAAAATCCGAATCGAATTTCAAGACTAAAAAAAATTTATAGTTGACTCCGAATAGAAAGAATCGCATGCTAAATTTATTTTATCGAATCAAATCCTAGTTGAATCCCATGCTTAGAAAAAATCGAATCAAATATTTTATTTAAAAAAAATAGGTTCAGATCTGAATCAATTATTTTATTTTGGGCTTAGTGTGAAAATGTTTCAACTCGAATTTGGTTTGAATATTTTATTATGCTAAGTTTCCAAATCCAATCATATAATAAAATATTTCAAAAAATATTGATAAACATTTAAGACACATACATCATGAGCAATCTAATTTCAAAAATTGAAAAAATCAAATATAGATCACACAACTTTTTTTTAATAACAGTACAAGATATTCAGTTTCACAAACAATTGTCCCACACGTAATTTCTTTATGACCTGGAATTCATGATAATTTCTCTCTTCACTCTACCGCGTAACTGTTTTACAGTCTGATTATATTAATTTGTGAAGTAAGTATGAATTATAAATTAGAACTTTGTGCTAAATCTATCAAATCTGAATTTAAGATCTATTGAAATTCAAAATTTCGAATCGAATCCGAATTTGAATAAGGTTCGGATTTCGATTCGAAATTTTAAACGTTCCTACAGGCTTAAACGTCACGATATGTTGTCTACGTCACGCGCATTCCATTTCGGAATGTTAAATTCGCAGTCTTGTCAGTCAACGGGGTATCTTTTAATATCAGTATGGAGACGGATCAGTCAGAATAGTTATAACCAATAAATAGATAACTAACATAACAGTGGGAATACTTTATTCTCGTGTAAACTTTTCAGTTAGGGTTGTAACAACAACAGCAGTCCTAATTCCATTCCGCATGGAATATAAAGAACTTATTCTGTGCAGGGGTGTATTCGTCCTTTCCCTCCAACGGCCGCCATTTTGTACTCTGTGAGTGATTTCCTAACCTTGCACTTGAAGACATGATTCGTTCAATAGGTGTGAGCTAAGTGAGGTTTTTAATTAGTTTTGTAATAGTTTATTGTTTATGTTGTTTGACGATGGAAAAAAAAAAGAGGATTGTGGAAATGCACATCAAACTATACTTCAAACTTGTATTTCACGTGGATAGATATATAGTTATACTTGAACATTAGGCCTATAATCAATAAACTCAATGAGAACTGTAGTGAATGTTACAGTTAAATACTATAAAACAACTGAACAATGGTAAGTTTATAAAAGTTGGACTTTTCTTTTGGAATAGGCGTAGCAGACTGCGTCTCCATTTCTTCTGCGCTCTTCCTCTCATTATGATATGAAGTATATTACACATAGGTACCGGGAAAAAACCAACAGTACTTTCCTGGATTTATTCCAACAGACAGGGGCTTGCATTATATTAAGCAATGGGCTAGCTCCATTACTACTGTTAAAATTGATGACGTCAATATTGTGATGCAATAAACATCCTTCCATTCTAGTTCTGGAAAAATATACTTCGCGAAGACCATTACTCGCCGTGGACTAAACCCAGTTAATAATCAAAATCACATTTTCCCAGTCTATATTGGCAATACATATGTAATTCCGTGATTAAAACAAATACATTTCTTTCAGAGCGAGCAGCCGCCTTCTGTTGGCGAATATAGTAACAACTTCTGCTGATAGAGATTGTCATGTGGTCAGCACGACGAACCGTTAACCTCAGTTTTCCCGATAAGAGCCGCTACTTCTTCATTCAAGTAGCTCCTCAATTATTGTCCTCACGAGACTGAGATGACCCCATTTCAGACCGAGTGCTTCACAGAAAAATCTAGAAGTGGTGGGGATCAAACCAGGGTTCTTTGGATCAGTAGCCAGGAACTCTTCAGGAAAATTTTGATTTATCTTGACAAGAGAAGAGGGGGGTTTTTGTTATAAAAACTTAAAAACTACACAAATAATTACCTTGACTAACTTTTCCTGCCACCGTAATATAAATACTCAATCAGTTGTGCACCCACTGCTCACGAAAAAAATATCCAGATGTGTACCCTTAAAGGCCAATTCAATTAAAATCAATGTTAGTAACCTTTCGTTTGAAAAAAATACAATTCAAAAACAGGTCGAGTCAAACGTCATGTTATTAATGTAATGTAGACAGTGGATAATAAATGGAGCGCATTCCGTGTAAAGGAAATAAATATTTCATGAGATGGCAACCATCAAATTGAATATAAGCTTTCTTTCAATATACATTTGAGATGTTTAACATTTAGGGTGTTCTAAAAAAAGATGCTTAAGATGATATTTGGTTCATACAGAATTGGATTATTATTATTATTATTATTATTATTATTATTATTATTATTATCACCGCATCTTACAACCCGTTCGGGCTATACGCACTTACGCTAATGTGTAATGGTAGGGTGATTGTGAGATTAAATGGACCTACAGCTTAACGTGGGACCCGAACCACGGTGGAGGGCCTGGCATTCCACACATTCACAAATTGTGATTAATACACGTCTTGTCAGAGGTGAAGGAAGGGTTTGGTAATCAGATAGGTATGTGCTGGGACCTAGGATTGAACCCCGGACCTCCAGCACAGAATCCTACACCTTATCCCTAGACAGCCAGGTCATCCATAAAGAGCTAAAGATATTGGTAGTGTATGAAACTACATAATGATAAGTTACATACCCTGTACTCATCACAAGACATTGTAAGGATAATCAAGTCGGCATATTACGGTGGACAGGACATGCAGTGCCAATGGAAGAATCAATAACCTTATTCAGGTTATTGAGTGATAAATCTAATGGGAAGAGACCATTGGGAAGACCTAGTCGTAGATAGAAGGATAACATAAAAGGGACCTGAAAAGATAGGGTGTAATAAGGTGGACTGGATAAAACTAGCTCAATATAGGGACAGTGTGTAATGATGTGGATTGAATAGAACTAGCTCAATATAGGGATAGTGTGTAATGAGGTGGATTGAATAGAACTAGCTCAATATAGGGATAGTGTGTAATGAGGTGGATTGAATAGAGCTAGAACAAGATAGGGATAGATAACGTACTTTTGTAAGTGCGGAAATAAACTTTCGAGTTCCTAATGCCAGAGAGTAAGTAAACGTTTGAGATATTTAGTATTTTTCTAGCTAATTGGTTTCACAACTAATATTTTACTCTAAAGTATTATAATAACGTTAGTTTATCATAAATATTATTGTAAAAATAAATGTAATCCTAAAGTTTTTTTTACGGCCTATTACATTAACAAATGAAATTCGATAACATCACGATGTATTTTGAAATATCAATTTTACACAAACATTGGAGTTAGTTGTATTAGTTAGAGGCTTCTCCTAGCTTATTTCAGATACAAGCACAGTAACCAAATCCATGACCACTAATTTGCCGAGAAATTTCATACAAGTGTTACTGACGACTTTGTTTCATAGTTGGAGATGAGGAAAGTATATGAAAGGAAATGCAACAGCATTAATAAGGAGAGATAATAGAAAAACTCTAAAGCACCATCTTTAATAGCAGCCTATTCCACTTAGTCAAATTTAAAGCACCATCCTTACAGCCAGAGTGAACAAATCCGTCAAGAAGGCTAGGGGATTCCCAATATTTTCCATCGAGGAATACTCGTTTAAATAGTGGTTTTCCATCCTCTTTCCAGGAGAATTTTGGTAATGTCTTATTTAAGTCTTTCAGCCTATCTTTTCATAAGGTTAAGTTGCCAATAACATTTTAACTAGGATGACTTGATAATGTTTAGGAGAACGGATTTAACTGATCAAAGATACCAGAGTTCAATACCAGCGGAATCCGAAAATATATCCGTGTGAATTTGACTTTGTTCTATAACTAAGCGAGAATAAGCCTATGGTAGTCTATTAAAATATTAAATAAAGCCTTAAATAAGATATGTATAGTAAAATCGTCGGCTTTAAAGGCTATATTTGATTAGAGAATGTAGTGCGACCACCTAGTGAACTTTGGTTCCCAAGTGTAACTCCCGACAGTGTCGAATTTACATGTTAGATATTGAGTTCATTACTTTTCACTTGTTGATATATTGGAAGAGTATTATTGGATTCCTGTTATTGTCGATGAATTAATTAATGACAAGTACAAGTACCAGATCCTACCAAAAAAAAAATCAAGATAAAATTAAGCTGCGAATATAAACGAGGTAATGAAAGAGAGTTTGAATGCAATCTCTTTTCTCCATGTCAAGCAGTCAGCGATAATTCTTCTCGCTGTGTGTGTGTGTGTCTGTGTGACACAGATCATGAGTAGCCAGCAACAGGTGTGAGATGATGTCGAAGTAGGTTAAACTGAAGAGCTGAGTTTGGATCAAAAGGTGTCTGCGCACGCGTCTGTGGTTAGTTGTAAGGTGCTCCTATGATAAAGAGGTGTGGTAGTAGTGGTGTGTGTGTGGAGGGGCGGGGGAGAACTTCCCAAACGAAAGAGAATGGATCCCACACGAAGATAAATAAAGAATGTAACACTCACAACAAAGCTAGGGGAGAAAGTAGCCGTGTGAAAAGGGGTGTGTCGTAAATCATGTATGATTGCATTCCTCATTAGTCCAAAAAAAAAAAAAAGACAAAATGGGAGTAGGTGTGTAAGAAGGGGGATGAATGTGTATTTCAAGTGAAGGGACATCGTAATGGTCATGGTCATGGTATTTTTTGGGCTCAAGTTGGGTACAAACTTGATGTTTTAATATTGATTGAAGTCATGAAGTATTAGGTATAACTTATATGATTATACCCACATGCAGTCTAAGCCGTCGGGCTCGATTTAGACTGGATTTATAATGTTCGGAGAGGTTGAGGTTTGAATTCAGATTGAGTATAATAAATGTGATTTTCTCTAAATGGTTTACCTTTTTTTTTTCACGAAAATGTGATTTAAACTGAATTCTGACTTTATCCATATCCCATTTGTGTATACATACGGATATCTTGACGTGATACGCACACACACAAACCCATACATACAAAGAGACTAACCACGCCAGTAATCACACAGTTTAAGGCATCAGGCTTTCAATATACTGGGTGGCTAGGTTGAGTGTCGAATTTAGGTTGAGTGCATTGGAGGTGTTCGATTCATCCCTCTTAATTTAGTGATACCCTTTCCGCGTTAATTTGGATGCATTTCCTCCAAGCTACGATCAAACCCCCTGTTACCCCCCTTAAAATGCATGGTTAGTAGCTTAGGACCTGCGTTGGTGGCCGTGTGGTCTAAGGCGTTACTCTCGCAGTAGACTAGACTGCCGATGACGAGGAGGTTTGAATCTCTGTCGGATGTACTGAGGGTGATATTTCCAAAATGGTTTTCCACTCACTCCACTCAAATGTGGGTGCATTTCCTCTAAATATTAACATGACTAAACATTAAAACCATTAGCGTAATTATTACGTAAGCATAAAGCCCGAACAAGTGATAAGACGCGATGCTAAAAAAAAAAGTTAGCTTAAGCGCTGAATGTACCAGTGAGAACAAAAAAATACCAAAGAAAGTGGAAAATAAAGATTAAAATAAATATTATGAATTATCGGCGAATTGCTTAGCGTACAATGAATGAAACGTCCCTGTAGCTTAATCAGATGTCATATAAACAATTCAAATCTATGTGGGAAAAAAAGTCATTTTGTCACAAGTTAACAATTTTCTCGTGACACACATTCCGTGGGTATAGTTAAAACAGTAAATAAAAAAACAGAATAAAAGAAAGTTCCGACATAAACTGTGAGAATATATAAAGTATTAACAATAATATCTAAATAAGAGTTATTTAAGAATGTTCTTAGATCCTATGAGTTTATGTTTGACCTTCAATAACAATGTACTCGCAGTAGTCACTCTATGAAGGTTCATAAATTGCGTGCGTGTTTGTTTATTTGTTTATTTAATGTTTGGGTATCTCTTATTAATTATTTTTCATTCATTCAGCGTTGGCCTAGGATGAAAGCAATTTACTTAGAGTCCTTGGATTAATCCTCTACATTTTTACCTTTGTGAATTTCACTGTGTACATGGTATGACAAATTTAAATAGCTATAACATTTCAAGGTCTACTTCGGTGGTCTTGAGGTAAAGTTCTTGCCTCAGGATCCGATCTTCATGGGTTCAAATCCAGCCAAGGTCGACAGATTTATCTTTAGCAATAAAAATACGTAGTACACATTCCTTCAGAGGGGAAGTAAAGCCGTCGGTCCTATGTTGGTTGTGGCATGTAAGAGAACCTTTAAAGGGATGTGAATCTACCCTTTACCGACAAAATTGATAGGCCTTTTCGCATTCATTCATATAAATTTTATGTGGAAGGAAACGAGGAACCACCACACTCCCTGAACTCTCGGAGTAGATGGAATCTATATCAGATGGTGCGGGCAGCACTAACCAGCCGATGGGCTGAGTACGTGTCCAGCGCCGGGTGGATAAAAATCTCATGAAACCAACCTTCGGATTGTTGATTTAATAAGAATTATATCAAGACAAGATGGCTACCTTGGTAATCAAGAAAGTGCCATGCAGGTGTTTTATTTAGACAAGATATTACACTTATTTATTAACCCCCACCGTGGTTCGGATTCCACGTTAAACTGTAGGTCCTTCATTTCATCTCATAATCACCCTACCATTACACATTAGCGTAAGAGCGTATAACCCGAACGGGTAGTAAGATGCGGTGCTAGTAATAATAATAATATTAACCCCCACCCAACCTCTTCGTTGGGTTTCACTACCGCCCAGACCTACCTTATATTTACACTAATGGTGCAAGGATAAGTATATATACCCGCATTTTCGTGAAGAAAGACTGGTGAACTAATTAGAAAAAAAAAATCTTAACACATCTACCTGGAATGCGAATGTTCACCTCCACGTCACCGAAAATTTAGACAAGACGAGATTGGTGCCTTTGTCAGTGTGGACATAGAGTCCGTTTTTCCCTTCAATGTGGTCTTTTTATTTTGTCTTCGAGTGAATGCTAGTACAATCTCTTAAAATTTAATTATTTTTAGCACAGCGTTTTACTCCCTGTTTGGGATACACACGTGTGTACTAATTACTCTAATGTGTTAGGCACAAGGAAGTTAACATTTTAAATTAAATATACTCGCATTTGCATGTAAAGTTAGTGGGAAACCACTTAAAAAAAACACCCTAAAAACACTAAACTGGGATTCGAGCCCCGATCTCTTCGTCACTGGTAATCCAGTCTATTCATAGGACATCATCATATTCAAATCATGATTCATAAAATTAAGAAATGAAACATTTTCTTCTCCTTTTCAAGAGAAACCAGTTATACATCAATTAACTGCCATTATAATTCTACATTATTTTGTATTTTGTGCTAGATAGTAAGTAGGCTCCATTCGATACACTGAATAATAGTTTTTGTTGTTGTTTTTTCATCAGAAATGTCAGGACGTAATTATTATTTTGAAGGTCGTTCTCCATGACCTTACTCACATGTTTCTAATAATTACAAACTATAAGTTTTGTTTTTCCTCCATGCACGCAGGCACATTACTAATTGCATGTTCCAGGACCAGTTGTTATTTTAATAGCCATAGAGTAGGTTAAAAACCAAGTATTCTTACGCACGCACAGGCAACATAATCCCTCTTTCTTATGTCTTATTTGTAATACCACAAGAATAAGATTACTCAAGTTGACAAGGACCAAATTTAATCAAAATAATCTCGAAAAGTTTGTTTTATTTTTTATAAAAATATGGTCGTGGTCTTCATCTTATTTAGGCGTCAAACTAATTCAAATAATGTGTCCAACTACCGACCAATAATAGGCCCCTCAAGCACGATTAATAGAGATGTTATTGATCAGTAATCACTAACGGGTAAATTAACAATCTGATATCTTAGGATGATGACTCTCTCAAATAGTGACTTCACTGGTCGAACGGTCTAAGTCATGGCTCTCGTGTTAGACTGGCCTGGTGATGACAGGGAGATCAAGTTTCAAATCCCAGTTGGGTCCACTGAGGGTGTTTTTTAACTAAATGTTTTTTCCATTCTCCTATCACGCAAGTTTTCGTGTATAACCTCTATTTATTTATTTATTTAGCACCGCGTATTACTACCCGTTCGGGTTATACGCTTAAGTACTATATACGCTAATGGATTAGGAATTGGGAAGGTTGAATTTAGAGGAAGTGAACCCGCATTTACATGGAGGGAAGTGGAAAGCCATTTAGTAAAAACCACCCCCAGTTCACCCGACCGAGATTCGAACCTCGATCTTCCTGTCCTCAGCAGTCTAGCTCAACACGACTAGTGCGTTAGCCAACTACGCCACAGAGGCGGGCTATTACCTCTAAAATGCTTCCTTGCTAATCTCTACCCAACTAAAATAATTATCTATGTTTCTGTGTAGCCTGAACAGATACCTAGTCAGACGCGGTGATAAAAAAAAATCTTTCTAATATTTTCTATATTTATTAAGGGGACGGGAGTGATATTTCTTCAGTCAATGGGATTGGTTTAAATGTCTACACACAGCAATCTTAACTGTTCTTGAATCTATTGTTTTCAGTGTCACGTATCAATACTAACCTTTATGTTTCTTCATATTTACTAATTACGCTAATGAATTAGGAGTTGGGAAGGTTGTATTTAGAGGAAGTGTACCCACATTTGGTTGGAGAGAGGGGGAGAACTAGTTAGTAAAAACTGGCCTCAGTATACCACAGACCATGATCCAAACCTTGATATTTACGTCATCATCAGAAAGTTTATCTTGAATATTTGTGCCATCGGGTGGATTCATTTCTACAGCGATATTCAACCTTTTTCAGCTCACGGCACACTGAATGCTGCGCTACAATAGTTAAGGCACACCATCAGGTTTTTTAAGGAGAGATTGCCATAAAAAAACTTGTATTAAGATTGTTTTAAAAAGTTCAATAGCTGAAATTCAAATAAATTGTGCTACTATTTTAAAATCTTGTTGACTAAAGGATTTATTAGGGTATTTTTAGGGTATGTAACTCATCATTATGTAACCTCATCATACCCCTAATATCTTTACCATTTTTTTGGACGAAATATCTAATTTAGCACCTTGTTTTAAAACATCCTTACATTATATTCCTCCTCCAAGGTAAGAGACAACATATCACAGCCCAAGAAAACAATTTGAGTTTTAAATTCCTTACTGGCTTGTCTCATGTAATTCTCTGTATTCTAGACTGGAGAAACTTTTAGCCAAATACAAACATATTTATTTTTTACTCTAAAATGTGTTCTCACTTCTTTTATATCTTCCTCCAAACTATAGCGGCACACCTTCTGGCCCTTCGCGGCACACTGGTTGAAAAACGCTGTATTACTGTTTAGTTGTTTCAGGTTTATTTAGATAAGAAGAAACTATTTGTGACAACTAAACAATGTATTATATCAATTTTTATCTATTCCTACGTTAAGTCATTGGATCTGTAGTAACACATTATCAATGTTGATCAAAAGTAAATATGTTTGTATTTTCTAAAAGTTTCTCCAGTCTAGAATACAGAGAATTACATGAGACAAGCCAGTAAGGAATTTAAAACTCAAATTGTTTTCTTGGGCTGTGATATGTTGTCTCTTACCTTGGAGGAGGAATATAATGTAAGGATGTTTTAAAACAAGGTGCTAAATTAGATATTTCGTCCAAAAAAATGGTAAAGATATTAGGGGTATGATGAGGTTACATAATGATGAGTTACATACCCTGTTCTCATGAGAAGACATAGTTAGGGTAATCAAATCTCACAGATGAGGTGGTAAACCCAATTTTCCTAGTAAGTAAAATTTTACTTCATTCATAAACTTTAGAAGTAAGCGTGAATGATAAATGAAAGTAGTTCCAAGAAGTAACCTAATTAATTAATCTTGAAACAATAACCCCCACCCTCAACAAACAAATAAAACACAACCATTTTCCCATAAAATAATGAAATGAAGAGAAACGAATTGTTTGGCCTCATTCACACCCGCACGCACAAAAACCAGTAAAGTCAGTCACTTTCATTTACTTCAAAGAACGAGCGATGTTTAAGGTCGTCCATTTTGGATCACAACATGGCCGACGGGCGTACCGGACTACTGCCAGAATGGACAGGATAGATGGGAACAACCCATCGAAGCGCATCCTACAAAACCAGCTCTTTCGCCTAATGGAAAGAACATAGGTGTGGCTTTAGAGTTAGGTATCTTTATATTTTACTTTCCTTTATCTGTCAAGAGCTTGAAAAAAAAAACACAACAGCTCTCCCACTCACAACACGATGTCTAATAAAGTATTTTGCATAATACGCGCTCCAAAACCACTTTCCACGTCCCGTTAGGTCGCCGGCTCCACACTTGGCTGTACATGGCCAGACTCTAAGGAACAGGTTTAGACCTGCAGATGGAAATGATTCAGACAGTAGAAACAATTGGTCGATCATGTTGCTCTACTATGGCCCCTTGCGATTATTTGAATGGATATGACAATAGATTCCTCTCTACCAGCCTCCTGCAACACCAAATTAGGATACATTCTGTGCCCTATTTAATGATTTTCTTATAGAGACGTGGAGAGATTCAATTTTCTAGACGCTATTATCCAACTTATCGTGCGTTCAAAACATGAGTGACCTGACAAAAAGAATTGTCCTTAGTATTCATACAAATAGTTTTTGTGGATATGGATGTGGATGGCTGAAAGGGTAATACCACCAACGTATTAAATACCACCTCCCCCCTCATTTGTTAGTTACACGTTTATTAGTGGTAAACAAGAGCTTCTTCATCAACAAACAATTTAACCCAATTGTGGCCTATCGCTACTTAATGAACTTGACACCGAATATATCCATGAACGGAAAATAAATCCTGAAATTAAAAAGGTCTTTGTCGTGTTTTTTTTAAACTATTCTTTCTTGATTATTTTCTGACCAACAACGAAAAGAGTAAAATAACTTTATATTGGAGTGTAACCGATGGGTGATTGGCAAAGTTTTGTCAGGAATCGGGCTTTGTTACGTTTTAAATCTTCGCCCGAAAAAAATATATATTTAAAAACTAAACTTTAATTTCATCTTATAAAAACAATGATTTGAAACGCCTTCTTTCGGTAGTAATTTTTCTCTCACGTAGATTTCTTGAGTTAGGACAACAATTAAATTAGATAGTAAAATATAGGCCCATTTGCTAGCTTGGCTTATCGGATAGTTATGTAATCATGAGGAACAAACCTGCTCCTGTGGTCACACGATCTAAGACGGCAAGTCCAGCAAATGACTTGATTACCGGTAGTGAGAAAGTCTAGGTTTGAATCCCAGCCCATATATGTTGAGAGAGTGAAGGGGTTGATGTGTATGATATATAATTGTAGTTTACCCATCACTTTTCTATGCTAATGCGGGTACCTTTTCTCTAATTGATCTCCTAATTCATATTCCTTAGATTGAGTAACTTTTTTAATTCACTGCATCTGAATGCCCATTAGGGTAAAATGCAGGTATTAATATCGTTAATGGTATAGGGATTAGGAAGCTAAAATGATATAGAAAGAGTAACCGCATTTGCAGAAGAGTAGGGAATTATTTACCATAAAATAACACACTGTACATCTGACAGGTATTTGAGCCCTAATCTTCCCATCACTGGAAACCCAGTCAAACCATCGATGGTGGTCACTCTAATCGTAAATATTAAATTTAAAAAAATATGCTTAAACAAAGAAGAATGAAAACCAATTTGGCGGTTACATGATCTAAGGTATCACCCTCACAATATACTAAGCTGCTGATGCTGCTAATTATGGTGAGACAGAGGATCGAAACCCGGTCGGTTGTACTAAGAGTGGTTTTTCCTAAATAGTTTTCTACTTTCCATCTGGTACACATTCTCTACATTTAACCTTCATTATCCCTAACACATTACCATTGCTAGTACATACGTGTATAACTAGAAAAAGAATTAAATAAAATTCGATAGCTACACAAAAATTTAAAAAGCTTCAGCCATTATATTTTGTAAACGGTTGTAGCATTTATTAGTGTATATCTAGCAAGAGGTTAGAACTAATTAAACGATCATTCAAACTAACTGGAAAGGCTTCTACCAAGGTGTTATTGAACTAACCAACTGCTCAATCTAACCTGAAAGTCCTCGACCAAGGTGTTATTGAACTAACCAACTGCTCAATCTAACCTGAAAGTCCTCGACCAAGGTTTTATTGAACTAACCAACTGCTCAATTTAACCGAGAAGACCTCGAGCAAGGTGTTATTGACCTAATCAACTGCTCAATCTAACCGGGAAGGCCTCGACCAAGGTGTTATTGAACTAATCAACTGTTCAATCTAACAGAGAAGACCTCGACCAAGGTGTTATTGAATTAATCAACTGTTCAATCTAACAGAGAAGACCTCGACCAAGGTGTTATTGAACTAATCAACTACTCCATCTAACCGGAAAGGCCTCTACCAAGGTGTTATTGAACTAATCAACTACTCCATCTAACCGGAAAGGCCTCTACCAAGGTGTTATTAAACTAATCAACTGCTCAATCTAACTGGAAAGGCCTCGAAAAAGTTGTTATTGAACTAATCAACTGCCCAATATAACTGGAAAGGCCTTGAACAAGGTGTTATTGAACTAACCAACTGCTCAATCTAACCGGGAAGATCTCGAGCAAGGTGTTATTGACCTAATCAACTGCTCAATCTAACCGGGAAGGCCTCGACCAAGGTGTTATTGAACTAATCAACTGTTCAATCTAACAGAGAAGACCTCGACCAAGGTGTTATTGAACTAATCAACTGCTCCATCTAACCGGAAAGTCCTCTACAAAGGTGTTATTGAACTAATCAACTGCTCAATCTAACAGAGAAGACATCGAGCAAGGTGTTATTGAACTAATCAAGTGCCCAATATAACAGGGAAGACCTCGAGCAAGGTGTTGTTGAACTAATCAACTGCCCAATATAACAGGGAAGACCTCGAGCAAGGTGTTGTTGACGAAATTAACTAAGACAAACAAACGATTAGTACAACAAGCCTAGGAAAGATTACCATCTTCCTTTTAACGAGCCGAGCCTCGTGAGACGAGACGGGACGGTTCGAGATAGGAAGGAAAAGTTTGGCGCGAAAGTGAGTCGTCTGGGAAGGCGTGAGTGAGGCCTTCAGGGGGTAGAAGGTGAAAATTGAGGTCTGTGGGTCATTGGAGTGGCAACATCTCACCAGGTAGCTAAAGACGCGTTGCTTTCAACACTCCAATTAGGGTTTCATTTAATCTGGTAAGTACCATTAAAGTACCATTTAACGCGACACAGTAAATTGATGCCGAGACGCTTGTGAACGCATTTACTAACCGGCTTCCATGAGAAAGATATTACGATAATAAACTGATTTATTAGGATGGGGAGTTAAGGTCAGTATTTTTGCAGGGTTGTTTTTTTATAGAAAAACATTATTTTGGTAAATATAAATCAAATATTTCTCCAGTAAGAACATAGAGTTAATTTTTTTCACATGGCGATATAAACATTTCTTGAATATTATTCAAGGGTGTCCTGGAATTCAATGACAGCTTTTCCTCTTCCTTAAAAAGTGTCTTATCTAACGCTATTATGCTCATTACAGATATTCAACAACTGTTCTTATCAATTTGTTAAGAAAATAAGACTATATTTCTACCAAAGCATTTTTTTTTTTTGCGAAAAGAAATGTTTTGCTATAAAAAAAACTGCAAACACACTGGCCTTTTCTGGCGACCCCTACGTCCCTACCTTAGGACGACAATAAATGTTAATCTAGAACAAGCGGTGTCAAAATCGTTTGATTAGAAAAGTCATACTAAAAACTGAAAATTCTTAGGGAGGTACATTTATAAAAAAAAGTCGATAGTGTCACCACCTTAAGTATAAAATAATCATTTTAAATTCCTTGATATTCCAAAAGACAATTAAGATTTTATTTAAGACATAATGGCCTACCCTAAATTTTTAATAGAAGTATGAAACCTTTTATTTGCATCAATTTTGTATTTTTGCCATGGTTGACCCATCTGTATCATTTTAATTTTTGATTTATTTAAGGTGTTTGGCGTGCACTTTCTGAATTGAATGATTATATCAGCAATCTAATTATAAAATAACTTAAATATAAAACAGGAACAACATCCAGCCTCCCAAATATTAATTCATCATTGTGAAAGGTGAAACCCACCTTTCTATCAATAATACATTTATCAACCATGCCGGGAATCCAACTCGCAACCCTTAGATCAGTAGACAAATACACTACCGACTGAGCTAAAGTGTTGGGACAAAAATGTTAGTCCAAAAGTCAAGATGTATCTGGTAATGGTTTCATTTCATATGAAAAAACAACCTGTTGTACGTTTATGCTGCCAAATGTATAGCACATATTATTTGGTGACCCAATTCAACATGTTTAGGGAATTGATCCGTGTCTAAAAGAGTATACATTTGGTACACCAACCTCAGAACACTCAAAATTATGCCAAATTCCCAAATATCACATTCTCGAAGGTTTAATTTCCACCTGGTGACCTGGTGTTCTAGGGGTAAGGTGTCGGACTTCTGTGCTGGCTGAGGGTCCGGGGTTCAATCCTCGGTTCCGGCACAGATTTATCTGATTGCCAAACCCTTCCTCCCCCTCTGACAGACCGTGTATTAATCCCAACTTGTGAATGTGGGGAATGCCAGGCCTCCACCATGGTTCGGATCCCACGTTAAACTGTAGGTCCTACATTTCATCTCCCAATCACCCTACCATTACACATTAGCGAAAATGCGTAAGGCCCGAACGGGTAGCAAGACGCGGTGCTAATAATAATAATAATAATAATAATAATAATAATAAAAATAATAATAATAATAATAATAATAATAATAATAATAATAATAAAATAATTCCCACTACATTTATAAAAAGAAGAATAAGGTCGCAATCGTTTGTGCTTAGTTCAGTAAATCTAAAGGTCTTACAAAATCAAGGTGCTAGTTTGACATTCCTGGCTTAAACTTTGTATTAATAATTGTCAAAAAAGTACAATAAAGTTAGCTCTATTTTAATACTAAATTATATATTTTTTAGCATCACACTGTCTAACTAAATGTTCGGGTTATTCGCTATGTACTAATTACGCTAATAGTTGTAAGGATTGGGAAGGATATTTGTGAAGAATACTCGGATTGCATGGAGGAAAAGGGAAAAACCAGTTTGTAAAAACCACCCTCAGTACACCCGACCAAGATTAGAACCTGGATCTACCCATCATCGGCAGTCTAGTCTACTGCGAGAGTACGCGTTAGACAACGCGGCCACGGAAGCGGTTATATAGCTACATGTATTTGCTTATCTGAATAGAGATCTACTTTTACTTGGAGATAATTCTAAAATATTAATATGCAGGTCATATAGGACACGTTAAACCTACGTTCCACTTTTCATTCTCATGAAAATTCGTATAACCACTTTCTTTATTGACCAAAATAATTATATATAATATATAAATATCAAACAAAATTATATATTTTTACACATACATGTTCGATTCTTACGATTTAGAGCCTGAAACTGAAATGTTAAATAGGAATATACTTGAAAGCCTCAGAAAAATAAATAAATAAATATGTCATCCTCTATCAGTCAACCGAATAATAACTCTCCTTTTTTATGTTTTATTTTTTATGTTTACACTCGAGTCACAACTGCAAGGTCACCACTGTACTTCTTGATAAAAATGTCCATATGTTTATACAAATTTACATGTTTTACAAGTTTTCTAGAAATATTTCCCTTTTCTCCGGACAAGTTAGATTAAAGTATAGAAGAAATTTAATTTCCCATAAAATTGACTAGTGTTAAATCATATATAATTCATTCACGTTCTAAGTTTACCTGGATGACAGTTTGAAATGTTACTAGAAGTAATCTCTAACATATCACTACGCCAACAGCTGACATCTATGACTTTGGATCACTGTAATGAAAACAGATGGTAATATATCAATGTGATAGTTAACCAGAGTAAGTTAGGCCAATATTATTTATATATTTATTTGAGGACGGACACAAAGTTTATTTATAGTTTTATTCCACTTAAAAAAATATTCACACCACTTTCACAAAAACTTCTAACGAACATAACTTCAAAAATGGCGACCTACGAATCTAAACCATATGATTGAACATAACGGTAAACAAGTTTTTTACAATGATGCAGACACGCAGTTGATGAAAATATTTTATTCAATTAAATATTTTAAAATACTATAAAATAATCATAAAATCATTTATTGTATATAAAAAAATGACAACAATTTTCTCTTTTCCAAGTAAATACGATGCTGTATTAAAAGGTATTGATGTGTACACTATATTACACAAAATCAGTAACGTTCCATAACGAAAAATAAGTACTTTTAATTGTGTTTAAAATATTGTTTCGAGCTGGATAAAAAGAAATTATTTTTAAAAAATGAAATAGGATTAGAAAACTTAAGTTTACGTTATTTTTAATGTAATATATAACAAGTAATTAAAGATCTTTACATTTACAACAAAACTGTGATCTTTTACAAGTGTTGGCAACCCAAAACCTAAACATTTGATTTTCGAACTGTCATCCAGGTAAAAACCTATCGTGAACAGTCTGTAGGTGATCTTTAAAACAGTGCGATCTGAGCTCGATGGGTAAACGTTACTCGATCCAATACTACAGGGATGGGAGGGACCAACCTCGGTGGTCGAACGGTTTAAGATGTCACTCTTGCAATAGACTAGACTTCCGTAGCCGGGTAGATTGGGGTTGTAATGCCAGTTGGGTGTACTTGGGATGGTTTTTCATTCCCGTTCTTCACAAATGCGGGTAACTTTTACTAAAGATAGCCGTCATAATCCCTAGAACATTAGTCTAAGTATGCTGATAGATCGGACGGAAGTGGTGCACGGATCCTTAAGGGATAATAAATAAAGAAAAATATACCACCAATTGGTTTGGTGTGTTAAACGGATATGCACTGATTACGCTAGTGTGTTAAGGACGGGGAAGGTTAAATCTAGAAGAGATGTACCGTATTTTCGTGGAGAGTAGAAAACTATTTATTAAAACAAACCTCAATACATCCGAACGGGATTTTAACCTTGATCTCCCCGTCATTG
Source organism: Timema cristinae (assembly GCA_039000515.1). Lineage (NCBI taxonomy): Eukaryota > Metazoa > Arthropoda > Insecta > Phasmatodea > Timematidae > Timema > Timema cristinae. The sequence goes on from JBCFYV010011172.1 coordinate 26,108,117, forward strand.
GCAGTCTAGTCCAGTGGTTCTCAAATCTTGTTTAGAGTGTACCCCTTGATCATGACAAAATCTAATGTACCCAGCCAAGATAGCATTTCCTCAAATGACAGGTTGAGTGTCAGGTAATAAAAGGGGTAAAATTTTCCTTAATTGCTTTGAAAACTCCTTTGAAAGCTGCTCGCGTACCCCTGGGGGTACGCGTACCACAGTTAGAGGACCAATAGTCTAGTGACTAGTATATTGCAAGAGGGACGCCTTAGACCATGCAACCACCAAAGCGGGTATATATTTATACACCACGCTAATGTAGTAAGAGTGATAATTTAGATTGAATATATCCGCATTTGAATGGAGGGAGAGATTTGTAAACGATTTATAAAGAAAAAAAAACCTCGTCAGTACCCAACTGTGATTCGAACCCTGAACTCCCCACTACCAGTCAAACCCAGATGAGATGATCTTGACATTTAGACCCCCAGTGCGGGTCCCGGTAGGTATTATTGTACTGTCAAGATGACGGATGTCGCTACAGCCAGAAGGTCCTGTTAGAAACTCGTCAAAGAAAGTTCCACGTGCGCGCGGCAATTAACATACAGCTCACGTGCGAGGACTCTCGTCACAGGAGATCAAAGTCTTGTTTTGAGGGTCAAGTTCGAGGGTTAAGTACGCAAAACTTAACTTACTACCGCTGGTTTCTGATCAACTTGGACATGAGCATTTTAACTATGACCGTCATATAGAGAATGTATTGTCATCGGAGGAAAGGGGGGAAGGGGAGGGGGTATCGGACCTCAAGATTATGAAGAAAAGTGACGTTTTATGTGTCTCAGGACCCTAAAAGTCGGGTTTTACTCGTTTGTTTTTGTTTGAAATGTCGTGCACTTACTAAACTAATTGATTATATCAGCACACGACTTATAAACTAGCTTATATCTAAAACAGACACAACACCTTCCCCTGACCGTCAATTCATCATTTTAAAAGGGGAAACCAACATTTTACCAATAATAAATTTTTCTGTCATGCCAGGAGTAAAACCTGGGACAAATACTTAATATACAGATACAATACCGACTGAGCTAAGGTGTCAGACCATTTTTGAAATTATGTTTGTTCTTAAGGTGCGGTCAAAGGGAGCGCAAGTATTTTTACAGTTTTTATAGCATTTAATTTTTTGGCCAAAATAAATCAAATATCTCTCCAGTAGCAACATAGAGTTTAGTTTTCCGCACATGCCAATATCAACAGATCTTGAATATCTGTCTAGGCTGTCCTGGAATGTTGTCAAAACTTTTTAAATAAAGAGAAAATGTTTTGACAAAATTCCAGGACTACCTTGACAGATATTCAAGATCTGTTGATATGAGAATGTGCAGAAAACTAAACTCTATGTTACTACTGGAGAAATATTTGATATATTTTGGCCAAAAAATGTAATGCTATAAAAACTGTAAAATTACTCGCGCTCCCTTCGGCCGCACCTTAAGCCCCTCAGTATTATGTCTATCCAGAGCTTCAGCCGAAACGATTATAATGATTTTGTTCAAATTGATATTTAGATAGTATATGTTGGTTCTTATGAAGGTGTTTTTTTTAACTTTGTTTCAAATTTTCAAAATAAGAGTAGTCTACTGATGACTGAGTTTGATATTTCGATATTTTTAGAAATGGTTATAGTTATTTTTCTTAAAATAGATAGGCTTATCTGGTTTACTGGCTACTAATTTTCCAACATTTTGAAATTTTTTGAAAGTGGGTTTTTATAACACTTTTGTACAAAATTGCTATCTTGGGAGAGTTTTACACTATAAATAAGAATGTGAATTTTTTAAAGAATAGAAAAGATCAACAAAAAGGTAGTTTACTGAATAATGATATTGAAAATTTGTAATAAAAAAAATCAAGGGCAGTTTTTTTTTTAATTTATATCTGAGGAGTGTTTCAAATGTTTGTCAAATAATGTTTGTTTTTCTGAGGAAAGCTTAGCAAGAGGTACATAGTTTAATGATTGATAACCAATTTTTGAAAATGCTATCACCAACTAAGTGAAAGTATGCAAGACACGTGGTACCAACTAATTTTTATTGACTTAAGGCGTGGTGGAGTGGTCATCTTCCTGGACACAATAGACCGGAATTATTATCCTTCAGAGAGAAAACTTATGTAGACGATCTAATTTTTTTCTACGAATGTTTGTCTGTCCTAATGAAAGGGTTTTATGACGGTGATTTGGTGTAAGATTTGATTTGTTTACACACTTGGGCACGTAGGTGCTTCAAATCCAAGCGTGGATAGAATTTTAAATATATTCATAAACAACAACAAACTATTTAATAATCTTTGTTTATTAAAAAGCAAATATTAAACAAGGAAAACAAGGAATTATAAAGAATATGTATTCCAGCCCAGCCCCATGTTTGGGTGGTTGGAAAGCCCGAATATAGGTCAAGGATACCTTGTTTAGATCCCAGCGAGTACAAGCGATAATTTAGTGAGTTAGGTTTTTTTTAAGCACCACGTCTTAGTACCCGTTAGGATTATAAGCGTATATATTTATAAATAACTTATGTAAATATAATATATACAAATATATAGGCTAATATATTAATAACGCTAGTGTAATAGGGGTGAAGGAGGTAGTAGAAGTTAAAGGAAATGTAACCGCAATTAAGTGAAGGAAAAGTATAAAGATATTTAGGAAAAGATACTCTCCATACACCCATTCGGTATTTTAATTCAGAAATCCCCATCATCAGTAAACCTGATAAAATTAGGTTGAAGCCTCACCCAACGTTTTATTTATTGATTGCTCATAACTTTACGTTTGTTTACAAATAAAACACAAATTAGTTTGGAGTATCAACACATACTAATGTAAATTAGTGTAACTACGAAAATGTCCGTATGAGGGAGACAAGAGTAAATTAATTTAAATAAGTTGAAAAATGTCACCTAGACACGAGAATTCAACTCTTGTTCGATTCCAGTGTTCAGGTGTAATTCTTCAACTAATTTAAACTAAACAAAGTAGTTATGTAAACGTGATGTCACAAATACAAAATAGCTGTTTTTTTTTTAATTGAGTACGATAATGACAAAGGTAAATAAATTACTTATTTGATGTGTACTCACTGTATTCCGATTACATAAGCACATTTTCCCATCATCTAAATTATGCATGAGAACTGCATGAAGATTTTTTTTTTTTAGAATTGAGATTCCAACAAGTTACGTAAGCACAGCGATAATGATTGCATCAAACATTCTTAGCGAGAAACTAGAGGCAAACAGGAAGAAAGAGAGTTAAAAACTAAATTGAATTAAGTCAGTTGATTGCGCATTAACTTTGACACAGAAACGTCAGTTGTTTAATTAAAGTTGTTTCCTCAGAAAAACAAAAGTCATTCCAGTTGCTTGCTAAGTAAAGAATTTGGTGCACCAGCCTTAATATTATTTTATAAACGTAAAATATATAAAACTTATCTAATTTAAAGTTCTACAAATGACACTTCAAGCATAGTAATATAGTCTGCTTTGAAAGGGATGACTGACTATGTGTAACGTACCAAACACAACAGAGCTGCTTTGAAATTTATATTTTCGTCTATAGTACCAGACGCAAGAGATCTACTTTGAAATTAATAATTTTGTGTGTAGTATCAAACTCAAGAGATCTACTTTGAAATTAATATATGTTGTGTAATATTTACCAAACTCAAGAGATCTGCTTTGAAATTAATAATGTTGTGTATAATATCAAACTCAAGAGATCTGCTTTAAAATTGAGGCTTTTGTGCACATTAATAAACGCAAGAGATTTACTATGAAATGGATGCCTTTTTGTATAGTACCAAAGGCAAGATATCTGCTTTGAAATTAAGTTCTTTGTGCACAGTAATAAACTTAAAGAGATTTGCTTTTAAATGGAGGCTTTTGTATAAAGTGCCAAAGGCAAGATAATTATCTGTATTGAAGTGGAGGCCTTTTTTTGTAGAGTATCAAACGTAAGAGATAAATAAAGTGATCACTGTACTATTTTTGAAATGAAGTGACTTAATTTTCCGTGATTGGGATACAGACTACGTTCACTACTTTAGGCCCTACACCAACACGAATCTTATGTATCATATTAATATATAGGACATTGAATTTATTACTAGCCACTCAGCCCCAGCACCTAGATTATCTGTTAATACAAATACAACCCAGTTTTCATAGGTAGAACCTGATCTGCCAACTAGAAACGCTATTAAATCTATTTTTACGTATTCATACATCGGGCACGTGATCTTAAGCTGCCACATTGATAGATCAGATAAATACTTTTGAAATAATAATAATAATAAAAGTTCTTTAAATTTAAAAATGACAACTGGACAAGGGAATCGAACCCAGGACCTTTGGCTTAGTACGCCAATGCTCTCTCTACCCACTGAGCTATTCAGGAATCGTCCCGTGCCAAAGGTCATTCTTCACTCATACTTTAAGGCAGAGTCTGTGGTGGACATGCATAAATCGTCAGCTGCAATTATGTGAACAATTAAGTCACGAATCATCTGATAATGCAAACACTTATTCATGGATAGCTCAGTGGTGAAAGAATTGGTGTACTATGCCAAAGGTCCCGTGTACAGGTGTCATTTTTCAATTTAAAGAACTTGATATCTAGATAAGTCTATAACCTTAACTAACAAATAAAATAGCCTTGCTATTAAATCCATCATGGTATATGGATCACAATCTTTATTAATAATATAGGTAAATGGTATCAATATTAACCATAGCTCAAAAGGTTTTTGAATTCTAAAAGCTTCTTCCTATCAGAATCCTACAGTAGTAGATAGGCCTATATGCATCTGCATCACCAGGAATCTAAACAGGGTCTCCTTTACTTGTGGTGGACAACTATAGTCTCTTTTCGAAGGATACGGACAATAGCTACTTAAAACTAGCGAACTTGTGAGAATATAATGAAGTTCATATTTTTCAGGAGCTGCATCAACATTCTAATAAATAAAAATGAAAATGACATGGCCAAAATCAGCTACCAGGAAGTCGGTCAGGATCAAAACCCAGACCGCTTTATTGAATGTGGTTTCCGCAAGTTTGATTTTAATTGTAACCTTTCCGTACGTTCTTTGTTTCAATGCGGGTTTATTCTCTTTAAGCCACCCATCTGTTAGTTCATATTATAAATTCATATTTTTATTTAATTTTTAATTTATTTGAGGTATTTAACGTGCACTTTCTGAACCGACAGATTATATCAGCACGCGAGAATTTCTATGAGCGAGAGTGAAAGGGTTTACCAATTTTGTCGGGAAAGGTATTTTCACAAACCTTCCAGGGTTATTTTAAATGAGACAATCGACCTGGTACCGACGGCTTTACTTCCCCTCCAGAGGAAGTTGTGCTACGGATTTTGTATCGCTCAAGAGAAATCTGTCATCCCCGGCTGGGTGTGAACCCACAAACATCTGGTCCTGAGGCAAGCACTTTACCCCAAGACTACCAAGGTCAGCTTAGATTAATAAAAAATTTATTTATCGTAGGGGTACAATTAAAAGAGAGAGAAAATATCCAAAAACTAGTTTTACTTGCTACAATAATAAACTTTGTTTTTGTTTTTTCCACCGCGTCACACTGCCCGTTCCGATTATACGCATACATATTAATTACACTGATGTAGTTGGGATAAGGAAGGTAGAATTGAGTATAATTTTGCTTGTATTTGCGTCGAGGAGAGTGGAAAATAATTTAGGAAGAACCACCCTTAGTACACCCATACGGGATTTGAACCCGTTCTCTGGTCACCGATAAACAATTCTAAGTAAGCCTGACATTTGGATGTTGGGACCACGGGTGAGTGTAAATCTTGAGTTGGTCCACTATAATCCTCTATCTCTATTCAATGGAAAATAAAGAAATAAATACTTTTCGGATCTAAACATAGCTAATGTGTATAGCTATTTAGTACTATTGAAACAATCCACATAAAGTCTATTATCATATCGGGTCAATTATTTCGGTTTTGTCAAACAAGAGTATAGTTGTTATGATGTTAATGTCTGCAGCCAGTTTCCAAAGAATCTAATAAATAAACAATTATTTAGACCAGTTAAAGTACATTCTTTCACTTCGTGTTAATATCCCTCTTGGGGAAAGTGACAAATAAAAACAGTTAAATGTATCTTAACGCTAAGCTGGATGTGTTGAAGTAGTATGAATAATATCTTAAGTTAAGTTGGTCTAATTCATAGGAGGATATATATTATGTATAATTAGAAAGGGCACATTAAATAACAAAATATAAAAACCTTTACACTTTACATCCAAACACCGTTATCTAATGCCTTTCATTTGCTCATCGTGAAAGCACCAAAGTTTTACTCTATACATTTTCAAAATTCCATAATGTTAGAACGTAGAATTACTATACGTTTAAATTATTCATGGTATATGAATGCAATGTATGTTCTCACCTTCCATGATGTATGAACACAGATGTATGTTTTAGTTATACCATGATGTAAAAATATAGATTTAAGTTTTCATTCTTCCACGATGTATCACCATGGATGTACGTTTTCACCATTTTTTTGACGTAATAACACAAATGCATGTTTTTATTCTTTCGTGACGTAGTAACACATAAATTATGCATGCTTTCATTATTCCATGGTGTATGAACACACACACACACATATATATATAATATAATATATATATATATATATATCTTCATTCTTCTCTAATGAAAAAACCTAATTGTATAGTAATTTCATCCTTCCATGATGTAAAAATACAAATATTGAAATATACGTTTCCATCTTTCCATAGTTTAAAAACGCAGGTAAAATCTACTGAACGAGGAGATTCAACCCCCAATGTTCTGTGAACACAAAAGGGGTTAAGGGAGAACATGCGTAAAAACACTGGTCCTGCAGGGGATGCAAGAACATGTGAGATTTTATCCTGCAAAAGGAGGGAAAAAAACCATCCCTCTTCCATTTATACTGAATGGGATAGAAGAGGGTTGGGTAAAAAAAAAGTAATTACTTGGAAACAACACTCCCCCTGTTATATCTACTCTGCCCCCTACTTTCCCTTAGCAACGAGAAGGGTGGAGACACACAGAGATATCCACGTGGCTTTAGAGGGAAAGGCCCCCATTCATGACACCTGTGAATAATTTATTAACAGATATAAAAGGGAGAGGCGCGATAAGGCTTTTTAGAGTCTTCACCGGTCGGCTAATGCTGTTGCGCTTAGTGGGCTTGTCGGCGGCTAAGAAAAGATGGGGGAAATAGGGATACCTATATTTGACAAGTATCTACATTTAAAAATAAGTGGCTAGAACATCATGGGGGTTGGGAAGAGGGGGAGATGCAATACGGTGTGCAATCGCTGCGGTCAATCCGTCAAAGGCCAATAGGAACGTTCCTTAACAACGGACCAAACAGGCCATTCACCGTTTCATTGGTTTGCTACAGGAGAGCATTAAGTGTACACAAACGAAACAATTTCAGTGGTCGCATGGTCTAAGGCAGGGTAGTCCAACGTTTTTCATCCTAAGGGTCAAATATGACTATCAGTTTGTACCGCGGGTCAAATATATAATATTTAGTAATCCCATCAAATTAATATAGGCCTTCAAACAACAAATTATATAATAAACAATTATTTTCAATACTTATAATAAATTGTATTTTTTTGTTATAATTTTTCAAATTTTACAACAACAACAAAAATTATAGCTCTTCCAAACATCCTCGGTCCCGGCACAGATTTATCTGATTTCCAAACCCTTCCTTCACCTCTGACAAGACATCTTGTGAATGTGGGGAATGCCAGGCCGCCACCGTAGTTCGGATTCCACGTTAAACTGTAGGTCCTTCATTTCATCTCACAATCACCCTATCATTACACATTAGCGTAAGTGCGTATAACCCGAATGGATAGTAAGACGCGGTGCTAATAATAATATATTTGAAACATTAGCTATTCCCCATCTGCCACAGAAGATTTTCCTTTAATTTACCTCCGGGATACTGTGAGGGCCAAATTTACAGTGACCATGAGCCACCCATCGTACCACACCGCTCTAACGTGCTAGGTCCAAATGGTTTTTCACTCTACCTCCACGCAAATGTGGATATACTTCCTATAAATATAACCTTTCTAATCCTTAAAAACCCTTTGCATTGTTAGTACATGAGTGTATAGCTCGAACGGGTAGTAAGACACGGTGCTGAAAAATTTACACAAAAAGGTTAGGAATGTGTTTGCTAAAATTGAAGGTAAATGTATCCATATTTGCGCGGAGTGAGAGTGGGAAACCACCACCCTCAGTACATCCAGCTGGGATTCCAACCCTGACCTCACCCCATCACCAAGCAACTATACTAAATGAGCTTGACATTTGGCCCACGCATCCACCATATATTCTTAAAGTGAATTCTGAATAGCTGTAGCAATAAGATATTTTTGTTTTGATCCTTCCAGTAGCTCATCATCTCACATCTCTTACGTCATCAATGGAGTGATTGAACGAATCAAAGTGAATATCTCAATACACCGAAAAGTATTCATCTACTGTACTTTGATTTAAAAAGATAAGACAGGAAAAGATTTGTCAAAAGTGACGGGAACAATCATGTAAAACATATCTCAATTATTCGAAAATATTTGATTTAATTCCCCTTTGAATTTTTTTACTGTTCCGAGTTTTTTCCCCTCTAATTTTTATTTATAAACTTAACACAAGTGATATAGTCTGTTAACGATAACTTTGACATTTTCTAACTTTTGAAAAACTACTTGAAAAAGAGTTCCGTATTCGTCCATCTTAAGAAGGAGCTTTACAATTGAAGGGGCTACCCGCAACCAGCATTTCACCCATTTACCCAAAGGTTATTCTTATTCTGATGATATCTCAACTATCATTAATGATAATAAAATATTTATTGTGTAAAATCTAAGGTATCAATATGCCAAACAATAATGCCAGACCCAAAATTTAATAAAACCATTGAATAATTATATAAAAAATTATATATAAATTAATAAATGTGTTTGAGCTTCAAACTATTAATTGAGAAGGAAACTTAATTTTTTAACTAGGCATTCATAATCGCAACTAGTTTACGCTTGCAACAGCACGATTATAATTGGGTGTTTATATATGAAAAAACTGAATAAACCCAAAAAAACAATTTGCATGCCTATTCGAGTTAATATTACATTGGAGATAGGTCACTTTACTTCCATTCTTTTCTTGTCAAAACCCCATTAAGTACGCTTGGTTGTATACAGAAGGGGTGAAGGGGGAGGGCTCGGTTATCTTTCAATAATCTTTTACCTGAAAAGTATCTAACAAGCTATCACCGACACAAAGTTCGTTAGGTGCTAGTGCTGTATTGGTTGGACATGTAATATTAGTAGTACTAAATAATTTGTTGCTGATTTTTTTTCAAAATTGTGAAAAAGAATGGGAGAAAGCATCCTTCTGATCACAAAAAAAAAAAAAAAAAAAAGAGAGGTTTGAATTTTAAAAAGTATCGAGAAGCTCAACAGATAATATCCGTAGAATTAGAGCAAACA